>VDFB02000013.1:167183579-167221188 GCA_007258455.2 Sequoia sempervirens | reverse complement strand
AAAAAATCTGGACATCATCTCAGATGTAGCTCCGATGGTTTCAGAGGCAGATAATGCAATGCTCTATAGCAGCATCAAAAAAGAAGAGGTGAAAGTAGCATTGTTTCAAATGCAACCAGACAAGGCTCCTGGCCCTGACGGTTTTAATGCTTTCTTTTATCAATCTTGCTGGGATTTTTTGGGGACAGAGGTCCATGGAGTGGTGGAGGAGTCCAGGAAAAAGAAAACTGTGCTGAAAGATTTGAACAATACAAATTTAGCTCTAATTCCAAAAAAGGAGAATTGCAATTCATTCACAGACTTTCGGCCCATTTCCTTGTGCAACACAATCTACAAAATAATAGTGAAGGTGATGGCAAATCGGTTGAAGAGCATTCTTCCAAGTATAATTTCTCTTGAACAAAGCGGTTTTACCCCAGGAAGAAATATCACAGATGGGATTGTTGTAGCTCACGAAGTTATTCATTCTCTAAAGCATTCAAAAGAAAAATGCATGGTGATCAAGCTAGATATGTGTAAGGCCTATGATAGGGTGCGTTGGCGGTTCCTAATGGAAGTATTGAAGAAATTGAAATTCTATGAGAATTGGCTTGATTGGGTGTTTAGCTGCATCTCTTCTCCAAGGTACTCTGTTCTAATAAATGGGACTCCCAGTGGTTTCTTCGCAGGGGCAAAAGGCCTTAGGCAGGGAGACCCAATCTCTCCCTTCCTATATATTATGATGACTGAAGCTCTCAACAATCAAATAGCAAAAGCAAAGTGTAGAGGAATATGGAAAGGAATAAGTGTCTCATCCTCAATCCCTGCCATCACCCACCTTCTTTTCACAGATGACACCATTCTCTTTGGGTGTGCAACGACTGTAGAGGCTCAACTCATAAAAGAAATTCTGCAATCATACTGTGATCAGGCGGGTCAGCAAATAAATAAAGAGAAATCTAGCATTTTCCTTTTTAATACCCCAAGGCGCCTGAGCCAAAAAATATCGGCTATTTTTGGCTTTAAGATAGATCATCTCCCATCGAAATATCTGGGCATTCCCCTTTTAGCCGGCCAATCAAAATTCTGCCACTGGGAGCCATTGATAAATAAGTGTAGTTCCAGAATTGAAAATTGGAAAGGGCGGTGGCTCTCTATGGCAGGAAGAATAACAATGGTGAAGTCTGTCTTGGCTGCCATTCCTATTTATTTGTTGTCGTGTTTAGAAGCTCCTAAGAAATGCTTGAGGCGTCTATCAGGGATTCAACGTAAAATGTTGTGGGAAGGCTCTCAGGAGAAAAAGCGTCTTCCTCTACTGGACTGGGATACTGTGGTGTTGTCCAAAGACTCCGGGGGTGCTGGCATAAAAGATTTAAGGTTGCAAAACAGAGCTCTAGGAGCAAAGTTGTCTTGGAGAATGTTCAAACGCCCAGAGGAATTGTGGAGCAGGGTTCTAAGAGCCAAATACTTAGATTCCCCTGAACCAGAGAGGATTCTGACCCTGGCCAACCCACGCAGGGGATCAGCCATTTGGAACTTCATTTTAAATTCAAGAGATGTGATTTGTGAGCACCTTTCGTGGAGGATTGGCGATGGCAAGTCTGCAGCATTCTGGGATGAATCTTGGAATGCCTATCCTGTGCTCAGCGAATGTCAAGGGATAGAAGAGGCAATAATCCCTGCAAAACAAGTTTATGGGGAAGCTTTGAGAGGCTATTTGAATTTATGGCAATCAAGTGGAGGTTGGGAATGGGAATGGAAAAGCTTTGATTTCCTTCAAGAACTGGTGAAATCAATTGTTAGGAATGAGTTGGCGATGAGGCGGATCCTGATAACAGATTCCCCAGACTCTATCTTCTGGTGTGCTTCCAAAACTGGGGATTACTCAGTCAGTTCGGGCTATAAGTTAATTAAGTATGAGCTGTCAGTGAAGGGTGGCCGAAATGGCTTTGCTGGGGGTGGCAGGTGTTGCCAAAGGCTGGTGCCTTTGCGTGGGTCGCCCTCCATGGGCGTATCCTTACCGGAGACAGATTGAACAGAATTGGTGTGATGGGGCCACACTGGTGCGTTCTCTGCAAGAGAAATTTGGAAGATGTTCACCACCTCTTACTCCAGTGTGATATTGCGCATGCAGTGTGGGTCTATTTCTGTGCAAAATTAGGTTGGTATGGTCCACTCCCTAACAATTTATTAGCCTTGTTTGAATCATGGCCTAAAATGTACACAGGAGCTGCTTTGGGTGGCCTTTGGAATGAATTACCGGCTTTGATCGTTTGGCACCTGTGGAAAGAACGCAATGCCAGAATCTTCAAGGACAAGGTCTCCTCACTGGAAATGATTCTTCATAAGATTGAAGTTGGAGTTTGTGAACACTTAAAAGGTAGTCTAAAAAAGAGGAAATACAAGTACTTCTCTGCCTGGGATAGGCGAATGTTAGTCAATTGGCAACTTCTCTCGCATCCCAGCAGTCAGCTTTGTAAGAATACGGGTTCAAGAATTAAAACAAAATGGGTCCTGCCACCAAAAGGGAGACTGAAGGTGTGCTTTGACGGTGCTTCGCAGGGTAATCCAGGGACCCTCGGGTGCCGGTTTCATAATCAGAAATGACTTGGGACAAGTTGTAGCTGCGGCCTCATTAAGGCTGCCTGTTGGAACAAACAATGAAGCGGAGTGTGCGGCGTTGTTGGCAGGAGTAAAATGTTGTGTCTCGAAAGGTTGGAATTCGGTTGATATTGAAGGTGATTCGCAGGTTGTGATTCGGGCGGTGGGTTCAAAGACAAGCTCCTAGTTGGAAACTCAAAATGTGGTCAGATGCAATCAATTCTATTCTAATCAAAGTACAAGATTTCAGTTTGACTCATATTTACAGGGAATCAAATGGTGCAGCTGATCTTTTGGCCAAGTATGGCATCAATCAATCGGAGGAGGAGGTCTTTTCTACAGAAGTAAATTTTGGCCGGGTTTGGATAAGATCTTGCAAGAGGATTGCGCTCAATCTGCTAAAAGTGCTTAGCAAGGTTGGTATTCTTGGTTTTGGAGGTGACGGTCTAGGACCATGTTATCTTTTTGCAGGTTCTGTAACATTTGCTCTATCCTTTGGAAGGGGTAGCTCATCAAGAGAAGGTGTTTCTTGTGTTTAAGTGAAACTGCATCTTGGAGTGTAAGCAAATTTGGAAAGTTCTGTAATCATGCTGTTGAAAATAATGAAGAGTGCCACCCTCCCTGGTGGTAATTTGCCCAAAAAAATAATAATAATATTTTTCAATATATTTTATTTTATCATCATCTATAATTGATTAATGATAATAAAAATAAATTTTATTTTATTAGTCATCTATAATCATTGATTTATGAATAGAAATTACATTCATATCAAAATAAATTGTAATAGAGGTGATGATTTTTTTTTTTCAAAATTCAAAGTTCTAGAAATATATATTGAAAAATATTAATGGCGGTTTATTTTCCACCTCGATGAATTGTTGGTGGTAAATTTTACTTGGTGATGAATTTGTCATGACAGTGAATTTTTCCATGATGAATTGTTGGCAGTGAATTTTTCGTCGGTGAATTGTTGGCGATGAATTTTTTGTATGCCCAAAAACTTAGATCCCTAAGTCTTCCTGCCTAGAGCCCGCATCACAGAATTCGATTCTATCACAACCAAGAGAATTTGTCTAAGAATATAAAAATGATAATTAAAGGTGTTGATGACCTATTCCAATATAGGAAGGCACCAAATTTTGATAACTATTGACAAGAAAAAGGTAAGTTAGAGACCAAAGTTTTGAGTTCTAAAATCTTGCAAGTTGTATTTTTACCCTAGTATTTAAAGTAAGAGAACAATAAGAAGGTTAATGGTAGAAACTACAAACATGTTGTAACATACTAAAACTATAAGTTCGCAATAAAGGATATTAGGCATTTATTACAAGTCTTAAAATCAAATATATCATTCATATATTCATTTTCCTTATATATCACAATAATGGAGGTATTACTTCCTTTTGTCCTTGTCCTCATCCTTATTTCTCTATTTTCTTACTTATATTTATAATGTATTTTATATTTATGTCTACAATAGGTACATGTCGCTCACAACAAATATATTTTCATATTATTTCTAGTTGGTCTTATGTTCCACATGCCTTTTGCAAACATATGTGGTGGATATTGGGTGCTACTATTAGTTTACCTTTCCTCTACCAACATCATCTCCTCCTTTAGAACTATTTCTTTTTTGTAAGGCATGCAAATTTATCTATTTTTTGGTAGAATATTTATATAGATATCCTTTAGTTTATGGAATGTTGGGTCCCATTGGTGTTTTTCTTGTTGTATCTCTTGAATTTTATTGTTTACTTCAATGATGACCTTCTCTAGCTTAGGCATAGTAGTTGGAATTTGGATTATTTGAATAATTATCTTTACATCTCTAAGAAATACGATGGCATGGGAAAGTATCAAATTGGATACTTCCTAGTGTTGTTTGATTTGGGATTTGATTTCCTCTATCTTTTTTTATAATTATTATATTTGACAATGCATTATTTCTATTTTTTACTGTATCATCAAATATCATAGATTGTGTCACAAGGACAAACCACTTGGAATATATTCATCTTTGCTTGGTCTATTTGGTTCTTTAGTCCTTTTGTTAGCGTATGCCATTGTAAGCATAACTAATATAATGTATTGATGTAATTGGTTGTGTTATATGGAGTATTGATTATGAGATTCTAACTATATGTGTGTTGCCACACATTTCTTTCTCTCATCATCAATTTTATTCTTTTCCACCTTGGCTAGAAATTTCGTATAGAGTTTTAGGGCCAAATTTTACATTTATTTTATCACAAATCCATCTAATAATTTCTTCAAGTGTTGTCCTATTTTGTTTTGTATCTTTATATAGCTAAGGTTTTTTATTATGAATTATGTTGATTGAATATTCTATTTTTCTATGTCTTCAACATTCTACTTTAGGATATCTCCCCTTGCACTACTATGAAATATATCCCCAAGTACAAAATTATAAAGGGGTGATATATTTAAAATATTTACTTTTGTGCCTATTAGTGGAAATTGAAGAGGTTATACAAATAGTGGCATGGTGTGATGGTTAATTTGTTGTGTTGTTATCGTTTCCATCAAGGTGCCAACCCCATTGGGGTGTGATTATTGAGAATTAATAGTGGGGATGAGGTCCCCCACTTGTGGCCTCACCAATTCATAGCTTCGAGTCAAAAGTGTTCACCCCTCTTAAAATAAAGAGAAATTGAAGAGACTATGAAATTTCAATTAGTTAGATTTTATTTTGTTGTGGCAAGAAATCCTATTTGTGTTGCATGGGGGATTTGGAAGTGGAAGGTGTATCTTTTTTTGATGATGGTGGTTTCTATAGAATACCTTGTTGTAATTTTCAATCATAAGGGAAGTTAGAATCAATGCTTAATTCACATTGTGTTGTTCATCATTCCTCTTGGAATACCACATAGGCTTATGTTGTGATTTTCAAGTTCCCTATTCTATTTTATTTTATCCTCATTGAGTACCATTAGTATTTATTAGTTATTATTTCTTACAATTTTATGAGATTTCTTTTTTCATCTATCATAGTTGGATCTTAACTCTCAACAATGTTTTGCTTAGATTAAGATAGAAGGGCCAATACCCATAATAGAACAGTCATTGAGGAAACAAAAAATTAGAGCATGAAAAACAAGACTCACAAGAAGTGATCCAGAGAGGAACAAACCACAAAATTGTGCTTTTCACCAAAGCATAGAACCAATAACAAGTCAAGCTCTTTCTCGGAGCATGAAACCAGAACAATGAGAACAGTTGTAGAGGACCAAAAGCAGCAAATTAACCCACTTAGAAAACACCACCTAGTGTATAGCCTAGGAAGAAAAATACATAAAATAAACTATATCCTAAAGAAGATAGCTAGTAATAGAAAATTCCTACAGCAACAAGGTAGCCACAACAAGAGACCCTTCAGAAAACATAACATTTCTTAGATAGGAGTGAGCTGACAGAAGCCACCATCTACCATATCCCAACAACCCCAACCAAAGGGGAAAAACTAAAAGCTCACCACAAGCCACTCTCCACCTTAATAGGAGAAAAAAGAGGTTCAAAATCAAAGTTAGAAAACCCCTAGCAACCATGGGAATGAAGACAACAAAGAAGAAGCTAAGAAAAAGGAAAAATCCTAATCCAAGACAACAAGAATAGTCTCCACCTCAATAGGAGACAACCCCACCTCAAAAGGAAAATTTGAACAAATAGCCAAGGTATAAAACCCAACAACACCCACCAATCTAGGTCAAGAGACAAGGAGGTGCGAGAGAAATCACTGCAAACCATCACGACAACTAGAATCACCAAAATAGAAACACCACAACATTATGCCAATAGTTCCAACCATAGAAAAGGAAGAACACATCCAAAAATATAAAACCTCTAAAGAACCAAGGTAGGAACCTTGCTTCACTGCTAACCAGAAAACACTGAACCAGCTACCTCTAAAAGAGAGATCGGAGAACACGGTGAGCACATGCCTCCTAGAGGCAACAAAGACCTCACAAATGTAAACGAGGACCACCATAAACTACACAACAAGCCTAGTTATAAAATGGAAAGCCACAAACTTCAAGCAAAGCCAATAAGAAGAAGCTTGCAAAAGCCTCTTAACCAACAACTAGCACCAAAAAGGCCCTTAATAGCTGGAGAAACACTACAAGAGAGAAACACTCTCCAAATCAAGCTAGACCGCTGGAAACCATAAGATCTTCTATGAGAACCTCCCAGCCAAACGGAGAAAGGAAAAAATAGAGGGAGTAATATTTCCCATGAGAGCCGAAAACAAAGGCAACTGAGAATAGGTAGCCCAAGCCAGGAGAAAAACCCCATGAATGGAATTTCATCCCCAGAAGAAAACCAAACCCACATAGCTGAGGAGAAACAAAAGCATAAGCCAAAAAAACTAGAAAGAGGGGCCACAACAACAACAAAACCCAACAAGGAAACAAAGAGGATTAGCCAATAATCCCACCAAAAGCTTATGAAGGCAAGAAGAAAACCCATGATTAGATCTCATCCACACAACACTAGTGAGGGTAATGAAAAGACAAAGCCTTACCTGCCCAGAAAATGTAGACAGACCAAAGGCCAATGACAACCTTTAGCAACCTGCACTAGGCCAAAAATGTTAACACACTCATCCACTAGTTTCTTGGACACTAAGCACACAGGTTTCATAGAAAATAAGTAGAGGGTCAGAAAGAATTCAGAGGTCAGGGGAAAAGGAGCTCCAAAACCAACATTCAAGTGCACAGACAAGATAAGAGACATCCCATCGAAACCTTGATCCACAAACCAGGCTGAATCTACATCATCAGAGTCAACGTCTTCATCACCATTGCCAATGCTAGAGGAATTTGAATTTCCTCAATCCCTTTCCGTGTTTCGCACTCCATGATAGATTTTTTTACCTCTCAATAATGTTATCCACATATAGGTGGACAATTTATGGTGTCTGATTATTGCTTCTTCAATCACGTCTTTATTTTCTAACACCACTTGGGTGTACATTTTTGTGGTTTTATTTAGCATTCCTTTATTATTCAACATATTTTTGAGGATATCTACACTCATGATTTTCTCATTCTTTACTTCTTCCTTTGTTGATCATTTCTCACTCTACCTTGCCATCTTTATTTTTTGATGTTGTTATTTTTCTTGCTCCTACTCAAGTTATATACATGAAAATTTAATTATTTATTTTTACCCTTTTCTTGTATCTCAATTTCTTCTTTTCTTAGTTCAATTGTTTTAGTTTTTATGATACCTCTTTATGTTAATGTTATGTTTAATATGTTTGCTGATTAGTTATATATCCCTCATTTGTTCTTTATGATATCCACATTTTCTATGTAGAAGAAATTTCTTGTGGTATTTATGCTTTTGGAATGTCCCATTTTTTATGTAACCTTTCCCAATCCTTCTCTAGATGTTCCATGAAATCTTCATGGTTTTATTATATATAAAATCTATATATGTGTCATTTTTTTGGTAAATTTATATCCTTGGGTTGATTTAGTAAGTTTGTAACATATGTCTCTATTGAGTCATTGTTTATTTCAATAATACAACTTAAGGATCAATGAAACATGAGCTTCTACTAGTTCCATTAGTGTGTAGTCCTTATTTACTAAGAAGACAACATCATTGACACACTTGTGAACCATTTCATATAAAATATGGCCCCCTTTTACATTTTTGTTGAAGGTTTTTGAACAAACCCTAGTATGTAGTGGTGTAAGATGTAATATACTTGAATTGGCATAAATTGTTAGAATTGTGAAAAATACAAGCCATGAGATCAATTAAAAAACAAAGACACCTTCCACACAAGAGAGTTGAAAATAATAATATGCAATATTCTCAACAAGAAAAAGCTACATAATGAATCTCAATAATCTTCAAGGAAAATAAGAGTCCTTAAAAGGTTGAGAGTTCTCTTAACAGCATCAAAGGTATAATAATAAAATGAGGGTTGAGTGCTATATATAGGAGCAACCCTAAACAATAAAGGAATTAGATCATGAAAAGTATCAACATCTCATTCAATGAGATAGAATGATTTAATAATAGCTCTTTAGTTAACATAGAAAATCACTCCTAAATTTAGCTTAACTGCACGAGAATAAATTAGACTAATAATAAATTATATATTAATTAATTATTATCTAATGCATGATTACTTAACACCCCCCCTTAAAATGAAATTATGGAGGGAATCATTGATTTATGGCTCTCTAGGACTTCTCTAGCTCTTCTAGGGTTTTTCACCTAAAAGGAGAGAGATAGGGCCAAAAATGCTAAGGGTTCATTCAAATTATGTTATGTATGATGTTGTCTAAGCTAAATGAAGTAAAATAAATGCAATTAAATGGTCTAAATGAAATAAAAAAAATGATTTAAACTATGTTCGAAAATGCATTGTGATATGCAAACAATGAACTAAATGAAGAAATAATGCAAAATAGAAAGAAATGAGATGAAATAGAGTGCACCTAGGAAATGTTTGATGAATATTGAATGTTTTGAATACTGACTAGAATTACTAAAATTTCACAGTGGGACTCATTCGTCCAAGGTGTCGAATTAGTCCTCCTACTAGTGAAAAAGTGTCGGAAACTAGTTTTTGGCTGTTGGGATCTGGAATTTGACAAAATTTAAATTTTCAATCCAAAGGTGGGACTCATTTGCCACTGGTGGTGAATTAGTCCTCTCAAAATTATGAAAAATTAGGGGAAAACTCTATAACACTAGATTTGGAAATCTTTGATTGCGAGTTGTCAAAGTCACTTCTATAGAAAATGGGTAGAAAACCTTCTCTAAGCTTGAAATATGAATGAGTTGACTTGAAGCACCTAGTTGACTTGTTTACCAATCTTCAACACCAAAAAAAATGTTAAATATGCACATAAAAGTCTACAACCACACATGCAATAAGGGAAAAATGGTTGAGGGCTAGCAAATAGGGGTTTTCCTTAGTTAAACCCCACTTTTGGTAATCAAACCCTTAATGAAACATTGAAATGAAAGAGAATGATAAACTAATAACATACAATTGCTATCAACTTACCAAACCCTTGATGATACAAATCTGGAGTAATGTCAATGGATGCTCCAAAGTGCTTGAGTATTGCATGAATTGATGTTGTAAGATGCTTGAATCCTTTAGATTGCTCGAATATGATGTGTGAATGTTGGAGGATGTAAAATGTGCAAAATCCTCATAAATATTAATGACCTTTTCTTGTGGGAGGGAGGTTTTTTGGGTGTCAATATTCATTGGATGGAAAGGTGAAGGAATGGAAGTAGTATTTTCAATGCCTAATACACCATTGTCCATACTAGGAGTAGGAGCTTGTGAGATCCCAAGGTCCACAATGAAAGTTCTATCATAGGAGGCCATGAGTCTAGAACTTCTTCTCACTAAAGTATTATCAATGGGGCACCAAACACTCATACAATTACCACAAAGGAGGGAGTGAAATTAAATGCAAGGTAATCTAAGATGTCTAAATGAAAATAACATAAATGTTGCTAACTATAATAGAGAACTAACTACAAAAAACAAAAATGTAGGAAAATGCCAGAAAAATGCCAAAAATGTTGTTTAAAAAGTGCAAAGGGATTGAATCACACAATGTGATGAATAAGTCCTAGAGTATGATGTTTTTGTGTGTTTTTCAAAAAAATTAAGATGATTTTAATCCTCTACATAGTGCAATCAAGAATGCAAAATGCAAATTTTCAGTATTTTCAATCAGGTGCAATGCAAAAATGAAATCTAAATGAAGTTTTCACTAATGCAATATGAAAAGTCCTATAATGCAAACAAAAAAAATGCCTTAATTGAATGTTGATGCAAATGTAATATAAGATGCAATGTGCAAATGAAATCAGAAATGCAAGATGTTCAAAAGTTGGGTTCACCAAAATGAACCATTGATTTTTGGCTCTTTAGGACTTCTCTAGCTCTTCTAGGGTTTTTCACCTGAAAGGAGAGAGATAGGGCCAAAAATGCTAAGGGCTCATTCAAATTATGTTATGTATGATGTTGTCTAAGCTAAATGAAGTAAACTAAATGAAATTAAACGGTTTGAATGAATGAAAAACTAGGATTTGAACTATGCTAGAAAACACACTCTAATATGCAAACAATGAACTAAATGAAGAAATAATGCAAAACAGAAAGAAATGTGATGAAACAGAGTGCACCTGGGAAATGTTTGATGAATTTGGAATGTTGTGAATGCTGAATAGAATTACTAAAATTTCACAATGGGACTAATTCACCCAAGATGGCAAATTAGTCCTCCTACTAGTGAAAAAGTGGTAGAAATTGGTTTCTGACTGTCAGGATCCAAAATCTGACAAAATTCAGATTTTTCAGTCCTAAGGTGGGACTCATTCACCACTAGTGGAAAATCAATCATCTCCCAAAATTCAAAAAAATCAGGAGACAACTCTACAACACCAAATCTAGAAGTCTCTAATTATTGGGTTGTCGAAGTCAATTCTGTAGGAAATGAGAAGAAAACCTTCTCTAAGCTTGAAATATGAATGAGTTGACTTGAAGCACCTAGTTGACTTGTTTACCAATCTTCAACACAAAAATTCCTGTTAAATATGCACATAAAACTCTACAAACACACATGCAATAGGGGGAAAATGGTTGAGGGCTAGCAAATAGGGGTTTGTCTTGGTCAAACCCCACTTTTGGTAATCAAACCCTTAATGAAACAATGAAATGAAAGAGAATGATAAACTAATAACATTTAATTGCTATCAACTTACCAAACCCTTGATGATACAAATATAAAGTAATATAAATGGATGCTCCAAAGTGCTTGAGTATTCCATGAATTGATGTTTTAAGATGCTTGAATATGATGTGTGAATGTTGGAGGATGTGAAATGAGTGAAAATCACTTATTTATACAATCTTGTGCCTTAGTTACCCATTCATACCTCATCATAGGGAAACATCAAGAGTTTTTGAATAAAAAATTGAAAGGAAATTTAAAATATTTTGAATTTAGAGCCAAGGGGGGCTCATTCGCCACCCATGGCAAATGGGTCTCACCTAGGACTTGAAAATGGGTGTTGGGAATTAAGTTGTATTTAATATTGTTTGTCAAGTTAACATTCAAAAATACACTTAATTAAGACATATGAGGGCATAAAGGGACAAAATAAAGCATGAGAAATGGATGAATAGTGAATTTATGCCTAGAAAAGCATGAAATGTTGTTACAAGACTTTACAACACTTCAAAATAGGACCTGATAAGTAATGAAAATATGATTTTTAGGTGAATTGCAATAAATAGAGTCTAGAAGAATGTAGAAATGTCTTACAACACTTCACAACACCTTCACAAGACATCATTATTTGAATTTTAGTACCTAAGTATGCATGTTCAAGCCATGTTACAACATAAAATTAGAGAAAATAGATCAAATACCATGGAAAAAAACCTAAAAGGCCATGAAAATGACAAGGGGCCATTTTTCTATGACACATGGAATAGCTAAAAAGCCTAAAAAAGAGAATGCATGATGGGTCCCAACAAACATGGCTTATTGAGGTACCCATGTACAAACAATCTAATCTCAGAGGACTAGATTCTTGGTTATCTACATACATTTCTTGACTCTATTCTTTAGAGCTTATGGATGGTTCAGACATGTATTCCTCCTCTTGTTCCTTAGAGGAAGTCTGAGATACTACATTTCTTCCCATTTTCTTTTGGTGATTTTGGCATCATAGTTCTCGACTCACCCTATCTTTCCCTACTTTCTTTGTGGCCAGGATTTCAACATCTGGTTCAGGGGTTTCTTAGTTTACTATGCAAGTTGTAGAGGCCAATTTTCAAAAGCCAATGGTTGCTTCTAGAAGTTTCTGCTTGAACCTAGTGTTGTAGGGCGTTACAACTGGAGGAGTACTAACCTAACTAACAGATTTATCCTTCTTGGTATAGGGTCATGACCCATGGCTTGCCTATTTTGTTTCATGGGAATGCTAAGATTCTGGACTATGATTCTCATTTTCACCTACATTATGGGAGTTTCTAGTTTGTGGGTTTGAAGAAGGATCTAACCCCATCTTTTGTAAATTCATCCCAAATACTCGATGGGATAGAATTGGCTAAAGCCCTTTGAACAATTAGCTTGATCAAACCATGGTGAGCCAGGGAATTACTACAACCTTTTTGGACTTCTAATCCAATCTTTTTAATGGAATGGAAAAGGTAGTATGGCAGATTAACAACTCATTATGGCATAAATGATAGAGCAATAAAAAATGGTGGGCAAAAACATAGGCATACCTTCCTTCTCTCATGATATACTGGATAACTACCTTCACAACATCAGCCCAATGTGCAGGCAAAGGTCTATATTGTGCCCTAGTTGAGAGTCGACTACAATTCCTCTAGATTCACAAGAACCTCTAGATTTGGAGCTAAAGCATGACATGCTTGTTTGTGGCTGTAGGAAAATATTCATCCCCCATTTCTAGTAACCTCGTTACTTCTGCTATGATTCAAGGCATAACAAACAAGGAAAGACCTTGAACCATCATGGAATTATTGATAGCATCTAATTCCATAGCAAATTCGAGAGCCACCCCATCATGATACCCGAAGAGCTTTTTGAGAAGCACATGCCATCCCACGGTTTCAAAGATTCCATATACTATTGTATTGGCTTTAAAATTCTTCATATCCTTTGGCTCCTAGCATCGATGAATACCTCCCATGGCAAAAGAATTAATAGGAAAACTTGGCAAGATTTGTTGACAATAATGAGCTTTTCAAAATTAGTTTATAGTTTAAGCGGGTTGCCTTGCTGGGATAATCAATGCATGGAATTGCAATGGGCTATGATGTGACCAGGGGTAATCATGTGACTCAACACCCCCAGCTGAATTTACAAAACCATCTGTGGTTTGCCATAATAATTGCTAAAAATAGAAGAAAACCAATATAAAATAAATGGCATACAAACATCGGCCAAACTACCATTAAAGCACGTCGACAGGAGTTGGTGAGGAAACAATGATGGATGATGAGGGTGCTAGCATGAGTGGTTGAGCCAACCAGTGATCAACACCAAGGTATTCATTAGGACAACAACATAGGAGACAAAACCCAGTGGAGAGAAGATGGCACGTGACTGGAGAATGAGAGATTGTGCAGAGATTTGAACGCGATGAGAAGGAAATAGGGATAGGTCACACAAATGGGAGGAAATGATTGGAAATTGAGCAGTTGTGGAACCAACACCAAGGTGGTGTGGGAATGAGGGAGGCCAACATGATGAATGTTAAGGTGTGGAGGGAGGGAAGGTGATGGGGCAGGGTGGGGATTATGTGGCAGATGGTAAGGAGTTTAGGGGGTTTATGGGGTAGGTGGTGGTGGTGGGACCGACTATGGGGTAGGGTAAGGGTGAGGTGGTAGTGGGTCTAGTTATGGGATAGGGTAAGGGTGAGGTGGTTGTGGGGTCGACTATGGGGTAGGGGAAAGGGTGAGGTGGCGGTAGGGCCAACCTAGTTTTTTTTTAATTTTATTTTTTAATTTTCTTTTTATAATTTTTTTCTACTTTCTTTTTTTAATTTAATTTTTTTTTCTTTTTTCTTTTTAATCAAATCATTCTTGAAGGAGGCCAAAAGGAATGATAGTGAGTTCCCTAGCTACTTCCAAAAAGAAGGCTTCCTTGGAAAGAGGCTTTTTATAGAGCTTCAGTCGATGACCATTGATGAGGAGACATCTACATTCAGAGTCCATGGTACAGATGTAGACAATGCCATTATCATATACTATCTCAATATTGTAAGGTCCAAGCCATCACATGTGAAACTTGTCTTTGAAGTCTTGAAAGTGCAAATCATACTAAAGCACCTAATCACCAAGCTAAAATGTTTGGTGTCGAATGTGATTTTCATGCCATAAAGCACATTGTTTATGGATAACCTCAGTGTGAAACAATGATTCTTGGTACATTTCATCTAAGGAGTGCAGTTGATCAATGCATTCTTTTTGCACATCAGAAAGACTTATTCCCAATTGAAGTGCAGTGTAGAGGGTCTTGATCTCAAACTCAGTAGGAAGAACTACTTTCTTACCATAGACAAGCTCATAAGGGGTCAAACTAGTGGTGGTTTCCATGTTGTGCGATAGGCCCACACAACTTTAGGAAGTCGTGCAACCCAATCACACTTATGAAGAGCAACTGTCTTGGTGAGGATGTTCTCGATTTTCCTATTGGTGACTTCCACTTTCCCATTGGCTTGAGGATGATAAGGTATGGACTTATGATGGCGAATTTCATACTCTCGAACCAAGGCCGAAATTAGTTCTGATGTGAATTGCGGGCCCTGATCCATTATTATTTCTTGTGGCACCCCAAACCTTGTGAAGATATCAGAATATAGGAAGTATGCTACCTTTGTATCTCGGGCATGCTTCAAAGCTACCACTTTGACCTACTTGGTGACATAATCCATACATACAAGGATGTATTCCTTGTTTCTTAATGGTGGGTTGATTGGGCCAACAAAATCTAGGCCCCACTTTTCAAATGGCTCTATGGAAAATTGTGGGTGTAATGGAATCTCATCAAAGCATGTGGGGTATCCCATATGCTGGAACTTGTCACAATGATGAAAATAGCACTTACAATCCCTATGGATTGTAGGTCAATAGTAGCATGCAGTGAGGATCTTCTAAGCAGTCCTTTGAGTAGAAAAATGTCCTCTACATGGTTTGTATGGCATGCATGAATTATATCAAAGACATCATCTTTTGGTACACATCACCGCATGATATTGTCAATGTTAGTGTGAAAAAGCAATCCGTTGATCCATGTGTACTACCCACTAAGTCCAAGTAGCTTTTGACATTCCCTTGGAGAAAAGTGTGGTGGAAACTTGCATGTGACTAAGTAATATTGGTGACCATGGAATCTTTGCTGATATGGAAAAGAGTTGTTCATCTAGAAATTCATCATCAACTGGAGTGGGTTCATTGTCCGGCTACTACAACCTAGATAAAAAGTCTACAACAACATTTTCTTGACCAGGTTTATCAAGTATAGTTACATCAAATTATTGAAGTAAGAGCAACCATCTAATAACTCTACTAGTGACAACATGTTTATTCATTAAAAATCAAATTGTTGAATGATCCGTATGAACAACCACCTTAAGCTAGTAATATAATGAAAAAATTTATTAATTGCATAAACAAATAAAAACTCCTTTTGAGTTACTGTATAATTTACCTTAGCTCCTATGAAGTTCTTACTAATGTAGTAGATGGAGTAGAAAAGATTGTCTTCCTTCTGCCCAAGCACAACTCCCATAGATGAATCTGAGACATTAGTATGGATATGAAAAGGAAATTCCCAATTTGGCCCTCGAAGTACTAGTGTGGTTACTAGTTTGGTTTTAATAGCTTTGAAGGCTTCTTGACATTTCAAGTCTAGGTGAAAACTACATCCTTAGCTAACAAGGAAATAAAGGGGATGCAAGTTTACTGAAATTTTTGATAAACCTTCGGTAATACCCTGCATGGCCAAGGAAACTACATACATCCTTTTGACTAGTTGGCATAGGAAAGTATTTAATAATTTGAATCTTCTTGGGGTCCACTTGGATACCTTTAGAGGAAATGAAATGACTAGGCACTATGCCTTCCTTCATATAAGCATGTGACACTTTTCATGGCTTAATGAAAAATTAGTATCTATACATTGTTTAAGCACTTTTTCTAAAAAGATTTTAGCCTCCTCATAATTATTACCATGTACTATGAAATCATCCATATAAAATTCAACACAATCATTTACAAGGTCAGCAAAAATACTTAACACTATAAGGGTATGTGCAGGATCATGATGGGCCAAAAAGTGGCAATATGATGGGTATGTGGCTGACGACTATTTTTTTACCCAAAATTGATGAAACAAAAAGGGTTTTTAAAGGATATTCTCAGCTTTCCATGATATAAATTATACTTTACTTTGAATTTAATAATTAATTATTATTCATTTTCTATTGAAATTACAACTAAAGTCCTGATTGATAGGCTGATTGAAAAACATCTATAGCTTTCAAACGGTATCACATTTTTTGAATCCAAAACATGTGTCACATTCTATGCTTAGCATACTATAGGATTAAAAAAATAAAAATTGAATTTCATGAAATTTTGACCAAGTTAAGGTTGTTAGGCATACAAATTTTTATATTTTTTAAAAAATTGTAAAAAAAAATTCATAATTAATTATTTACTTGGAAAAAAATTACAAAAAAATATGCATCACATCGGGGCATGAGTACTCTACTTTTATCAAAAATATTATAAAATAATATTATCATTTTATTGTGGTTAGGGTGGTCGACAGACACCTACTTATTTTTTCCCTGAAATTTAAGTACCACTGCATTGAAATTTCAAATTTTCACTAAATAGATTTAAAAAAACAAACCTAGTAGTTTAGAAAATAAATTCAATTTCCTACAAATTCTATTCTTACATATTTTTGAAATAATATAGATAGCTTATTTAAATTTTTATGTCAAGTTTCCTAACTCTGATTTTTCTGAATTTTTTGCCACTTAAGGGCCTGTTTTTTCCATGATGATCCTGCACATACCCATAATCTGAGAGGTAGTGGGGGCATTACACAACCTGAAAGGAAAGACATTATATGTGAAGGTGCCCCATGGATATGTGAAAGTATTCTTTTCTTGATCCTCTAGTGCTATTCGAATTTGATTATATCCGCTAAATCTATCCAGGAAGGAGAAAAATTGCTTACCTGCAAGAGTATCCAACACTTGATCAATAAAGGGTAATGGAAAGTGATCTCTTTTTGTATCGTTATTGAGAGCTCTATAATAAAAAAAAATTATCCACTTACCATTCTTCTTGGGAACCGTGCAACCAGAGGAGACACCCATTGACTATCTGAAATAGGATTTATAAACCCAACATTTAACAATTTTTTCAATTCTTCTTTAACTATTTCAGGCAAGGTGGGATTAAGTGTACGTTGTGGTTTCCTAATTGAATGACTACCTTCCTCAATATAAATATGATGTGTGTAGGTGTCTAGATGGATGCCACACATATCTTGGTATTCCCAAGAAAATGCATCTTTATTAGTTCTAAGCATGGCAATAAGGTCTTGTATTTGTTTAGGGCTTAAATGTGGATTGATATTGAGTGTGTGACCTGGTAAGATTTCCATGGCTTCTGATGAGGCAGGTGAATCAATGGCTAGAACCTATAAGTTGGGGTTCCCTAAAGATAAAAATGGATTGTATAGGCAATGGTGAGGTAGTAGTTGATGTAATGTGATGAAGTGTTGAATAGACTGTGAGCTACCTACTACTAATGGAAAGTTCTTCAAAGGACAACGTGTATTTACACCTGAAGGAAGAACCAAATTTTCTAAGAGTTTGCTTGAATGATACCTATTTTGGAGTATGTTAAGGAGAATATTATCCTCTGTGGGATCTGCAATATCCTATGCTTGCTCAATTGTTAGAATGGGTAATGACTCATCTAAGTCACTATCAACCCAAACTGCATTTTCTATTTCTACTAAGGGTTGTACAGGTTGATACAAAGTAAAATATTACAAAGTAAACTATTTTGTTTTCTCATTAGAAATAACCATATTACCTAACCAAAAATTGATAAATGCATTTGCAGCAGCTAACCATGGTCATCCCAAGATTAAAGGGTGTCCCCCCAACTATATTTTGGTCTACAAAATCATAAAGTTAGTTGGATATTTCCACAAATCAATAGGAAGAATTACATCCTTAATCATACCTTCTAGTTTGACTAAAGAATAGTCTTCCATTTGGAGAACTATGGGAGTGGATCTAAGTCCTTCAAGTGCTAATTTTTCTTTTGTTTCATTTTTCATGACATTAATTGCAACACCCAAATCAATGAGTGTATTAGGAATAGTAACCTTACCAATGCTTACCTTGATGACAAGGCTACCTAGATCTGAATAATTAAGAATAGCTAATTTTTTTTAGCATAAGGTTTGCCAGTTGTCGAATGACTTGTATGGTCTTTGGGTCCTACTTCTTTTGCTTCCGAGTGCATAACTCTCGCACTATCTTGGTGTATACTGGAATGTATTTTAAGGTCTACAATAAAGGAATTTTTATATTAACATTACAAAGCTCATTAACAAGATCAAATTCAAGTTGCAAAAAATCCTTTTGTACTCACTCTGATTGAAATCTATTAAGAAATGAGTGTTCTTTGGCAGACGCATCTTTAGGTTCATCATTAATTTCTATGATGGTAGGTCCCTGAAGGGCTTTTCCCGACCTCAACTAAATCCTTCCACCTCTACATTATTGATAGGATAAGTATGATAACTTACCTCCTCATTATTATATATAGGTTGTGTTTCCGTATTGTTGGGATTTAGATTTGGTTGGGTTGGCATTGATGTGGGATTTGGTGTTGAGGTGGATTGGTTGATTGGTTTGAAAATGGTGGTATAAGTGGGAGATATTGTTGTGGCTGATGATATGGGTTAAGAATTGGAGGAGATGGAGGTTGTGGTTATGATGTGTATTGTTGCTAATATGGTGGGGGTTGTGGCATTTGTTGCCTCCATGCATGTTGCCACAATTGTGAAGCATAATGATATTTTGGCATCCAATGAAGGTTAGTGGAAGCTTTTTTCCAACCTCTGTACCATCTAGTTAGATTGGAAAAGGAATTGGTTTGGCTAAGTCTTGGGGTGAAATAATCATTTAACACTCCATGATACATTGACGGAGGTGGAAAAGGTTGGCTAGGGGCCATATAGTAGACATGTTCTTTAGAATATCCCATATCGGTCATATCTACGAGAAAATATCTTAGGGTAGAGCTCTTACTGGCTTCCTCTAAGGATGAGATATTTTTCCTATTATAAGGGCAATCTTCACTGCCATGTTTCTTCCTACATATAGGACAAAATACTACTAGGTCCTTTTTTTTCCTCCTCTTGCTTCCTACAGGTATAGAATGTATCTATCTATTTACCCATGTGAATCAATAAAGTAGTTTTAAGATCTTTGATTTAATTACCTATCTCACACTTGGTGATACCTATTGAAGTTCCTGCAAAATGTAGCTTGCCTAAAAGAGTTCCTTCCCGAGGGTTGAGACATAGAATAGTTCCTACAAATATCACATATATCATCAAAGTCCATTTTAGAAATATTCCCTTTGCCTATTAAATTTAATGCTTCCATGACATCATCCCTTATGCCTCTAAGAAACAACATTTGAATAGTATCATTATTCAACCCTTGTTGATGAGATCATTGGAGACTAAACATAAAGCATTCAAGACAGTCTTCGATGCACTTGTCTTCCTTATGTGACATATGGAAGAGTTTGTTCCATTTTTCCTTGGTTTGATAGTATTCCTGGTACTTTTCCAAGAACAAATTCCTCATGACATTCCATGTCCTAATGTTCCTGAGGTTCATAAACCAACATGGGGCTACATCCTTCAATGTGGTTGGAAATAGTTTGAGCTTCTGCGCATCATTCTGATAATCATAACTATTGCACAACACATCAAATTCAAACAAAAACATGTTAGGATCCTTAGTAGAAGGCCATGAAAAAAGGTAAAGTTGAATGTAGAATATTCTTCATAAGGGCATCTCGCTTGGTATATGTGTACCGGCTTTAGCCCCGTAAGACTCCTAGAAAAAAATTCAACCTTATTGCATAATATCTCAGAAGAGCTTGGATGAGTATTTGTGGGTTTGTGAATAATAGTGGTCTCAATAGCACACTTCTCAAGATCAGGTTTGGGTAATTCTAATGATTGCAACTTAGTTTTTAATTTCTCCTGAGCTGAGCTACTTCCTTCTACTAATGGTTTTAACTTGTTTTACAATTCTTTGGTTTGTGTTTCCTCAGTGGATGGTTTTTACTTATTTTTAGGTTTTTCAAGTCGTGAACTACTCCCCTTTTCTTTTCTAATGAATCTTCCTCTATTATCCCTACTACAATTTATGCACCTAAATGACTTACAATAGCACAAATCAAGAGTACTCACCTAAACAAGGTCGACAACTGTATAGGTTTTCTTCAAGACGTATTGGTCCTAACTTAACTTACTATAGCTTCACACCTTTCATACCTTTCCCCAGCAATGACGCCAAAATGATTAGGTAAAATTGTGGTTTAAGATTATGATAGAATTTTGTGTTTGTATTTGGTTTATGGAGTCCCTTAGTTTCTACCTAGATGTGTCAATCTGAGGTCATGAACTAATGAAAGGTATAGTGGCTATTTTCCCAAGGGATGAAGGTGATAAGTCAAGTGGGAATGTATGCATATACAAGTCTAAATAAACCAATAAAGATTAACAAAAGCTTCCTTAAATTGTATTAAAATAGAAAGACCTATTTTAAATTCTTATCTACTCCATCAATCTTAACTCAATTTTTCTAATACATGCTTTATCTTGTAACATTATTAACAATGAAAAAAAAACTAGAATTAATTACTGAAATCACACTAATGTAATGCAGGAAATAGGAGTTGTGTATTCAGGTGACAAGACCTCTGTGTCCTAGTGACAAAATACAATAAGCCTAACAAATTATTTGCAACATTTCTAAAATAGATTATATGTCATTGTCATGTTTTTATCTCGTGACCTGTTTCCATACCAAACATTAGTAATACTTAAATCACTTCACTCCTTATGAATATAATTGAGACTCATTTATTACCAAATGCATACTATGTTATTAATATTAATGAAGTTGCAGACAAATTAAATCACATATAATACACAAAACAAATGCAAATAATAATACCTCACACAATAGTAAATAAGATAACTCCAAGCAATGGCAGGAAGTGAGACCTTTCCCCCAACCATTTGAATGGAGTGGAAATGCTAAGATACTTGCAGGTTAGTCTTTCAAGAATGCTATGTATTAATTCAAACTTGTAGAACATAAAATTAGGATGTTCTTATGCTCACAGAAGAGCATATATAAAATTCTTAATACAAAACAAAGTGCTTAGAATATCATGTCCACCGATCATACGTGGATAACAAAATGTTTACCAGTATATGAAAAATAGTAATATGGCCTACGGCCTACTATTTTTCAAAATCTATTAACCAATATCAGTCCTAGTCACTAACTTATTAGCTAAGACTATACTAGGAGACAACCACCAAATGAAAACTAGTAAATCGCATGGAAATTATTGTCTTCATGCTTCGCCCCTTTTTAACCTGTTTCACACAACCACCACGATTAGTAGTCAAACCACAATAGTTGTTTACAAATTTTATGAGGAAGGAAATTTCATTTTTTTCCTTTCGCCAAACTCAACGGATTCGGTTGAACATAATGGTTCAGCCAAACCACATTATATGTTCGACCGAAACCCCAAACCCAAAACAAAAAAAATAAAATTTAAGGGGTTCGGTCGAACATGGGTTTGACCAAACCCCTTAAAATAAGACCAAAAAAAACATGAATTTGTCATTGTCATTTTCTCTTTTCACCAGTTGCTTTCGATGTGCTTGTGCATGCAGCAAATCGAACATGATGTACAACTGGCGATGACTTCATCTCTCCGACGAACACAAACTCAACTTCATCTTTCCAAAGTTCATCAACCCAACTCAAGCATATCGAGCACTAGGTTTGTCAAATTTGAATTTTGTAGAGTTCAAAATGCATTTGTTGGGGGTGATCCCACAATAGTGGTTTACAATTTTAGACCAAATTGGACACAAAAATTATTATTTTTAACTAAATCTTCACATTTGGGCAGCTATAGTAGCTAAACCATGAAGAATTTGAAGATAATGTAAATAGAGTCTCGTCACATTTTGTTTGTAGATTCTAAAAAAAAAAATTCAAAATTTTTGGAATCAATTTTCACTTGTTTTTCCATCTCCCACGAAAACTGGTTTTTTTCAAAAGAAACATTTTTAAAAAGTGACGCAAACCGTATAATGCATAAATCTTTTTCAATGAAGGATTAAATTATAATTATTTTTAATTTAGATTCGTAACTTTGATATCTAGTGCTTCCACTTTGTTAGAAAGTTTTTTATTGAATATTTTTTCTTTAATCAAGTTTTGAAGTCAAACCAATTACAATTCAGACATAGTGCGACCTTATAACGCATAAGATTTTTTGTATATATCCAAATTCATTTTTATTTTTTTGGTTGGATCAAGGACTTCAATATCTGGTGCACTCATATTTTTCAATTTTTTTTTTTGATAATCTGCTATTTTTCCACATGTGTAGAACATAGACCTTCATTTTTGATGAAAAACCTATGTTTAATAAAACTAAAAAAACAAATACATAATAAAACTAAAACATATTAAGATTATATTCATTGGATAGCTTGTTCTAAGGACTACTTGATTCTAATTGGATTTGTTAAGATTCCTCCATTTTCATCATCAACCCAAGCTCTGAAGTGCCAAAATTTAGGGTTTTTTTGTGTCTCAGAGGAGGGATGAGGAATAAGGGGGGTTCGCTCGAACCAGGGTTCATTCGAACCCCCCTTTTATAAGGGTTTTTGTTGGCATTTTTGGCGGGAAACCATTAAAAGGGTTTTCCCAAACCTAGGTTCTAGCGAAGCCCTAATGGGTTTAGTCGAACCAGTATGTTCGTACGAACCCCTAAAATCAATTTTTTGGCCATGTATTCATTTTCTATGAGTTTTCCTTCCTCACTTCAATTGTAAACCACTATTGTGGCTTCACCCTTGTTAAGTTTTGAAACCCTAAATGCAAAAAATTTCAAATTTATTGAATTGAAACTGCATTTGTTTGAAAGTTTCTAAAGTCTTTTCAACATACACTATTTCTATGATACATTTCTACTCTGTCAAAAAATTAGCATGCCATGTCTATGCTTCCACATTTTGTATGCATTTCTACCAGGGAACCTCCAATTTATTTGAGGCATTATATGAAATAGTTCATTAACAAATTTATTTGAGGCATTATATCAAATAGTTCATGTTAATTTTTTATGGAGTATGATAGAAATAGTGTTTCCATTGTATGCACCCTATATCAAACAATTCAATAACAAATTTATTTGAGGCATTATATCAAATAGTTCATGGTAATTTTTTATGGAGTATCATAGAAATAGTGTTTCCATTATATGCACCCTATATCAAACAATTCATTAACAAATTTATTCGAGGCATTATATCAAAAACACTATTGGAAATTTATTTGAGGCATTATATCAAAATCACGATTTTTATCATACTCCATCAAAAACACTATTGAAAATTTATTTGAGGAATTATATCAAACAGTTCGTTAACAAATTCATTTGAGAAATTATATCAAACAGTTCATGATATAAAGTTTAGGGTGCATACAATGGAAACTTGGATAAAATTCTTCATATTTTTCCTTTGACTCTTATGACATTACTCCAAAAATGGTTGGTGAACTAAATGTATGAATCGAAGAATAAATTTAGAGGAAAGAAATTAATTAGATTGTTTGAATGAAATGTATAATAAAATAGTTCTATTAGGATTAGAAGGAATGAAGGTATTATTAAATTTTCTAGTATTAGGAAAATATAAGAATATGTCCACTTTACAATATATATATATTTAAAACTATTCTTCGTATATCCATGTTAAAACTATTAAAAATTAAATTACATAAATCAATTTTAAATTTGTATAAAGAAATAAATGACTTTTACTAAGAACGAATATTTAAAATATAGCTATCCTCTTTGCAAAATCCAATTTGATTTGAGATATTTATGGACAAAACATATGGATGAGCATGAGGTAAGTAAGAAAGAATAACCTTAATTTATATCTTCCCTCATCAAATAATTTCACTTTTAAAGAGTTCCTTAAGGCATATCCAATTATGAAAAACTATTATATACTTGTTATAACTATATTAAAGTATATCATGAATAAATTGAAAGGATAAAGAGTAAATCACTAAAAAAAAATACATAAATAATAGAAGTAAATTTATTAATACAATGAGATTCAAGTGGTTGGATAATTTTTTCCAAGGAGTGGAAGAGGTTAAGAACGAACCATCAAATAAATATAATATTTTAAATACTTTAAAAGAAAAATACATTTCTCCCCGCTCTAAATTGAAATGGTATTCCTTCTAAGATGATAATAATTGAAAAAGAAGAAAATAATCATTACGAAGATCAAGTACCATTGACAAGTTTTAAGAGATCAAATAAAATATTCAACAACAAAAGAAAAAAGAGAAAATAGTTAATGCTAAAGAAACAACTACAACCAAGCTACTATGTTATAAATTATCCTCTTATGTAGTCTTCATTTCCCTATAAATTGTGGCCTCCTTGTACAAATTAGCTATTGATCACCATAGTGAAACAAATTTAAAATTTTGAAATGGTTAAACATCATTATTATTTTTATTTGTATAAGTATAATTATTATGGGTTCATTTCTCCTCTCCTACTCTTCCTAATAAGGTTCTATTTTACAAGCCTCATATAAATGTTAGGGTTCTAACTTCTAAAAATTGAATAGTGTCAACTTAATCACATTAGACAATGCTCCCCTAGTATTAATGGGGCCAAATTTTTATCTATCAAACTCGGTTATGTTTACATTGAATAAGAATTTGATACCTTTATCATGATACTTGAACTAAGATATCTTGGCTCTAATTTTAGTCATTTTATCTAAAAATTATTGGTGGCATATCCATTCGTGTTTAGTTTTAATCATTTATTATTGCAATTAGTTATTACAAGGAGATTCTTGAAGCTTGTATTCCATCCCCACCATTTTTATTCTAAATATTTGACATTTTCTTTCAACTTAAAGTCTAAATTTTATCCTTAATGCTATACATATTTTTCTAGGATAATGTACATATTCATTATATTTCACTATTAAATGTGTTCAGGCATAGAAGAAAAACCTTCAATATATCTTTAAGATAACTTTGATACCATAAAGATAATCCCACCTTTCATTGCATTAATATCAAGGTTAACTAACCCTTCCTCTTTACATGCTTTTCAATTAGAGTATCCTCTAGTAAAAATAGAAACATTAATAGTGTGGTTATCAAAGAGTGTCTAGGGATGCACACATCACTATTATTAATAAATTATAAGATTTTAAGAAATGTTTATGAAAGAAATAACTATCTAATGGAGAATATAATGTATTAGTACATATCTAACTATTACATATTTTAAATAAAGCCCCTTTAAAATCTATCTTAAATTTCCATTTAATGATTCAACTAGGTTCAAAATTATTTTCATCTTATTCCCCCAAAATTCATCACCTTTACAACAAAACTTGATTTAATCTAATTTATCTTATTTATTCTCAAATCATATTAAAATCACCACCTTAAACTCTAAGAAATATTTGGTAACTTATTTATTTTATCTTCATTTAGAAAGGGGTGTGAAGGGGATTTAGAACCTTTTAAAGTTTCTTTCAAAATAACTAGGAAGATTTTATTCATTGCCTTTCTTGTTGCTTTTAGGATTAGTGTTATGAATTTTGTGCCTTCATTCTTAAAAATTCTTATATCAACTCATTTAGCATTTCCATGATCTTTTTATATGGGAAAGGTCAACATACAATGAGGTAGACACTTTCCATTTTTTTTATTCCTTAATTAGTTCTTTCTAGGGAAACTTTTAGTCTTTTTGAACACCTTACAAAAATATGATAAATGTGTGATTATTTTTCTTTCCACTCTATAAATTTTTGATGTGCTTGGATATATAATTGAGACTCATAATGTACAATGATAAAAATTTAGTATATATGAAAGAAATATTTTCGAGACATCAAACTACCATTCTACATAACTCTCACATGGAAATAAGAATATTATTTTATTTTAACTAAAGAAATTGTGTGTACTCTATCTTGAAAATTACTAATTAATTTTGAATTATATACTTATAATTTAAAATAAGAGCATCCTTTGTAACATGGAATAGATAGGTTAATTTTAATGAAATAAAATATGTTTTTATATTAAGAAAAATTTACAAATATATGGAACTCATACATCAAGAGAAATTGACTAAGATGTAACTCTATATGAGAATTAAGATGCTCGAATAATTTATATACCTTCTTTCAATAATTAACATTAGAAATTAATACTTGGTTCATATTGTATACCCACCTCCCAATGGTCTTGGAATGGATGCATTTAGATGGAGAAGGATTTCAAAAGACTCATGGTACTTGTGGACCCCTCAAAGGCATGATATATAACACATGAACTTTATTTATGAAATTTGGTCTTTTGTTGTTGGCTTCTAGTATGAATCTTATCTATACTTGGTGGAATTCTTAGTTGAGACTCTCAATCTTCTGTTGTTGGTTTCTTGTGTGATTATACAATATGCTCACCAAACTATATTAATTTCTAATATTAATTATTCAAAGAAGGTTTTGTTTCATAAGAAGAGATCTATGTTCACATATTCCAAGGCATGTTATTATCCACAATGCATGACACTTCTTCATATCTCTACCAAGTTCTAAATAGATACAGATCTACCATTTCCATGGAGGAGATTAATGATTTAAAAAGAAAATATCATGCCATTTCTTTCTTGAGAAGTCATGTTTGCATTCATGATTTGCAACTTCCATCTTCATCCAAAAATAAATTTTGTTATCATTATGTGTGTGATATTAAAACAAATCAAAACCTTCATTTGAGCATGATCACCAACATAAAGGTAAATGACTGGAAACAAAAGAAAGCTCAATTAATGGCTTTTAACATGTTGGTGGAAAATTTGCATCTTTTTGAAAGTGGCTTCCTAGCTTATCAGTCTTATGTTTAGTAAGGTTTTGTAATCTCCACTGTGTTATGTATTCGGGTCATGGGTATATCTAGTGTGATGTCTTCTTTTGGGTATTTTGGGTGCATAATAGAATGTGCATATGTATTGATGTATTCAACCAATGTGCTTTTGTAACATTGTAATCAAAAAATTGGTCATTTGTACTAGGACCTCACTTGTCTTTTTGACATTTTGTAAAATTTGTTACTAAGACTACAACTGGGGGTTTTCTTGCTAGTTCTTTCCCGCCAGTATATCTGTCTGAACCAGCTATATGTAAAATATTATATATAAATAAAATTACAAGTGGTCTCCCACCTTTTCTGAAAAAAAAAGTTCTTGTAAATGTCCACATCTTTTTCCTTGACACAGTTGTTATTTCTTAAAATATTTGTTATAATTTTTCATAATGTTGGTCAATACTTTACTATAAATATTTACAGTCATGCTCTTAAATGTCATAAAAATATATCATAATCTAGGGTTTCATCTTATAAAGCTATAATAATATTATATGCATTTAGAACATCTTAGAAACCTCCCTTGAAGCATTCAACAAATTCACAAATAACTACCAACACAAAGTAAGATGCCTCATTTCCTAATATAAGAACAAAATAATAAATCAAAATATTAGGATGCAAGGTTGACCGACCTTTCCCAATACTTGGCTAAGTTTATAATCTATTGAGGAGTGGATCCCAACAACAATTGTTCTTAGTTCTTACTACTAATCCAAGGAATACCTATTCATTTTTTCTTTATTGTAATATTCCTAATGACTCCTCATCTCAAATTAAATTGTGGGAATGGATTTTTATGCCCTCCCTATGACTAAATGGCTACAAGGAGGTGAATATGATATGGTGGAAAAATCCAAGATACAAGTTGGTTTAGTTCTCATAAAATCTCTAAAAAATAATTGAATTCTTACATCCTAACTAGAAATACCATGAGGGGTTTAGATCCCATTTTAGAAAAAAAATATTCTTATACTGATCACTAGTTCACTTGGACCAACTAAAGAGATGGTGAACTAAGGGAAACTTAGTTGTATTGATATATTAAAACTTAGTTATTTCTCTTTCCATTGTCCCCTCTCCACAAAACACCCTTATTTACATAGATTATATTAAAACTATCTCACATATCACCTCCCAATTCTTTAAACTTTTCGAACTTCTTATTCCTCATACCTAATAATCTATCCTTCAAGCTCAACACTTCCCACCTCAATAAAATTGATCACCTTGCTTCCCTAATATCCCTTTGGTTGATGTTCCTAGACCTCATCAAAATGGTAAGTGGATACAATTGTGGAATGATGTGATTAAATCTATTACACTACCGTACTATGATCTTACAATAAGAATATGGCTAGAAAGAGATGTAGAACATTGGAAAAAAAAATGGATCCAAATAGAAAAAAAAAAAACTTGTTTTGGCTTTAGCACTTACTAATATTTTTTCTACAATGAGTGGTTGGTTCCATTGAAATAAAACTTAGAATATTTGAACTTAATTGTGGTAAAGGATCTCAACTAAGAGATAGGCTACATTGGATGAAAGGATATAAGGGATACAAATTATTTTTTAGTTATCTCGAACATATTTACATTCTCAAGAGTGGATAATATCTATCGTTGATCAAGAGAGGTAGTTCCATGACAACTCTAATGATATTAAATCCATTTTCCTCCAACATTACAAATAATTTTTAATTGATCTAGTTGAAGGAGATCCACGCCAAGCTATAGTGAAAAATTATGGGCATAGCAATTATATATTTTTTAACATATATAAAATGTATGGTTGGATTAGTGAGATATTTATAGTTCAAGTATGTGATATGAAGTCAAAATTTATTAGATTTGATTCTTAATAAATTAGTTTTAATGATTCAATTTATAGCTTTATGCAATCTATAAGTTTAAATAGTTTGATGGTATCTAAACTTTATACATATAAAAATATGATAAATGTCTGATTATTTTTCTTTCCAATCTATAATTTTTTGATGTTCTTGGCTATATAATTGAGATGATTCACTCATATTGTAATGATAAAATTCATCCTCATATGGAGGATTTTCTATTATCTTCCATTAAATTCACCCTCTTTATGAGATTCTTACATGGAATATTGATATTCTATTGTGAATTCTTAATTTTAGACATATCTTAACTAGATAAATTTAGGTTTAATGAAGGCAATAAAACTTTTTTTTCACTTACATAATCCTATTTTGAAGTTCATTTATGTTAACAACTATTAGATTAAATATTTTTATCCCCAATTATTTTTGAATAATTTTATACTAATCCTTGTATTCTTATTCTTTCTTTCATCGTTTCATTTAAAATTTGAACCATTTAAGGATGGTATGTTATAGATTATAGTTTTCTTCCAATTATTTTTAAATTGTTAATGGTATGAAAATATTATTGATGAGTAGATGAATTATTACAACTATTTTAGATTTGTATTCCTTTTATCTAGATATATTATTTACCAAAGTCTCATTCCTTTTTTAAGTGTACTGTATATATATACATATATATAATAGGGAAAATGTAGATCATGTTCCACCTGTGCTAGATTATTTGTTTGCAAATACTAGTAATGAGATTAAAAAATTGAAAGATTTATTAGCACAGGGTGCAAACCCGGGGATATATAGTGAACCGTGCATGTTAATATTACATAGTCTAGAAAAACTAAAAGATGAACTTGAGAGGACTAGTGCATATTCCCTAGATAGAGTGACTGCTATTCTTTCCCACATGCAGGAAGAAGTACATGGTGACATTCCCCTTAAACAAATACAAGATAGTGTCACCAAAGAAATGATAAAAGCCACTTATTTTCCATTTTATCAAAATGTACATAAGGTTAGGGGATACCAGGTCACTAGATGTGTCGAGATCATGCTATGGCCTCATTGATCTACCCATGATTTCTCATAGCACATGGTCTATACCCAAACAATGACCAGATTCCATTGTATTTTGTTTAGTAGTTGTATGCTGAGGTCCATTTGGGCCTCAAAGTTAACTACCTGGACATTCCACCATATGTTGATCAGGAGCATGGCAGGATTGTTGATAGGCCCACCTATCATCGAGCAGATAGACCACCCCCAATGTTTAGGGTATTGGTTGGTGACAGGTCTCTTCCTCTCACACCAGCTCTAGCCCCCATAGCATATGAGGTTGTCGTTGCTTTCCAAAAGGAAGCAATTGACACTGTAGGTGACATTGCGGTTGCCACCACTAGCATATCTAATGATCATGTAGGTCAGTATTTGATTTCCAAACATTCCCAATCCACACCATTTTTAGTACAATGGACCACCATGGATCCTTTTACAGTGGCTGACATCCCTACTCCTACATAGCTCGATGCACTTACAGGAGACATGGCACACATGACTTTGCATTGTTTGGCTAAGGACCTATTGGAGGCATATGCCCATATTGCATCAGACAATGGGATTGGTATAGAGCATGTTAGAGATCATTTGAGATGTAGAGGTTGTTCAGTTCTAGGATCCCATCACTCTCAGCTGAGCACTAGTGTGCATCAGGGTCCACCTATAGTTCATACAACAGCTACACAGACTATGGGTTTTACTGATATGTTGATTGGTTTTGGTTCATCATCACCGATGCCATCTCACCTTCATAGTCCTCTACATTCATCATTTATGGCATGACATGGGATAGATCATATGGATGTAGATGATGATTCATCACTTGATCGCTTGGTGGATATGGTGGAGGCGACCATTTCAGAGGACTTAGGTAATCTGATATCAAATGATGTGCATGTATGTGTGCATGTGCATGTTTCAATTCTTTTTTCATTATTTTTATTTTTATTTTTTTAACTAGATATTCATGTAAGTTGATATATATGTATATATATATTGTTACAGGTGGACATACCTCATATCACTCCTAGCCTTGGTCCAAATCATGTGCATGATCAATGTGACTCTATGGATGAATCTACTGCTAGTGGACATGTGAGTTTTATATTTGTATATAATCACACGTGTATATGTATATGCAATATATTTATGTATGCATAGATCTAGATTGATATTTAAAAATACAAGTTCATTTAAAAATAACTTTCATAAAATTTATTTAATATAAATTATATGTATTTAACACATCTTGTATACAATTTTATTTGTAGAGCTCAACACGTCCATCAGAGCAGGACCGTTCTCATTCATATGGCCATTTGTCTAGGAGTAGACATTCATATTAGGCCATGCACTCTAGATTTCTGATCTTTACCACATGTATTTGATTATATGATTATCTTTAATAGTATTTGATATTTGATGATCTCTAACTTACATTTGCTTATATGATATACATACATTTGCTTATTTGTTGATCTTTAGTATTGACATTTGATGATCTTTAATTTACATTTTTCTTATATGATATGTACATATATTTTCTTATATGATATATACATACATTTTCTCTTTGCTTATAATATGTGTTATGTTTATATGTATTGAATCCCTTTACATGTATGTACATGTGTTTTCTTATGGTTTAAACATGTTTACACATAATATATGTATGCATTTGCTTTAAATATTCATGATTTTTCTCTTACAACTTACATTTCCTTATATTCAATATACATTTGATCTCTAGTATAATTTTAGGGAAATCAATGCCACTTTATAATTAAGTTCATTCATGTTGATCACAATAAATATTTTAAAAAAACTGACTTAAGCAACATGAACCATTGAGTTGAGAACAAGATATAATCTTTTTGACAAGTAACTTGAAATTCAATTCAAATATAATTAATAAAATTCAATTCAAATTATATCGATCTATTATACGTTTTTGACATGTAACTTGAAATTCAATTCAAATATAATTAAGAAAATTTAATTCAAATTATACCTCTATTATAAATTTTTGACAACTAACTTGAAATTCAATTCAAATATAATTAAGAAAATTCAATTCAAATTATACCTCTAATATACATTTTTGACACTTTAACAAAATTCTAAAATTACTAGATATGTTGTCCATACCTATGAATTAAATAACAACAAACTCCACAATGAAATAACTTGTTTGTTTACTACTTGATGCATTTAAACTAGGATCTAGTTATTCCATGTACACTAGAATAATTTTTTTCCCATCCCATATGCATATAAATAGAAGCTTATTTTTTATTATTGTAGATATCAAATTTCAAGATTAATTCTCATTTATATCAGTTGGAGTGCATATATTGGAGAAGTTTTTGCACATTTATCAAGGAGGCAAATATTGGAGCTCGACAACTTTTCATTTTTATCAATCAAGGCAAAATTTGGAGGATAATTTAAGTAAGTTGGTAGAGGAATTTTCTTGAGTCATCTTTAATTTGAAAAAGAAAATGGGACAACAAAGAAAAAGAAAAAATGCATCTCAACAAAAAATTGTCAAAAGAAGAAGAACAAAAGAGGCACTAACAAAACTTGGAAAATTATCATAGAAAGAAACAAGGTACATTCATGTTTCTTCTCTCTCTCACTCTCAAGTGTGTGTTTGGGACTTTTACTTTGAAGGTTTCTAACCATCATTGCACTTGAATGACTATAAATACTTTTAAATGTCCTCAAGTCATCTTGGTCATGCAAGTTGCAATGTTTATATGATCCTTGACTCCAATTCCTTAAGCCAATTCTTTTTGTTTCAATATTTGTGTTTTGTGTCTTTGGTCTTTTATTTTCATCACTTCAATGTTCTCAAATTATTTTTATGTTTTATGCTCTAGGGATTCCTCAAGTTGGAGTCGAGCCAAATCTAGATATTGGATCAAACAATCCATTGAAGAACACATGGACCTTGAAGTTAGGGAGGAGACCCAAGTTCAAACAATGCTTGTTGGAGAGGGGTCAAGATCTCTTCCTTCTACTAGTATGGATGAGCATATAAAACTAGCACAAACTTCTCTCACTTATAGCATCATGTTTTATCAGTTTTTTTGCTTGCATACATAAACTTCACTTATATAACATCATCTCTCACTTTTTTGCAAAATATTTTGTGACACATGTGTAGGAAGGCCTCAACAAGCAGGAAGTTTTCATGCTCAAGTCGAGCCAAATCTAGACATTGGATCAAATGAATCCGCTCAAGAATGCATGGTCCTTGAAGATAGGGAGGAGGCACAAGTTCAAACAATGCATGTTGGAGAGGGGTTGGGATAACTTCCTCCTACTAGTATGGATGAGCATATAAAACTAGCTAAGAAGGTGGGGAAACAAATTTCTCGTAGAAATTTAAATCATTTACTTGAAATGGATATGGAGAAACTGAAATATTATGCCAACTAGCCTTATAATAAGAGAAAGAGGTCAATGAGTAAATATGTAAATGGAATGATCAATCATCATTTCAATCATCTTGATACACTTGAAAAAACCCAATTGTTATCACATTTACTTCTTCATGATGAGCTCAAAGAGTCATTACAATTGTTGGGTGTACATTCAACATCAAATACAAAGAAACACATGGGATTACAAAAGGATATTGTTCAAAATGTTAAAAAGGGTTTAGATTCCATTGGGAAAGGATCTCGATTAGTGGATAAGGCCACTACAAGAAGGGTGATGTTGACATCTATTGTACATCAAGATATAGCAAGAAAAAGAAAAATATTTGCACTTTCAACTGAAATTGGTTATAGTAGAACCACATTAATAAAATATGAGAAAAAGAGAAAGGTTTTGGATGAGAGTTTAGAAGGAAATTGGGAAATTATGTGTCAAGCTCCCCATTCTGATAGGATTGAAGATGTTGTTAGGAACTTGGTCTCATGTTTTTGGCATGATCAGACTCATCCATCATCAAATACTAGAGATGTTATGAGACACAGGATTGGACCTAGTATTTATGAAAATCATATCAAACATTGGCTAGACATAAAAAAATTTGAGATTTATATGAAATTTTGTAATACATATCCTCATATAAAGATTGGGAAAAAAATGTTTCAAAGGTTAAAGCCATATTATGTGAAGATAAACAAGTTTTTTGAAAATTGTAGTTTTCATTATCATATTGAATTTGATCTCTACTATTAGGTGTTTCGAAAGATGAGAGAAGAAAGATGTGGGTTTCAAAATGCACCTCCTAAATAGGAAAGTTTGTTCATAAAGTTTATATTATGTGATCATGAAAATGGACCTCAAATAAACTGCATAAAAGGAATTTGTGAGACGTGGAAATTTGGCTAAATTTCCTTCAAGAATTGAGGATATTGACCTAACAAAGATAGTAAATTGCAAGAGGTAAGTACTATTTTTAGAGAGTTTATTTGTTTCAATTTCTCATAGATTGTTATTTGGATTCTCGTTGATGTAATGTTTCATTGATCAAGTGTGGTTTATTAGTTATTCACATATTTTATTGACACAGGTACAAGTATGTAAAGTTGCAAACAATTTTTGGGAAAGAATCCACAAGGTTGAACTATGTATAAGAGGAGATTCCCATTGAAAAATTTATGGAAGATTTTCAAAAATTGATACAACCATACATACATCATTCCTTTTATGCTAAGTGGCAAGCACAACAATTCCAAACATTGAGAGATACTTTCCCACGTGGAACAGTTCTATTTGTAGTTTACTTTGCAGAAAATTACTTCTTTGTACATCAAAAGGAGATTCAATCAGAGTAATACTTTTCAAAGTAGATCACTATTATGGTTCATGTGTGTTATCGACATGCACAATTAGAATTGGATGGTGTTGAGAGTACAGATGAAGAACGAGCCATTAAGAAAGAGTATCACTTTTATATTAGTGATGATAAAGAGCAAGACACACTTTTTGTCCAACATTGCTTTACAATAATTTTTGAGAATTTGAGAAGTAGGCGTGTAAAATTTGAAAATCATTTTGTATGGTCAGACGGATGTATGGCACAATTCAAATTTTCATGGCCATTCTATGCACTTTCTAGATATCATAAAATCTAAAAAATAGCACATGTTTGGAGTTTTTTTTAGAGTGGGCATGGAAAGGGTGAGCATGATGGAGTAGGAGCTTGCATCAAACAAGCTTTAAGAAAGTTTCAAATGAGTTATCCAGAAGATCATCTAGAAAATGCACATGATGTTCTTGAATGGCGCAAGAAACACTTTGCATCAAATGTGGTCAGTACACCTTTAAGAACAAACCGACACATTCCACATAGAGTGTTTTGGGAGATATCGGGTATGTATAAATTACATTAAATCAAAAATTTCAATTTATTTCAATTTAAAAAATATATATATACATATTTTTTCACATAAGTTTTTTGTTGTACATATGTATCTAGGTGTGGATAGAACATCGATGTATGGATGCAAGAGGGTAGAAAAAACAATATCTTTGCATTGTGTTAGGAGTTCAGATAGTCACCATGGATGGATAATAGACACAAGTCATTACTCTTGTTTTTGCACTGAGTGCATTGAAGGAAACTTTGATTATGCATGCAACAATCAAGAACTTGGATATGTTGGTAAATGGGATACAGTGCCACTAGTTGTTTCAGAAACATATGATGAAAACAAGGAAGAAGATTTGAAGACATTCCTTTGATTTCAATTGATTATGACCATATTTTAGGATTGGTTAGAAAAGGTACACATGTGTAAGTTTTCAATAATTTAAATATTATATATATCTAGTTAATGATCTTTAGAGATATTTGTATTTTTTTTAGATTTTTTTTGTGTAAATTTGGTGTACAAGAGATGTTTTTGCAATCATGGCAGAGCCTGGAAACATCGATGGTGTTAGCTATTATTTATTGTGTTGCACAGAAGACATGAATAAGCTAACAAAACCTGAAACAAGTGATGGAATGTTATTTCCCACAAGTGATTTTGAATTTAAAATTTTATATACATTTTATTCACATGTGCACATTACATTATAAACATTAAATATATATTGTACAAACCTTGAGCATGAAAATGTTGCACACATTCATATGTCTTACCTTAGGTTCATGTTTACCATGCAGGTTCTATTGTAGTGCAGGGACATATCTAAAACAAGTCAAAGTTCTTCAGCATGGGATTCCTTTTGTTGACTATCAACTTGATAACAAGGTATATCAATATAGTCACTTAATAATTGCTACCACTCTACATCTTCATGCAGTTCCACATGCACGTGGACAAAGAAAATGGAGACTAGATAGTGATGATCATCAAAAAATTCTACATGTTATTTATTGAAGAGAGAGATGAAGAATATTTTACTTAGATTATATCCATGGTTTTCAAGTTCACTTGTAACCCTATACATGTTCAAATGAGAACTTATAGTAACTTGTACATAGTTGTAAATCATTTTGTGTAAATTACAATTATATGTACATATTTCTTCCATGGAAAATTCTTAAGTTCAAGAATCTTTGATAGCATCATCTCTCACTTTTTTTGGTTGCATGTAAACCCATATATATTCTTTCAATCCTTATTTGAAATGTAGTGATTTTTTTAAAAATCATTTTTCCTAAATCACAATTATATGTACATATTTGTTCCATGGAAAATTATTAAGTTCAAGAATCTTTGATAGCATCATCTCTCACTTCTTTTGGCTTCATGTAAACCCAAATATATGCTTTCAATCCTTATTTGAAACATAGTGAAGTTTTTTAAAATCATTTTTCCTAAATTACAATAATGTACAACTTATATTTGTTTCATGGAATTCCTAAGTTCAAAAATCTTATATACACTTATATACAACTTATATAATTTGTTCCATTGAATTGTTCCATGGGAAACTATGTAAACTTTAAAATTAAGTATTATCTAATTATAAAATTAGTTTACACATATATAAAAAATAAATCAATGCAAATAAAAAAAAAACCCTAACCCTTAAACCCTTAACCCTATAACCTTAAACCCTTGTACCCCCTACCCTATATCTTTCTCCCACTCCCCCCCTCACTCTTGAAAGTCTCTCCCTCCTACCCACTCTTACTCTCTCTCCTCTACCCTTAACCCTTAAACCCTAAACCCTTGTACACCCCCTACTCATTATCTCTCTCCCACTTCCCCCTCTCTCTC
>VDFB02000013.1:167043171-167182759 GCA_007258455.2 Sequoia sempervirens | reverse complement strand
CCTCTCTCCCTCTATCCTTAAACCTTAAACCCTACCCTTTATCTCTCTCCCATTCTCCCCTCTCTCTCTCAAGTCTCTCACTGCTACCCCCACTCACCCTCTCCCCTCTACCCTTAACCCTATATCTCTCTCTCACTCCCCCCCTCTCTATCTTGAAAGTCTCTCCCTCCTACCCAACCTCCCTCTCGAGCTCCTCTACCCTTAACCCTTAAACCCTAGGACCCCCTACCCTTTATCTCTCTCTCACTCCCCCTCTCTCTCTCAAGTATCTCCCTCCTACCAGGGCTTAAATTTGATGGTCAACTTTTCTTGTCAAGAAATTTTATAATGATGACTATCTATTCAAGGGTGCCCTTAAAACATCATGATATACCTTAGTGTAAGTAAAATTATATATAAATCAAATATATATATCATTATAATTCTATGTAAATTTTGACTGTCTATCCAAAATATCTCCTTTCATCTGATACAATCTTCTTAATATTTTTATTGTATTCTACAGAAAAAATCTCTAAATATGGTCATATGGCCATCAAATTTAAGACCTGCATCCTACCCCCACTCTCCTTTTCTCTCCCACTCCCTCCACAACTCTCTCTCAAGTCATAATTTAAAAAGAATATAATTTATATTTATATTGATATTAAAAACTAATTTTTAATAGAGGGGGTTCAACCGAACATCTTTAGAATGTTCAATCGAACCCCATTTAAATCTTTTTTTTTATTGTATGTTAAATGGGTTCGGTTGAACATTGGCTCGGTCGAACCCATATTCGATCGAACATTTTTTTTTTGTTCAACCAAACCCAATTATTTTCACCCACATCCTTTGGGGCACCAAAATTGCTCATAATTTTACACTTCAAAGCTTGATTTGAGAATGAAAATGGAGGAGATCTCAGAAACCCAGCTGGTATCAGGTTCCCCTCGAAATGAGCTATCCAATGAATATAGTTTTAATATTTTTTTATTATATTATTTATTTGTTTTTTAAGTTTTATTAAATATAGTTTTTTCACCAAAAACAAAACTCTATGTTCTACACATGTAGAAAAATATAATATTATAAAATATATATATATATATATGAGTGCACCAGATATCTGAGTCATTGATCTAACAAAAAAAATAAAAAATTCAATACATATAGTAAAAGTTATGCATTATATGGTTGTGTTATGTCTGAATTGTAATTGATTTGACTTTGAAACTTGATTAAAGAAAAAATATTCAATAAAAAAATATCTAACCAAGTGGAAGCACTAGATATCAGAGTTAAAAATCTAAATTTCAAAGAATTGGAATTTTATCTTTCAAGGAAAAAAAGTTATGAGTTATACATACAGTAAAAGTTATGAGTTTTTAAAAATGCTATTTTTTGAAAAAAACCAATTTTCATGGGAGATGAAAAAATAACTGCAATCTGATTCCAAAATTTTTGAAAAAGATATTTTTAGAATCTACAGACAAAATGTGACAAGACTCTAGTTTTCATCATCTTCAAATTCCTCGCGGTTTAACTGCTATAGGTCCATGAATGTGAAGATTTAGATTAAAAAAAAAAAATCACTGTCCAATTTGGCCAAAAATTGTAAACCACTATTGTGGGATCACCCTTAGTGCTTATAAATGGTTGATTACCTAAGAGTTTTCTTATCATTTATATTATATCAATTCACTTTGATTCTAACAAATATTATGGTAATAAAGGAACAAAAGGCCAAAGGGGTAAACTATTGTGAACACAAAACCAGACAAATCATGATAATAATTAAGAAAACTATTGACCTCATCATCATGTGTTTCGAAGTTAGGTTGTGTCATGTAAAGGAAAATGAAAAAGAAAGAGAGGGAGTTTCCCCCCAAACAAGAGCACACCAAGCACATAAGGGATCTATGGATTTGGGGTCAGTATGTTCGTTGCTACAATGTGTTTATGAAAGAGCTTGGAATTGGCATCATTCTACAAATCACATAGAACTAGAAGAATGGCGCATAGAGAGAGAAAAAAAAGGAAAAATAAAGTCTATTTTGGGTCAACATGGAAGATACATTGGGGTCTCAGTGCTTTGCATCATCCCCAAAAGGAAAACACAAGCAAAATGAAAGAAAATGAAAAGGTGAAAGAAAATGAAAAATCTTTTGGGTCAACATGAAGGAGACATTACGGTCTCGATGCCTTGCATCATCCCCAAAAGGAAATCTCAAAGCAACAAGAGAAAAAGAAAAGGGCCATTTGGGTCAACATGGAATAGACATAGAGCATCTCTACACTTTTCATCATCCTAAAAAAGAGAACACAAAACAAAAGAGAAAAATACAATGCACGACTAATAGAAGAATAAAGGTATGAATAGAAGAAGGGTGCAAAGAGAGGGAACATAAAACACATGATACGAGGGAACATGATATGGACATGAAAGGAAAATAAAAGGAAAAATAAAAAGAGAAAAACAAAAAGGTTAGTTGGGTGAATGCAAGTCAACCATCTAACAAGTCATCTGCCTCCCAATCATGTTCAGTGTAATGTGAGGGTGGTTGACTATCCAAAGGAATAATTGCAAGTGTCGAACTAGAAGTCATACCATGTTCTTCACTTGGTTGAGAAGATTCGTCATTGAAGCTCATGGTAGATGAAAATAAAGAGTTTAAATTGTTATGCACTTCATCTAAATTTGTGATCTTCGCATCATCATCAAGATTGATGACAATGGGAGGATGACGGGTGATTTCCAAGGAAGGGTGTAGCAAAAGTTGTGGTTGTTGGATGGGTTCATTTTGTTATGATTATGGCACTGGACTATCTTGTGGTAGGTCAAGGGAATGAGCTTGGTCAAAGGTGGAGGTTGATTTTCTTTATTTCCTTCCATGTGAGATTGATGAGCAAGGAGATGACGATGACGCCTATGTTCCCTAGCACTATGGTTTTGTTTAATTTGGTTTTGAAGTTGTTACGGTGTAAGAGTAGATTGAGGCATCATAGGCTCTTTTGCTTCCAAAGAGAAGAATAGAATAAACTGGGAATGGATCCACCACTTTCTCTTTGGCTTTATACACTTGTTTAATGCAAGAAGGCATGACAAGATTTGTCTCATTTTCCCTTGGTCATTTAAATGATGGCAGGGAAGTGTCTAGGGGTGGTTTTTGAAGAGGTTGTATGGTTTATTCAATGTCAGAAGTTTAGGTTGAAGCATGGTTTCATCTATGATAGGAGGTGTGGAAGTGGACGGGGATGTGTTACGAAGAGACAATTCAGCTATCTTTTGGGCTTTGAACTTTTGGTAAGCTATGAAAAACAAGTCCTTTTGAGGGTTGATGGGTTCCATGTGTGTAGGCCAAAAGGATTCTAAGGAAAAATTACCTTTAGAGGATAAGGGATTAAAGCCACTATGGTGTATGGTAAATATTTCATTTCCATGTGGAAACTTCAAACACTTGTAAACAACTAATGGGACCACTTTTATTGAGTAAGCCAAGGGTGGCCTAGCCACAAATGAAATTAGTCAGATTGGGAAATAATTGAAAATGTTACATTTGAAGTTTTAGGTCCTATCTATAAGGGGAGTACAATCGATTCAATTGTAGGGCATGCAAAACCAATATTTGTTTTAATCCATGCAATTGGTTTATTATAAGCATCTTGATATAACTCATTTAATACCAGAAACTCCTCTATGATCACATTCTCACCACAAGCAGGATCTATTAATATCACATTGGTGGGCTTATAATAGATTCTTCCAGCTATTTAGAGAGGACCATCAGGGAGTTTTTGTAGTATGTCTTTAGCAAAAAAAGTGATATCAAAAGATTTATTGGTTTGGCCCTTACAAGGGATAATGTCTATCATAGCCACAAGTTGATCCATAGAACTATCTTTAGTAATAGGTGGAGGTATATCAAGTTGTTCATTGTTTGTATCAATAGTCATTACATCAATGTTTGAAGGTTCGCTAGCCGTGAAAAGTGTAGTGTGTTTAGGCATAAGATTGGTGAAAATTTGTAAGTTTTGGTTAGGGGGTGCAAGGGACTTATTTCCTTGATCATTAACACCCATAATGGACAAATGGCCTGAATCAATGAGATCTTGAACTAAATGTTTTAGATGCTTGCATTGTTTAGTGTCATGTCCATTTTGGTGATGAAAATGCCAATAAGTGTTAGGTTTGAAAGTGAGTGGTAAGGGTTGTTTTGGATCAAGTGGTCAAATGGGTGGCAAAGTGCGCATGCATTGTTGAATTAATTGGTTCGTTATGTTATAGAGGGTATCAAGTAAGGGAGTAAATTATCTCTTTGGGTCCCCATAGGTATAAGGCACTAATGCTTTAATAGCTACCACCTGAGTTTGAACTAGTTAGGTTGGTTGCGGTTGTGATGGAGGAGGTGGATTGAACTATAAAAAGCCTCTCTTTGGTTTGTGAAATTTTTGTGTTTTAGTTTGGTTTTGATTGTTGTTTTCATGTTTTTTAGCTTGGTTAGAAGTGGATTTTGAATCACAACTTGAAATCAGGTTATCGTATTCACACAAGGTTGTGCATAAATACATGAATGAAGGAAATTTCATCATAGTTAGTTTATCCTAAAGGTTGGTGTGCAAGTTTTTGATAAAAATATTTTGTAGATGTGCACTAGGAATCTTGACATCAATTTGAGCATACATGGATTGGTATCGTGAGATAAAATCTATTACATTTTCATTAATATTTTGTCTCCATCTCATGAGGTCAGCCATTGTCTTTTTAGGTGTCTTGTGCACTTGAAAGTGACTTATGAAAGCATCCACCAATTCATTGAAACAACAGATGGAATGATTAGGAAAGCTGGAAAACCACTCTAATGTAGTATCTTTCAAGGTCCATGGAAATAGTGTGGCTAATAGCTTATCATCAAGGACAAAATCACTACATAAAGCTATATAAGCATTAACATGGTTGATAGGATCTCCTTTTCCTATGTATTTCTCAAACCAAGGCATTTATATCCCTTGTGGCATTGGGGTACGTAATATTTGTAAGGATAAGGGGCTGCTACATACATGATATGTGGCTGGAGAGGTTTGACCTTGGCTAATGGTGGAAATTTGGTGTTGCATGGATGAAATGGTATTAAGGAGTTGTGTAAGAATAGGGTTAGGGTATGTAGGTTGAGGTGGAAGGGAAAATGGTGATGGAGTGTAGGTGATGTTAAGGGAAGTGAAAGGAATACTAAGAGGTGTGAAGGTGGTGGAGGGAATTTTTGATGCCACAAGTGAAGTGGGAATGCTAGGTGGAATCAGGAAAGAAGTAGTTGCATAATTAACCTGATGCATAGTTATGTGGACTTGCGGATTGGTATAAGTTGATATGGATACTATGGTTGAAGGGGTAGGAACTTGAGGTCCTCCTTGCCTTACAAGAATGTTTGTAAACTAAGTATTAGAAGAGGCATGTTTATTGCAAATCTTAGAAATTTTCTTTATCATTTGCAAGCCATCATCACTTTCAATCAAATGATGAACATTGCCAATGGAAAGTATGGTAGTGGTGGAAATATTTTCAAGTAACAAGTCTTGTTGTAAATGTGCAGAATACTCATGAATATTAATGACCGTTTCTTGTGGGAGGGAGGTTTTTTTGGTGTCAACATTCATTGGATGGAAAGGTGAAGGAATGGAAGTAGTATTGTTAGTGCCTAATGCACCATTGTCCAAAATAGGAGTAGGAGCTTGTGAGATCCAAAGGTCCAAAATGAATGTGCTATAGCAGGAGGGCATGATTCTAAAACTTCTTCTCACTAAAGTATTATCAATGGGGCACCAAACACTCATACAAGTACCACAAATCAGGGGGTGAAATTAAATGAAATGTAATCTAAGATTTCTAAATGAAAATAACATAAATGTTGCTAACTGTAATAGAGAACTAACAACAGAAGAAAAAAATTGTAGGAAAATGCCAGAAAAATGCCAGAAATGTTGTTTAAAAGGTGCAGAGGGATTAAATCACACAGGGTGGTGAATGAGTCCTAGTATGATTTTTTTTTGTGTTTTTCAAAAAAATTAGATGATTTTAATGCTCTATAGAATGCAATCAAGAATGCAGAATGTAAATTTTTAGTATTTTCAATCAAGTGCAATGCAAAAATGAAATCTAAATGAAGTTTTCACTAATGCAATATGAAAAGTCCTATAAAGAAAAAAAAAAAATACCTTAATTGAATGTTGATACAAATGTAATATAAGATACAATATGCAAATGAAATAAAAAATGCAAGATGTTCAAAAGTTGGGTTCACCAAAATGAACCGTTGATTTTTGGCTCTCTAGGACTTCTCTAGCTCTTCTAAGGTTTTTCACCTAAAAGGAGAGAGATAGGGCCAAAAATGTTAAGGGTTAATTCAAATTATGTTATGTATGATGTTTTCTAAGCTAAATGAAGTAAACTAAATGCAATTAAATGGTCTGAATGAATCAAAAACTAAGATTTAAATTATGCTAGAAAACACACTTTGATATGCAAACAATGAACTAAATGAAGAAATAATGCAGAACAAAAAGAAATGAGATGAAACATAGTGCACCTAGGAAATGTTTGATGAATTTGGAATGTTGTGAATGTTGAATAGAATTACTAAAATTTCACAGTGGGACTCATTCACCCAGGGTGGCAAATTAGTCCTCCTACTAGTGAAAAAGTTCCAGAAATTGGTTTCTGACTGTCGGGATCCAAAATCTGACAAAATTCAAATTTTTCAGTCCTAAGGTGGGACTCATTCACCACTGGTGGAAAATCAATCATCTCCCAAAATTCTAAAAATCAGGAGACAATTCTGCAACACCAAATCTGGAAATCTCTAATTATCGGGTTGCCAAAGTCAATTCTGTAGGAAATGAGCAGAAAACCTTCTCTAAGCTTGAAATATGAATGAGTTGACTTGAAACACCTAGTTGACTTATTTACCAATCTTCAACACCAGAAAGCTTGTTAAATCTACACATAAAAGTATACAAACACATATGCAATAGAGGAAAAATGGTTGAGGGTTAGCAAATATGGGTTTTCCTTGGTCAAACCCCACTTTTGGTAATCAAACCCTTAATGAAATAGTGAAATGAAAGAGAATGATAAACTAATAACATGCAATTGTTATCAAGTTACCAAACCCTTGATGATACAAATCTGAAGTAATGTCAATGGATGCTCAAAAGTGTTTGAGTATTGTGTGAATTGATGTTGTAAGACGCTTGAATGCTTAAGATTGCTCGAATATGATATGTGAATGTTGGAAGATGTAAAATGAGGTGAAAGTCACTTATTTATACAATTTTGTGCCTTAGTTTCCCATTCATACCTCATCATAGGCCGACATCAAGTGTTTTTAAATAAAAACCCGAAAGGAAATTTAAAATATTTTGAATTTAGAGCCAAGGGGGATTCATTCACCACCCATGGTGAATGGGTCCCACCAAGGACCTAAAAATGGGTGTTGGGAATTAAGTTGTATTTAATGTTGTTTGTTAGCTTAACATTCAAAAATACACTTAATTAAAACATATGAGGGCATAAAGGGACCAAATCAAGGATGAGAAAGGGATAAATAGTGAAGTTATGTCTAGAAAAGCATGAAATCTTGTTACAAAACTTTACAACACCTCAAAATAGGACTTGATAAGTAATGAAAAGGTGATTTTTAGGTGAATTGAAATAAATATAGTCTAGAAGAATGTAGAAATGTCTTGCAAAACTTCACAACACCTTCACAAGACATCATTATTTGAATTTTAGTACCTAAATATTCATGTTCAAGCCATGTTACAACATAAAATCATAGAAAAATAGAGCAAATACCATGAAACAAGACCTAAAAGGCCATGAAAATGACAAGGGGGAATTTTTCTACGACACGGGGAGTAGCTAAAAATCCTAAAAAAGAGAATGCATGATGGGTCCCAACAAATGTGGCCTACTAAGGTACCCATGTACAAACAATCTAATCTCTCGAAACTAGAGGAAAGGATAAAATCATATGGGAAAAAATCCTCTCCAAAAAGACAAAAATGTGAATGAAGGACTTAAAGTACTCCAAAATAAGGTGAATGAATATGAAGCCTCCAACAAAAAAATGTCCCAAAAAATAGAGGAACATGTAGAACATCACTAAAGCATGAACAAGTAGAAGTTTTTCTAAAGATGACTCATATGGTGCTAAAATAAAGCACCTCCTCTAAAACAAATGATGATCAAGATCAAGATAACAAGAACATGCATGAGTCTCCCCTCTTGGTAACACAAGTGTAGACAATTGAGAGGGGGTGAATCAGTTGTCACAAAATTTAACAATTATTCAACTCATTAACATTATTCTTTGATTTGTTTAACAACCATGGCAACATAAATTATCAACACATCAAAATCACACATAACACTAAAACTTTTTACATGGAAACCCTATCAGGGGAAAAACCATGATGGAGGTCAGTCCACAAGATTATGCCCTATTCAAAGTATAAGAAATGAAAATATGGGGAATGCACTTGCATTCAGGCACACTGCCTAGAGCTCACTACTCAATGACAACAGGGCTAAATTCCCAAAGGAAGAAACACTGTCTTACATAAAGAATTGGATTACATCCACAAGGATTTGAACTAATAGAATAGCATCTGCTATTGCATGTTCACAATTCCAGTTAAGCACATGAACACTTCTTTACTCTTCTTCACTCTTCTTCACACTTTTCTCTACCTTCGAATCATTTAGATCAATATTCATACATATACACATAGAATCACACCTCAATTCGAATAATCAATCTCACTTATATATCCACAACAAGAAATTTCATCCCTACATGTTAGCTTCAACAAAATAATAAAATGAATATAAATTATCAGCCCAAAATAATAAAGATTATTAATGTGAATCAACCAAGTTCAACCACAACTAAGTGAAGATCCATATCAACATCTCCAACACAAAAACACTTCAATTAATTACTGCTTGAAGATCTACAACATGCTACAACCACTATGTCAGTCAAGAATAAGAAAGATGTGAACACACAAGAGAAAATCACCAACCACGAGCTCAACAATCAATGTGGACTTGCAACAAAGATAGAGCATGATCTAGAAGCATCCACAAACATCACAAATCACTAGAGAAGCATCCATAAAAACTGAACTAACTGAAATTGCATCATCTTCAATCAAGAACACAACCTAAAGCAACAAAAAAAATGTCAAAATATAAATCTTCACACAGATCTTTGAAACTTGACGTGGATAAACTAGATACACGCAAAAAAAAATGCTTTAGTCCACAACCTTTGATAATCAATGTACAGAACTTTTTTACATATTGAACTTCACTTCACCACTGACAACCTGTAACTCATCTCATTACAATTTTTTCAATATCCTTGACATATACAACTTCTAATGAATTAATGCTAATAGTGTTGACATCAATGACAACCACATATCAGTAACACAACCACAATATCAAGGATCCCCAATGACACTACTTGAATAAAAAAAAAAAAGGAAAATATTTGGAAGTTCAAGGTACAGATGGTACATGAATCTGCATGAGTGACCCCAATGACACAACCCAACATGCAAGAGACAAGTTGAAAATATAGGTACCAACAGTCTAAAGAACACTAATCAATAGAGAGATAATAGTCTATGTGAGAGTCCCAAATGACACTACCTGAATTATATGGAAAACAAAGGAAAACATCTAGAACTCAAAGATACAAATGGCACATGAATCTATATGAGTTGTCCCAATGAAACTACTCAACATGCAAGATGCAAGTTGAAAATATATATATCAATAGTCTCTAATCAAATGAAAATGGAAGGAAGCCTCGAGAAAAGGGAATTGAAGAATTTTCATATGGTAAATGCTCCATCTCATTGAAATGCATGGGTAACCAACCATTCCATCTTCCTAGTACATAGGAACAAGAACTAGATATATAGATCACTCAAAAAATAAAACCAAGGAAGCATGGTTGTTTTTTGGGTGCCTTTTGGCTATTGGTTTCCTTGTCTTATCTATTGTCTCAACAAAATTTTGATGTAATGGTGTTTTTTTGTAATGGGTCTCAAGTCCCTTCAAAATCTATTTTTCCCTATTGATTAAAACAATAGAAATCCATCCATAATGGTGAAAGAGAGAGCCAAGACAAGTACACTGAAAGTGTGTGAAACCAAGAAGTGCATGTAGCATAAACAACCTGCAAATAAAAGGGTGTGCACACAAAGGCACACATGCATGTGGAAAGAATCACTAGGATTCAATACTATTCTAGAAGGGAAAATCACTTGAAAAAGGTTTGATGGAAAGATGAAGGAAAAAATCAACCCCCCATGACACACTATATCATGGTGTGAGTACAAAAGGCACAACATGATGTGAAAAATCCCCAAAAGGGTTACACTAGAATGACACTTTATCTCAGTTCATCTACAAAAGATAAATTACATGCAAGATATTTCTACAATTCCCAAATATGATAAAAACCTAGAAATACATAGGAAAAAAATAAAATGAGTCATCCCATGTAAACAAAAAGTTTCTAGGAGCTAAGATGTCTAAATAATTCATGAGAATGTGAAAACAAAAGACAAAAAAAACTAAATAAATGTGTTGGTGTAATTAATTATTTAACTACACTAGCATAAGTTTAACTTAGGTCTTTTATTTAATTAAATAAGTTCTAGGTTGCATCATTAGAAAATCATTAATAATGGGGTCATTACCCTTTCCATGTTTGTAGGAGATAAGATTCCTTCTAGAAGATGAGTTGTCTTTTCTAGAACATATCTCATTCACTTTATCACTCCCTAGGTAGGTAGTTAGGGTTTACATTTTGTCCCATGATGTTTGATCAAGACACATGGCAACATCATATTGCATCTTGTATATCACTCATGCCTATATAATCAAGGCATATGTACATTTGTAATCATATTCTAGATATCAATTAGATAATCTCCATTTGCATGCCCTTAGTTGCAACACTTTCTATGTGGGTGAATTTCTTCTTGGAAAAAGGTCCTCTTGAAGGATACAACTTTAGGGACATTGTGCATCCATTATTTCAACATGGTATTAGATCCATTCCAATGAAGATTCATCCCAAGATCAAGAAAGTTGGGCCAATGAGATTCATTGCAAGCTTGAAGGTTTCCATTACAAACTACTTGACTCCACTTGGGGACCAAGATGATTTCTAGAGTAGATTAAGTTAGATCCAAGCTCACCATTGTCTTTAGAAGGCATCAAAACCCTAGGATGGCCTATTCATTCATCAAAATCAGATTCATCAACCCAATAGCCATCAAAGGTATTTTAGGGTTTGTAAAATCAATTCATATGATTTGTACAAATTTGTAGTAAAAAATCCTCACTATCAGTTGTCCTTTGTGGAAAAAAGTTTTTAGGTGAAGGCCATTTTTCATTTCAAAAAAATCAAGGCTAGTTTCTCTATTATTTGGTAAAAAAAAATAAAAATTGGGTTTTATATAGTTTGCAGAAAAAAAAAATTGGAGCAACCTGGCATTAAAATCCCCATCAGCATTCTATAGGGATTTCATTTTTTTTTAAATCATCGACATTTTTTGGTTTGATTTAAATTATGTGGGACAAATATAAGGGTTTATTTTTCCTTCGTCAACAATCAAAAGGATTTTATTTATTAAATCTGCAGGTATATTATTACTGTCAGCATAAATATCTAAAAATTCCTCTTTGATTTGTAGTTGTCAGATTGAAAATATTAAAAATCAAATAAAACAAAGTTGTGTTGGCCATTTGATTTAAAATCTATAGAATTTTTTTGTTTGGTTTCCCACATTTATGGGTAGGTATTGTGTGTTTGTACCCGACCACCAACTTTCCTCCACTCACCACCAGTGACTTTTCAGTTGGCCTCCACTACTACCACAACCCACCAGAGTTCTTTGTTCCCTGACCGTCGCACTTATTCTCTATTATCATCTATTCACTGGCCATCAACCAGAGATATCAACCCTACCAGAGATCCCCACCGACCACAAATTTTCAGTCAGCCCTCTGTTGATTAGCCTCGGTTCTATCAACAACCACCTTGGTTCTATCAACAATTGAGGGCCCCACTATGAGAAGTGACACCACCACTGCCAAGGTTGCTCTGCCCACCAGCACTGCTTTGCCACCACCCTATCTAGGGATTTTTTTTTTAACTGTCGATAAGCCTTAAGGTCACATTAGTGACCAAGAGCTAGCATGAAGGGGGCTATTTTTTTCCTCAGTTTAGCCTACAAGCCCTCATAGACATATTTTTTCAAATTGCCATATCTTCAAACCACAGTGTTGAAATTCAACAGAAGAGATATCATCAGAAAGAGGATTTAGTCTATTTTCTAGTGGTCCAATCTATTTTGCAGAATCTTTCTACTAGAAAAATCTATAGGAAATTGAATACAAAATCCTAATTTGAACTTGAAGGCTCATATCTTCTCAACCATTTAGGGATGTGTAGGATCATGATGGACCAAAAAGTGGCAATATGGTGGGAATGTGTAGGGTATGTGGTTGACGACATTTTTTTTTACCCAAAATTGATGAAAAGAAAAGGGTTTTTAAAGGAGATTCTCAACTTTCCACCAATATAAATTATGCTTTACTTTGAATTTAATAAATAATTATTATTCATTTTCTATTTGAATTATGAATACAGTCTTGATTAATAGGCTAATTGAAAAGCATCTATAGATTTCAAATAGTATCACATTTTTTTAATCTGAAACATGCATCACATTCCATGCTTCTCATATTATAGGATTAAAAAAAAATGAATTTCATAAATTTTTGACCAAGTTAAGGTGATCAGACATACGATTTTTTATATTTTTTAGAAGTTGTAATAAAAAAATAATAATTAATTATTTAATTGGTAAAAAATTACAAATAAATATGCATCACATCTAGAAATAATTCCTCTACTTATATCTAAAATCTTATAAAAAAATGTTATCATTTTATCATGGTTATGGTGGTCAAACAGACACCTACTTATTTTTTCCCTGAAATTTAAGTACTACTACATTGAAATTTCAAATTTTCACCAAATAGATTTTTATTTTTTTAAATAAACCTAGTGGTTTAGAAACTGAATTCAATTTGTTATAGATTCTATTCTTACATATTTTTGAATAATATAGACAAGTTATTCAAATTTTTATGTCAAGTTTCCTAACTCTGATTTTTCTGAATTTTTTGCTACTTAAGGGCCTATTTTTTCCATGATGATCCTACACATACCCTTTATCTAAATTAGATAATTCTAGTGGCATCAAGAAGGTATTGCAGAGCTCTTTTCATCAATCATTTCCTTTTGATCAATTTCAGCTCCAGGTACTCTTACATTGGTTATTTTCCGATTTGGTGCATTTGTTCAATTACTTGGAAATCCTAAAATTTGAAGAAGGATATTTTGATTTGGGTGGCATCTCTTCAATTGCATATTATATTTGGAAGTTTCTATTTTCTATTGAAGGTCATTATCTTTATATTTTTTGAGAAATTTCATAGTACATGATGGTGTTTTCATATCCTTCTTTGGTTATATTACACAAGGGAAACTATAAGCATTGGTGAGATGGTATCATCAACCATCTTGAATCACTTGAATTATTGCCACATCAATATGGTAAAATTTCCCATTCAAGTGAAGGTATTAGAGAATTTTCTTGGAGTTGTAGCAGATAAACTATCTTAGATATCATTGCAATGCATGTTGGTTTTGATGTTTCAGTGCTATTGATCATTGTGATTGTCTTCATATCCTTTGGACAAAGATTTGGGAGCTATATGGAAATTCTAATACTCCACCATTCCCCGATGATCATGATTTAGAATGTCATTCTTCAAATCAGGTAGCCCATGATGATGTTGCTATTCAGGAGCCTACAGATTTGGAATGTCTTAAATCCTTAAATGAGGATATTGAGATTTTTATAGGTGCTTCTTCTCCATCAAAGACTATTGGTATCCCTTCTAATTCAATGATTCCTTGTCCAAAGTCATTGATTGAGGCTTCCATCATCTCTATTCATCAAGACACATCCAATTTTCTAGACATGACATCACAAAATAGCTTTGTTTTAGGGATTGTTGACTTCGGTACTTCTATAGGTTTGGATGACATTCTTAAGGGGATATCACTCCTCTATTCAGATTCTACATTAGAGAGTTTTCTTGAGTTTCTACATTTCATTGTCTCGGCCTTGATTGGGGATCTAGAGACTATCTTGGAGGCACTTGATTTCTTTTTAGAGATTTCATGTATAAGACTTCTTCCCTCTCATTCAATTCAGGAGTTGGATTTTCTTCAACATCTGCCATTGGATTTGTTTCTTCCTAGTGGGAGACATGTGGTTTGGGCACCTTTGTTGCTTCAAACTTCTTTCAGTGGTTTTGAGGACACTTCATTCTAGGGGGAAATCTATTCGCTATGCATTCCTTCAATGGAAGTATCTTTGCATTACATTCTTTGGATCTTTCTCAACATCAGTTTCTGCGTAGTCCTAGTTTTTCACCTTTTTAATTTTTTGGGTATGTACCTAAGTTGATTGTGGCATCTCCATCTTCATCAAATTAAGAGACATATGAGCAATTTTCAAAGACATCATCATCCATATTCATCATACCTTCCTTCAATTCCTATCCAAAATGGGAAGCATCCCTGCACTTGCACTTATTTTTTAGACACTTACCTTTTTTGTGGGTGTTCACATGTTCTAGGGGGGACTATATAGTATCTCTATTTCCCTCCTATAGGGGGGATATTGATTGTATTGTATGAATGTTATGGATGGTGTACTTGGGGGTATTATGGAGTCCACCATCCCTCCCATCCTTTCTCACTTTCTTGTATTGTATCTCCTTTTTGGAGAGGGGTTTTCTTCTCACTTAGTTTTCCCCTTTTCCTCATTTGTGGGAGATTTGTTGCATTTCATCTATCATTTGTAAATGGGTACCTAAAATTTCCATCATGTAGCTGGGACCCATCATCTATGATCATCATTGCATAATCATTGCATTTTTTCTTTTCCTCCCTAAGTTGCACTTATGGGGGGTGTTGGTGTAATTAATTATTTAACTACACTAGCATAAGTTTGAATTAGGTATTTAATTTAATTAATTAATTCCTAGGTTGCATCATTATTAAATTATTAATAATGGGGCCATTACCCTTTCTATATTTGTAGGAGATAAGATTCCTTCTAGAAGATGAGTTGTCTTTTCTAGAACTTATCTCAATCACTTTATCATTCCCTAGGTAGGTAGTTAGGGTTTACATGTTGTCACATGATGTTTGATCAAGACACACAGGAACATCATATTGTATCTTGTATATCACTCATTCCTATATATTCAAGGTATGTGTGCATTTGTAATCATATTCTAGGTATCAATCAAATAATCTCCATTTGTATGCCCTCAATTACAACACTTTCTATGTGGGTGAATTTTTTCTTGGAAAAAGTCCTCTTGAAGATTGTAGCTTTAGGGAGATTGTGCATCTATTATTTCAACAAAATGTGCCTAGAGAGAAATCTAGAAAATTTGCATGGATGGTTGTGAAGAGATCTAAGAGACCATTCCAATACTATTAGAATCACAATAGATAAAGAAACGGGTCAAAAGTTATGAGCTCAAGACTAAAAGCAACACCTATGACTTAAAAATATTGTAAAATACACCAATAGTAAGAAATTGTGATAAAACACATACCACTAGAAAGTTGATAGAACAAGCTTTCCAATGATATCTTATTCACTCAATTTGGATATTGTATGCCTAATTTATGGAAAAAAGAAAATAGTAGCTCTTTTAGTGCCAAAGAAGGGTGTTAGGGGACCTTGTCAATGGTTCATACTACTAATGTCAACATGACATCATCATAACTATTGATGGGTGCTTTACACTTTTCAACATAGACAATGCACGAGTGCAATGCCTCTCTTGAAAGGTGAAAATCTGCAACTACGTTTTAGACAATCACCCCAAGGTCTCTTGAGTGTTAGGTCATGACAATGCTTTAAACAATTCAATTTGTTGATGTGATTTGTTGTTAATCATAAAAGGGAATTGGATCTACAAAAGGAGTTTTATTAAATTTTGGAAATGAAGAACAACTACTGCAAGTTCATGATAGCAATATAAAACTCTTTACTCATCAAATTTGGCTTTGGGATGATGCTAGAACTTTGTTTTGACTTCAGTTTTCAAAGAAAGGTCAAAAGGGAAAAGGGATAAGAAGTTTCCTAGACCTGCAACTAATGTTGAACAGTAACAATGGAGGATGCTACAGTGGACATCCTTCCTAAAACTAAGTTCCACTTAACCAAGATCAATCTATAATATCATTAAACAAGTGCAATCTTCTAAGGTATGTATATTTTTGACCATTCATTCACCATAAAAGTATGAACAATAGATGAACTTAAGTGCAACAATGAAATGATGCTCAGACTAACTTTACACAACTGTATATCATCAATAGACAACAAAAAGTATGAGCAAGGAAGATATCAACACCATAGCATTCTTCACCATCATAGCACAACATATACTAACAACTAAAGGAAATTGAAACTAGAACAACAAAGATAAAATCTAAGATTGGAGAATGAATCATGCACACATGAGAAGAAAACATAAGAATCCATTAAACAATGCTATTCTTATTAATTTTTTCTAGGATGCCTTTACACAACAACTCAACTCTCTCTTTGAAAAAGACAGAAGAACCCTATTTATATTTTTCCAAAAGAAAAAATGAATGGACAAGATTTACTTTGATTGTGTGGTTCAAATTCAATTAACATTAGGGTTTCACCTACCCCCAAAATATATAGCAATATAAAATACACTTTTTTCTTTTTCCCTATTTTTTCATTTAGTGGCCTTGACACTATAGTAGGTTTTTCTTTTAGTAAATACCATCCTTTGTAGTTATCTTAACAAGTATTCATCATCTATGATGGGATTTCCAGCCTCTTTCTAAGCATTTGCATACTTGATGAATTTTCCAAACATAGCTATAAGCTTCTTTTCTTTAGAGAGCTTGGACTTGAGGATTTCGAAGGACATCCTCGTGATTCTCTTAATAACTTCTTTCTAATTCTTTGTAAAGTTCGAGGCAGCCTTGATCATCTACTCTATCTACACGAAAGCCCTCATAGTGAAGTCCATAAATTTTTGTGATGGTGTATCACTAGTTCCTTGCTCAATTTTCTAATGAAACAAAGGCTTACCCTTCTCTAGATCTAGCTCCAAGGTGGGCACCTCAAAGTTAGTCATTAATTTAAGATACTCTACACTATTTGTCTAGTGCTCAACAGCCTATCCATGATCAACCTCAAGGTCATGCAAAGCCTTCTCTAGAACTTCTTTATTGTACTCCAAATTAATCAACAATGTTTCTACCAACCAGTGGTCCTCTTTTTTGATTTCTAGATCCTTCTCCTAGATATCTCATGGAAGCTTAAGGATTTTCTAGGTTGTTCATATATAGTTGAGATATTGAAGAGATGTTGTGACTATATGGAGCTATCTTTATGAAATGAAGCATGTGTATCCAACCTAGGATAAAGCTTCTAACATTGAAGAGGCTATAAATAAAAATCAAGATATTGTGAATGAATGAATAAAGCCACAAGTTTGAGAAGTAGAGTTGCGCGAAATTGAATTAAGGAAGCAATACTTTAATGTGTTAGATTCCTGAAAGCAATGAGCTTATGGTATCTACAATTCTTCTGATCAAGACTACATATGTGTGTAATTTTCTATGGTGGATTTTTTTCTATAATATTTTGCATCTGTATGCAGTGAGTCTTTTTTGTAGGTAGTGAGCCTTTGTATCCAAATAGTGAGACCTTTTTGGGCAGTGATCCCTTGGAAATGAGCCTCTTTTTATTCAGTTGTGCAATTACTTTATATTATGAGCTAATCTTCACTATGTTTTTTCCCTTATTGGGTTCTCCATGTAAATATGGAGTCTCTTGTGTTGATTTTCCTTTTTGTTATCTATTTTTCATGTTCATACTTAGTAAAAAAATTAAGTGGTTGTTAAGTTGTTAAGTGTTTGAAGTTTTGTGTTTAACTTTGGTGACAGTTGATTCACCCTCCCTCTTAATTTTCTTGTGCCTTTAAAAAATTGGTATCAAAGCTTTTGTTCCTTGGTGAAGATCTTAACCACTTGGGTTAGATCTAATGGCACACAAATTAACAATCCCTATGTTTGATGGATCTAACTATAGTGACTAGAAAGTGTAGGTGAGAGGTTACATAATATCTCTTGGTTACAAGACCTAGAAGGCTATTGAGATGAAGTATGTTGCTCCAGCAAGTGGTCCTACTAGTGCAAATGAGCTTTCCATTTTTGAGGAGAATGTGAAAGCAAGGTATGCAATTTACAATGCTTTATCTAAGAATGAGCGAACTAAAGTTATTTCTTTGGAAACTCCTTATAAAGTTTGGAAGAATTTGGAAGATATTTATGAAGGAAATGATAGAGTGAAATTGAAAAAGAAGCTGATAGCAAAGCATAGATATGAAAATTTGATAATGGAAGAAGGTGAAGATATTGCGAGCTATTTCTAGAGGGTTGATCTTGTAGCAAATGAAGTTAGAAATCAAGGGGGTACTCTGGAAGATGAAGATATAATGGAGAATATTCTAATGACCTTACCAGAGGGTTACACTGATAAGTTCTCAATTATTGAAGAAGTGTATGATCTTAAGAAGTTTACTAAAGAACAACTATTTAGCACCTTGACTAAATTGGAGATGAGAAAGTTTGGAAAGAAAGAGGAGAAGATATAGTCAACATTTAAAGCAACAAAGACTAAAGATGATTCGGATAGTGATGATCTAGATGAGTTGGAATAAAACTTTACAATGAAGTTGAAGAAAGGTATTGGTAAGTATAAAGGTACATGTTACAGTTGTGGAAATATTGGTCATTATGCTTCAAGATGTCCAAATAGAGTTGTACATAAAAAGAACAGAGATACTGATAAAGACAGAAAGGATAAGAAATACAAGAAGTTGTATTATGTCAAGAAGATGTTGGAATTTTCAATCATGAATCAGAATTTGAGGATAATAATGATGAATGCTTGTTTTTAGCTTCAGAGAATAAATCTATTTCTGCTAGCTCTAGAAGATGTGCAAGGGAAAGTGGTTCAGAGAGTAAGAAGGATGAGAAGGTACTTTGGTTACTCCATTTCATGCTAGACAAGATGAAGACTATTCGGTGATTGACAATGGCTACTCTAATCACATGACTGGAGATAAAAGTAAGTTGACTAAGCTTGAAAAATATGATGGTGGTTTAGTTATGTTTGGATATGATTTCAAAGCAAAGATTGTCGGGAAATGAACAATTAGTTTTGCTAGAAAGCATAGCACTGATGATGTCTATTATGTTAAAGGCTTAAGTCATAATATTTTAAGTGTTGGAAAAATATGTAGAAAATTTTTCAACTTGTGTTTCAACTTAAGGGTCTAGAAGTGTGGTTGTAGTAGGAAGAAAAACTCATGGACATATTTATCAACTTAAGGGTGTTAATGGTCAGTGCCTGGTATCTCAAGTTAATGAAAGTTGGATATGGAATCAGAGGATGGGACATGAAAATTTTGATAATATGATTAGGATTAGTTCAAGAGAGGTTTTTTGAGATCTTCCTAAGATCACAAAGCCTAATACTATGTGTAGGAGCTGACAGTTGGGAAAGCAAACTAGAAGCAGTTTTAAAGGAAAAGATTAGTTAGCTACTGAAATGTTGGAATTGGTGCATACTAACCTCTATGGCCCTACAAGAATAGGAAGTCTAAATGGTGACTAGTATTTCATGCTCCTTGTTGATGATTACTCAAGAATGGCATGGGTTACATTTCTTAGAGAGAAGACTCAGGCCCTATATAGATTTAAAGTGTTCAAGGCAAGGGTAGAGAATGAAGTAAACCTAAGAATCAAATGTTTAAGGTTTGATAGAGGTGGAGAATTCACTTCCAAAGAGTTTAATGCATTTTGTGAAGAGCATGGCATAAAGAGATATTTTTCTACTCCTAGAACTCCATAATAGAATAGAGTTGTAGAAGGAAAGAACCAAACTATGGAGAAAGCTGTTAGAACTATGATGAAACAAGGAAATGTACCTGATGTATATTGGAGAGAGGCAATCCACATTGTTGTTTATATTCTTAATAGAGTTTAGATTGAAGGTAACAATAGTAAGACTCCTTATGAGTTGTGGACTAGTAATATTCCTACTGTGAAGTACTTTAAGGTATTTGGAAGCAAGTGTTACATTAAAAGAGATGATGAGAAACTTGGAAATTTTGATGCTAGATGTGATGAAGGAATTTTCCTTGGGTATTCAACGAATAGCAAAGCATACAGAAGCTTCAATAAGAGATTGAGAAAGATAGTTGAGAGTGCAAATGTGAAGGTTGATGAGGACATGCACAAACCAGTTGAGATAAGTGAAATTGAACCAAATGAGCCTATTTGTGAACTTGTACCAGAAGAGAGCAAAAAGGAAGAAGAACATATTGAAGAAGAGGAAGATATTCTAGAACCTACCCCTAAGACTCCTAATTATGTAAAGAAGAATCATCTTGAAGAACAGATAATTGGAGATAAGAGTGAAGGTGTGAAGACAAGAAGCAAAGTGGTAGTAGGTGAGGTAAATCTATGTTTACTTTCAAAGATAGAACCTAAGTCTATGAGTGAAGCATGCGGAGATGAGAGTTGGGTAAGAGCAATGAAAGAAGAGTTGCAGCAAATAGAAAATAATCAAACATGGGAATTGGTTCCTAAACTAGTAAATATTAATGTAACTGATTCAAAGTGGTGTTCAAAAATAAATTGAATGAGAATAGTGAAGCTGTGAGAAACAAAGCAAGACTTGTATGTAAAGGTTATTCACAAGTTGAGGGAATATAATTTGAAGAGATATTTTCCCCGGTGGAAAGAATGGAGGAAATTTAGATGTTCTTGGAATTTTATGCTTATAAAGACTTCAAATGGATGTCTGAGTATGTGCAGGATCATGATGGGCCAAAAAGTGGCAATATGATGGGTATGTGGCTAAAAACTATATTTTTACCCAAATTTGATGAAATAGAAGGGTTTTTAAAGGAGATTCTCATCTTTCCACCAATATAAATTATGCTTTACTTTGAATTTAATAATTAATTATTATCCATTTTCTATTCAAATTTCGACTAAAGTCTTGATTGATAGGCTGATTGAAAAAAATCTATAGCTTTCAAATGGTATCACATTTTTTGAATCCAAAACAAGCATCACATTCTATACTTCGCATACTATAGGATTAAAAAAATAAAATTTGAATTTCATGAAGTTTTGACCAAGTTAAGGTGGTCAGACATATGAGTTTTTATATTTTTTAAAAGTTGTAATAAAAAATTCATAATTAATTATTTACTTGGAAAAAATTATAAGAAAATATGTATCACATTGGGGCATGAGTCCTCTACTTATATCTAAAATCTTATAATAAAAATATTATCATTTTATTGTGGTTAGGGTGGTCAAACACACACCTACTTCTTATTTTTTCCTTGAAATTTAAGTACCACTATATTGAAATTTCAATTTTTCACCAAATAGATTTTTATTTTTTTTAAAAGCCTAGTAGTTTACAAACTACATTTAATTTGCTAGAGATTCTATTCTTACATATTTTTGAAATAATATAGATAACTTACTCAAATTTTTACATCAAGTTTTCTAACTCTAATTTTTTGAATTTTTTGCCACTTAAGGGCCTATTTTTTCCATGATGATCCTGCACATACCCGTCCAGTCTATGTTTTTGAATGGAGAATTGGAAGAAGTGTACATGGAACAACTAAAGGTATTTTAGCTATCAGATAAATCGGATATGGTATGTAATTTGAAGAAGGAATTGTATGGATTTAAACAAGCTCCCAGAGCTTGGTATGCAAGATTGGATAGATACTTGACACAACAAAATTTTATAAAAGGCCTCGCAAACAACAATATTTATTTCAAGATTGAAGGAAACAGGATGTTGATAGTAGTTGTGTGTGTGGATGATATCATCTTTGGAGGAAATGGATATATGTGTAAGAAGTTTGTAGAAGAGATGCAAAAAGAATTTGAAATTTCTATGATTGGTGAGTTGAATTTCTTCCTTGGATTGCAAGTGAATCAAACTAATAAGGGGATATTCATTTCACAATCTAAATATTTCAAAGAGTTATTGAAGAAGTTTGGAATGGATGACTTCAAACCTATCTATACTCCTATGGTGACCAGATATAAGTTGAGTAAAGATGATGAATCTGCTAAAGTTGATCAAAGCAACTATAGATCTATGATTGGTTGACTATTGTATCTTACTGCTACAAGACCGAATATAATGCATGCAATATGTTTGATTGCTAGATTTCAAGCAGAACCAAAAGAAGCACATGTTACAACTATAAAAAGGATATTCAAATACCTTAAGGGAACTCCAGATTATGGCTTGTGTTATCCTAAGGATACTGATTTCACTTTGAATGCTTTCACTAATGTAGGTTGGGCTAGTTGTGTAGATGAACAAAAAAGTACAAGTGGTGGTACATTCATTCTTGGTGGAAGATTGGTTTCATGGTTTATTAAGAAACATGATTCTATTTCTTTATCCATTACAAAAGCTAAGTATATTACTACAACATCTTGTTGCACATAGGTTTTGTGGATGAAGTAAACCTTGAAGGACATAGGAGTGGTATGTGATGAGCCTATACCTATCTTCTATGATAATACAACTGCTATAAAAATTTCAAAGAATCTAGTAATGCATTCAAGGACAAAACATATATCTATCAGATATCATTTCTTGAGAGAAAAAGTGTTGAAGAATGAAGTTAGGTTGGAGTATGTGTCTACAAAGGATCAAATTGCAGATTTATTTACCAAGGATATTATGAAGGATACTTTTGAGTACCTTAGGGAGAATTTGGGGGTCATTGGCCTTCCTTTTTTGAACTAGGTGCACATGGAGGTGCATCAATCAATTGGATATGTATATTTTTCATTTATCTAGACTGATGGATGGGTCTAGATACTCCATAGGGGGAGGAGAAAGTTTCATTGTTGTAGTATGAGTTGTGTGTTTGCACTCCTCAGGGGGAGTGATCTGAGTTTTGTTCTTTTTCATTGATGTCAAAGGGGGAGAGAGTGTCAGGTGAAAAATAGTAAAAGGGGAGAGAATATTGAGAATGTGTCTTTGATGGTTTTTTATATCATGTGTTGCCATCAATGACAATGAAGGAGATTGTTGCAAGTATGAGAAAGTTTGGTTGTGGTATCATTAATGTTTTAATTGATGTCAACATAGTACAAGTTTTGCATGTATAGTTGAGATGTTGATGAGATGTTGTGGGTACATGGAGCTATCGTTATGATGTTTCAGATGTGCTGATATGACAGGTTACCAAGTGCTTTTGAGAAAATTAATAAATAGAGAAGTCAGAGTTGTGTATATGTTCAGAATGTGCTTTGGTATGTGCTCCACATTTCTTCTATGTTGATCCTATGATTGTGTAGATTTGAGTTGTTGTTAGGATTCTATTGGTGATATCTCCTAGTTTTTAGCTTATAGTTTGATGAAGAGCGAAAGATGTGTTCACCGGTATGTGAACTAGTTTTATAGAGTTGTTTGTCTATGGACTAGGAGAAATGTTTCTACTCCATAGTCCTTTGCTAGTTTTTTTTAGGTCATGCAAATCTAGAATATGTCTTGTCATGGTGTTCTCTGTGTTATGGAAAAGATGTTTGTGGTTTGGTGCTCTAGAAGTTGAGTTTCAGTATTGTAATGTGTGTTTGTTTAGTTTAGATGGACTAGTGAGAAGTATTATGATTTTGAAGCTTGTTGTAGCTGATGTGGATGTATTTGAAGGTATTTGAGATGTGTTATGGTTATTGGTGAAGTGTGTTGCATCATCTGCATGTTATCTTTTTGATGTGGAAGAATGCACTTCAAAGTTCATTTGTTTTTTCATTAAGTTTGGCCAACCTGGTGTTTACACTTCATTCAAAGGATTAAGAATTAATTAAGGAAGTGTGTTATTGATCTGAGATGATGTTTTGGGTCTTGGTTAAGTGTTAGTTTGGTCCCATCATTCCTTTCCACCATGGGAATGTTGAGATACTGACCTAAGTTGAATTTATGAAATGAAGCATGTGTATCCATCAATCCAGATAAATATTAAAACAAAATGAAAAGATAGAAAGGTTTTCATGCAAGTACATGCAATGTTTCGAACTACTAGTTGTTCAGAAACTTGATATCTTTGTAAGATTTTTATTTGATTTTTTTTTTTCAAAAATTTTATAGGTTCTTTTTGGAAAATAATAAATAATGATTTTTTTTTGGCGGATTCATGGATTTTTTGGGGTTTCTGAACAAAGCAATGGTCTACAAAAAAAATATATTGAGTAACTGTATTTGTTGGTGTAATTAAAAGTGTTGTACCTTGTCCTAGGTCATGATTACACCTTAGTTAAGTTTACTTAAAGAGACCACATAGGAGGTAGTTGGAGCATTTCCACTTTTGGTGGCCATATTACATTATTACTTTATCACATCTAGCTTTTGTGGACATATCATTTTCTAACCTCCATGTTTTGTGGGTGATCCACCATTTGTGGTGATTATCACATTATCACTTTTCCACTTTAGGTGGAGTGATAGATTTTCACAGTTGTCTCATGTCATAATATTATGACACTTGTCATAATCTTATGTCCTATGTACTCACCTTGGCTATATAACCAAGGGGTATCCTATGTACTTTTGTACATTTTATTTTATTTGCATCATGGAAAAATACAATCTATTCTTGTCATATTGTTTCTCTCTTATGCATGTGCTTTCCATTAGGCCTCTAGATCTTGGTTGACTACCTTCATAGCTAATTCTTACATGGTATTAGAGCTATTGCAGTTCCTTTGGATTGTCCTTTTAGGGAGATCTTGAGTGCAATCTTGTATTTTCTTGATAGAAATACCGGATTCTGGGGGGTTCCATTTTTGGCCTTGTATTATAGGTGCATTTTGGGAGCTTTTTGCATCAAATCTAAGCTCACCAAATGTTGCATTTGGAGTGTTAGAGATAGTCATATTTTCCTTTTGTTTCATCCCAGTTGGAAATTGGAGGCCAAATCCACAAGGGTTTGAAGATTGGAAGTGGCTGCTAGATCTAGTAGCTAGCTACCATTTCAGAGCATTTTCAACCAAGAAGGACATCGCCATCACATTCAGAAGGGCCAAAAACACCTAAATCGACTACCAAATCATCAAATTTGGACAAAGTTGTCCATCAACAAAAAAATATTTTGCCATTATTACATTGGTACGATTTTATTTTTTGCATTAAAAAAATTATTATATTTCTACGAATTTTTTTCAAAAACAATCATATATTATTCATAGATTTTTATTGAAAAAGTTTTTTTTTTAAATTCATTTTTTTTTCTTTTAAGTCTACAGCCGTAGACTATACCTGCGACTATAAGTACCTGCTTGCAGTATCGCAAGGTACTCCTATAACCACAAACCCCTAGCATAGCATTGTGTGGCATGGGTCACAGGCCCCACTAGTGAAACTAGCAAGTGGCTGGAAATTTCATAAGCAATGGCCAAATCTTTCAAATAGCTATGAAAAAGCAAAAATCCCAATGATCAAAGATTCTGATTGATAGAATATTCCTTTGGCAGTGAAAAAAAAGAATATTTTGATGAGGTCGAGTGGCAACTGTGATGGCCAAAAGACCATCAATTTTAGCATAGTGTGACCCATGACGGCTAGATAGGTGTCAAATTTAATGATATAGTTTTCTGATGTCAGCACTATGTCGGTAACTTTTTGAAAATTGGCAAACCCCCTCTCATTTGAGTTTTTGATTTTGTAGTTCATCTTAAGAGGCTCATATCTTGGTCGTTTTGAGGCATTTTTAGGTGATTTTTTTTTTTTTGGGATAATTTTTTGTGCTCTATTCATTGGTATAATTAGTTTCTAGTTTTACGATTGTATTTTTTAGAAAATTCAATTTTTCATAGGTGTTGTTGATTTTTCACCATTTTTGTAACTTCTGGGGCTCCTTTCAAGCTCATACCAACTCCTTTTCAAGTGCCATTTTTTTTGAAAGTGCATGATTTGTTTTGAGCTTCATAGTGGTGCTATCATTTCGTAATTGTGATTAGAAATTGTACTTTTAGCATATGGTCTTTTTTGGCCTATTTTGGCATTTGTAAAGTTAAGATCTCAATTTGGTCTTTTGTATCAATCATTTGAGTCTATTGTAGCCTACTAAAGTCAATTTTAAAACATTGAAAATTAGAAGTCCACTTTGCTTGGCTTGCAAGTGGCCATTGTACATGCACTAAGTATAAAGTGCCAAATCATTTTTTTTCGGGGGGATTCTTTGATTGAGTAAACTTGGGGGGTGTCTTGTGTGATTGTGTCTCTATCTCTATCTTGTTCTCTTTAATTTTGCTGCTATGGGTTCTCCTAAGTTTCCTTTGTTAACTCCACATAACTATGCTTCTTGGAAAATTGATGCTTGGAGTAAGTTAATGGAAAAATGATTAACTCATTAAACATTGATGGAACTATTGTTGCATGATCTAATCCTAAAGCTAATCCTATTGCTCATATGGATTAGCTCACTAAAAATACTATGGCTCTTGGAACTTTGAGGAAATATGTATCGAAAGATCTCATCTTTCAAATTGAAAAGTGTAAAAAAATCAAAGAGGCTTGGGAAAAGTTTGGTCAATTGTATGGCCAGGTTCATGAGATTAGAGGTTATCAGCTTGACAATGATCTCACAATGTTAGATCCCAAGAATTTTGATACAATCCAAGACTATGTCACTAAGGAAAATGAGCTAAAGTGAAACTTAAGGATTGTGGAATTGACAATAAGGATGCACAATTTGTCTACAATTTTTTTGGAAAGCTTACATCAGAATATGCAACATTTGTTTCTAGCTTCCAAACCCATCACTTGACAATGGGTAGTTCTTTCAGTATTCCATCATTTGATGCATTCACATAAATGTCGATGTTAGAGAAAGCAAAGTTGATAAGCACAAGGATTCTCAAGTCTTCAAAGTCCAAATATTTGGTGGTTAATCAAGGGAATCAAGGGAATCAAGGAAATGGTTCCAACAAGAAGCAAAAGCAATCTAAGCCAAAGACACAACAAGATAAAGCACAATCATCCTCTCCACAAAAAGGGAATTCTTCATATTCTCCCAAGAAGGGAAATTCAAGCAAGAAGGAGAGACCAACTTGTTCATATTGCAAGAGAGTTGGTCATGGTGAGCATCATTTCCACACTAAGAAAATTGATGAGTTGACAAATATCATCAAGAAGAACAACATCATTTTTCCATCCGCCTACAAGAAGAAGGATTCATCTCCTTCCACTTCCTCTCAATCAAAAGGAAAAGGGAAAGTGTTTTTGGCTACTACAGGTTCTTCACATCAATGGATACTTGACTTGGGTGCCACTCATCATATGGGTTCTACAAGGGAGCAATTTTCTTCTTTGGAGCCATCTAAGGTACCTCACATCTTCATAGGTGATGATACTCTAGTGGAAGTTGAAGGAAAAGGTTAGATTCTCATGGAAGATGGAACATTTGAGAATTTTCTCTATGTTCCTAACTTGAGCACCGATCTCATTTTAATATACCAAATCACTCACTTTGGAGATGGTAAGAAATTTGAGTTTCTACTAGATTCAATTGTGGTCAAAGAACTTAAGGATCATTCCTTGGTTACAGTGGGACAAGCCAATCACAATACATGGCTTTACTAATTCTTCCACTTTGTTCCTAAGTCTCCTTCTACAGCCTTGCTCACTCATTCAAATTTAGAAAGTAAGCTACAGCATGAGTGGTTTGGACATCTCAATTACCGCTATCTTTAGGGTATGTGTAGGATCATCATGGAAAAAATAGGCCCTTAAGTGGCAAAAAATTCAAAAAAATCAGTGTTAGGCAACTTGACGTAAAAAATTGAATAAGTTATCTATATTATTTCAAAAATATGTAAGAATAGAATCTGTAGAAAATTGAATGTAGTTTCTAAACTACTAGGTTTATTTAAAAATAAATAAAATCTATTGGGTGAAATTTTGAAATTTCAATGCAGTAGTACTTAAATTTCAGGGAAAAAGTAAGAAGTAGGTGTCTGTCTAACCACCCATAATAAAATGATAATATTGTTCTTATAATATTTTACATATAAGTAGAGGAATCATGTCTGGATGTGATGCATTTTTTTTGTAATTTTTTTTCCAAGTAAATAATTAATTATGAATTTTTTATTACAAATTTTTAAAAATATAAAAACTCTTATGTCTAACCAACTTAACTTGGTCAAAACTTCATGAAATTTAATTTTTCTTTTTCTAATCCTATAGTATGTCAAGCATAGAATGTGATGCATGTTTCAAATTCAAAAAATGTGATACCATTTGAAAGTTATAGATGTTTTTCAATCAGCCTATGGATCAGGACTTTAGTCGTAATTCTAATAGAAAATGAATAATAATTATTTATTAAATTCAAATTAAAGCATAATTTATATTGGTGGAAAGCTCAGAATCTCCTCTAAAAATCCTTTTTGTTTCATCAATTTTGGGTAAAAAAAAGGTCGTCAGCCACATACGCTACAAATACCCATAATATTGCCACTTTTTGGCCCATCATGATCCTGCACATACCCTTCAATAGCTTAGCTCTAAGGATATAGTTATAGGACTCCCTCAAATCAGCTTTTCTGAAGGTGTGTGTTCAGGTTGTTCCTTAGGTAAGCATCCAAAAGTAAAGTTTGTTAAATGGAATTTTTGGAGAGCTTTGGAAGTTCTTCAATTGGTTCACAATGATGTAGCAGGTCCATTTCAAATACCATCATTTAGCAAGGCCTGCTATGTCCTCACCTTCATTGATGACTACTCCTGCTTCACATGGGTCTATTTACTTGTTCACAAGAGTGAAGTGTTTGATAGATTTCTATCCTTCAAGGCACATGTTGAGAAGCAAGTAGGGAAACAAGTCAAGATTCTTCACATAGAGAATGGAAGAGAACATGTGAACAATAAACTTGAGGAATTTTGCACTCTTGAGAAGATTGATCTTTAGCATTTAGTTGCTTGCACTCCACAAAAGAATGGTGTTGTTGAAAGGAAGAATAGGACCCTTAAGGAGATGGCTAGTTTCATGATTCATGCTCATTCTCATGGTCCACAATTTTGGGAAGAAGCTATCAGTTGTGCCACACACATCCAAAATCAAGTTCCCCATAAGGCTTTAAAGGGTATGACTCCTTTTGAGGCTTGGTGTGGTAGAAAACTTATTGTGAGAAACTTCAAAGTTTTTGGTTGTCTAGCTTAAGCATGCATACCTCTAGAGAATCACAAGGAATTGGAACCTCAAAGTTGTTGGATATCCTAAAGGTGTTAAGGCATATAGACTTTTAGATCTAGAGACACATGAGCTATTCATTAAGAGGAGTGTTCACTTTGAGGAAAGCTCTCCTAGCTTGGCCTCTAATCCTCCTCTTCCTTCCTCCATAGTGGAAAGTGATGATAGTGACTCAGATGATGAGTCTTCCTAAACTCTCACTCACAGAATCACACCTTTGCAGGGTCCACTTGCAGTTGAGGAGCCTTGTCCTTCATATCCTACTAGACCTCGTTGGGCTTGACAAACTCTTGAGTCAACAGGTTCTCTTGTTTGGGATCCTTCAAATACTTACAGGACTCGATCACAACATCAGAATTTTCCACATTATTTTATTGCTAGTGCTTCTAATTCATAGTCCTTCAAGGAAGCATCAGGAGTTCCAGAGTGGGATTCAGCAATGGAGGAAGAGTATAGTTCCTTGATGCAGAACCACGCATGGGATTTTGTTCCTCTCCCTAAGGGGAGAAAGATGGTTCGATGTATGTGGATCTATTAGACCAAGTATGTAGTAGATGGAAGTGTGGATAAATACAAGGCTCAACTTATGGTAAAAGTTTTCTCATAGGTTCTAGGTGTTGATTATACAAAGACCTTTGCACCCATTTCTAAGATGAACTCCATTCACTTGACACTTGCTATTGTTGTAGCTCATTTTTGGGTTGTACATAAGATGAATGTGAAGAGTGCATTTCTTCATGGGGATCTTCATGAGGAGATTTCCATAAAGCATCCATAGGGATTCATACATGATTCTTCTTTGGTTTGCAAATTGAGGAAGTCTACCTGTGGCCTCAAACATGCCCCTAGGGCTTGGTATGCCAAGATGTATTCCTTTCTTCTCTCAGCAAGATTCACCAGGTGTCATTCAAATCCAAATTTCTACATTTTGTGATAGGATGACTCTCATTTACTACTTGTGCTCTATGTTGATGACTTGATCATTATAGGGAGCACCTCATCCATCATTGGCAATGTCAAATCTGCTTTGTAGGACATATTTTCTATGACTGGCTTGGGCCTTTTACACTATTTTCTTGGGTTGAGATCACTCGGTTAGCTTCTAGGATCTCTCTTTCTCAAACCAAGTATGCTCTTGATCTTCTAGCTCGGTTTCACATGGCTGATTGTAAGCCTGCTCTAACACCCTTTCTTTCAAGAGTTAAGCTTGAGGCTAAGTATTCTTCTCCACTTTTTGATGCCACTTTGTATCATTAGCTTGTTGGGAGTCTCATCTACTTGACTCACACACACCCTGATATCTCCTTTGCATTTTTCATGGTTTCATGCTTTATGCAGGAACCACATGAGCTTCATTGGAAATCAACCAAACACATCCTGCATTAGATACAGGGTACACATCATCATGGGATTCACTATGCAACAAGTATAAGACTTACCTTGGTGGGATATACAGATTTTGATTGGGCTAGCAATCTTGATGATCATAATTTCACTTTTGGCTACAACTTTCATCTTGGTTCTAGCCCCATTTCTTGGCAGAGTAAGAAGCAACATGCTATTGATCTTTCTTTGACTGAGGCTAAGTATCAAGGGGTTGTTAATGCCACTACTGAGGCTATTTGGCTTTAGAATATTCTCACTGAGTTTGGCTTCACTATTCCACATCCTACAATCATTCATTGTGACAATCAAAGTGCCATATAGATCTCAAATAACTTGGTTCACTATCAGAGGACCAAAAACATCAAGATCCATGTGCACTACATTTGGGAACTGATACAGGAGTAGGTCATTGATTTGCAGTATTGTCCTATAGCACAAAAGGTTGAAAATATCTTCATCAAACCCTTTACTGATAGTATATATCATCATTTTTTAGCTCTCTTGGGGGTGCAAGATGTTTCATCTAAGGAGGTCACTTGACCTTCTTCATTCTCTTTTGGGGGGGACTTTTTCCTCACTTGAGGTTTTTCTCTTCTCATCTTTTGAGTGAAGTTTTTGTTTTGTTTTTCTCTTTTAGGGGGGAGTTTTTTCCCACTTGGTTTTCTCATTTTCTCCACTTTATGAGAGATTACATTGCATTTGTACATGGGTGCCTAATGGCCTAGTATTCGGGACCCATCTTGCATTATTTTCTTTCGTGTACATTCTCCCTAAGTTTCACTTAAGGGGGGGTGTTGGTATAATTAAAAGTGTTGTACCTTATCCCAGGTCATGATTACACCTTAGTTAAATTTACTTAGGGACCACATAGGAGGTAGTTGGAGCATTTCCACTTTTGGTGGACTTATCATGTTATTAATTTATCACATCCACCTTTTGTGAACATATCATGTGATTACCTCTCCACCTTTTATGGGTGATCCACCATTTGAGGTGATTATCACATTATCGCTTTTCCACTTTAGGTGGAGTGATAACTTTTCAAAATTGTCTCATGTAATAAGATTATGGCACTTCCCTTCTATGTACTCACCTTGGCTATATAACCAAGGGGTCTCCTATGTACTTTTGCACATTCTATTTTATTTCCATCATTGGAAGATATAGTCTATTCTTTTCATATTGTTTTTATCTCTCTTATGCTTGTGCTTTCCATTAGGCCTCTAGATCTTGGGTGGCTACCTTCATAGCCAATTCTTATAGTATTTAGTTGAATGTTTTCAAAAAAATTGGGATTGGGAAAAATCATCACCATCCTTTTATAAATAATTATCATATTTTTGAGAGGGAAGGGGACTATGGGGGATTATTAATAATTTTGGAGCTACAATTTGGAAATGGAGATCTTGGCATCAAATATTCACCTGTCTCAATCAATTGAATCCAAGTTCCTTCTTTCCTGAATTCGCCTTTGTTCTTGTAACAAATTTGTGTATGTGTATACTACTTGGTATAATACAATTCTTGCTTGCTTGTTTTGGAATTGGAACAATTAGAATATTGTATTCTTTGAAGGTTTTCAAATCTTATCTATAACAAACTTGTTTTGTGTGTTTTCCAAAAAAAGTTAATAAATCTGTTTAGAAGTTTCTGAAGCATTTTCAACAAATTCAATTTGTGGGTTTTTTTGCTTTTCTTGAGACGCCCGATATTTGATTTAAATATAATGTGTTACTCCCTGAAAATTCAAATTTGGATAGAGTCCTCTATAATTCATTTTGTACTTGCATCGATATGTGTTGAAACTGGTCACTCTTGTCATAGATCCGATATATCTATATATATTTATTCTATTTTGATTCATTGAATAAACTCCTTGGTCCTTGGCCGATATTCTATATTTATCTTTCTCTCGATCCATATTAGGGGTGATAATCGCTGCCATGTTTTCCCACTATAGCATGCCATTTTAATATTGTCAGTTTGATAAGTATTTATATGCTATTTGAGGAAAAAGAGTTGATTCTATTTGTTTGGGATTTGAGTTTCCCATTGCATGATACCATTTGATTAAAGGGAATTCGATAGTTTGCATAAACTTGGGAAGTCGCTATATATTATTCCATCATTTTTTATTCTTGGTTTTTGTCATTGCCTTTACACTTGTTTAGTCTAAAAACTATTTCCCTTGCATTCAAATTGATCTATCCTATGTATTATGACTTCTCTATACTATAGATTGAGTTTTCAATATTCGACAATATTTAATTGAAATATGCATTGCATTTGAGCTCCCATTCTTGCACCTTAGACTTAGTAATAGATGGAATCCATCAAGTGTGGACCCTTTTCTCATGCATGTCTTTGGCAGCCAGAGATAAAACTCATTGTTTAGTGTTTGTAACTTATGTCACTTGTCGATACATATAGTTTGAAATTTTCTCCTCTTTCTATATGCTCTAATCATATAAATTTCAAGCCAATCCTTCATGTCTTCATGCTTCTTATGTTTGTTGTGTGCCCTTTTCCCCTCGTACTGTCCCTACCACCTGACATACCTTGCATATTGCTTTCGGAGAATTTATATCAAAATGGAGGGGGCGACTTAATGTTTGGATTTTATTTCTGAGTGAGAGTTCATTCAAGACATCTAAATGAATGTAAATTGAAGGAAAGATATAGTTATAGAGAAATTTGGTTTTGTTATGTTGTTGGTAATTTTGCATATAGGAAATTTGAATCATCTGAGCTTGGTTTAACATTTAAATTATTTTATGATGTTGCTTGGAAAGTTCATCTCTCAACCATTTACATACTCGTAGATTGTTGTCATTATTATAGTGTGATTTAATTGTTGCATCCACTTTGAATCCTCTATATGGTTTTACTTATGTTGGAAATCTAGTTTTCATGCATTACATAGGGTAGTCAATGCTTACATGCATTGCATATTCAATTTTGAGCATATTTGATTTCATTGTCTTTGTGGATAGTGATTTCTTTTCTACGTATCTCATTTAATGATACCTTATTCTATGTTTTATTTCTGAAAAAATAAGCAAGCTTTGTATTGTGTTCATATCGATGGTCTTGATTCATTCAAGGAATTTAATATTGTTTACTGGTTTTGTTGCATTTGATACTATATAAAACTATGTATATATTTTATGTATTTTATTTGATGCTTACACGTCTCATTGGGTATTTCATAGATTTGAGTATGTTAGTATCCCATGCATTATAATTTAATAAATTGTATTAAAATTGCATTATCAATGAAATATAAGCATATAAGTATTGGGATTATAGAAAAAGGATATTTACTTTGCCTTTATAATTAATAGGTTATGATTAGATAAATAACGCGGGAATTAAATAAAGGAAATTGAATTACTCAAATTTAGATAATTAGGAAAATTGTTTAGATACATGAATTAGATTATCTTTTGAATGATGATTTCTTTTATAGTTTTTTAATAGTTGATTTGTTGAAATCACTACGTAACTTGTTATTTAGAATAGTTGTTCTTTTAGTTATTCTACTCCTTGAACTGTATTTAGTTGACTGGAATTAAACTTAAGCTTATTCAAGATATATGCATTTGTAAGTAATAAATATTACCATGATTGTAGTTATTTGAATATATATATGTGTGTGTGTGTGTGTGTGTGTGTGTGTGTGTGCGTGTGCGTGCATATATATATATATATATATATATATATATATATATATATATATATATATATATATATATATATGCACACACACACAAATATATATGTATGTATGTATGTATATGCATCTCTATATTTATACAACTGTTATTAGATTGAAGTCTTTGGATAATATATGTGTATATTTGTATATATCAATTAGTGGGTTGTAGAAAAAAAATGTTATTTGAATAAAGAATTTAAATTGGAAATTTTAATTAGATGGGTATTACTATATAAAGAATATTTAAATTGTTAAAAGTGAATGGTTTGGGTAAACTATTAGAGAGAATTGATTTCTTTTTTTCATATAGGTAAATTGTATAATTTGTGGATGTATGATGATTAATTAATGTTAGGAAGTTATAGTGGATTAGTAGAATGGTCTTGTAAATTAAGTAAATAGGCTTATACTTTAGTAGAGAAAAGATGAGAATTAGAGTTGAAAGCTATTGTAGTTTCCTTAAATGTATCACCTAGGGAATTCATTTGAGATTATTTAGTTGTTAAAATGATATATATTAGTGTTTGGGGTTGTGAATGTTTTCAATAGATATGGTTAATTGATTGAATACTAAATGTCGACTTCATTTGTAATCATTAAAGTTGAATTCATGGTTGTAATATTTATTTGTTTTCTTGTTTAGAATGAGGGTTGAATTAGTGAAAATGAGAAGATGTTGCGTATTGTGGAGGGATATTTTTGTGCCAAATGATTATTGAGAGACTTCCAAAGGTTTGGGGAAAATAGCTTGAGTATTGGTTTCATGATTATGTCATTTTGAAAGTGGTTGATTTTATACTTGAGATGTGTTATCGGGGGTACTTAGCCTTGCACTATTTACTTGTTATTATGGTTTGGATTTGTGAGCAAGATGGTTTATTCCATGCTCTAGATATGTGATTTTTGTGGCATCATTTAGGTGTGCAAGATGGCTTTATCCTGTTGACATGTTGGGTCTCTAGTTGCTAGTAGGGGGAGTGGCTTTCAATGGAGGTTAGCACCCAAAGTGGTGTCCAGGGTAACTCATTGAGAGTTTCTTTAATCAGTGATAATCTAAAATGAATTATGGGGTTGGGTAGTTTTGAAATTAATCAATATAATGCCTCACTTATGGCTCAAGTGCTCACTTTAAAGGCTTGAGATGAGTGGGAAGGCCTGAAATGGAAAGATCAACTACCTTGTTCTATTGAAAGGTATGTTGATCCTGCATGAGATTGTATGGGGGCTGACAATTAGTAGAGGCTACCAAGATAACCAAGGATGGGGGTCGATAACCTAGGAAGGTTTGTCAGGGTAATCCATTGCAAGCTATGTGATGACACTCCTTCGTATTGCAACCTAGCATTCCCTAGTCTTGTGTTCTCCTTTCTTGTTTGCATGCCTTTGGAAGCAGTGTCTTTGTCATGTGATGTTCTTATTATACTTTGTATGTTGGAGTCTTGTTAGCCATTTTGTGTTGTGTTATTGTGTTCTTAACTTATTGATGTAGTGGGACCTTATTGTTATCTCCTAGCACAAGGAGTGGACCTTAGGGTTCCACATGGTTGGGTGGACTGTGCTTTTTCCTCCATTGGCTTTCCTAGCTATTGGTTGTAAGTGTGGTGTATCTTATGTAGCAAATTTTGGATCCTATAACAGTTCACAAATATAGTTTCTTATGATATGTATTGTATATGTATATCATTGTATCATGTAATGTAATCTTGATGTATTCTTCCCATTGTGTCAGGGAAGCATTGATGTAAGATGTAATAGTTATTTTGTACCCTCTTGTAAGGGAAATTTTTATATGTACTTATTAGATTATTTATATATGATCCTTGATGATTATTTATCTGATGTTATATTCAGAATGTACATGTTTGTATTGCAGTCATTGAACCTAGAGGACATAGTTTTTCTTATGTGTTATGTTTAAATTTGATTTATATTTCTTGTTATTGCACTTAAAAAAAATTTGTCATTATTGTAGTATAGGTGTGTTGTCCTCTGGGGTTCTTTGGTGGGGCATTACAAATCCACTAAACCAACAAACATAATAGATCCCATAGAGGATAGAAAGGATAATAATTCCCTAGAGCATGCAATAGAGAGAGGAAAAGAAGCATGGAAAGTGCAAGGTAATAGGTAGACAATTTGATTTGTATGATGATGATGTTGAGGCTTTGAATGAAATTTATGAATATGAGGAAAGGTTGTGGCTAATTGTGGATGAAAATAAAATGAGAAGATAAAGATCTAAAAGGAGGAAGGAAAACAAAGGAAGGCAGAGTGAAATGTATAGGAATGAGTTCAAGAGAGATATGAAGAATGAGTTGGCCAAGTGGAATGGAAACCAAAGGGGGAAAAGCAGAGGAAAACATGGAGAATGAAGGAGTAACCATAGAAAATACAAACGAGAAAGATCAAGTGGTAGAGAGTAAAAATGAGGAAGCTAAGGTAGTAGAGAGTAAAGAAGGTGAAGATAAATGCATTCATGATGGAAATAAGGTTGAGAGGGAAATTGAAAAAGGGGCAATAGATGAGAATGTTATAGATGGTTTGTGGACACCATTCTCTAGGTTTGAATTAGGAAGGAAAAGGAAGAATGATTATGGAGACATGAAAGAAAGTAGGACAACAAAGAAGGATGGAGGAAGAAAGTATTATATTAGTGATAATGAAGTAGGTGCAATAGTGCCAACAAAGCTAAATGAGGAGACATTTTATGAGAATGTTATTATAAATTCATTTGGTATGTTGATTAATGGAGAGTTTGAGAAAAAGTCTTATATGATGCATGATATTGAGGTTTGTGATGAGGAATAAGGAATTGAAAATGATTTGATGTTGTATAATTGGTCTATAGGAAAGGAAGTATATGTGTTAGAATTCGCTCTGGTTGTCAAGATCTTGAGACCAAATGGAAACCACAAGAGAGAGATGAATATGACAAGAATAATTTGTATTCAATGCAAATGATATGAGATGGTTTTAGATGATTGTACAATGAGAGACCCCTTGGTTATATAGCCAAGGTGAGATGCAAGATGTCATAGGATTATGACAAGTGTCTTAATCATATGACATGAGACAACTAATCACACTTACCTAGGTTCACATGTAGTAGTTGTCAAAAGATAAGATAACAACTAATGACAACTAACACCTTCTAGAAAGATTCCTTCCTATGACCTAAGTAAACTTAACATGTGTAAATAAGTCCCTAGTAATGAATTAACTAGGTACAAGACTTTATTTACACCAACACCAGTGCAACTTGTTAGCATATTATCCAAATGACACAAAGATGCAAAGATGGGTCCTAGCTACTAGGCCATGTTAGGTACCCATGTACATATGCAATGCAATCTCTCACAAATAGAGAAAAGGAGAAAACCTAGTGGGACAAAACTCCTCCCCAAAAGAGAGATGAAATAAAAAAAGAAATGCTCTCAATGAAGCATGAGAAGGTTAAAACCCCATGTGAGGAAAAAGACCCCCCAATAAGAGAGAAGTAGAAGAGAGACAAGGTAGGCCCCCCTCAATGTTGAGTCTCCTACAATGATGGTAGAAGCTTGACATTGAATGATGAAGATGACACAATCCTGTTGAACAATGTTCCTCCCCTTAGGAAGAAACAAAACCACGAATATATGCAGGATATCAAGAATATAGATGATGTATGATGTCTCTGAAGCATGCTCAAGTGTCTCCATGTCGATGTCAAAAGCTTTCACACTCCAAATAGGTGTTCTAGGCCACACTGTTGATGAGGAAAATCCAACATCTAGTAGAGATTAATGTAGAACATGATCCAAAGACAAGGATATCCCCTCTCAAGACAAAGAAGCCTCCTCCAAATGTTGTCCAAAAGTACCCACACTCATGCCAATCTACAAATAATGATCATGTAGAGAATGAACAAGAGGATCAAGGTGTTCCCTCACAACAACTGAAGAAGGTTCTTCTCCATCAAAGAGAAGATGAATGCTATTGATGATGTCCTCCAAATTTGCAAAACGAGACTCCACAAACAAGTCTAGAATATTTGTCAAGAAGCCATCCAAAGTAGCCATATCTGGAAGACTATGTATATCCTGCTACACTAAATCACAAGGAGCCAAAGCTGTTGAATCACAAGTGTCCTCAAGTACAACAGTAGATGATTCTACCAATGTTGGATTACAAGAGTCCTCAGCCTCAAGATGTTGACTAATAGATAAAGAAGATGAACCCTCTAAATCTAGATTAGGAGCCATAGAAACTAAAGCCTCAATAGATGTCTTTGTAGGAGGAGAAGGAGAAGGCTCTGGGTCATCAAAGCTACCATACCTTTCCCAATCAACAAGTGTTTCAACTATTTTATCATCAATAGGGTGAAACTTTGCAAGTGGAACAAGATAATCTGCAATAGGATCCTCTGGGAATGGAGGTTCTTTCGAGTCTCCATACATCTCCCAAAGTTTTGTCATAAGGTCATGAGGGATCTCAATACCATCAATGGCCATTTGTGTATCAATGTCACAACTGCAACCAATTAATCCCAAGATATGTTATGTTTTTATGTCCCACACAACTCCCTTCCATTTTGATGAAGGTTTAGGAACTAGTCCATAGAGCTATGGAAAAATATTAAGCCACCTACAATGTGTTAGGATTCCATCTCGCCAAGACTTAAAGTTCCATTGATTTAACCTTATTACAGTAGGATGTTTTTTTATGCCCATATTAAACTCCTCAACTTAGTCATACAATAGACCAATCAAGAGACATAAGAAAACAAAGGCACAAGATTACCCCCCCAAGAAATATTTGATTTGGGTATGTGCATGATCATCATGGAAAAGACAAGCCCTGAAGTGGTGAAAAATTCAGAAAAATCAGAGTTAGGAAACTTGACATAAAAATTTGAATAAGTTATCTATATTATTTCAAAAGTATGTAAGAATAGAATCTGTAGCAAATTGAATGTATTTTCTAAGCTACTAGATTTTTATTTTTATTTTTTTAAATCTATTTAGTGAAAATTTGAAATTTCAATGCAGTAGCACATAAATTTCAGGGAAAAAATAAGAAGTAGGTGTCTGTCTAACCACCCTAACCACAATAAAATGATAATATTTTTTTTTAATATATTAGATATAAGTAGAGGACTCATGTCCTGATGTGATTTTATTTTTTTCCAAGTAAATAATTAATTATGAATTTTTATTAACTTTTTTTAAAATATAAAAACTCATATGTCTCCACCTTAACTTGGTCAAAACTTCATGAAATTCAATTTTATTTTTAAATCCTATAGTATGCAAGCATAGAATGTGACACATGTTTTGGATTCAAAAAATGTGATACCATTTGAAAGCTATAGATGTTTTCAATCAACCTATCAATCAAGACTTTAGTTGTAATTCAAACAGAAAATTAATAATTATTATTTATTAAATTCAAAGTAAAGCATAATTTATATAGGTGGAAATTTGAGAATATCTTTTAAAAACTATTTTTATTTTATAAATTTTGGGTTAAAAAAATTTGCCAGCCATATACCCTACACACACCCATCATATCGCCACTTTTTGGCCCATCATGATCATGTACATACCCATTTGGTACTTTATATTTAGTGCATTTATAGTTGCCACTTGCCAAAAATAGCAAAGTGGTCTTTGATTTGGTACAATGCAACATAATCAAGTACAATTTCTGGTACAAAATGAGATCAATCTTATCATACCACTGAGAAATACAAGAAACATCATGCACTTTAAAAAAAATTGCACCCAAAAATGTTACTGTAGGAGCAAGATATGAGCTCCGAAGTTCACAAAATGAGGACGAAGCAGCAACACTTGTGAGAATCTGAAATTTCTAGAAGAACTAGACACCAAAACTAGAAACTGGTTGTACCACTATGAAGAGCATGAAAAATTAGCCCAAATTAAAAAAAAAAAATCTTGAAAAAAGGAATCAGAATGAGCAAGTTATGGCCTTAAGAAATTCGCCTTCAAAAATCAAAATGCAAATGGTGAGGGGGGAAAAAAAATTTTTAAACTGTGCTGATGTCAACAATCTACTATCTTAAAATTAACATCTTGCAAACTATTAAAAAGGCATATTCTCCCGAGGCGGAATATTCTTCTATTCTGTAGATTAAGATTGACAGTGATATGCCCATCGTTGGTTGGTATATTCTTCAGGGAATATGCAGTCATCGGTAGAAATTTGTTCACCGGATTCTTCAATAAACTTGCTACCCAAAATTTTGTAGTTTGTCGGCTAGATTAAATATTTGATGTCGTTGATTGAAGGGACATGCCAGTTTATGTGGATGCCCGCTGGTGAAATAAATGGACAGCCCACATGGGAGATGGGGCTCGTCGTGGGCTTGGGAGGGAATATAGGAGGTAGTCGTGTGTCTCAACTGAGGGCGCTCAGTACGTGTGGGTGTAGACTATACTATCCATGGGTACATCTGTATAGAGTACCCTGTGTACTCTTAAATATATCCACAAAAAAAATTTGTATTTTTTACAATGATAAAAAAATTTTACAATGATTTTTACCGACACAAATTCAATTTTTCCAAAAAAAATTCAAAAATTTTCAATCAAATTTTTTTTAATAATTTTTTAGAAAAATCATACTGCTGGTAATGATGGCGACTTGGGGGCCGTATGGCTCCTTGAGCAAAAAAAATTTTCTCACCAAACAACTACTTTGATTTGGATGAATTGGCAGTCAAACTTTGGGTTTTTGGCCCTTATGGATGCGATTGCAAGGTCGGATTTGACCCAAAATGCTCCAAAAATGTAGCTACCTTCTAGATCTGGCAACCACTCTTTAGCTTCAAACCCTCATAGATTTGGCCTCGTATGCCTGATTTGGATGAAACAAAAGGAAAAATCAACTTTCTCAAACCTTCCGGATGGAATGGTGAGCTTAGATTTGCACTAGCAAGCTTCGATATAAACTTGCAATAAAGAGCCACAAAAATGGAAAACCCCCAAATCCAGTATCTCTCTTCAGAAAAAGACTCTCCAATGGCACCCAACCCACTCTGATACCATGTTAGAATTGGCTATGGTTGCCAAGATCTTAAGACCAAATGGATAGTACAAGAGAGAGATGAATATGACAAGAATAAATTGTATTCAATGTCAATGATATGAGATGATTTTAGATGATTGTACAATGAGAGACCCCTTGGCTATATAGCCAAGGTGAGATGCAAGATGTCATAGGATTATGACAAGTGTCTTAATCATATGACATGAGACAACTAATCACACTTACCTAGGTTCACATGTAGTAGTTTTCAAAAGATAAGATAACAACTAATGACAACTAACACCTTCTAGAAAGATTCCTTCCTATGACCTAAGTAAACTTAACATGTGTAAATAAGTCCCCTAGTAATGAATTAACTAGGTACAATACTTTATTTACACCAACAATATGAATCAGTGAGTGTAGATTTGTATAAGTATGAACATGTCTTGGGTAAAGTAGACAACCTGATGGGTGAAGTTGCAATGATTGGAGAAACAAATGTCGAATTATTTAATTCCAGCATACTTGGATGGATTGTTTGGAGTATGAGTGTGGAAACAAGTAATTTTATAAGAATTGAGTGTGATAATGAGTAGTGGTGTTGGAAAAATGTGTTGAAAATTCCAAAACAAGTATGGAAAAAGAGAAAGAACAAGATACAAGAATATGAGTTTTGAATAATGGCCCCATGTGTAGGAGGACATTCTTTTTGTCCCTTGGGGAGTCTGATGCAAGGGCATCAATCTAATTTCTAATTTATGGCTTCTAGTGTTGATTTGAATGACAGGAGAAGGCAAATGGAAGTTCATGTCACCATAGTGACTAGAACATTGTTAGGAAGTTGTTTGTTAAAAAGAGAACCAATCAAGTTAAAGAAGTTATGGACTAGGAGATAAACATTAGGTGATCAATTTCTAGAGTCAATTATGAATGGTTTGAGATTAATAGTTAACTAATTATTTTAATATGTCCATGAGGTTGCATTCAACAGAGGGAAAGGACTAATCAGGGATTAAGATGTTGTTAAAAGAATCAGTTATGGTCAATGAGGGGACAATTTTTGAATGGATGGATTTTTGTTGCAATCGATGGGAAAGGATAGCTAGGGGGCATTCTACTAAAGGAGATCACATAGGAAACATGTGGGTTGGGGAGAAGAAAAGAGGTCGTTAGAAGAACAAGGCCAAAGGTAGAGTCCAAAGGAAAGGGAGGCCTAACATATTGTAGGAGGTAAATGACAAGAAGAAGATGAATGCTCTTATTAGATGGAAGCCAAAAAGAATAAAAGAGGCTGAATAGATTTGAAGAGGCAGAGTACCTATTGGAGAGGAGATAAAGGCTGATATGGGAAGAGTAGAAGGATGATAATGTGAAGGAAAGAGGAGTGATGGAAAAAGAATGAAGAGTAGTTGAATAGAGAAAGAGAGGGTGGCCATAAAGAATGAGTAGAGGTTTAGAATAGAGGAGAGGCTGAAAGTTGAAATAGGGCAAATAAGAGAGGACAAAGTGTAACTGTATGGACAAGAACAAAGAACTGCCAAAGGGAGTTGAGTCCAGTTAGGAAGTTGAAGCCATAGGTTGAGGTTGTTGTTGATAGTTTGTATAAAAAATTTGTGTGCTACAATCAATCCTTAGTAGGTTCAAAGCCTTTGTAGTCTGTGATGCGAGATTGAAATAAGATAAATAAAGAGTGAATGTTTTGTTACTAAATGTTATATGTATTTGATAATTTTATTCCTATATAAATTATATGTTTTATATACGTTATGTTTGATATTAATGAATGCCCATGACAAGTTCCTATAGCTTTTGTGTTGAATGTTTGATAGTGAGGAAGGAATCATCAAAATTGGTTCCAGATTTGGAGTTTGAGAAGCCATGCCATCAAATGCTATCATGCATAGTTGTATGTAGAGGACAAGAGTATAATATCTTAGAGTGTAAGATGGGAAAAAGATAGGGGAGTGAAATAGAGATGGAAATTTAAGGTATTAACTTATTTATCTTTTATATTAGATATAACCTCAAAAACGCTTATCTTGTCAAATAGTAAAAAATGAACACAATAATGTTTCATAAACAAAGTTACAAAACAAATATTACAATAGTGAAGATAAATTGTAAAAGTTCTAAGAAATTTTCTTCTATGAAGCAAACAATATATTAATTTTTTTTTACAGCTTCATATTTAAAAACTTAAACCAACTTAAATTTTAAATTATTCAAATATATTATTCAAAAATATTTGTGATATAAGTTTACAACCAAACTTATCTTTATAGTTATTTATATATTTCTACATCTCTTTTCTTTTTTAATAAAAATATACATCAATCAAAGTAAAATAAAATTATATAATATAAATAATTAAAGTTTAAAACATATTTATTAAGTTAACTAATATTATTTTAAAATTATTGTATATAATGTTTTTAAAATACTTTCAATTTGCATATGTTATAGACTAGAAAAAAATTGGATTAGTGAAATATATGTGTTGTATATAAAATATTAGATGTAAAATCAATTAGAAATCAATTTCCGAAATTTTTGCTTCTATGAATGTGAATTTAATGCTTAATAAAATGGAAATGGCACCTCATCATTACAGAAATTTTGTGCATTGGAAGGAAGTATTGATATGAGCATTAGATATTGGTTGATCTTTCGTAGAAATTGCATATAAATCATTGACTATTTATCACCAACCACATTTGTAAGAGCTTGAGATAAAACAACTTTGATTCAAGTAATTTCCCTTGGACTTCATAAAACTTGGACCGTATTTAGACAGTACAAAAGTAATTGTATGCACATGTTGTGATTATGTTGAAGTTTCAATTAGTAGCATAATTTATTGGTTTCATGTGCTTTTCATTTTTTTATAATTTATCAACTGAAAATATGTTCTGATCACAAATAATTTGTATGAATTGCAATTTCATGAAGTTATCAATGTTATAGTTTTTATGTGTTTCTTCCTATAGGTGATTATTTGCTGGTTTACAATTTTAGTAAATTTTATTGTATGTTTGTTAAATTATATTAATTGTAAATTAATATAGTAATTATTTTTTTTAAAAAAATTGAAATATAAAACAAAATTAAGGGGAAGTTGGAGAAAAATAATAAAAACTTACATTTATTTTTAAAGATATAGGTACATGGGAAAGTATGTTGGGTTGATAAATACAATTATTTCTTGCAAGAGAAATTAAAGGAGAGGTAAAAATTTACTAAATTTTGAGAAAGTGGATAATTTGATCTCCAACTTCATAATGGAATTGTTAAAAAATTTATGAAGTGCTGGTTGAAAGTATAACTACATCTATTGACTTTTTCACACATAATTGAATACAAATATTAAATAGAAAATTTAGTGAAGCTAATAAATTCAAAGACAAGACTTTGTGAGCATGTAGATAAGAAGTAAACCAAATACTAAAGATTCTAAGAATTATAACTTTGAAGGAAATGTAACAAAATTTTCACTTTCATTAATATACTTATTATATCATATTGCAACATTTATTGACCCAAAATTGAAGTGGATTTGAGATTTCATATTGTAAATAAAAATGCATCTCTTAAATTTGAAAAAATGGAGAAAATTTGATAAGGAAAGATGAAGGGGGGTGAAGGAAAGAGAAGAGTAAACATGTTCTTATCTCATATTCTTCCTTGAGGTTAAGCAAATAGGGGAATATAAGAGTGGATATTTTATAAATTTTCTAAAGAATGAAGATGTCCTAATTCATTTTGTTATACTTTGGCATTTAAGAATTGTAGATAAGTGAATTTGAGCTTCATAATCTTAATGCTTGAATTCTTAAGTTATGGAAATGGAGAATATTTATTTAATATTTATTAATTGTTAAGTGGTGCTTAACTAAAGTTACAAGGGAACTTTTCCCATTGCTATAGTTGGTATATTCCTACAAACATCAAGCAAACCTTGTTTCACCTTAATTGAATCAAAAAAACTACATTATATGTAGATATAGAAATAGGTATGGGATAAGCTCTTGTTTTCCTTTCATATTTATAATAGATATATAGACTAGAAAAAAATCCCAATTTTAAATTATATTAAATATGTGAATGTGTAATTATAGATTGCACTTCTTATATATTATCAAGTAATATTTGATTCTAAATTAAGTAGAGAATTAAACCCATGAAAATTTGTCAACTAAATCAATAGTTAAATTTATTGTCTTTTGGCATAATGGGTAAATGGAAATTTGATTAGAAAGCAATTTAATACAATAAGGGTTAGAAATATCAAGAACCCACAAAGAAAGAGATCACTTATAGCTACAAACCAATGAAGTACAATGAAATGTTTAAATATGTAAAACACAAAATTAAGAATACAACTCTAATCAAGATCAAATTACTCAAAGAAACAAGAAAACTTGAGAGTGCATTGCACATGATCCTTAGGGAGGGAGTGGGAGCAAGATTTTAATTCTTGGATTGGTTTGTGCCTTACTTCTTTCTTTCTTATCTTTCTACTTCACGTGCTTGCTCCCTCTATGTGCTTTTTCTCTAATCTATGGGGTTTTCTTTGGAAGGAGTTATCTCCTTTTCATGTTTAGTTTGTTTCACATGCTCTTTTGTCCTTTTATTCCTCCTCTTTGTTTCTTCTTGTTAGGTATTTTAGTCTCATGGTCCCCCAATAGGGGGCTCAAGAGATGGTTCCCCTCTTTCTATCCTTATGATAAGGATCTAAATAATAATGTTCTTTCCTCTTTTTTCAAATGGAAGACACTATCTCCTTTGTTGATAAGGTTATTGGTTAGCATAACCCTTTCCAAGAATATAATTTCTCCATACCTTTCTATCTTTAGTAAAGGATATGCAATAGATATGCCAAATGATCTTCTCAATGTCATTGTTGCTAAAAATGGAAAATTATTTCATAGGAAAATTCCTTGCCTTACGACCTAATGTGGACCAAGTTAGGAACTAGGCTTCTCTTCATTGGGAACTAAACGAAAACTTTTTTATTAATGCAATTGCTGATCGCCCCTTCTTTTTTAAGTTCTCTAGAAAAGAATATAAGGTCAAGAATCCTATGGGGGGGCCTTAGGCTCTTGAGAAAAGATTCAAAAACATCCTCTATTTGTGCAAATGAAAGTCAAGGTTCGATGTTGTCAAGGACCTAGGGTTATTGCTCCTACTTGTATTTGTTTTCCTAGTCCATCTCTAGAATTTTGAAACACTAAAATGTTTTAAATAATTGTGAACTCCTTTTCATAAACTTATAATGGTTGATAAAGTTACTCTGAAAAAATCCTACCTAGTCTTTACAAGACTATGCGAATGTGGCTACAAACTCTATTCTCCCTTCAAATATAACTTTAGTTTTTGGAACATGGCCAATTGGTTGCAACTAATTATATATGAAAAATTGGGTTTAATGTCAAGGTTATAACAATTTTTCTCACCTAAGTATTAATTATAAGTCTTGTGTTGGAAAAAATATCCATGTCCCTCGCCATATCCATATTGATCCAAATTTGGATGTTGTCTTGTTCCCCTTGGTGGTGTGGAGAAAACCTTATTATCCCATATCCCATAGACCTCCTTCCAATACTCTGCCCTATCCATTCCATTGAGAACTCCCCTAGAGCACCTCCTTACTCCCTACTCCTCCCCCCTAGTGGATGGATCTATTGTTTCGACAACTATGGTTTCACTTGGTACTAATTGTAGATCTATAATTAAAGTTCAACTCCTAGAAAATACTCTCTATCAAAGGACACTATGAAAAAGAATTTCATGGTGGTTTCCTTAAACTAACTCCTTCTAGAAGAACCAACAAAAATAATCAAACTCCTTAGTAATTTGATTTTCATCTCTTCTTATCCTAACAAAGACAAGGCCACTTGTAGTAGGATGATTTTACCGAACCATATATCTAATCCTTTCTCTCTAGAAATTACTACCTCCCTAGGTGAGGAATAGACTCCTATTGAAAGAAAACATAGAAAAAACCCCGATGTGGTTGGAGACCACAAACAAGTTGGACTGTTACAAAAGAGAAACATGATCAAGGGAAGTAGCAAGAAACATGGCATTGGGGAAGCAGTGGACTTTGGACCTCTTAGGTCCCAACACCATGAGATAATGATCTTTTTTCTTCTATTTAGATATGCCCAAGGATTTTATCGTGATAAGAGGTACTAATAGTTATGCTCACACTCTCCATCTTAATATGAAGATAGTGCCTTGGAATATTAGGGGATAAATAGCCCACATAATAACATCTGATCGAGTGCTACATATTCGAACACAAGTTATCTTGTTGATTCAAGAAGTCAAAATTTATGGTCTATTTTTGATCTAATTGCTTCTATAATCTATCCTTCTATTGAGTTTTGTGTTTCCCTTGCTAAAGGTGCTTTGGGGGGAATTTCCACTTTATGGAACAATTTGTAGTTGAAAGGCACATTGGTTGAAAAAACACAAATTGTCTCATCTCCTTCTCTGACCCATCCCACAACATGTAGTGGACTCTTGCTAATATCTATACTGTAAATACTAAATTTTCTAGGAACACAACTTTGGGACTCTCTAGTTGTCACCAAAAATAGTTATCTTGATGCTTTGTGGTTGTTTGGGGGTGAATTCAACACTCCTTTGTTCCCATTAAAAAAATGGGGGTTCTTGATGACTTCTTTGGTAGTATGGGAGACTCAAATGACCTTTTAGCTAACATGAGCCTAATGGATGTTGAAATCCATGGAAATTCCTTCGCTTGGTTGAACTATATAGTTGGAAATAACCTTATTTGGGTTAAAATTTATATATTTCTTATCTCTCATAATTGGATCTTGCTTCCTCAAATATCACTCTCTACTCTCCTAAGAGTAGGATTTGATCACTATGATCTTATCCTTTCTTTGGAGGAGATGGTCAATCAAGGGCCTTACCCCTTTAGATATGAGATCATGTGGGATCCCCATTAAAATTTTATATATTTGATTGATAGGTAGAAGACCCCATTCTAAGGTACCCCTATGTTTACCCTTACCCAAAAGCTAAAGTTAATAAAAAATAAAGCTAAGCACTAGAATGGGTTCTCCTTTGGGAATATATTCCATAAGAGAGAAAAAATTATGAGAGATCTAAAAAACATCGAAGACTTTATGGGATTGATAAATACTAATGATGCTTCCTACTATTAAGACTGTAGGCTCATATTAGAATGGTAGGCCATTAAAAAGTCAGAAGAATTATTTTGGAAGGAAAAGTATAGAATATAGTGGCTCAAGGAAGAAGGTTGGAACACCATATTTTTCCATCAGTCTACTCTAAAACACTAAAGAAGAAATAGAATAAGAAGGATAATCCTTGATGATGACTCTATTGCTTCCAAGGAGTAGGAAATTATTAATGTTTTCATGTTGTTATTCAAAGGTATGTTTGAAGTTAATGCTTTCGAGACTAATGACTTCTTAATGCGGTTGATAATAATGGAATATGTAAATATGTATCTCTGTAGGAAGCCAAAGAAATTTTTTTCTCTTTTGGCACCTTCAAGTCCCTTGGTCCTTATGGTCTCCCCCTTCCTTCATTCAAGCTTTTTGGGATATCATCTCACAACACCTGCCTACTACCACTAGATACTTCTTTAGATCTTGGAGGATCCTAAAAAAATTGAATCAAAACTATATTGTGTTGGTTCCCAAAGTAATAGATTTCATCTCCATGTCAAATTTTAGGCCTATTAGTTTGTGCAATACCATTTACAAAATTTTCTCCAAGCTATTGGTCAATAGAATCAAACCCCTTATTCATAGTTTGATTTCCCCTTGCCAAAAAGGATTCATTCCTAGAAGACAAATCCTTGATGTTGTTATCACTACCCATGATCCCATTCACTTTATGGAAAATAATAGACTGATCTAGTCTTTCCTCTTTGATATTCTCAATACATTTGGGTTTGGAGAGAAGGTTCTAAAAAATATTCACTCATGTATTTCCTCCCTAACCTTTTTAGTTTTGGTGAATGGTGTCTCCTTTGGCCACTTCTAAGGTTGTAGATTTTTAACAAAAAAGGACCCCCTTTCCTCATACCTCTTCATCTTGTTAGTGAAATCTCTAGGGCATCACTTCCATCAACTTATAGTCTCAAACAAAAATTTTGGGGCTTAGAGATACTTCCTAGCTCCACCTTGCTTCTCATTAACAATTTGTTGATGATACCATTTTGATTGGTGTTACCTCTATGGTGGAAGCCAAAATTTGTAAGGCTATCTTGGAAGATTATGCCATTGTTGTTGGGAAGCATATCAATTACAACAAAAGTAAGCTTTACTTCTTCAACTTGGAGAAAATTCTTAAACATAAAATTGTTCACATCTTGGATTGCAAACAAGAATACCTATTTTCTTCCTATCTTTGTTTTCCCTTGATTACCAAAGTGATGCCCAATACCTATTAGAAAAATATTATTGAAAGAGTTAAATGTAAACTTGCTAGTTAGAAAGGTAAGATTCTTAGCCAAGCTAGTAAGTTTTTTATTCTTAAATTCTCCCTCCAATAATCTCTATCTATTTTTTTTATCTATATTTAAAATCCCTATGGACATGGCTAATAAAAATAAAAATATCCAAAGGAAATTTTTTTGGGTGGGTGTGGAGAATAAAAATATAATCTCTTTGTTCAAATTGGATAAGGTCTATAAACCAAAGTGACTTTGTGGTTTAGGCATCTTAATAATGAAGTTCAACAAAGCATTGATCACCAAATGTGGTTGGAATATTATTTCTAGTAATATTGAGTTGGCTCACATCCTTTACGCTAAATACCTAGATAATAGTAATCCCTATTGTTTCATCTCTTCTTTTTCTTTTTCCCCAAGCTCTATTATTTGGAACCAAATTTTGAAAACATGTAGTGTCCTAAAATAGGGGATTGGTTGGTTTGTGGAATATGGAAAATTTATGGATTTTTAGTTTGAAAAATGGGTTGAGGGGGATCCTCTTTCTTTTGAACAAAGTTTGACCAATCTTAGGGAACCCTCTCTATTCTATTTGGTATTAAACTCCATGAGTATATCAACTAGAACAACCCCAAAATCTCATGGAAATATTTTGAGTATTTTCTAAGAAGAAGATATTCTAATTCTTGGGATTAACTAGATTAGAAAGGTTTAGTGGATCACCTATACAAGATCATTGTTTCTTTCTACCTATTTGGGACTAATTCAAAGAATTCTTGTTGCTAGCTCCCTAACCCTTCAAGTTTCTTCTTTATTAAATCTAGACCTACACTGTCATTACTAATGATAAAGAGGACTCTTATTTCAAATGGAATATGGTCTAGAATAAAAATATCTTACCTAAAGTTAGTTGTTTCTAGTGGCATCCATGCATAACAAGATCCTTACCATTGATAACCTAAACTAGTGTGGCTTACACCTTGTTAACAAATATAGCCTTTATTAAAATATGGAAGAAATAGTTGATCATCTCCTCTATTATGTGTTTTCTAGAGGTATGTAAGAAATTTTTAACCATACTTTTGATTCCTTGGACTTTCTTCCTTCATCTCAATGAATTACTTACATCTTTGCGTTTGGGCTCTCCTTTCAAACACCCTATCATTTGTGAAATATGGAATCAAATTTCCTATCTTGTCTCTTGGAAACTATGAAAAGAAAGGAACAATAAGGTTTTCAAGGATCAATCAAGAAATAAAAAAACCATCTTCCAAATCATCAAAAATAAGATTCAAGATAACTTATCTTCTCCATCTTTCAAATTCTCTAAGAGAATGCCTAATTATATGGAGATAAGGGTGAAATAAAATTGGTGAATAATTCATAGCATGTCCAATCTAAATTTGGCTCATATCTCAGCTAGACAAATGGAAAAAATGGATCCCTCCTTACAAGGGTGGTCTAAGCTCAACTTTAATGGTTTTTTTCAAGGGAAACCCTAGGGATTCATCTATTAGATTCATTTTAAGAGATGATAAAGGGAACCTTATTGAAGGATATGGGTGGGTTATTAGTTTCAACTCATAATGTTGATAAGGCTATAGAAGACTGGTGGGGGATTAATTGACTTCTTTCTTGGGGTCAATTGAGGTAGAGATCAAAGGTGATTCCAAAATCATTGTGAAACTTCTTTTGAATGAAAAGCCCCCTCCTTGAAAGATGCACATAATTATTGAACACTATAGAAGGGACCTTGGTGGCTTCCATCAAGTTAAAATTCTACATTTCTTTAGGGAAGGTAATGGTGCTACCAAGTTGGTTTACAACCTAGGTCTCCAAGTGTCGAGTGGAATTAAATTGGAATTTGAATTAAAATATCGTAGGAACCCTTCAACATATTCTTTCGTGGGATATACTTGAGCATTACTCCCTTTCATTTATATAATTACTGAATCTACGTCTATCAGAGGTGGCATGGTGGATGCTTTGTATGGGTTGGAAAGACTCAACTTAGCTACCCTAAGGAAAATGATGTGGCTTGTTCTTAATACTTATTTATGGAAGGATATATATGGATTGAAATAATTATATCCATAAGGTTCTCATGAGGTATTATATCACTCTAATTATCTTTAATTTTTATTATAATTATTGTATTGATTGCAAGGAAATCATTGATTTTAGGGTAGAGGGTGTTTCCTTTAATATTAAGTACACTTGGCAGCTCATTCCTAAGTTTAGTTTAGATATCTTCATCCCACTCATATGGATCCCTCTTATTGATTGTATGAAGGGTCCCTTCCACTTTGCTAAAATTAGTCATACAATTATCATTCTACACCTTAAGATGGTGAAGGATAGGATTTATTATAGCTTGAGTATGATCTCTTTGGGGATCTATGAGAAGAAATATTATTTCTTGTAATTTCTATTTCCATCTAAATACCAACAAGAAGATTAGAAAGTTTAAAAAAGGGTTTAAAGGTCTTGTTGTTTTTCTTTTCCAATTCCTTTCTTTAGATCATTCATCTTTTTTGGTGTTTGTGATGCTAATATGGGTGGTCTAAGACTTTGCACAAAACCGATCTCTTAAAATGTACTTAAATAAAATATCAAGCTCTAGGAGCTCTTTGAAAGAGGTAGATTCACCTCCTTATTTAAGTGCATTAAATAAGGTTTAATGGGAATATCCTCAAAAATACACTTACGTAGGGCCAGAAAGTGTATAAGGGATCATTTAAACATGAGAAAGGGTTGAATTAGTGATGAAAAGTCTATAAAAGTGTGAGAGTTTATTACAACTCTTTACAAAACTTTGAAATAAGACTTGGTAAGTGATAAAAAGGGTTTATTTAGGTGAATTATCATGAATGGGTTCTAGAAAAGTGTGAAAGTGGGTTACAACACTTCACAACACTTTTCCAAGACATCCTAGAAGTCTTAATGATTCTTAAGGGTCCAAGACCTAATGTGAATGTGTTGGCCACATTACAAAATTAAATCGAAAAAAAATCAAGCCAAGCTCCATAAGAAAGACTCAAGTGAGCATAAAAATTCCCAACTATACATTTTTTGGCAACACATTTAGCCCCCACTTTAGTGAGAGGATGAACTTGCTTCAAAATCACACTAAAGTAGCCCCACATGCACATCGAGAGGGATCCAAATGCACTAATACTTGGTAAGATGAAAAAACAACAATCAAGGGGGATGATAAAGCCTCCAAGATCAAGGTCCTATGGTAACCCAATCATAAGAAAAAAGGAACACACATGAAAATGATGAAAAAGACTGAAAGAAAGCTTTGATCATTTTTCCAACCCATTGTGGATTAGATCTAGGTTGTTTGTCTTGAAAAATAAATTTGTACACTCACACTCAGGTGATGAAACTCATGGTTGTTCATCAGGTGAGAAGGCCCAAAAGGTGAGAAACATACACTCATGGCTGGTATGCACTCACAAGCAAACAGGTGGCTATGGGGAAAATTCATGCCTCAAAATGGGCTTCCCACTCAACCATATCAAAGTTCTACCTCTTGATAACTTTAATAAGTTTCCACAAAGGAAAATGTAATTTCATGCTTCATGAGACAAGAAAAGCTTTGTATGCTTAGAACTCATGAACAAATGCAATGGAACCATAGGCATGCAAGCTATGTTATGCAAGGTGGCCATATACATGCAAAATGCAACATGCAAAAAGATTGTTCAAAGGAGTATTGTTTAGTTCATGTGAGGTCTATGACTTAGGGAACATTGTGCTTAATGTATCCAAGAGAGGACCAATCAAAGAATAGAAAATTCACAACTTAGGGGATGCAGTGTGTCACATTAGGCCACCAGGAGGAATGTAATATGTTGAGATAGATCATGATCATGAAAGACATCACACCCAATGTCATCCACAAAGTGACAAACACATTGTTTAAAGTAACAAGGCTACATTGAGAACCAAGAAAAAGAAAAAAATGCAAAATGAATAAGCCAATGTATGCCCCCACTTTAAAGGAATTACAACACATCATTCTGTGAGTAATTATTTTAAAGTAGCAAATGAAAAATGCAAATAGAAACACAAAATGAGAGCCAACTTGGAAAGCCCCTATGCCAAGTCATACCTTTCCAAGTAAGGTTGCATCATGCAAATGAAAAAGGAACAAAAGAAAGAGGGGTTGCCCCCAAAATGAAAACATAAAAAACATAAGGGATCAATGGATTTGTGGTCAGTATGTTTGTTGTTGCAATGTTTTGTAAAGAGCTCAGAACTATCACCATTCCCCAAATACATAGAATTATAAGAATGGCACAAAGAGAGCAAAAACAAAAAAAAAAGATTTGTCTAGGTCAACATGGAAGAGACATAGTATGTCTCGACACTTTGCATCGTCCCCAAAAGGAAAACAAAAGAAAAAGAAAAAAGAAAAAGTGAAAGAAAAAGGAAAAGCTTTCTAAGGGTCAACATGAAAGAGACATTGTGGTCTCAATGCCTTGCATCATCCCCAAAAGGAAAACACAAGAAAAATGAAAAAGAAAGGGGTCCTTTTGAGTCAACATGGAAGAGACATAGGGCGTCTCAATGCTTTGCATCATACCCAAAAGGAAAACACAAAACCTAAGTGTAAAAAAAAATAGAAAGACCTTTTTGAGTCAACATGGAAGAGACATAGGGCATCTCAATGCTTTGCATCATCCCCAAAAGGAAAACACAAAACCAAAGTGAAAAATAAAATAGAAAAACTTTTTGGGTCAACATGGAAGAGACATAGGGTGTCTCAACACTTTGTGTCATCCCCAAAATGAAAACACAAAACCAAAGCAAGTGAAAGAAATGTACAACATATAGAATAATGAAGGTACAAATAGAGGAAGTGCACAAAGAGAGAGAGAACAACAAACATCACGTCACAGGGGAGTATGATACGCACATGTAAACAAAAAAGAAAAGAAGAATACAAGTAATACAAAGCCAAGTTAACCAGTCCAACAAGGAATCCACCTTCCAATATCAGTCGGGATAAGTGGGAGTTGAAAACCATAGCTAGTAGACAAGGAAAAATTCATCACTAGGACAAGGCTAGGAACTTCTTGCCCCCATGGGGTACGAGGCAAGAATGAGCCAAAATAGGTGATGGGAAAGGTCATGCAATAATGAGAATGGAATAATCTACAACCATTGCATGATGAGGCGTGGGAAAATGTACTATGGGATGATAGGATAGTAGATGATGTCATCAAAATGGTACTTACTCAGTATTTCCTTCAATGTTCGACATTCATCTGTGTGGTGTCCAAGAACATGATGGTATTTACAATAGGATAGATTACAAACATATTCATAGGTAGTAATAGGATGAGACCTATGTTTAAAAGTATTTGTAGTTTCCTTTCACATTCAGGTGTTGGATGGAGAGGAAACTTTAGTTTTTTCAATTTTTAAGGTTGTTTGTGTTTACTAGATTCACCCTTTTTATGAATTGAAGGAGGAAGAGGACCCATGGGGATCCTCACATCCTTGTCCTTGGAGTCATGTAAGGGTTGTTCATGTGGAAGGAGAACATTCAAATTAGGAGGGGAATCAAAGATCACCATGCCATCATCACGAAGTCTCCAATATTCAAAAGGAGGCTTGTTGTCATGAGGAGGATCTTGATATCCTAACCCTATTGTGTTTTTATATCTTTTAGATGTTCTAAAAGTTGATGAATGTTATGTTCAGTTGTTGTGTCACATCCTTTTCTTCTTAAGATGATAAAACATTTTCCATATAAGTTTTGTCAAGGTTAATTTGAGTACAAGTGACTTTGTTATCATAGAATTGTTAAGGAGGTGCTTATTTAGAGGAACTAGGTCCACCTATTGGAGGGAACTTAGGTTCTTCATTTGTTTTAGGATGTAGGTAACCAAACATATTAGAAGGTGAGACTATAGGAAGGTCTTGTTGTTTCATGGATGGATAAAAGGATGCATTAGCTTCAAGGTTAAGGTATTCATTTAAGAACTTATTCATGCTATCATCATCTTCTCTAATGATGTCAACCACACGAGGAGGAAATTCATGAGAAGTTGAAGGAGCATGAGGAATCTCAAAGTCATTAGGATCTGTTCTAAAGGCACAATTTGACATGTCCACTAAATATTTTAATCACATACAAAACTTATTAAAGAAAAAAGCCATGAGGAAAGTAGACTAAATGCAAGAAACAAAAAATCTAGAAAGTATGACAAAGGACAATAACAAAAAACATAAATGCATAAAATGCCAAGAAAATGCCCAAAATTATAGTGCAAAATGTGTAGGACTAAGTTGCCTAGTGTAGCAAATTAGTCCTAGTGATGATTTTTTTGAGTTTTTTCAAAAAAATTAATACAATTTGGTGTTTTTCATATGCACAGATGCAACTACAGTATGAAAATGCAAAATTTTGTTGTTTTCTAATGCAATATGATGCAAAAATGTAAGCTATATGTGCTTTTCACTAATGCAATTTTTAAAACCCTAGGATGCAATTTAAACAATTCAATGCTTAATGCAATGCTAATGCAAGTGAAACCTAGGATGCAAATGCACTTGAAATCAGAAAGAAAATTTTCAAAAGTTGGGTTCACCAAAATGTGGACAATGATTTTGGGTGTCCAAGGGTTCTCTAACTCTTCTAGGTTTTTCACCTAAAAGGAGAGAAATGGACTAATGTCTACACTCAAGATTAATGTAATGAGGGATGCAATATGCCTAAATATGATATCTAAATGCAATAAATTTAAAAAATAAATATGATTATTGATGCAAAACCTAGGGTGTGTGCAAGAAATTGAGTTCACTTTTTGCCCAAAAAGTGGAAGTGTTTCTCCCAATTTTTAGAATTTGACACATTTGACCTTAAAATTTGAAGCACTTAGAGATGAAATCTTTAAAAAAGTCACTAAACATAAAATGTAGTGCTCAGAGTCTAGTTTCCAAATATGTAATTTATTTCAATACCTAGATTGTACAAATTGAGTTTCAATAGGTGTTTCTAAAAACCACTATTTAAAAGTCATTTTTTTACCATACCATGCATGTGTACGACATCCATTTTTTGACTTAAATTATCGTATTTTTCTAAATCCTTTTGGGATTTGTGACTCAATGAAGGTTGTTCTTGATACTTTTTTGTAATTTTTTATTGAATTTTTTTTTTTTGTTAAATTTTATTAGGAAAATTTGTCATTTTGAAAAATCATCATGTACGACATGAATAAGATGACCTAAACTTATCATTTTTTCATTTTTTTTAAATTGAAAATAATTTTTTGAAGTTTTTTCTTGTGCAATATGTTTACATCAAAATGTTATGTTGATCAAAAGTTATTAAAATAGTAAAAAACCCTGATATTTAAAGTTTATGGACCAATTTTATTAGAAATTAATTGAAAAATAGAAAAAATAATCCAATTTTAAAACAAATTACATATTTAGAATCTACATTGTCTCATCTAAAATGGGTTTTAATTTCATCAAAAAATTCTGCAAAAAAATTCGTTAGCCATATGTCCAAACTCAGTATTTTTCTCTGACATTGTTAGGACCTTTAACTTGCAAGTCAAACCAGGTTGAAGGCCTAGGTTCGAATTTCCAATTCTTTTCTCGAACCAAAATCCTAGGCAAGAACCTAACCACAAAGCTAATATAAATTCAAATTTTAAAAAACGGGATCACACTTTATAAAACAGGATCATGTTTATTAAAAGCAGGATCTCATTTTATAATTGGGATCCCATTCTTTAGTTTATAATATTTGGACAGTTGGAAGGGAAATGGGATCCCATTTCCCTTCCAATGGTCCCCACATTGAATATCGGGGAACGAGATCCCAATTTTTATAAGTGGGATCCCATTTCTTTTATTTAAATTTACTACCAAAAAATACTGTGAAGTCTACAACTTCACATGTACGGTTGAGAGCAGTAAAATTAAACTATTTTTCATGAGCTATTGTATTTACAGGTGGCGAACTTGATTTTTAGTTTTTTTTTTTTTTCAAACGAGGCATCATCTACACCATTTTTGAAGTGGAATTGTGTTATTTTTGTGCTTGTTTGGAAGAACAAAAGGTCTTCAACTTGCAATATTGATTGAATTTTTCAAAGGAGGCATGAAGAAAACAATTTTTAAAGTGAAATTGTGCTATTTTTCTACTTGTTTTGAGGAACACAAGAGGAAGAATTTTTTCCTAATAGGTATTCAACTTCCAATTTGAATTGAATATTTTGAAGAATTTCACTATTAACATTCATTTGTTCTTGAGAATTTTATAATCATGGGATATAAAGCTCGTAATAAGAGAAGGAAGACATTGACTCCTCAAGAAGTTGAAGCAAATAGAGAGAAGGAGAGATAAAGACAAAGAGAAAGAAGAATGGGAATGAAATCAATGAATGATGGTGGAGCAACCAATTCCACAACTATTGAAGATGAAAACATTGAGGATACCATGGTTGTAGATGAAGCTAATTTGCAAGGATTCAATTTGGAGAAGAATATGATTATAGAAACCAGTCCTACTATGTCTTCAAATCCCTCTTTGAATGTTATGTAGAATGTTTCAATATGCACAAATCCAGGTGCATCTTCAAATCCACATGTTAGTGAAATGGTAAATTTGTATGTAGAAGTTTTACAAGATGTTGGACTTAATGATGTTAAAATTGATGATATTTAGAGAGATGAAAATTTTATAGAATTTGTTGAAAACGAAAAAGAAAAATATTTTGTTGCAAATGAAAATTAGAATGATCATTTTCCTGAAAATGAAAACAAAACCTGTATTTTTGATGAAAATGAAAATGAAAATCTAGAATGTGATGTTGAATTTAATGAAAATACTTTTTTAAAATTGGAAGTGGTGTTTTTGATAATCTTCCTAGTCAAATTTCTTGGAGGAAAATAAGAACACATGCAAATAGAATATACACCAAATTATTTTATCGCAAAAAAATTGCATTTCAATGTCAACTAATGATGCAGTTGATGAGAATGCAAAAAATGAGGAAATTAATGAAAAGGTTAGGCTTTTATGTTAAACCAAAAAGAAAAGATCAAACATTAAAACATGTTATGTCTATTGTTGCTAGTTTCATTCAATCTATTGGGAAAAATAGTCAATCTAAAGATACAAACGTAGCAAGAAGAGATATAACAACTGCTATAGTTAATAAAGAAACTTTCAATAAAAGAATGGTAAGCAATATTAGTGAAGTTTTAAAAATACATCCTAAAACATTGCTAAGAGTGGCAAAAAGAAGAGAAAGTATAGAAAATGATCCTATCAATCAATGTTGGAGTTTCAATGAATGACTACCGAGGTTTGATATAAAATTGAATGATGAAATTAAATATTTGATCGAAAAATATTGGCATGATAATACTAGGGTTTCATCTAATGCTAGAGATGTTTTAGAATTAAGGGTGGGGTCCAAATTTTGTGATCCTCACCCAAAAAACCTATTAGATACAACACAAACTGAATTTTAAAGAAAATTTTGTAGCGATTCAGTGTTACCTGGTAATATTAAAATAAGTCAACGGTCTTTTGAAAAATGTAAACCCTAGTATGTAAAAATCAATAAGCAACAAATATCTTGTTGTTGTAAAATACATGTTCAATTTCATTATTTTTATGATATTTTTCAATATATACATTGTACCTTGCATACTAACATGATTATACAGGAGTGTGGTATTGATATGCCACCTGAAGTAATAAGATAGTTTATTTCAGGTTTGTTTTATGAAAAATCTAATGATAAATTATTCTATTTAAGTTCTTGTATTTCTGGACAATGCATTAACTATGGAAATATTTCATTTTTAAGAATTTGTTTGCATGAAAGTGTTGATCATGATTTTGGACAACAATTAGTAGATGTCAAAAGATTTAGGAATGTTCACTATTCTTTAAAAGATGGAAAAACTAGGAAAGAATTGTCATTTAGTTATAGAAAAGTTAGTGTGCATGCATTCATGAGTGAATTTAAGAATAAAATTGTACCAAAATATGGTATGCACTCTAAACATGCTTGATGGCTTGATGGTCAATTTCACGCATGTAGAAACACATTTCCAATTGGTACTATGCTTTCAGTGGTTGATTTTGCAAAGAATTATACTCTCAGTCCACAAGAGGAAACTCAATCTCAATATTATAATTCAGTGCAAGTAGCTATGTTTTTCCATATTGTTTATAGACATGTAGATGATAGCACTAAGGATGATACAAAAGTTTTGAGGGAGTATCATTTTTATTTGAGTGACAATCGGTTACACTTGTCAGAGTCTGTTCAGTACTGTTTTAGTATATTTTATAGAAATTTAAGAGAAAGAGGAATCCAAATAAAAGAACACATCATATGGTCAGATAATTATATAAGGTAGTTCAAGAATGTTCGAATGTTCTATTGGTTAAGTAGGGTTCACAAGGAACTTAATGTCCAGCATATATGGAGTTTTTTTTAAGCTAGGCATGGTAAAGGAGAACATGATGGAGCTGGTGCATGTGTCAAAATAATTTTTGCTAGAGAACAATTAAAATTTGAGGATTCAATAAAATTTAAAGATGCATGTGAGATTTTGGATTGGTGTAATAGAATATTATCAGCACCTAGTTTGAGTGATTACTCTACAGTTCATCAATTCTTTTGGTTGGTGGAAGAAGAGAATATTGTACCTAGAGTTGATTGTGAGACAATCAGTGGATCTACTAAATGGAATTCATTTAGGAGTATGACAGCAAGAACATGGACTATTTGGACAAGGGAGCTTGCATTTTTTTTCCATTTTTGTATCTCAGGAGATTAGGAAGCATGTGAAAATACAGAATGGGTTGAATAGTGGGAGCAAAGATCGTTGACACCTGCAGAAGCACATAATCAATATGAAAGAACTATTGAAGAAAATGATCAAGTGTTTGCATCTAAAGATTATGACCGTGTTTTAGACCTTGTATAAGAAGGTAATTTTAATTCAATTTATTTCATTTTATTTCACTTTATTAATTTATTTTGTAATACTAAATTATTTATATGGATATGCACAAGTTATTAAATTGAATTTTGTTGGTAGGACGTGTATGTTGTTATTGCATCTGAGGGGAATGAAGAGAAAACTCAATCTTGGTTGGCTCGTTGTGTGGAAACTAAACATATGTTAATAACACCTCAAGAAGATGATGATGGATTTCATTATCCAACAGGTACGGTGATCCCCTCCAGACATCCCCTTAACCAAATTTTGATAACAAGTTTTAGATCCCCTAATTCTTTGATCCCCTTAAGAAAATTTTGAGAACTTATTTGATGATGGTTTTTGAACATTTTTTCCATTAGGATCGGTGATGGTCGTTGGCACTTAGCTATGAAAATACCTGAGAAGAAACAATGGTCTACTTGCATTCGAAGACTATGAAACACATAAAAAGATTATACATTATTCACATTTGGTGGTGGCAACAAATATAAAACTAGAGTGGTATCATGGAAAACCTTCAAAAAAAGTGATATGGTCAATTTCTATGGAAGAGCGTGAGGCTATCATAGATGCATTGCAAAAGAGAGAGGATGCAGATGGTACAATGGAATAAGTAAATACAGGTAAATATAGTTTTAGTTTTATTTTTTCCTTTTAAATACATTAAATACATGTTTTGACATTGGTCAAGTGTGTTATTAGTTGAAATTGATTTAAATTGTCCTTTTATACATCTTTAAGGCATAGTCACAAAAAGGATCTAGCCCATGTAGATTCAACCTATACAACATGGAATACTTGGTAAAAACACGTAATTATTAGTTAAATTATATTTAAATACATGTTTTCATTACATATTGATATTGCTTGTACATTAATAGTTAAAATTGATTTATTGTCATTTTTTGAATCCTTAAGACATCATTTCATTGATCTCATACTTTGAAACAAAAAGGGGAGGATGCCTGGATTCAACCTACAAACATATGTTGAATACTTTTAAATGCAAGTACTTGAGTTTTGTACATATAGATAATTTTATATAAATTAAAATATGTAAGTTTTGATGATTTCATTGATATTGCTTGTACCTTTTTTATATCAGCTGTTGTGAAGACCTGCTACATACTAGGCACGAGTTTGAGATGTTCTTGAGATGGCATATCCAAATTTTGTAAACATTGTTTTGAGATGACATATATGTACATACTTACAAAATTAAACATACTCTATGTACTTCTATGTATCAAATCAATACTCTATATATTTTGTTTGTTAAATGTGCATGTTTTCCTACTTTGAAACTTTATTTCTAATTGTATAATCACTAAATATCATGCATACATTATTGTTAAATCAACTATATCCTTAAGATGTTGTGTTATGACCCCTTAATACATCCCTTTAAGAAATTCTATCGTGACCCCTTAAGACATCCCCTTTATACATTATATTATGACCCCTTAAGACATCCCCTTAAGATGTTCTATTATGACCCCTTTAGACATCCCCTTAAGACCCCTTAAGACATCCCCTTAAGACCCCTTAAGACATCCCCTTAAGACGTTCTATTATGACCCCTTTAGGCATCCCCTTAAGACCCCTTAAAACATCCCCTTAAGACGTCCTATTATGACCCCTTTAGACATCCCCTTAAGACCCCTTAAGACATCCCCTTAAGATGTATTATAACCCCTTAAGACATCCCCTTAATACGTCATTATTTGTTTTGACAACTTATAAATTAGTGTTAGATATTATTTATAGAATTTATTAATGTTTTTATTCTCTAATCTTCTATGGTATTGTTTATTTCTTAAAATTTTATCCTTTCTGGTATATAAGTAGATTGCTTTTTTTTGTAAATTATGATTTATTGACTAATTATTGATTGACATGAGTTGAATAAGTTCATTGAGTAATTATCATTATTTATTGAATGTACATATCATGTATATCATGTATGAAATCATTAAATTTTGAAAGTATAAATATTAAAATGTCCTATATTAATATCATGTATGAGATCACTAAATTTCACATTAATGTCCTATATTAATGTCTTGACTATGAACATAAAATGCATAAATGTACATGTGTAAATTAAAATTTCAAACAATAATAAAGTCCATAATTTATATAACATATTAAGTGCATGAAATAAAGTCCAGAGTACAACCTATGAACTAAAGTCCAACTAAGTACTTGAGCCATGAAATATAAAGTCCAACAGAGCACATGAGAAGCCAGAAATATAGTCCATGAAATAAACAAATATAACGCATAAAATCACATGTTTCTAGGTCATGTACTGTCTCTATAATCAAGAGACCTCTTCACGCCATGCAGACTATGTGGATGACCTAAAACACTTTGTACAAGAGAAAGATGAAATCAGATGTAAGACAATGAAAAATGATTTAATGACAATTTAATTTATAATCCATCATAAAATTAAATCACTGTCATATCTATGTCTGGATGCTTTGGTGCACCTAAAGCAACCTCTAAATTCTCTAAATCAATTAACATAAACAAGACAAAGAAATTTGAAATTAGATGTACAACTCTACAATTAATTTTTTTAATTCAATTTAATTTATAATTTATCATATTTTAATTGTACCATATTCTGAGGTTGTGCACCAGGCTCTTCTCCATGACCTGTCTATACATGCTCAACTAAAAGATGTGTCTCATGCTATAAAATAAAAAGAATATGTAACAAATCTCATGTTATGTATATATTCAATTTAAAATTTAAAATTTAAGTTATATTTAGAATATGTAATTTATAATTGACTTTAAATATAATAAAAAATTTAAATTACCATTTGATCTGGAGCCTACTCTACATGTCCTCATGGTGGTGTAACTATTTATGGGTCAGGGCTGAAAGTTGCACTAACAAAGTCCTACAAGATCAAAATTAAAGCATGTACAATTGAATTAGGTTTATATATATATATATATATATATATATTCAAGTTTGCACATTTTGTGTAGAAAGTTTTGTAAACAACCTAGAAATCAGTTGCCTCACGAGTAGCTACAACATCAAATGTTTTCTTGATGCCTATTCTTATTGTGGTATCAACCTAGACATACATGTACATAGACATTTAACACTTATAATATTTACAAGTGTACATGCATGTATTTCATATATCTAGTGAATTAAAAATTCATAAAATTGTAACTATACTAATGTAAACTTTAAACAAATTTATAATATGAATATACCTGCCCCTGATCTATGATGCCCAATAGTGGAGGAGTGGTTGACAATCCCTCAGGAGGAATCGGCATGGATGTCAATTGACTCGCCTAAACCAACATAAATATTTCAAACACATATGTGATTCAATTATAAATTTAAAACTTAAGTTAAATTTATGATTTCATATATAATTTTAAAAATTGAAATCAAAATACCCCATAAGGGTTGTCGAGTATGACCGATGTCGATGTATGTACTCATGGAACAGATGATTTCCCCATCATTAGTGTCATCTGTACACCAAACAAGTTGATTGTTAAAATGTATTGCAAATTTTTTTTTGATATATACATCCATCAAAATTCTTATAAATTGAATGTACATCTATATGCATATTTATACCTGTGTCGTAGTGTCCTCAGGGTGATGGTCTACTGTAAGAAACTCTACAAATGAACTAATGCAACCAGATGAACACCAAAATCTCCCCATCCACTTGAACTAGGTGTGGCCTGATCAGGTCCATAGCATACTTGATGGCAACCAGTACATATATGGGGGATGGGCCTCAACACTCCTAGAGCGATACTCGGACCAGCTCCATAAAAAACTCCATCATCATTGTCTCTATGCTCCCCACCCGCTATCGCAGAAGCATGTTGATCAAGGTCTCTTGCAAGTGTACTAAGGGAACCTAATGTTGAGACCATAGCTCGATGATGTACAGGTGTGGGAATGGGAGGGCCAAGAGCAACAACAAGGGGTTTCCCATGCACGAGGCATTGGGGATCAACCCTTTCCCCTAACCTCTATTGTGGCATGCCGCCACCAACACCCTACAATGATCTAAAATAAAAATAATTGGGCTTTTGCCCCAAAACAAACTATACATATAGTTTTCTCAAAAAATACAATGGGAACTCCCAGTTAGCATGTGGGGGACTATCAAAAACCATATACCATCGATCCTAAAAATATACACTCATCTGCGGATGTATGCACCACCTCATGGATATTTTAGATTTGTTGGGTGGAATGGGTTGTTGAGTAATGGGGTCAAGAAAGTAGGGGGATAGATGTGCTTTTGTTATTTTAAGGTCTAATATTTTTTTTAAGTGAGATCGTCAAAATAAAATTGTCTCATTTGTTCTCTCTCTCGTTGATGCCTATCAAGATCAGAATTGATCATCCTGATGGCATCAACAACATTTTGCATCACAGATGCAAAACTTCTCACATGTGCCAGAATCAATGCTTGACTCTACATAGCATTCATTTGATTTTTTAAGGATGCAACTTGATCATTTATACGTGCTCTCAAGTGAGCCTCATCAGATGCGATAGGTGTTGGATGTGGCATATTAGGTGGAGGGGGAGGGGGAGGTGGATGTGGTTGTGGCTAAGGTGGTGGATTGATGATATCATCTATGTTAAAATCATCCATGATATGAGATATAAATGTGCACCTACATTAAATCATACAAAATAGGATGTGCATACATATATTAAGATCATTTATTTAATTGAAATGGGATGAGAAACATGTACATTTAAAATAAAAAATATGATGCATAATTTGCATGCATACAGATCATTAAACTAAACTATGTACATACATAAAAATTTCAAAATTTAAGAACTATATATGAAAATTTTTAATACATGCACATACATACTAAACAATAAACTTGAAACGTTTACAAAATCTCATTTTATGTCTAACACACACACACACACACATATATTACAAATTTCTAGTAGGAGAAATCATGATCTAGAAGATAGTAATAAAATATATACTATTATATATTATTCATTATAAGTTCATAAATTCCACCAAATTCATGAATACATGTCGCTAAAAATATCCATCTTTCATCAAATTCATAAATTCATAACTATTTAAGATCATTGTCTTAATTTAGAAACTATTATGGCTCTCTACTGCATCTCTTCATTTCTTTGTGTTTTCCTTTTTAGAATTGAAAGTTCTCCTCTCCTCTAGCCATTGTTGATGCTCATCTAAGATCCCATCCATAGCCCTAAAAACATCAACAAGGGTTTGCATCCTAGATACAAACATCCTCACAGGAAGTGCAACACATTCTTCATTTTGAATAATGTTGATTTGATCTTGGATGGTTCTAACATTGGCATTGATTTGTGCTTGCAAACAAGCATGTTCATTGATTTCAAGTGGTGGAGGTGGGGGGTTATGAGGTGGAGTGGGTGGAGATGGAGGTGAAGGTGGTGGAGATGGATGGTGTGGAGGTGGATTGTGAATATTATTGAATGGATCCATGTGATCTTTAAGATATGAGTGAACCTGCATTAGATTTGTAATTTCAAGATGTAAGATACATGTTTAGGAAATACCTTTAAACCATTCAATATAAATGGCTTAAATAATTGAATACAAATGATATAATGTGTAAGCCTCATTTATGTTTAAGGCACATGTTACTTGAATGAAAATACAATTAACTATTAATATTATATAATCTTGCATGATCTTATTATTGTTAAATTTGGTTGCCTTGGGCAACTTTGATCACCAAATTTTAAGAATTTCTTTGATCCCCTTAAGAAATGTCATATTGGGACCCCTTAAGAAATCAAATTACAATTTAGGGTGACAGGATGGCTTAAGGGGATCTACGTCTAGTCAGGTCCTAGGAGAAAATGACATGGCTCAAGTGAATAAAATTTGGTGAAGTTTCCCAAGGAAACCAAATTTCATTAAGAGCCTTTAAAGAGAAAATGATGGCTTTAGGGTTTAGGGTTTAGAATTTAGAGTTTAGGGTTTAGGGTAATAGGATATCTTAAGGGGATCTACATGTAGTAAGATCCTAGGACAAAATTTCATGGCATAAGGGAATGAAATTTGGTGGAGTTGCCGAAGGCAACCAAATTTCATTAAGAGCCTAAGAAAAAATGATGGCTTTAGGGTTTAGGGTTTAGAGTTTAGAGTTTAGGGTTTAGGGTAATAGGATAACTTAAGGGGATATATGTAGTAAGATCCTATGAAAAAATCACATGGCATAAGGGAATGAAATTCGGTGGATTTTCCTAAGACAACCAAATTTCACTTTAAGGTCAAGTAGGAAAAAATGAATGGTTTAGTGTTTAGGGTTTAGATTTTAGAGTTCAGGGTTTAGGGTTTATAGAACTTATGGTGAATTTTTGGTGCCCCTTGGAATATAATGAACTTGAAAGTTAGTGAAGAACATTTTCTTGTGGAATAGCTGATTGAGATCTACTCTTGTTTCAATTGACCAACCTAGATCATGAAATCTCATTCATATTATAATCTTGAATGATCTTATTATTGTTAAATTTGGTTGCCTTAGGAAAATTCACTAAATTTTAATAACTTATTTGATCCCCTTAAGAAATTTCATATTGGGACCCCTTAAGAAATTTATTTATGATTTAGGGTGATAGTATGGTTTAAGGGGATCTAGATGTCTAGTGAGGTCCAAATTTAGTCATACTGTGACCTCATTGGTTCCATCTAGCTTTGGGTTAAAAGTGTTTACCCCTCTAATAAAAAAAAGTATCATGTTAAAAATGAATCAATCTATACATATCACAAAAATAACATACATCTATCGAAACAAGTTAACATTTCCTCCTACATTAGAGGATATCAAAATAAATATGAAATATTTTAATAATTATACTTGTAATCACTTATTAATAAGTTATATCATACATAATTTTAATCACATAATAAAGGAATAAATATACATATGTAGAAGATACAAAAATAAAAAGAGGCTACTCACATGGATCTTGATCCTTCTAGGAAGTTCCTAGATTGGTGTATTTCATGTACGACTCTATGTAGGTGTTGGGACCTTCACCTCTCTCCTTGTATATTTCCAACAATCCCACTCACTCCCTCTATAGAATTATTTCCTTTGTTATTATCCAGTTGTTTTAATCTTCTAAATTAACCTCTTGTTTATAGGAGCATAATATGAATCCTCCTCCTCTCTCTATTGTAATAATAGCCTAGTTCCTCCAACCTATCATCATGTACCTCCTCCATTTCCCATGTATTGGGTGTACCCTAGCTATTAAATGGTTCCATCTAGGTCTGCTTATTGATGCATTTCTATCCTTTCACATAAATCTATATAGTATCAAAATATAGGTAATTTTATGGTTATTGAATCCCTCATAATTGCTAAAGAATCCAATATGCTTGAGGATGGGTGGATTATTATCTAGGATCACATCTTAAAAATCCTATAGAAGTCATGCTATGTGTTTCTTAATACATAGATTCCCATACAAACCTTTTTCCATGTATTATCAACTCTCCTATATAATAAACACCTTACTAGATTTAAATTTCATATGATATATACCCAAGTGTTTCCAATTGGAATTGCGATAATTATACTTTTATGGTATTCTAGATATTCATAATAGTTTTCATAAATCTACCAAATAGACCCATTCTTGACATTGAACTTACATAATTTTAGGTATGTCCAATGAAAGAAACTTTACCCATAGCACTCTCACTCGTGCTCTCCTATCTTGTGGATATAATAGAATAAAGTTTTCTTCCAATGATTTAGATCCCTAATGATAATGTCTATGTGTCATAGAGAGTGATCATCCACTCTTCATAAACTTGTAGAAACTAAAAGGGTATGTGTAGGATCATCATGGAAAAAACAGACCCTTAAGTGGCAAAAAATTAGAAAAATCAAAGTTAGGCAACCTGACGTAAAAATTTGAATAAGTTATCTATATTATTTTAAAAATATGTAAGAATAGAATCTATAGAAAATTGAATGTAGTTTATAAACTACTAGGTCTTTTTTTTTTAAATAAAATCTATTTGGTGAAAATTTGAAATTTCAATGTAGTAGTACTAAATTTCATGGAAAAAATAAGAAGTAGGTGTATGTTTGACCACCCTAACCACAATAAAATGAAAATATTTTTATAAGATTTTAGATATAAGTATAGGACTCATGTCTAGATGTGACACATATTTTTGTAATTTTTTCCTAAGTAAATAATTAACTATGAATTTTTATTACAACCTTTAAAAAATATAAAAACTTGTATGTTTGACCACCTTAACATGGTGAAAACTTCTTGAAATTCAATTTTTTTTAATCCTATAGTATATGAAGCATAGAATGTGATGTATGTTTTGGATTCAAAAAATGTGATAATGTTTGAAGATGTTTTCCAATTAGCCTATCAATTAGGAATTTAGTCGTAATTCAAATAGAAAATGAATAATAATTATTTATTAAATTCAAAGTAAAGCATAATTTATATTGGTGGAAAGCTAAGAATATCCTTTAAAAGCCTTTTTCATTTCTTCAATTTTGGGTATAAAAAAGGTCATCAACCACATACCCATCATATTGCCACTTTTTGGCCCATCATGCACATACCCAAAAGGTTTTATATTATGTGTTAAAATAAGTGAAAACATTACAAAAAGCTTTACTGAATAGTGACAACAGAGGGTTTTTTAAGGCAACCAAGTTTCATTTTAAGGTCCTAAGAAAAAATTCAAATGCTTTAGTGTTGAGGGTTTAGATTTTACAGTTTAGGGTCTAGGGTTTAGCAAACTTAGGGTGAAGTTTGGGTGGCCCTTGGAATAATTTAGACTTACAAGTTAGTGCCAATTGGAATTGATTGTATGTGCTTGGATTTACGAATTTGCTAACTAAATTTACAAAAAAAAATTAATAAACTTTATGAATTTAACTATTCTTTAACATATTATTTTCTAATCTAATTATAATTTAACATTGAAACTAAAGTTTAACATATCATTTTTTCGATACAGTGCAAATAAAATTTAAAACATTTAAGCAATGCAAATGATTTTTTTGAGCTTGAAATTACCTAGTTTTCAAAATCAAAATCATTTGTTTGATTTCAATTTAGGGTTTTAACAAAAAAAATTGTTCCAATTCAATTTAGGGTTTCAATTTCTAAGCAATTAGGGTTTTTAATGGAATTTTTTCATTTCAGTTCAAACTAGGGTTTTCAAATTCATTTTTTTCATTTGATTTGAATTCAGGGTTTCAAAAAGCTTGATTTGGGTTTCGAAATGCAATTTCTTTATTTCATTTCAATTTCTAGGGATTTGAAATGCAATTTTTTTTGTTTCGTTTCAATTAGGGTTTTCAAATTCAATTATTTTTTGGTTTAATTGAATAATTTAGGTTTCAAAAGTTAAATTTTCTTTGTCAAACACAACTCAAGGTTCATTTTTTCATTTCCATTAAAAAATATTTAGGTTTCATTGCATTTTTTCATCTATTTCTACAATTACTCATTTCTACTATAATAAGAAAAAAATGCTCAAAACGTGAAATAAATTAAAAAAATGCTAAATTCACTTATTTTCTTCACAAATTCAATAAAAAATGCAAAAATGCAAAAAGGGGCCATGTAATTTGGAGCTAATTGTGGAGGTCTTGTCACTTGTAATGGCCACTACCGTAACCCTAAAGGAAATCAAAATAACAATGGAACAATTTTTTAAAGAACATAATAACTTAAGTATTCCAATATAACAATGTATTATGTGGCACAACTAGTTCCAATGGGGTACACGAAGTGACATTACTATTCTAACCCATAACAATGATAACATATTAAACCATAATTAAACAGTTACATAAATCCATTCATTCTCATTTCATCATTTAAATATCCAATAAGCAATAACTATATTAATACCATATGCACATATGACAATACATGTAATTATACAGATAGAAAGTGTTACATATTTCGATAGATACAACATAACATATCCAACTATTACAAGTGACAGTTCCTGAATAAATACAAGGCCTGAATATACATTACATCCAAATGATAGTAAAATACAATCGACTGAGAATACATCTCAATAACCCCATATACAAATTACATCAAGATGACATTACAACATGGTCATCCCAACAAACGTGGGAGACAATACATCAATGATTACATTACATCCGAAGCATACATACATCTGGTACAAAGAATACTGGATCAACAACATCCTCCAAAAAAGCCCTGCAATAAAAGATATATCTGAAACAAAAAGGGAAACCCAACGGGGTGCGAAGCACGTTCCACCCAACCACCCCCGTGCTGAGAGTAGACAAGGAAGGGTCCCCGACCAAACACGTCTAACTGTAACAAAGACTAACTCCAGAAAGACAACTTAACACCAAAGACCACAAAGATAACCTAACAAAGATAAATCCAAAAGGCACAACAACAAACACTTCAGAACATAACATGTCACAATCACAACATTAATAAAACTCAAGACATAATATCAAAGACTACTTCCAACAATAACCAAAGACAAATCAATAAATCACTTCCAGAGGACTTCAGTAAATCAACACAAACAGAATGTTAGAGTAGAGTGTCATCGCATGGTTTCACATGGATTATCCTGACAACCTATCACAAGGTGCCGCCTCCATCTCTATATGGATTCCCCAGACAACCAAGTTGAGGTGCCGCTTCCATCTATGGTTCTCCAGACGGCCTATCTCAAGGCGCCACTCCATAGGGTCACTCATGCAGAGTCATTGTCCTTTCGTGGGGACAAGGCAATGACCTTGCCAACCACGGCCTTCTCAGTCCCCTTTAGTCTGTGATAGCACTAACAGGTGGACGAGGCTTCACAATTATCTTATTAGTGTTTAATCCCCACCCGTGGTTTATTACTTAAATTATCACTGATTAATCTAACTATATGTGGGTTACCCTGACAGCCCCTTTGTGCGCCGGCCCCCACTAGAGCCACTCTCTCTAGACACTCAAGCACAAGAATATCCAATTGAACAGGATTGTATCAATAAGGATAACTGAACCAACAATGGATCAACCGCGAGGCATAACCCTCTCGCCCAAAATCACATGTATGACATTCATAAACGATATGATCCAAGTATACATCAATACCACAACCGAAGCCAAAACATATGGACAACATAAAAAAAATATAAGATCGAACACAAATAACAATATCCCCACCTCTGGAAGTCCTAAACACAACTTAGCCTCCTATAACTCAATAAGTTAACTCTAGGGTTTTCCTCATAACCTAAACCCAAATCAAAGAAAACCACAAACAAATTAAATGAATAATCTTGAGAGAAAACGATTACATAAACGATACCATAAAACTCTTTTAAATAACAAACAATTTTCATCTATAAAATAAATCCATTTCTCGAGAGGATTCGGTCACATTCAAAGCACAATTTAATTCTATTTCTAATTTTCTCAATCAACCTATGTCATTGCATACTTGTAAAATATTATCCCATTAATTCAAAATATCAATATATCGTATTCTTAAAAGGTATATAAATATATTTATATATTAAAACATATATTACATTTCATAAACAAATTACACAAATATATATATTTTTTAAATTATTAAAAAAAATATATATATATTAAAGATAAAATACTTTATAAAAGTCGTTCTACCAAAAATATATTACAAAATTCAATAACTATCCTATTTTAAAATTATATTTAATTAAAATAATTAACAAATAATACATATATATATATATTAAATAATATATAATATATATATATATATATTAATATATATATTAAATAATATTAATATATATATTAACTAATATATAATCTATATTAAATAACATATAATAAAAAAAAAAAAAAATCGCACAAAATATATATATAAAAAAAATGAAATTAAAAACCCATACCACCGTGCAGTGGAGATACTGTGCACCTCCCAAGGGAGGTACTGCGTACCTCCCAAGGGAGGCCGTAGCCCCCACTGCACAGTGGAAGGACTGCGGTACGCAGTCCCCACCGGGCTGCGCCCAACAGCCTCAGTTGCTATGCGCGGCCGGTGGTGACTGCGTACAGTCCACCACGGGCCATGGGAGGTACCGGCTGGCCGACTCCCAACGCCCCAGCCCAAAATATAGTTTATTTTTATTTTTTATTTTACATATACAATTTCATTTTTTTTTATTTAAAAGCAACACGAATTTCAAAGACAGTTTCGCTCAAAATATATATGTATATATATATTTTTTAAATATATAAATTTTAATTCGAATAAACAAAATTTTATAAGAATATGCACAACATACAAAATCGATTAAGTTTATTTATTCATACTCTCAAATACAAATTGTGTAATAAACAGGCATGTGTAATAAAAAGGGTATATTCCTTCATGGTTCAGACAAAATAATCATATGAATGTATATTTAGTTTTGTTTTAGAATATATATTATATATATAAGTGTGTATATTTATATATAACTATCCAGAGATTCAAACAACCATAAAACATCAGATTATTCTTTTTAATAAATTCAATAAAGATCCGACAAGTAAATCAAAATCACAAACTCAAATTATTTATTTATTATTTCTTTTTCTTTTCTTTTTATTTGTTTTCTTTATTTTAAATAATAAATTTCACTATAAAACTTTATTGAAGAATTTTGAAAAGGTTCAACTACAGTTTTCTACAGAAGATTCGAGGGTTTCATTCGAATAAATTTTTCAAACCACAGAACTTCCTTCTATAAATTTTTCAATACACAGCCAATAGATATTATTCAAAGCACAACAAAATAACAATAAATAACAAAAGAAAACCTGGAGTCCTTCGTCTGAAGAAGAATTCCTTCTGTAACCTTTCGAATTCCTCCTGCAACTCCTTCTCGATCGCCTCCTGCAGCTCCCTTTTCCGATCTATCTACCTTCAAATCAATTATTTTCTCCAAGGTTTTCAACACAAATTCTTTTCTTTTATTTTTATGTTTCTTTTTTCCAGATCCAAAAACAATAGAGCCAAACTTCTGTGTGTGAATGATCTTCTCCTCAAAATAATAAATCAAAATAAAACTCCATAAAGCTCTTCTGCTTTCTTTTCTCAAAAAGCCTCTCTCTTATTGGTCCTTTTTCCAGCTTTTAAAAGCACACTTATCTAAAATTTTAATTTAATAATTTATTTAATCAAGATATTATCTATACATGATTTGCTAATTTAATATTAATAAAGAGGTATTATTTAATTATCTTCAACAATATTTATTTAACTTAATTATTATCCACAATATTAATTTAGAATAATTATTTACTCTTTTAATAAATTATATCACTTTTTAATTTACTATATATTTAATTTTAACATTCAACTAACACAAAATTAAATCAAAACAACTAGACAACTTTAATCAATTATCTTATAACATAAGGTTAATTAAATAAACATGACCCATAAATCAAATGTATACTTCAATAATCAAACAACACAATCAAAGAGAACCAAAACTTCAGTCATGACACGACTCACAACAGACGACGACTTGGGACGGGGACACTTCCAAACCTACTCCCTTTTTCAACATTTTTACCCGTTGGGTTAATTTATTGCTCGCCCTGTCCTGCCAAAGCAGGTGGAATCGAGACTTAATCCTGCAATCCTGCATCCAAATAAACGTCAAGTAGCACATGTATATATAATCAACATCCTATCGTGAGAAGGAATTGCAGTGTAGTAGGGCACTCGTGAACGAGTGATGCTACACTGTCCTCTCACCTAACCTATTCTAACAATTACAATATCAATAACAACTAACATTTCTAACCAAATTGATCATAAGATAACATGATAATTAACTACTGCATCTTAACTAATTACTAAACCATTGCATTATAAAATAATACTGAATTCAAATAACATGATCACCATAGGATTATCACATCGACATATAAAACATTAGAGAGAAAGCATTGCATAATAAAATAACCCAAACCCTACATACAGAGTATCATAAATTATAATAATAATATCAATTGTAGCAATCAACTAAACTAGGCAACCACACACACCAAAACGATGAATCAAACACCATTACAATTCAGTATCACACTAACATATAAAAGCAAACAATAGTAGTAAATAGTATCGTAAATATGGGGTATTACATGTACTCAGGATCTCGTGCACTGCAAAATGAACTCTGCTTGTTTTTAAAAAAATAAATAGCATTATATAATGAGATCTTGATTTCTACAAAACGGGATCCCAATTTTTATAAATCGGGATCCTGTTTCATAGTAATCAAGATCCTATTCCTTGTAAATGTTGATTTGAGATCCTTTAGGAAATGGGATCCCAATTTTAAAAAAGTGGGATCTCGTTTTGTATTTAGGCTCGGGATCTCAAAGCTAAATGGGATACCGATTTTTAAAAATCGAGATCCCATTTATTAAAATTGGGATCCCATTTTTGCAAAGCCAATTTCAATTTTATGGCCAAGGAAAAAAATTCCACATTTCGTGGACTCAACTTTGTGCACTTACCCCCTAATAAATGCAAAGTGTTGGAAAACACAGTGATGTATGCAAAAACACCTAAGAATGCAAATAAATGAGGACATAATTAAACAAAACTAGAGAGGTGCATCTAGAATCTAAAGTTTGATGCAAAGAGGCTCTAGAATCCTGTAGAGTTGACTAGAAATGTTGACTAGGACACTTACACCAAGCTAGGCGACTTAGTCCAATTTCGGGGAAAATCTACTGAAATAGGAATCTACCAAATGCGTTCTCAAAAATGTAAAAATAAATTTTTAGGCTTGGTAGTGGGACTAATTCACCATAGATTGGTGAATTAGTCCACTTGGGAATTTCTAAATTTTTGGAACAAGATTTTGTAGCTTTCAATCTGCACTTCCTTTTCTAGCAGGTGTCTAATCTAGATTCTATAAAAAATGAGGTGAAAGAGATCTCCATGCATCAATTAGGGATTTGTTGACTTTAATGACTTTGATAGATGTAAAACACCTTTTTAACACTTTCCTCTTTGACAAATTTGCATACAAGACCTGCAAACACACATGCAAAGAGGGATTAAAGGGGTTAAGGGTTAGAGTATAGGGGTTTGCCTTGGTCAAACCTCAATTTGGTAATCAAACCCTATGGAATGAAATGAAATAAGGAGAGAACAATAAATAAACAACATATAATGTCATAAACTTACCAAACCCTTGATGTATAAATCTAAAGATATGCAATGAATTACTCCAATGGATGACTTCATGATACTTAGAGTGCTTGAATACTTAAGAATGATTAAGTGAATGAATGCTTGAATGTTGGATGAATTAGGTGTAAAATGAGAGGAAAAACCATTTATTTATACTTGATTTTCCATTATTTCCTGAAAATAACATATCAAAGGCCGACCTCAAGGGTAAGAGAATACAATCCCACAAAGAAATTAAGATTATTTTAATTTTTATGCCTAGTGGGACTAAGTCATCCTAGGTGGCGACTTGGTCCCACTAGGGCAATTTTACTAGATTTCAAAAATTAAAGTGCATTAAATAAGGTCTAACGGGAATATCCTAAAAAATACACTTAAGTAGGGTTGAAAAGTGTATAAAGGGATCATTTAAACATGAAAAAGGGTTGAATTAGTGATGACAAGTCTAGAAAAGCATGAGAGTTTGTTACAACTCTTTACAACACTTTGAAATGAGACTTGGTAAGTGATAAAAATAAGTTAGGAGAATTATAATGAAAGGGTCCTAGAAAAGTGTGAAAGTGGGTTACAACACTTTTACAAGACATCCTAGAAGTCTTATTGATTCTCAAGGGTCCAAGACCTAATATGAATGTGTTGGCCACATCACAACATTAAATCTAAGCAAAATCAAGCCAAGGTCCATAAGAAAGACTCAAGTGAGCATAAAAATGTCCAACTATACATTTTTTGGTGACACAATATAAGAATTTGAATTTGTGTCATTATGGGTGCCACTTTTGGAACATCGATTTGGTACATGCTTTATGGAACTACTCTTGGTTTGGGGTTTACTTTTTTTTTTTATAAATTGGGTTCTTGGGGCAGGGTATACATAGTTGATTTATTGTATTTTTATCCTACTAGAATTACATCAAAATTATATGCCGATGATAATCTTGTAAGAGGTATAGCCTCCTTATTGTTTTGCAACCATGGTTGTTGTTGGATAATATAAATTTTTTCTCTTTTAGAGTGTGGAATTTTTTTACTAAAAAGGTATTACCCACATAAACTTCTATGTTATAATTTACTTGTTTATATTTATATAAATTTTCTTTACTTCTAATTGATAATATCATAAAATCTACACGATACTCTTCTGTAATAGTGTAGTAAGTTTATCTACATAGATTTCATCCTTTCATTTGGTATTAAAACTTGACCACCTCAAATTCTAGTTTTTGGGTAGGCAATTTTTTATACTAGTCCTTATTTGAGTGGAAGCTTTGTATGGATGGATGTTCTTGATATTATTGCAAAAGGCTATGACAAACTATTAAGAATAAAATTGGTGTTCTCTAGCACTAATTTTTAGCTGTAAAAACTTAAAATAGAAGATATGATCATAGACAAAGATATGGTTTATAGTATTTTAAAGCTTATTTATTATAATGAATCAATAAGACTAGGAATTGATATATAGAAAGGTGAAAAGTTTTATAAAAAAATTCTTAGAAAATTTAGTGTTGCTAGATTTTCATAAAGAGACCACTCCAATAAATCTTTGGAAGAATGTTTTAGGGATTTATCTAGAAAAATCCTACTAAATAGTCTCTTCATGACAAAGAAATTGCATACCCTCAATATATAGGATGGTGGATTTGTAGCCAATCAAATGATTTCCTTCATTATCATAGTTACGAATTTGAACTCTATGGAAACAAAAATGGAGGATCATTGCATGATTTCGTTGTGTTCTTTGTTAGACTCATGGGACTAACTTAGTGGAATACAAAGGTAGTTACATACATTTATTAATAATAGATATAGTATAATATCACCTTATATTTATAATATTTAATGCATTATAAAGAATTAAAACATAAATACAAGGTTCATAATTATAACAAGATACAAATTTAAATTTTAAAAATTCAAGATTAAATAAAGATAATATGTTTGTTTTAAATTTTAAATATAATATATTGGTTCATAATGATTTTAAGATATGATATAGTAATATTAATTTTTAAAATTATGTAAATGTTAATATATTGATTTTATAATTGTTTATTTTATATTTATAAAATAATATTATCTAAATAAATTATAAAACATTTAATAAAGAATTTTCTTTAAAAAATATTATTAATTATCATTAAAATAATTTATATAAAAATATAAATTTTCAATTAACACTATAAATTATTTTTAATTTTTGTATTAATAAAATTATTAAAATATATAAATGGTTTGTAAAGATACATTTTTATAAAGTAAAAACTAATATTAGTAATATATTAGAAAATTAAAATACAAATTAAACATTATAAAATTAATCATGATAAGATATGACACATTAATATCAATTATTACAATTATGTAAAATGTAATATATTGATTTTATAATTGTACATTTTAGATTTATAAAATAATACTATATCAATATATTATTAAAAATTTAATGAAGAATGTTTTTTAGAATAAATTTATTAATTATCATCAATGTTGTTTTAATGTGAAAATATTAATTTTTATTTAATAATTAAAATATAAATTTTGGTATATAGGTTACCAAAAGTTTTAAGTTTGTTTAAACTAAATTAATAAAATAATTTCTTGTAAAAAAATAATAGTTCACCTTTATTATTTAATTTATATATGTATAGCTTAACTTATAAAAGATAATGCATATGGAAGCAAGGTAAAAAATATTTTTTTAAAAGACAAAAAAATAGTTCATCTTCATACTTCCTAAATTTTAGCGTAAAACATTCAATACTTTTTTGTCAATCATATTTACTATAAATAATTTTTAAAATTGATAATGTTAAAATATTTTACAGATTAAATTTTATTTCAAAAAGATAATTTGTATTTCTAATTTGTTCAAAACAACTTATTAATAACTAAATAATAATAAAAGAAACTCATAATAAGTACTAATAAATATAAAATAATAGAAAATATTATTAATTAACCATGAAATTAGTATTTAGAAAAAAGGACATGGACATACAAAGTAAGTAATCAATGCGATAACTTTTTCTTCTTAAATGACTTACATAAACACCGACTAGATTGTTTGGTAAGTGTACTCTTTGTGGGGACCAGCGGGGGGACTGATAATGAGGATGTAGTTGGACACGGAGACGTAGGGGAGGACGTGGACGACGTATAGTCGCACACCAAGTCTTGATTTTTTCGGTGATGCTACGAAGCCTTCGCTAAACTAGGTGAGATCATGAATCTGTACCTTATTTTAGCTCCTTAGAATAAGAAATTAGAATTGTACCTAGGACTAGTTACTCTCCCTCTGCGTCGAATTAACCGCGGCCAAGTAAAAGTCTGACTGAAAGTTATTCTCAACTTGACACGCTGTTCCAATGTGCACCACATACTTGACATGAAATAGTGATCGCTCTCCATCTGCTCCCCTATTTAAATTCAAAAGTCTGAGATCATAGGTAGTGCTTTGTTAAGTTTACAGCATGGCAGGAGAGCAGAAGAGGGGTCACATTGTAATGTTGCCACTGATGGCGCAGGGGCACATCATTCCCTTTTTTGAGCTGGCAAAGTTACTGGCCAGGCGAGGAGGTTTCCTCATTACAATCGTTAATACGCCGCGCAACCTCCTCCGATTACAGCCCATGGTTTCCAGTGCATGCAAAGCTCATGACATTGATATCCGCCTCCAAGAGTTACCGTTTCCCAGGGGCACGCAAGGCTTGCCTCCGGACGTGGAGAACACGGATTCTCTGCCTTACAATCTCATGTTTCTCGTCGTCCGCAACTGTGAGCAGCTTGAAGGACCGTTTGAGGACTTACTGAGGCGACTCCGTGAACAAGGCCACCCGCCCACATGCATTGTGAGCGACATGTTCTTCGGGTGGACTTTGGACGTTTGTATCCGGATGGGGATCCCCAGGGCGACGTTCATGACAATGGGAGCCTTTGCGACTGCTGTGTATTATTCTCTATGGATGCATCTGCCCCACAAGAAAACAGACTCCGATTCGTTTTCTCTGGCTCCTGATCTCCCCCAAGTCTCGTTTCATACATCCCAGCTCCCGCGAAGTCTCAGGCTGACAGACGACAAGGACCCTTGGCATCTCTTCTTGAAACGTCAAATTCCAAGGAACCTCGGCAGCTGGGGAACTTTGCTCAACACATTCGACGCTTTGGAATCCAAATTTGTCGACTACCTGCGTAGTAGCAGCCACGGTCATGTGTGGACTGTGGGGCCTGTGCTGCCCGACGCTTTCAATGGAACTCATGGTTGCTGCACCGACGGTTTAGTTAAGGAAACGTGTTCGAAGTGGCTGGATTCGCATCCAGCCTCGTCTGTTCTCTATGTATCCTTTGGCACCATGGTCAGGATCTCCCACCGTCAAATGGAGGCATTGGCACTGGGCTTGGAAGCTACTCGAGTGCCCTTCATTTGGGCCGTTCGACCTCCAGTCGATGTAATTGATGGCTCCACCGACTTCCTGCCGCAGGGATTCGAGGAGAGAATGATGGAATCAAAGCAAGGGCTTCTTCTTAAGGGTTGGGCGCCGCAGTTGCTTATCCTGTCGCATTCTTCGACTAGCGGGTTTCTGAGCCATTGCGGATGGAATTCCACCCTGGAGAGCCTGAGCCAGGGTGTGCCCATCATCGGTTGGCCCATCGCTGCAGATCAATTCTACAACTCTAAGCTCTTGGAGGAGGAAGTTGGCGTCAGCGTCGAGATTTGCAGGGGCGTCGAGGGAGAATTGCACCAGAGCAAGGTGGAGAAGATTGTGAGGATGTTCATGGACGGTGACTTGGGTAGTGAACTAAGGGAAAAGGCCAGGCAACTGAGAGATACTGCCAAGATAGCATTCTCTGAGTCGTGGTCGTCCATGGATGGCACAGAAAGAAAGGGCTCCTCAGTCGCCAACATTGATGAATTCGTGATTCAAGTGAATCTGTTACTTCTCTCGCCTCAATCCTAATTCATAAAGTTGTCATATTTGTCGCCTCAGTTTTCTATCTTGTGCCCCGTTTGTGTCATTGAACGCAGTTTTTTCTTGCAAGGCTTGCGATGAAATGAAACATTTGTAATCAGAGATTTTATTATATCTGTTATGAAACTTTGGTGATCAGAGATTTATGGGTATTTTATTCATGATTGTTTTAGTGTGATCCACGCTACCAACCTCTGAAATTCAAATGAAAATAGTTATGTGTGATAATACATGCTGGATGAAATGCGTTAAACAAATACGTGTGTGGCAAATTTTGAAAATTTCCTAGATATATTCGATCGACTGTCGATTAACTTAATAGGCGAAAGGTTACGGGAAGAACAACTAAAAATCTTGGGAAATGAATCAACCGTTTCGGGATCTGTGGCGGGATTTTCTCAAAAGTGTATACATGACTAAGCGTCATATAATTTTTATTAAACTAAACAAGCAAGAGTAAGCGTCATAGTGTATTTGACTGGTGCGTGGTATCTCAGGCTATCAGACCTACACGTTTGAAACTCCGCCTTAGGCACTGATTTGATTTGTAGTCGTGTTCACTACTGTTGTAATGCACAAGCTTTTTGGAACTCTGCGTTATCTGCTATTGTAATATCTTTTTTGTCAATCTATTCTTTATTCAATCGATTAAAAAGAAACTGTGGATACTTAACTAAATGTGTACATTAATTGTAATTTGTTTAGTGCATGGAGTTAATTATAGTGTTGTAAATAGCATGCACAAAAATAATTATAAAATAAATTATAATTATAATTTGGAATTAATTATATACAGTTTTCTGATGTATTAGGTAATCAAATGAAATGAGGATATAATAGCAGGCAAAGTATAATTTATATAAAAATTTCAGTTAGTTTCGCATGTGTCACATAAGTAATAAAAAAAAATATATATTTTATATTTTATATTTTATATAAAGGTCATCTAAGAAAAAAATCATGTTTCAACCAAGAATAATATGATCATTGACAACAAATTATTTAAAATTAAAAAAAATCGATTCACTTCAAATAATAAAATTAAATAAAAATTGTGAGATGAATTGTGATAGCAAAAATATGAAAACATAAGTTATGTAAGTACCAAATCAAGAAGAAAATCTTATAAATATTAATTTTTAAAACAAGTGGTAAATTAATTTGAAAAAATTAATTGTTCACATTTTAGGAGAATGCAACTCCATGCATTCGAAGATATCAAAAATCAATAATTTATATTGTTTTGTTTTCTTGCTCTTGATCATTTTTTAAACATGGAATAGGAAAACCCAACAACTCATACATGTCATTATTTTAATTATCAACTTTAGGAATTTATGCATCTTAAAATGTGCTCAAGTTGTCAAGTATTAGAAATTACACAGTTTGAGATCTATCATAAAGATCAACCTCACTTTGATTCTAGATTTAAGAATTATAAATTAGACAGTTTAAGATCTACCATAAATATTAACCTCACTATGATTCTAGATTTTAAAACAACTACTCACAACTACACATCCATTTTAATGTTTGTTTTCTTACAAGAAACATACCATTACTTGTAACAAAATAATCAATATCCTTCTTTTATGGATTGATTTTCAAAAATTGCAATACAATATATAAAGAAAATAAGAATGGGTATATTGTCATGAAATATTAGACATCTCAAAAAAAAATTACTAAAAAAAGGATGTGAACAGTAGTAAGAAAAATGGTTAGAGAAATCAAACTTATTGAAAATGGTTTAAGTGAATTCTAATGTTATTTTTAAGTGAGGGCTAATGTGAATTTTATAGACATGAAAATCTCCAAATACATGGATAAAATCTCTAGGAATTGGATCTAGAATAAAATTCATCCCAAGATGTCACTACGTGAATAGAAATTAGAGTTTAAAAAAAAAAAAAATTATGACTAAAATAGCAATGGTTGCAATAATGGGCTTGTTGGTGATACTCAAAACGTTAAAGTTGGAAATGAGGTTTGGTCCTTAATGGCTCGCCTCTAGGAATTATTGAAATAAATTGGCATGTAGTAAAAATGATATATTTTCACCAAATGGAAAGGAAAGGCCTTAGCAATCTCTTTCATCTTGTTAATTACCATGGGAGAAAACTCATCCCAATCAACCTCTTGGTGTTAAATATAAGTCTTTACTAGATTCATAGTGACTAGTTTCAACCAACATTGTTGATGAGACATTCCATCTTTGGGAAGGCAACATATGGGGAAGTCATTCAATTCCCCTCATCATTATGGATGATCTCCATGTGATTGTGTTCCCAAACTCCCATGCAATTGTAGGCCATCCCAAGGCCAATTTTCATTGATATTTCCCTCCATTTTTTTTTAATCATGTCTAGACATTTCAAACTTTATGCAAACTAACTACAAAACATAGAAAATACAACAAAGCAACAAATTGTAAGAAATAATGTTTAAGCCTATTGTTTATAAACATGTTAATCTTAAATGCCTTGTGTAAGTTGTTGGATGGAAACAAATTGAATCTCCACTACTTCACGGACAAGACATGAGGGTATATGGCATAGACATTCCTAGGGCATTTTAGAGCATCATAAAATGTTATAAACCTTACAATCAAATATATAAGCTGCTATAAAATATATTTTTAAAATTTTATTCTACTTTGCAATTGAATCATTGAAAAAATAATCATTTGTTTTTTTTCCATGTCACAAATATAAATTTATTTGAAAACAATAAGATTCCACATCTTGATCATGTATTCATTTTAAATTCTATAATATTTTTGTTGGTGATCCTTAAAATCTCCATCATTAATTTGTACAATTTATTTAGTACTTTTTATTTAAAAATATCTATTAACATAATAGAAAGATGATTTGACAATTAATTAATATTTTAATTAAAAGTAACTGATTGATATTAAATAAGTTAATTTAAAAACTTGCATTTTAAATACAATAATAATTTTTATAAGTACTACTAGGTGCTTTCACCAATATTTGTCTGAAGAATATAATTAAATATAATATAATTTAACAATTATTGTGGTGACTGAACGACACATTTTCTCAAGAGCGTTTATTTACTAAGCTTTATATATATATATTTTATTTCAAACTAACTTTAGTGAGCATCACATGTCTTCTTTTATTTAAAAAAATCTTTAGTGCGCATCGAATATCTTTTTTAATTTGAAAAAACTTGACTAGGTACGCATCATATATTTTTTCACGAATCATGTAAGCTATATTTACAAGGACATATTTGTTCGTATATGGCGAAGGTTCTCGACCGTTTCAGTATCATGGATTATATGATGTCATGTACATATCAATATGCAGATAACAACTAAGTAAATATATTAAACACAATAATCAAAATTTATTCAATTATTTAATTGCTGCTGTTTTGTAACAGCTGTTTTTGGGATTATGCTGCTGCTGTTTTGTAACAACTTGTTGCTGATATTCTGATGTATTTTTCTTATTGCTTTTTCTAATTATTTTTTTTATTATTTAATTAGCAACCTTTAATTTAGGTCATATAAAGGCATTTATAGATTTCTATGTTAAACTACGTGCTACTTTTTTGGTTTTAAGTATTTTCATGTGATAATGTACGCTTTCCAGATGTAAAGTATTAAATGATTTAAGAAAAGATATTTTCATAGTAAATTATAGAATTTTATGAATATGATTATAATGATAAAAGTTTAAGTAAATGGAAATTCACAAAATTCAAAATTTAGTTTGGAATAAAGATACACAATTTAAGGATAATATTTTCATAGATAGATAAGTCATGTAGCTTGAGTGATAGTGGTGTGTAGTTAAAGTATGTGTTAACGCTAATAAATGTGTCATCATTTTAATGGTCGAAGACACAAGACATGTAAGTTGATTTTGAAGCGCATTTAACTATTTTTGAAATGATATTGTCTCAATCACCATGTGAAGAACTTGGGCATGTACAGTTGCTTACTGACATCTTGAAGTGCATCATATTAGAAGTAGGTTAGTTTATGGTGCCTACCAAAAGAACTTGGACTTATATATTGAATGTTGTGTTTTCCCTCTATCAAATTGTCTATTGAACTAGCTTTACCTTGGGATTACATACCTAGGTCACACATACAAGGAAGTAATGGAGTCAAGTACTAGAAGCGTGAAATGTAATGTGTAAGGCCTACAAGTCGTATGTATAGGTGATGCAAAAGTAGTAATATGAGTGACTGCTATCTCAATCTAAAATTATAGGGTGTGAACCTTAACCTTTAAAATTTATATTGTTATGATTATGCTTAGTGTGCAAATTATTCCTTAACCAATTTGTGCTTGACTCCCTAATCTTATTTAGGCTCTTCCTCTTAATGTGTTGCTTCAACTTATCCCTGTTGGGCACACAAATAAACCAATTCAACTTCCAACTCCATAATAATGCACAAAAGAAAGATATAGTGATCAAAATAGGTGGCATCAATTCTTATAAGGTGCTTAGAAGCATTCCAATCAATTATGTGGATGTAATTATATAAACTATGACAAAAACAAATTTAGGTCAATCTTATATAATCAATTGTTGGATGGCATGAATATGATCAATGGGAATGTACACCAAGTGACTTCCTTTGACTCTTTAGTAGGGCCATCAAGCTTGACCTAAATAATGAAAAAATGAGAAATATATTGATTGGTCATGTGCTCTAGAGTCACCCTACTATGTAGCCTAACATGTGTATGTACTACCTACACTACAATAGTTTTCCTCACATTTTTCTTGCATGAATATACCTACTAATTTTCTCCAAAATACCAATCATGGAATGCATCTAAAGGATAGTAACATCCCCATCAACTATTGCCTTAAGAATCGTGAAGAATATAACAAGCCCATCCTCATTTTTTAGAATTGTACTGAAACAACATTAGAACAAACACCACATAAATTATGTACATTTGTATATTTAGTTGAGCGCAATATTGTCATAGACCAAACAAAACATTTAAGTGGCAATCAAAATATTAAATAATTGACATAATTATCTTCACATGAAAAAAATATCTACAAAAAATATACAAAAAATATACTCAAAAAGTTATACTTGAAATTGAATAAAGTTTACGAACTACTTTTTTTTTAACTTTATAAAATTAATTTGGTAAAAAATAATATTTTAATAAGGTATTACTAAAATTTTGGAAAAATAAGATAAAACTAGTTTTCATTTTAACCAAATTAATTATGAAGAAAAATAAAAAGAATTTTTCTTCTCTAAGTAAAGACATGAATGGATTTGATGCATTTTTTTGTTTTTTTGTGTAAATAAAGGATTATTTACATAATTTTTTGCATATTGAAAAATATTTTTAAAAAACAACCTAATTTATTCAAAAGAGCATGTTTTTTTCTTAAAATATAGAATATGAATCCTACAGTGTGGTATTTCTTTTGGAATTAAAAAATGATACACAAATTGAAAGTTGGGTGAAATTTCAAAGTTGTCACGCATTTATAAAAGAAAAATCCAAAACTAATCTAACTTTTTAAATTGAATCACTAGAAAGTGACATATACATTTTGAATTTAAAATGACGTAAACTAATAAAATATAGATTTATTAGTCTATTTAATATTTAATATTTTTATTAAAAAAATAAAAAAAATATTTGAATGTAGTATTTTTGCAAAATTGATACTATAGTTTACTTCTTGATAAAACTTTTAAAAATGAAATTAAGTGGGACATTATTTTTTATATAGTAATTTTATTTTTTCCTTATTTTTAATATTTATAGCTTGAAACTTTAGTGCATTCATTATTTTTTCTCCATTTCAATAAAAAATAAAATTAATAAATCTAAAATTGTACATGTATTGAAACACAAAACATTTTGATGGGATGCCACCTTTTCTCACAAATATAATTTAGCAAGATAATCGACCTTATATTTTGGTGTTGATGACACGATTTTAGTAAAAAAAATCAATATAAATAACATTAAATATAAAAAAATGAAACTACAATTATATATCTATGAAGGCGTATTTTTAGATTTCTTAAAAATTGTTATTTACATGAGTTGTGAAAACATGAAGTTCTTTGAATAATTTTACCGTTTCCATAAATTGATTGCTATTAGTGTAATTAAATTAATTATTACACTAGCATAAGTTAATAACTTAGGTCATATATCATTTAGTCCTAGGTTGCATTTTTAATAAATCATTTAATAATGGGGTAATGTTCCCTTTCTTATTTGTAGGGATAAGATTCCTTCTAGAAGATGAGTTGTCCTTCTAGAACTTATCTCAACATTTAATAATTCCCTAGATAGAGTTCACATGTTGTCACATGTTGTTAGATCAGGACACATGAAAACATCTAATGCATCTTAGGTTTTCTCCTTTGCCTATATTTTCAGGCATTTTGTACATTTGTAATCATCCAATCTCATAATGCAGATCAATATAGAATCTCCATTTTGCATGCCTAGTTGCAACACTTTATGTGTGGTTGATTATCTTTCTTGGCAAAGGTTCTCCATTGAAGACTCTCGAGCTTCAGTGACTGTGCATCCATAATCTCAACAACTGCAAAGTGATGTCACATATGTATTTAGTGGACAGTTTCAATTGGAAATATTTCCTTCCAAATTTAATTTATCTAGAATTAATCCAATTGTACCATATATTTGACTAAAATTAAACTTTAGCTAGAAATTCTTAAATTCATGTATGTTGATAATTTGACATGAAGTGAGACAAATTTGAATGTTTACCCATCATGGGTGTTATGCAACATCTATATTTATTAGGAATTTAAACATAGTGTGTGCATAGTAAGCATATAAAAATTATGTATTAAAATTATAATGAGGCATATTTTATTGTTTAAGAATCAAGAGAGCTTCCCATTAATACCATTTTTATTTTATTAAATTTAGATTAAAATTTTTCATTAGCATCAAGTGTGAAGTCATCAAAAGTCTATAAAACTTAATTATCCTACGACTTGTATGGAAATGATAGTTTAGGGACTCTCGAGCTTGACTTCAAAGCAATATTGAGGTTAATTTCTTATTCTTTCTATTGTATGTGGGGGTGAGAGTACATTTTATAAGCTAAAAATGGATATCCATTTTGGAAGTAAATATCAATTATGAGCTAACTCAAAAAATTATTGTTGGGGCCCCAACAACCCCAAAAATATTATTCACTTGAATAAATATAATTGTGCATAGTTACATACATAATGTTATCATTTTCTATCATTCAAAAACTCCATTTGTAATAATCATTACAATATACTTTTTCCTTGGCTAATTATAATTAGTGGAGCTAAATTTGTGTATGTAATGACAAAAAAAGGTCCCCTTAACTTGGCCTTGATTTAGTGTTGTAATATGCCTAACATATTCACATTAGGTCTTGGGCCCTTGTGAACTAATGGATTTATGGTACCTTGCTAAAGTGTTGTAACACACGTTCACACTTTTCTAAGGTTTTATTAATTAACTGAACTTAATTAACCTCTTTTTAGTCAAAATAAACCTTAACCTTGCCTTATATAAAGTGTTTTAAAGTGTTGTAACACATTTCTACACTTTTCTAGGTTTTTCATTCATAATTGGGCTTTCATATGCTTTAATTGGCCCTATTTTGTATCCACAAGCCTCATTTATTGCATTTTTTTTAGGATAATCCTGACACCAATCACTAGACAATCATAATTCTAGTGTTTCTAGCTTGTGTGACCTAGATTTACTGATCTAGGACTCATTCACCACCTTGGGCGAATGGGTCCCACCTAGATTTTTGGGTCTTCAACTAGTTTTCTAACATATTAGGTTTATTTAAAAAAATAAAAATCTATTTGGTGAAAATTTGAAATTTCAATGCAATAGTACTTAAATTTCAAGGGAAAAATAAGTAGGTGTCTGTTTGACCACCCTAACCACAATAAAATGATAATAATTTTTTATAATATTTTATATATAAGTAGATGACTCATTTTCAGGTGTGATCCATATTTTTCTATAATTTTTTTCCAAGTAAATAATTAATTATGATTTTTTTATTAAAAATTTCAAAAAATATAAAAACTTGTATGTCTAACCACCTTAACTTGGTCAAAACTTCATTAATATTTTTTTTATCCTATAGTATTCAAAGCATAGAATGTGACACATGTTTCATATTCAAAAAATGTGATACCGTTTGAAAGCTATATATGTTTTTCAATCAGCCTATCAATTAGGACTTTAGTCGTAATTGAAATAGAAAATGAATAATAATTATTTATTAAATTCAAAGTAAATCATAATTTATATTGGTGGAAAGCTCAGAATCTCCTTTAAAAAACCTTTTTGTTTAATCAATTTTGGGTTAAAAAAATCGTCACCCACATACCCTACACATACCCATCATATCGCCACTTTTGGTCCATCATGATCCCACACATACCCACAACATTAAAATATTAGTCTTAATTATTTTTCATTAATTTTCTTTCATGAGTGTCCCAAAAAGGAGTATTGTCATATCTGGATCAAGGATAACATCCATACTACACAACATCATAGCACACAACAAGATAGATAATTTTTGTATATCATCTAGAGCACAACCTTCTAGATTCCAAGTTTTGACATCAATGACAACAATGCTAGATCTTCTCAAAAACTTCTCAACAATCTCCCCCTTTAGCATTGATGAAAAAACTAAAAAACACAAAAATTGCAAACAAAAGACTCCAAGCGCTCCCCCTTTGTCAAGCAATTAAATTCCTCTTTTTGTTTCTGTTTTTCTTTTCATTTTCTCCCCCTTTGTCAAGCAATCAAATTCCTCTTTTTGTTTTTATTTTTCTCTTCATTTTCTCCCCCTTTTTTCCATCAAAGGAAAACAACCAAATAAGAACATTTAGGAAATCAAGGAAAAATAGCACTTTTCACATGAAAAATTCTCTTGTACCTTTCTCTCATAGTTGGAAGAATCCTCTTCCAAGCTTGTACAACATAAACTATTCTAGCACACATACTATCCAGTAGAGCCAAGAACTCAAATGATGATGACCCATCTCGAGATAGGCACTAAAGTTCACAATCCTTTGCAATAGAAAGTGTCTCGAAGAGATGATCCAACCAAACCTCAACAATTTATTTGACCAACTAGAAAGTTTTAACCAAATAGATTCCCTCTGTCTCTGAGTAGACAATAACCCAGCTTGCAACCCACCAACTCTTATTCTTTTTTTTCCATTTTTATCTTTGAAGAAGTCAAAACACTTCCCAATATCATTCAATTCATATTCAATAGCTTCAATTCTGCTTCTAAAGTTGTCAACAGTAATAGGCCACTAGAGACAATACATGTAGATGTCAAATATATCCTTAATGCATTCTCTTGTCTCACCAATGTGTTTGGATAGCTTCTATTTGACTTTGACACACCTCTCAATCATAGCTTGGATCTTATGTCTTTCAAATCCTTCCCACAACAACCTTTCTTCAATAACTTCTACCAGATCATTCAGTAAGGAGTCAAAAACAACAAAAATAGTAGTACCCATTTTGAGAAGATAATCAACTAAGGCATCTCTAAGTCTAGGCCTACTGACCGAAGAGAAAGCATACCATATATCACCAATCTTTTTCATATCACCCTCATCCAACACTAAATGAACTTCCTCTAGATTGATAGAGTCAAATCTAGGCATAGACCAATGATAGCCTCTAACTCCTTACCAAATGAGGAACCCTCCTCAAATTGACTGGTAGGTGTAGCACTAAACACTATCACACTAGAGAAAAAATCCATCTACAGGGATGAGAAATAAAATTTGCATGAATTTCCTTTATCTTTCATACATTCAAAATATCTGTAAACTTGTTTTCTAATAGGGATTCTATACTTCCACTTAATATTCTCTTTTGACAGTAATGAATTTAGAAAGTACAATACTAAAAGCATGAGCTAAGACCCAAACTGGAAGGGATAATTCTCAACCAAAGACATTCTAAAATTATCAATTAGGTTTTCCATTATTAGGCTACACAAGTCAAACTATGAGAAATGATTTGAAACTCCACCTTTTATCCTTAATTTCTCATAATGATTTCACTGCCAAAAACATACATCGATGATGCGATCAATTGTACTTATCTTTTCAATTAACCATATTAAGCTTCGTCATACATCACCAACCGAATCAAACTTAGTCATGTCAAAAACACATCAATATTACTTTGGAGAGGGGGAACCGATGGGCTATGTATTCCAAAACTTCCCCCTAAGCCAAGGCAGTTGGATCAGATTTTGAAAGAGCTTGTACTAAGATCTGGTACCATAGAAGAGCTCCCCACATTCATTTCCTTTTTCTTCCAAACCATGATGGTCGTCTTCTTAGATTCATCCGATTCTACAACCTTTTTATTTATAGACTTTTCTAGAGCAACATATCTGCATGTGTTAGCATAATGTCCAAATTGATTGCACTTGTAACATCTTTATCCTAATTTAACTAAGTGAACCCTAGATTTGCACTGATTAGGTTTGTGACCATAACCATGCCATACATAGTAATAACCATGAAAGATATTATTCGTTCCATTGCTTCTAGCTGAATTAAATAATTGACTTCTGTAGGACCTACTTTGTGACAAAAATTTTGACAGTTAAAGCATTGAGTACTCAATTCCTTCTTGCTTCTAAACTCTACAGTTGTGTCCAAAAATTTTGCATAGAAAACAATGACTAGTAAATGATAAGTACCTTTGAGCATTTGGTTGCCTAACCAGAGGTCCTTTTGTAGGTGTTCTAGAGTTTCAGACCTTTCTTTTTACAAAATATCTTGCTTTAGCTTTAACTACTTTGTCTTTACCCTTAGTATTTAGATTTGAGCTTTCACCTGAGAAGCCAAGTGCTTCCTTATCCTTGTGACATTTCTATAAGGACAAGAGTTGATCCAAAATTATGCTACTTTCACATACTTTTTCTTTTGATTTCATCTTTCTTAACTCTTGATCTAACTTATCATTTTCTTCTAATTTATGTTTGATGACATCCTTGAGATTTACTTCAATCTTCTTACATTCTTCCATTTTTTGTTTTATGTTATCTTTGATATATTCTTTAGTCTTCTTGCATTAATCCAACCGTAGCTTTATATTCACAACAATTTCCTTTGAATCCTTCAATTCTTGGCTGACCTCTTTGTGTCTTGCTTTGAATTTCCGGATTTGCTCCCTCAGCTTTGAGATACAAGCATTTGCCTCCCTGATGTTTTCCTTCTATTCTTCATTTTTTAGATTTTGTGCTTTCCATATCATCTAACATTGTCCTCAATTCTTCTTCAAAGTAAAAATCTCCTCCCATTTGTTCAAACTTCCAAGATCTTCCTTAAGTGGTTAAGCTTTATCTGCAAGGGACCAAGCTCTGATACCAATTGTTGAAAAGTCTAGATAACTAAGAGGGGGAGTGAATCAGTTATACTAAAAAAAATTTCTTGACTTTAATTAATCTAGAGCAATCATAAATCAATCAGATAAAACATATATGAATATGAAAGCACATAATAAAACCATGCACAATGAGCACCAAAATTTATGTGGAAACCCAAGATGGGAAAAACCATAGAGAATGCTAATTCTCAATTATAAAAAATTGGTTAAAGTGGCATTGGTTAAGGTTATTTTTATAAAAACTCACTGCTAAAATGCTCAGTATAGGTAAGGCTCACTTCCAAGTGGTTCATTTCTAGTGGGATCATTGCCTAAGATAAAAAAAAAAAACCAGCTATTATAGCTGAGAGACAGCTTACTTTTGAACTATTTATTACAAAACTAAATTGATATAATTGCATCTAAATATGCATGAATACAATTCTCATTGAAGTACAATATCTGTCTACAACAAATTCAATCAAGAATCTTCTTCCTGCCTTCCTTACACAACCTTTGCACTACTAATTACTTCTTCTTGACACTTTCTTTTTGCTTCCTTTTTTCTCTCTTTTTGCATAATCCTTCACACCCTTTTCTCTGTTTACATACCCCACACTACTTTTTTAGAACCAAAGAGATGTTCAATATATATATACCTGTAGACCAAATTAAATTCATCCTAGAAAAACATGTCAATTTAAAGAACAACCTTGAAATATTCATCAACGCTTGACACACTAGCACTGGACCTAAAGAATAGGTTGTACATAAAGATCTCCTTACCATGTTACCACAAGACCCATAAATAGGTCATGCATAAGATAAGCATAATTATGAAAAGATAGCAAACTTTGAATTGCATGACATATATTCTAGATCTGATGGGAATGCCACAACCAAGACCAAGTCTTGATCTCCATCAATTTTAGTACCAACTAAAGGAATGCAATTAGACATACCAAAACTTGTAACATGCTACATGAATGTCTGGATAGAAAGGATACCCATAATAAGCTTTGAACACAACATCCAACATCAAAAGATTAGTCTTCATTATTCTACATTAACTATCTTTCATGAGTGTCCCAAAAAGGAGTATTGCCATATCTAAATCAAGGATAACATTTATACTACACAACATCATAGCACACAATAGGATAGAACATTTTTGTATACCATCTAAAGCACAACCTTTCATATCCCATGTTTTGACATCAATGAAAAAAATTCCAAATCTTCTCAAAAACTTCTCAACACTTCTGGTTTTTAGTCCCATACATTATTCCTAATGGGAATCATTCGCCACCTTGGGTGAATGAGTCTCGTGTGGTCCAAAATCAAATTTATTTTAAATTTATGGTAGGATTTTATTCTCCTACATTTGATGTCAACTTGTGGTGTTGTAATTTCAAGAATTCTTGCACAATTGAGTATAAATACAAGGTTCTTTCACTCATATTCTCACCTAGCATTCAAGAGATCATTAATCATTCACAAGAGCATTCAAGAGAATTCAAGGGAATAATAGCAAGAACTTTAGAGCATTCTTCAAGCATCAATCATCATGTCAAATATTTCATCCACCATTTTTTATTGTGCTAACAACTATGATTAGGGTTTATGATTCAAGCAAGTGTTTCATTCAAGATCAACATCGTTTAAGTAAGATTCAAGAAACACATCCATTGCATCCATCTCAAGCATATTTGCAACACCTTATTGCCAGGGTTTTGTGAGTTGGAACATTGTTATTTTTTCATCCATCATTCTCTATTCATATTTTCTTTCATTTCAAGGTTTAATTACCAACAAGGGTTTAACCAAGGAAAATTGCTATCCACTAACCTAACAACCTTTTTCCATCTCCTCTATGTATTTTTTGTAGGTTTAGGTTGCATATTTCCTAAAGAGAAAGATTGCAAAAAAGTTGCAAATCATCCAAATTTGTCAAAGTTGTCATCAAGCCTTGATGAACCTTGGAGAAGACCTACAGGTTGCAAATCTAAGATTTGGATCCTAAAACTAGTCAAGAAGGATAGAGCAGACAGAGAAGAGAAGGATCTCTGCCTTTGAAGTTGTAGAAAATTCCAACTGGATTGATTCACCACTTCTAGCAAATGAGTCCTAGTTTTAGTCAGATTTCAAGATTTTGTAGATTCAGATACCCTTTTGTTAAAAACTTGTTCCTGCATAGTTTTCTAGAAACTCAACCAATTCACCCAGCTTGAGAAATGAGTCCCAATCAACAGAAAGAGCATATTTTCCAATGTTGCAAATCTCCATTTAGTCTTCTCCAGATTCCCATGTGCACACATTCCTTTTTATAGTTTTTTGTTGCATTTCATTCACTTTTCCATGTCATCTAGTGTTAGTTTGCATTCAATTGGAGTTTTTCATTTCATCTTACATTTCATTGTCTTTTCCAAGCTTAAAATTATTGGTGAACCCCTTATTAGATCATATTTAGCACCTAAGGACAACCCTATTACAATATTTCGTTCTCTTTCAAGAATTGACATATTTAGGGTTACCCTTGAATGAAATTAGAAGTGTGGGTGTGCTCTATGTCCTGAAGAATATGATAGCATCCATCCCACATTTTCACCATTTCATTTTGGTGAACCTACATTTAGAACACTTAAATTCTAAATGGAGTGCATAATCATCCTAGATTTGGCTTGTATTATTATTTCATTAGGGCTTGCATTGGTTAACTTGCATTCTAGGGTTTCCAATTTTACATTAGTGAAAGTTCACATAGATTGTATTTTTGCATCTAATTTCATTGAAAATAAATTAAAATCTGCATTTGCATCTCAAATATCTAAGATTATACAACATAGAAAACATAAAAATCAAATAAAAGATTCATAAAATTTTAAAAAATATCATTACTAGGACTCATTCGCCACCTTCAGAGAATTAGTCCCTTTACATATTTTGCACTACATTTTTTGGCATTTACAATTCAATTTCTAAGTTTTTGTTTGGGATATGTGTAGGATCATCATGGAAAAAATAGGCCCTTAAGTGGCGAAAAATTTAGAAAAATTAGAGTTAGGAAACTTCACGTAAAAATTTGAATAAGTTATCTATATTATTTCAAAAATATGGAAGAAAAGAATTTGTAGAAAATTGAATGTAGTTTCTAAACTACTAGGTTTATTTATTTTTTTAAATCTATTTGGTGAAAATTTGAAATTTCAATGCAATAGTACTTAAATTTTAGGGAAAAAATAAGAAGTAGGTGTTTGTCTGACCACCCTAACCACAATAAAATGAAAATATTTTTAATAAGATTTTAGATATAAGTAGAGGACTCATGTCCTAATGTGATGCATATTTTTTTGTAATTTTTTTTCCAAATAAATAATTAATTATGAATTTTTTATTACAACTTTCAAAAAATATAAAAACTCGTATTTCTGACCACCTTAACTCGGTCAAAACTTCATGAAAATCATTTTTTTCTTTTAATCCTATAGTATGTGAAGCATTGAATGTGACACATGTTTTGGATTTAGAAAATGTGATATTGTTTGAAAGCTATAGATTTTTTTCAATCATCCTATTAATCAAGACTTTAGTCGTAATTCAAATAGAAAATGAATAGTAATTATTTATTAAATTCAAGGTAAAATATAATTTATATTGGTGGAAATCTGAGAATATCCTTTAAAAACCCTTTCTTTTAGGTAAAAAAAGTTCATCAGCCACATACCCTACTCATACCCATCATATCACCACTTTTTGGCCCATCATGATCCTGCACATACCCTTTGTTGTTATTATCTTTTTGTTTCCATTTCCAAAATTTTTGGTATAAGTATTTCATTTCTCTGATCTTATATTGCATTTTCATTCAACTTGCATTTAGTATCCCTTGCATGAGTATTTGGTTTCTTATTTCTAATATTGTAGTAAGACAAAGTTTGAGACTCATGTCATCAAAGGATAGCACAATCATTGTGGATCTTAGGTTGTCTAGATCTTTCACTCCTAGTAGTGACACTAGTACACTAGATATGGACAATAACTTTCAAAACTCTTTTCCTTCAAGTATCCTGCAAGTTGAACCAAGGAATGATAGTGTCACATAAGAAAACATAATCCACATTCATGGCGACCTAGCACACCTACAACATCAAGTGGAAAATGACAACATTTCAACTACTGCCATTCCCACTATAGATAACATTCAATATGTGCTTGAAAGTGAAGATGTCCTTGACCTTGTGAAAAATATAGTTCAAATATTTGGAAAAAACCTCCCTCCAACCACTAGTTTCCCTATACCTATAAGAAATGTCACAAGCCAAGGAGGAACTCAAATTCCTCCTCCTACAGGAATTGCCTCAATACCTACCTATACCAACCCTCAAGTCACAATGACAATGCAACAAGTTAGTAATGTGATTCCTTCATTGGGTATTCCTGCTAGCATCCCTAGTTCTTATGTGGTATCACACGCTATATCTCCTACTAATTAACCACCTATAAGCATTCCATTCACTTGTCCTATGAACACATACACTCCACCATTTTCACTTCCATCTCATAATAGAAACATTGACCCTCTCATATCTCAACTCTTCCAAACTGTTTCATCCCTTCATAAAAAAATTTCCACCATCAACCAAAATCAAAATGGTCCACCTACATATTATGTCAAAAGCAGTCCATTGTACTTGGAGATATTGCGCACACCAATTCCACAAGGTGTAGAGGTGCCTAGATTTGAGAAATATGGAGGGAAGGGAGATCCTTCTAACCATGTTAATGCCTATACTACCTTATGTAGTGACTTTGTCCTTGACGATAAACTATTGGTAAAGATTTTTCCTAGGTCCTTGAAAGATACCACCTTGGAATGGTTTTCTTCTTTATTGAACAACTCAATTTGTTCATTCAATGAACTTGTTCATGCATTTGTAAACCATTTTCAAGTGCATATGACTCCCAAGATGACCTTGGCCAATTTGATTAGATGCAAGCAAAAAGAAGAAAACATAACTAAATTTATCTCATGCTATCATTCACTTTATTCCCAAATTGATGTCAAGGTACCTGACCCTCACCTTCAAAAGATGTTCATAAAAAAATTGCAAAGCAAGGTTCAAGAAAAGCTCACCATGATGAAATTCCCATCCTTCATGCACTTGTGTACTGCCTTGCGTGATTATCAAAATTTGGTTAGTAGTCACAATACAAAGTCCATTTCTAACTGAACTGAGAAAGTTGAACCCATAAATTGAAACAATTCCTAACCTTTTAGGAAGCAGAATAAAGGGTTCCTTCAATTCAATCCTCACCATAAAACAACTCAAAATACTAATAACCAAGTAGCTAATGTTAAATTCATGATACCCTTTAGCTATGGGGACCTAAAAAGATAATTCTCTCCCTTACCCAATACCCTTCATAACATAATGTCCCAACTTCTAGAAAAGAAAATGATTACCTTTCGTCTGATCAAAAAACTTGACACTAATAATCCTTTACCCCCAATCTTTAGATAAAATGGTTATTGTCACTATCATCAAAAAAATGGTCATGACATGAAACATTGTAAGCATCTTAAACATTGTGTGCAAGACCTCATTGATTTTGGTCATCTTTCCATTGGAGGTAATAGTGATCAAGGAAATAAGTCTATTGCCCCTCCTAACCAAAAATTTCAAATCTTCACCAACCCCATTGCCAAAACATAATATTTCATTTGTCAAAGCCAACAAAACTACAAAGAATGATGTGATGAATGTTGACACAAATGATGATAACAATGATTCTATGCAACATGGTTCTATGGATAATGATCCTCTAGATGACATGGTATGAGAAATAGGCATCGTTCTTCATAAGGGTCAAACTAAGAATCCTCTTTACATTGCTTTCTCCTCTCAGGATATACTTAAACATACACCCAATGGTCCTCTTTATATAGCTGAAAAAATCTATGAAAAGCCCAATAATGGGATACTAATAGATCCCACCTATGGAGAGAATGTGATGACCAAGGAATTTCTAATTTTACATGAACCCTATCAAGATCTATACAATAAACCAAAATCATAGATCAAGACACACAATGGTTTTGCTTGCCCTATGATGGGATCACTCCCTCTTCCCTACAAAATAGGATTGCAAACATTAGATGTCTCACTCTCCATCATCCTATAGTTGGAAAAATTTCATGTGAAGTTGGGACATCCATGGCTTCACTACATGAAAAATTGTCCCTTCGATTGTGCATAAATGCTTAAAGCTTCCCTTTGAAAATGAAATATTCACTATCCACCATAGTGGCTTCAACCCTTTATCTTCCAAAGGAAAATTTTCCTTGGATTTCTTTTTTCCCAAGCCTATGAACCTATAAAACCAACAGAATACTTCTTCTTCTTGTCCTATCAAAAGTTCAAGGAAAATAAAATAATAAAATTATCCCTCCAAAACATATCCTCATCCACCTCTAAGCTTACTATTCTTTAAAAAACCATGCTTGAACATAAAGAAATTCCAAATAACCAAGACCAACCTAAGAATGAACATTCACCTACATCCTACAAAAGGCCAAGAGATTTAATGAAAAAAACCCTGTCACTCCTAGAATAAAACAAGTTTACAAATTCAAAGAGAAAATGATTGAATAGCCTCCTAAAGAAAAGAAACCTATGTTTGATCAATCCACTCCTACACAAGCTCAACTTGAATATAAAACTAAGAGAAACAAAGGTGCTAGAGAGAATAGGTGTAGATGTTGTGCCCTTTCTTGCAAGTTACATGAAGAATTAAACAAATAAAATAAAGATCCAAACTAAACTAAAGCAATGCATGATAACTCTACTCCTCCCTGAAACAAAACAATCCAATACAACAACCATAGCAAGAGTTTAATTCTTCCATAGACATTATCCTTCAACCTCTTGTTGTGATTAACTTGGATGATGATGATGTAGTTTCCAAAATTGATGAAGAGGTGCATAATGAATTGAATACATTGTTTTCCTCTTCCATGAGCTTTAACGAAAAATATCCTACAAAGAATGTTGAACCTAGTGCTTCTCCTAGTTCAACACTTGCTCTTGTCCCTTTGGCTAGTTTTCAACCTTCGGTATACAACGAACATGATTGGGAGGTAGATGGCCTACTTTAGGTTGACTTGCTCATGCCCTACTAGTCTTTTGCATTATTTCTTTCTTTTCCATTTTCCTTTGTGTGATTCCATGTGCATAATGTGATCCCATGTTATGTTTTGTTTGATGTTCTCTCTCTATTTGTAAAATTCCTCTATTTGTACCTTCATTCTTCTATATGTTGTGCATCTTTTTCCTTTTTATCTTTTTTAGTTGTCTTGTGTTTTTTGTTTGGGGATGACACAAGGTGTTGACCCATTCATGTCTCTTCCATGTTGACTCGAAAGGTTTTTCTTTTTTCTTTTTTCTCTCTTTGTGTCATTATTCCAATTCCATTTGTATTTGGGGGATGATGATAGTCCCAAGCTCTCTAAATACATTGTAGCAAGAATATAATGACCCAAAGTCCATAGATCCCTTATGTGTTTGGTGTTTTGATTTTTGGGGCAACCTCTCTATTTCCTTTTTTTCCTCTTAGATGATCTTGCTTTACTTGGAAACATATGACTTGGCATAGGGCTTTCCAATTTTTCTCTCATATCTTGTTTATTGTTTTCATTTTTAATTTTCTACTTTAAAGTAATTTCTCATAGCATGGTGTTTAGCAATTTCTTTAAAGTGGGGGCATACCTTGGCATTATTCTTTTGCATTTTCCTTTTTTCTTGGTTCATGGTGTAGTTTTCTTATTTCATACAATGAATTTTTTATTTTGTGCATGAAATTGGGTGTGATATCCTTCACGAGTGTGATCTATCTTATCATATTACATTCCTCTTACTGCCTTGATGTGACACACTGCATCCCCTAAGGGTGATCCCACAAAGCTGGTTTACAATTTTTTGGAGATTATGATTTTTTCTGAAATCACATATTTTTAGAAAATATAATGATTTAAGCCTTAAAAATTTCCATTTAAAGCATTCCAATTGAAGAGGGCTTGATCAAACTACCTTAGATCAAAACCCCTTGGATAGAACCCCACTAGTTTTAAACCATACCTATAACAGAGTCTCATTTACACCTATCAAAATGTTGATAAAAAACTACTTTGGGGATCAAATTAATTCATTTAAAACTTATTTTTTGTTATTATGTAGACCTTATTATAAGCTTCCCAAAAATTATAATTTTAAATAAATTTAATTTTTTTTATTATATTTATTTTTTTATTTCTTGTGAATGTAGGTTTTTCACTGAAAATCAAGCTCTTTGTTTTGCACATGTGGAAAAATAGAAGATTATCAAAAAAAAAAAACATAGTGCACTAGATATTGAAGTCCTTGATCCAACAAAAGAAACAAATTTGGTATATACAAAAAAGTTACACATTATACAGTCATGTTATGTTTGAATTGTAATTTGTTTGACTTTGAAACTTGATTAAAGAAAAAAAATTAATTAAAAAAAATATAACCAAGTGGAAGCACTAGATATCAAAATTTCAAATCTAAATTTGAAAGAATTAAAATTTTATCCTTCATGGAAAAAAAAGTTATACGTTATACGGTGAGTGTCACTTTTTAAAAATGTTGTTTTCTGAAAAAAAACTAGTTTTTGAGGGAGATGGAAAAATAAGTGCAATCTAATTCCAAAACTTTTGAAAAAAATATATTTAGAATCTATAGATAAAGTGTCACGAAACTCTAGTTTTCATCATCTTCAAATTCCTCACGGTTTAGCCACTATAGGTGCCCAAAAGTGAAGATTTAGTTAAAAAAAATTATTTTAGTGTTTAGTTTGGTCAAAAATTGTAAACCACTATTGTGGGATCACCCCTAAGTTGTTAATTTTCTATTATTTTATTGGTCCTCTCTTGCAAACATTAGGCACAATGTTCTCTAAGTTCAAGACCTTGAATGAGCTAAGCAAGACTCTTTTGAACATTCTTTTCATTTTGAACCTTGTAGTTATATGGCCATTATGTATAACACAACTTGCATGCTTATGGGAACATCTTGTTTATTCATGAGTTCTAAGCATACAAAGTCTTGCTTGTCTCATGAAGCTCAATTTTTTTTATTTTTTTTTGTGGTTCCTTATTAAAGTTATCAGGAGGTATAACTTTGGTACGGTTTGAGTGGGAAGCCTGATTGAGGGATGTCTTTCCCCATAGCCACTCGCATGTGTGTGTGAGTACATACCATCCATGAGTGTATGTGTCTCACCTTTTAGGACTTCTCACCCAATGGATAGCTAGGACTTGTGTTGCCTTAGAGTGAGTATGCATTTTTGGGACAAACAACCTACATCTGATCCACATCGTGTTGGACAAATGGTTGAAGCTTGATCCACCCCTTTTTCCTTTCAATGTTGTTTCATCTTCTTTGGAAATGCATGCTTGTTCTTTGTTGTTTCTCTTTACCACTTTCATGTGTGTTCTTTTATGCTTATGTTGGTCTTCCATAGGACCTTGGACCTAGGGGCTTGTGCAATCCCCTTGGTCATGGTCATCCTATCATGTGAACATTGGTACATTTGCACCCCCTTGATCATTGTTGCATCTGGTCTACTTTAGTGTGATTTGAAGGAAAGTTCCTCCTCTAACTAAAGTGGGGGCTAGATGTAATGATAGAAAAATGTCCCCTTAACTTGGCCTTGATTTAGTGTTGTAATATGCCTAAAATATTCACATTAGGTCTTGGGCCCTTGTGAACTAATGTATTTAAATGGTACCTTTCTAAAATTTTGTGAAGTGTTGTAACACACTTTCACACTTTTCTAAGGTTTTATTATTAATTGAACTTAATGAACCTATTTTTAATAAAAACAAATCTTAACCTTGCCTTATTTAAGGTTTTGTAAATTTTTGTAACACACTTTCACACTTTTCTAGGCTTGTCATTAATAATTGGGATTTTGTATGCTTTAATTTGTCCTATTTTGCATCCACAAGCCTCGTTTATTACATCTTTTTGAGGATAACACCAATCATTAGCCATTCATAATTTAGGTGTTTCTAGCTTGTGTGACCTAGATTTAGTGATCTAGGACTCATTCATCACCTTGGGTGAATGGGACCCACCTATATTTTTAGGTCCTAAACCAGTTTTCACACATTTCTAAGTACTTTTGGTTTTTGGTTGGGTATACATTATGCCTAATGGGAATCATTCGCTACGTTGCATGAATAAGTCCAATGTGGTCCAAAATCAATTTTAATTCAAATTTTTGGTATTATTTTATTCTCCTAGATCTGATGTCAACTTATAGTGTTGTATTTTAGGAATTCTTGCATAATTGAGCATAAATACAAGGTTCTTTCACTCATATTCTCACCTAGCATTCAAGAGATTGTTAAGCATTCACAAGAGCATTCAAGGGTAGATTAGCAAGCATTTTAAAGAATTCTTCAAGCATCAATCACCATGTCAAAGATTTCATCCATCATAATTGTTATTGTGCTAACAATTGTGATGTAGGGTTTATGATTTAAGCAAGTGTTTCATTCAAGATCAACATTATTTAAGAAAGAGTCAAGAATAACATCCATTATAGCCATCTCAAGCATATTTGTAACACCTTATTACTAGGGTTAGGTGAGTTGCAACATTTTTATTTGTTAATTCATCATTCGCCATTCATATTTGCTTTCATTTCAAGGTTTAATTACCAACAATGGGTTTGACCAAGGAAAACCCCTATCCACTAGCCAAGAACATTTTTCCCTCTCCTTTGTGTGTGGTTTGTAGGTTTAGCTTGCATATTTCCTAAAGAGTAAGATTAGAGAAAAGTTACAAATCATCCAAATTTTTCAAAGTTGTCATAAAGCCTTGGACAACCTTGGAGAAGACCTACATGTTGCAAATATGTGATTTGGATCCTAAAACCAGTTAGGAAGGATAGAGAAAATAGGGAAGAGCAAGATCAACCTTTGATGTTGTAGAAAATCCCAACTAGACTGATTTACAACTTCTAGAGAATGAGTCCTAATTTTAGTCATATTTCAGGATTTTGCAGATTCAGATACCCTTTTGTTTGAAATTTGTTCCTACATAGTTTTCTAGAAACTAGACTGATCCACCTAGCTTGGTGAGTGAGTCTTAGTCAACAGTAAGAGCAGATTTTCTAGTGTTCCAAATCTCTATTTAGTTTTCTCTAGATTCTCAGGTGCACAAATTATGTTTTATAGTTTTCTATTGTATTTCATTCACTTTTCTAGGTCATCTTGTGTTATTTTGCATTCAATTAAGGTTTTTCATTTCATCTTTCATTTCAGTGACTTTTCCAAGCTTAGACTTGGTGGTGAACCCCTCAGTAGATCATAATCAACCCCTAAGGACAACCCTATTACAATATTTATTTCTCTTTTGCATTAAGATCTTTAGGGTTACCCTTGAATGAAATTGAAAGTGTGGGTGTGCTCTATTTCCTAAAGCATACGATAGCATCCATCCTACATTTTCATAATTTCATTTTGGTTAACCTACATTTAGAACACTTAATTTATAATTGGAGTACATAATCATCCTAGATTTGGATTGCATTAACATTGCATTAGGACTTGCATTGGTTAAGTTGCATTCTAGCGTTTCAAATTTTACATTAGGGAAAGTTCATGTAGCTTGCATTTTTGCATCTAATTTCATTGAAGATCACTTAAAATTTACATTTACATATCAGAGCTAGATCATACAGTATAGAAAACATAAAAATCAAATATAAAATTCATAAAATTTTGAAAAAAGATCATTATTGGGATTCATTTGCCACCTTGGGTGAATCAATCCCTTTGCATATTCTGCACTACACCTTTTGCCATTTATAGTTCAATTTTTGAGTTTTTGTTTGTTATTATTATCTTTTTGTTTCAATTTCCAAATTTTTTGTTATAAGGAATTCATTGCTCTTAGCTTATATTGCATTTTCATTAACCTTTCCTTTAGCAACCCTTGCATGATAATTTGGTATCCTATTGCTAATACTATGGTGAGATGAAGTTTGAGACTCATGTTATCTCGCAATAGCACAATCATTGTGGATCTTGGGTTGTCTATCTCTTTCACTCCTAGCATTGACACTAGTGCACTAGATATGGACAATACCATTCACAACTCTTTTCCTTCAAGTAGCATGAAAGTTGAACAAAGGAATGTTGGTATCCCACAAAAAAACATAATTAACATTCACGAGGACTTAACACACCTACAACATCAAGTGAAAAATGACAACATTTCAACTATTTCCATTCCCACTATAGATAATTTTCACAACATGATTTAAAGTGAATATGGCCTTGACCTTGTGAAAAACATAGTTCAAATCTTTGGAAAGCACCCCCCCCCCCCAATCACTAATTTTCCTCTACCTACAAGAATTTTCACAAGCTGAGGAGGAACTCAAATTACTCCTCCCACAACAATTGCCTCAATACGTACCTATACCAACCCTCAAGTCACAATGACAATGCAACAAGTTAATAATGTGATTCCTTCCTTGGGTATTCTCGCTAGCATCCTTAGTTCCTATTTGGCATCACACATTATATATCCTAACACTTTACCAGTTTTAAGCATTCCATTCACTTGACCTATGAACACATACACTCTTCACCACTTTCACTTCCATCTCATAAAATTAAAAATGACCATCTCATAACTCAATTCTTCCAAATTGTTTCATCCCTTCAAAAAAAAATTCCCACCATCAACCAAAATCAAAATGGTCCACCTACATATTATGTCAAATGCAGTCCATTGTCCTTGGAGATATTGCACACACCGATGCCACAAGGTTTAAAGATGCCTAGATTTGAAAATAATGGAAGGAAGGGGAATCCTTCTAGCCATTTTAATGCCTATACTACCTTATGTAGTGACTTTTTCCTTGATGATAAACTATTGGAAAAACTTTTTCCTAGCTCCTTGAAAGATACCACCTTGGAATGGTTTTCTTCTTTACCGAAAAACTCAATATGTTCATTCAATGAACTTGTTGATGCATCTGCGAACCATTTCCAACTGTACATGACTCCCAAGATGACCTTGGCCAATTTTTTGAGATGCAAGCAAAAAGAAGAAGAAAAGATATTTGACTTTATCTCACACTATCAATGACTTTATTTCAAAATTAAAGTCAAGGTTCCCAACTCTCACCTTCAAAATGTGTTCATAGAAAATTTGCAAAGAAATATTCAAGACAAGCTCACCATGATGAAATTCCCATCCTTCATTCACTTGTGTACTGCCCTCCATGATTATCAAAATTTTCTTAGTATTCATGATACAAATTCCACTTCTAACTGAACTATGAAAGTAGAACCCATAAATAAAAACAATTCCCAACCTTTTAGGAAGAAAAATAAAGGGTTCCTTCAATTCAATCCTCCCCAAAAAAAAACTCAAAATACCAATAACCAAGTAGTTGTTTTTAAAGCCACGATACCCTTTAGCTATGGGGACTTGCAAAGAGAATTCGCCCCCTTACCTTATACCCTTTGTAACACAATGTCCCAACTTCTAGAATAGTAAATGAGTACCTTGCCTCCCATAAAATAACCCAACCCTATTAAGCCTATACCAATGAGCTTTGGATCAAATGCTTATTGTCACTATCACTGATAAAATGGACATGACACAGAACATTGTAAGTGTCTTAAAACTCTTCTGCAAGACCTCATTAATTTTGGTCATCTTTCCATTCAAGGTATTAGTGATCAAGGAAATAAGTTTATTGCACATCCTAACCAAAACTTTAAAATCTTCACCAACCCCATGCCAAAACATAATATTGCATTTGTGAAAGCCAGCAAAACTACAAAGAATGATGTGATGAATGTTGAAATAGATGATGATAACAATGATTCTATGTAACACAATTCTATAGAAAACTGGATGATATGGTAGGAGTGATAGACATCATTCCTCGTAAGGGATGAACTAAAAATCCTATTAAGATTGCTTTCTCCTCTAAGGATATACTTAAACATGCACCTGATGGTCCTCTATACATAGCTAGCTAGATCTATGACAAGCCTACTAATGTGATACTAATAGATCCCACCTATGGAGAGAATGTGATCACCAAGGAGTTTATACTTTTGCATGAACTCTATCAAGATCTATGTGTTAAACTGAAAGAATGGATCAAGACAAATAAAGGTTTTTTTTGCCCTATGATGGGATCACTCACTCTTCCCATGCAAATAGGAATGAAAAATTTAAATGTCTCATTCTCCATCATCCCATAATTAAAAAAAATTGTGTGAACATAGGCCATCCATGGCTTTACTGCATGAAAGTTGTCCCTTTGGTTGTGCATAAATGCTTAAAGTATCCCTTTGACAGTGAAATATTCACTGTCCACCATAGTGTCTCCAACCCTTTTTCTTCCAAAGGAAAGTTTTCCTTAGATTTCTTTTTTCCCAAGCCTATGGAACCTATAATATCACGAGAAGACTTCTTTTTCTTTTCCTATCAAAATTTCAAGGCAAATAAAATAATAAAATTATCCCTCCAAAATATGTCCTCATCCACCTCTGAGCCTACTATCCTCAAAGAAACCATGCTTAAACCTAAATAAATTCCATATAAAGAAGACCAACCTAAGAATGAAACAAATGTGCTAGAGAGTGTAGGCATAGATGTTGTTCCCTTTCTTGCAAGTTACATGAAGAATTAAACAAAGAAAATCAAGATCCAAACTTAACTGAAGCAATACATGATGACTCTACTACTTAGAAAAAAATAGTACAATACAACAACCATAGTAAGAGTTGAATTCTTCCATATAAATTATCCTTCAACCTCTAGTTATGATTAACTTGGATGACGATGGTATAGTTGCTAAAATTAATGAAGAGGTGCATAACGAATTGGATACATTGTTTTCCTCTTCCATGAGCTTAAATGAAAAATAAGATACAAAGAGTGTTGAACCTAGTGCTTCTCCTACTTTAACACTTTCTCTTGTCCCTTTGGCTAGTTTCCCACCTTTGGTATAAAACAAACACAGTTTTGAGGTAGATGACTTGCTTTAGGTTGAATCACTTGTGCCTTATCAGTATTTTGCATTATTTCTTTCTTTTTCATTTTCTTTTGTGTCATTGCATGTGTGTAATGTGATCCCTCATGATGTTCTGTTAGATGTTCTCTCTCCCTTTGTGACATTCCTCATTTAGTGTCTTCATTCTTCTCTATGTCATGCATCATTTTTCTTTTTATCTTTTTCATTGGCCTTGTGTTTTCCTTTTGGGATGAAACAAGGTGTTGACACATTCAGGTCTCTTCCATGTTGACCCAAAAGGTTTTTCTTTTTTTTTGCTATCTTTGTGTCATAATTCTTCTAGTTCTATGTGTATTTGGGGGATGATGACAATTCCAACTCTCTAAGAACATTGTAGGAAGAACATACTACCCCTAAATCCATAGATCCCTTATGTGTTTGGTGTTTCATTTTGGGGGAAACCTCTCTCTTTCCTTTTATTCTCTTACATTATGTGGCTTTACTTGGAAACATATGACTTGGCATAGGGCTTTCCAAGTTGGCTCTCATGTCTTGTTTATTATTGGCATTTTTCATTTGCTACTTTAAAGTAATTTCTCACAACATGGATTCTAGCAAGTTCTTTAAAGTGGGGGCATACCATGGCATTATTAATTTTCTTTTTCTTTTTTTCTTGGTTGATGGTGTATTTTTCTTATTTCATACAATGTGTTTTTCACTTTGTGGATGACATTGGGTGTGATTTCCTTCACCTGAGTGATCTATCTTAGCATATTACATTCCTCTTAGTGGCTTGATGCGACACACTGCATCCCCTAGGTTGCAAATTTTCTATTCTCTGATTGGTCATCTCTTGAAGACATTGGGTACAATGTTCCCTAGGTTAAAGACCTCACATGAAATAAGCAAGAGTCCTTTGAATGTTCTTTGGATTTTTCACCTTGTATTTATATGGTCATGTTGCATACCAAAAATTGCATGCCTAATGAGCCATATTGTTTGGTCATGAGCTCTAAGCATACAAATTCTTGCTTGTCTCATGAAGCTTGAAAATCATTTTTTCTTTATGTGGCACCTTATTAAAGTTATTAGGAGGTATAACTTTGGTATGGTTTGAGCCAAAAGCCCGACCAAGGCATGACTTTCCCCATAGCTACTCGCATGTTCATGTGAGTACATACCAGCCATGAGTGTATGTGTCTCACCTTTTAGGACTTCTCACCCAATGGATAGCTAGGAATTTCATTGCCTCAAAGTGAGTATAATTTTTTAGAAAAACAACCTAGATCTAAACCACATCATGTTGGACAAATGGTTGAAGCTTGATTTTCCCTTTTTCCTTTTCATGTCATTTCATCTTCTTTGATAGTGCACGCTTGTTCTTTGTTGTTGCTCTTTACCACTTTCATGTGTGTTATTTTGTTCTTATGTTGGTCTACCATAGCAACTTGGTCCTAGGGGCTTGTGCTACCCCCTTGGTCATGGTTGTCCTAGCTTGTGAACATTGGTACATTTTAACCCCCTTGGTCATTTCTACATCTAGTCTACTTTAGTGCAAGTTGGAAGAAAGTTCCTCCTCTCACTAAAGTGGGGACTAGATGTAATGACAGAAAAAGGTCCCCTTAACTTTTCCCTAGTTTAGTGTTGTAATATGCCTAACATATTCACATTAGGTCTTGGGCCCTTATGAACTAATGAATTTAAATGGTACCTTGCTAAAGTGTTGTGAAGTGTTGTAACACATTTTCACACTTTTCTAAGGTTTTAGTAATTAATTTAACTTAAGGAACCTCTTTTTAGTCAAAATAAACCTTAACCTTTCCTTATTTAATGTGTTGTAAAGTGTTGTAACACACTTTCACACATTTCTAGGCTTGACATTAATATTTGGGCTTTCTTAGGCTTGGACCTATTTTACATCCACAAGCCTCATTTATTGTAGTTTTTGAGGATAATCTTGACACCAATCATTAGCCAATCATAATTCAAGTGTTTATGGCTTGTGTGACCCATATTTAGTGATTTGGGACTCATTTTCCACCTTGGGCGAATGGGTCCCACCAAGCTTTCTAGGTCCCCAGCTAGTTTTCACACATTTCTAAGAAATTTTGGTTTTTGGTCCCATACATTATGCCTGATGGTACTCATTTTCCACCTTGGTAGAATGAGTCCCTTGTGGTCCAAAATCAAATTTAATTCAAATTTCTAGCAACATTTTATTCTTTTAGATTTGATGTTGGCTTGTAGTGTTGTGATTTCAAGAATTCTTGCATAATTGAGTATAAATACAAGGTTCTTTCACTCATATTCTCACCTAGCATTCAACACCAGACAGAAATCACCAACTCAAGTGAATTCAATTGAAATCTCCATTGTCAAAATTTTTTTATGCAACATAGTCTCAGAAATGAAATTTCTATCTACTGTAATTTCAACCTACTATATTCTCTCTGCCCATCCTACTACTTCTTTAGAGTCAAAAGTGAGCACATATATAGACCATCAAAAATAGGCGCATGCCTCAGCATGCACCATTACAAATCTCCTACTCAGCCATTTTCAAAATGCATGCCAGAGATTCCATAACCTCTCTTGACCACATGAGACTCCATGTCAAGTAGCATTGAAATCTCCATGATGACCAATAGTCATAACCGATACTCAGAGTCTCAATTTAGTATTCCTCTAACTTTTCCATCAACAAGTTATCCATCAATGAGGGCTCATTTCATGCCAGCCACAAGATTTGTATTACTGTAGTTTAATTGAATCAACATGTTATCCACAACAATTAGAAATCATTATTCATTGTCAAAACAGTCACTGAGACATTCCCCTCACCATGCCAAAGGCAATTCAATCACTTTCCCTATGCACCCCTGTTCATCACAATCGCTATGACATACTCAGGTCAGTGAGATATCATATCGACCACATAGTCCCTTTCCCCAAGCGTTCCTCCTTCTCTTCATATATCATTGTGACATCTTGACCTTGGGGTGACATCCTAGAGATTTCACCAAGCTTCACCGAAGACATCATTTTCTTTCAGGTCGCTGTGATACTCCAATTGTTATATCGAAGTCAAGGAGTAGCCATATGCCTTTCTTTTGTTTTGGTATAGCCAAACACAATCGGTGAGATACTACATAGAAGGTCATCAGTTATACCAAAAGCAAACCTTTTACATTTTCGCTATGTCGCTATAACCCTTTGCTTCTCTTGCCGAAGAATGAAAATCATGTGTATCGCTATAACATACCGCTCTCGGAGAGACCATATATCGAGATTACAAAGCTAGGCCAAAGATCCATATATAGCCTTGTGTAGGTGTAACACAAGGATTCTCTCGCTGACAACCAGTCCTCACATAGCCTCACCAAGACACAAATATTCATATACCAACAAAGGCCACCCATTTTCATGTTTTTCGCTATAGCTCATCACATTCGGGGAAACCCTTTGTAGACTCCTCATTGCTATACCAAAGACCCTAAGCACATTCCAATTCGCTAAGACAACATAATACTTTTTCTGAAATACAACCTCCACTTAAAAAGTCAGTATAACATATACCTTCTCGCTATGACCCTTCGCCGAAGGATTAAACTCTCACCGAAACCACTGCTTAGGCACTAGTTGGCGTAACAATAGAAACTCATTGTGACATTGTGCCGAATGTTAAACCCTTTGCCAATATGAAACCATTTTAAATCTCATCGCTAAGACATCCAAAATTCAGCGAGACATCAGCCCGATAGCTCCAACTCACACTGAGGGAATATACCCACCGAATGGTCGGTGAGATAATGTGAAAATCGGGGAGACATCAACCCGATAGCCGCAACTTACCCCGATGAACCACCAAAACCACTGGTCGGCCAGACAAACAAAAATCACTGATACTTCTACCCAAACACAAGGACTCATGCTGATAGGAAATCCATAAACACGTGGTCATTGAGACACAAGAAAATTCCTGCCGAGAGCCACTTTAAATCATGTCGGCAAAGCCCAACCGCTTCACCAAGACCTCCTACTGCAGTATAAGTCTCACCGAAGCATCAAATCCTCCACCACCAATCAGCGTAACAAGATGACATCGCTGAAACCTTTCAACGAAAGGCATAACTCACACCGAAGACCACCATATGTTAAAAATTGTCGACAAGACCCGATCACATTGTTATGACCACTCGCCAAAACTCATAGCCTTTGTAGATACGAACACTTCCTATCGTCGAAACAACATGCCAGATAAGCTGAAAACCATCTGTAAGAAAATCCAGTCGCCATAACAAGAGAAGTGTCTTGCTGCTAACCTGCAACAAGAAATAGTGAAACATACACAGGTCGAGGAGACATTTGGGTACCTATACCGACATGAACCAGAATGAATAATATGCATAACCCAACATATTCAATGGGACAACATGGGCAAACAAGGAGAAAATATGCATGAAGAGAGGGAAATGCACAAAGGTAGGACTCATTTGGAAGATTATGAGCAAAATAATATGTAAAATCATCAGATTTTTTATATTTCTAATAGTGTGACCCATATTTAGTGATTTGGGACTCATTTTCCACCTTGGGTGAATGGGTCCCACCAAGCTTTCTAGGTCCCAAGCTAGTTTTCACACATTTCTAAGAAATTTTGGTTTTTGGTCCCATACATTATGCCTGATGGGACTCATTTTCCACCTTGGTAGAATGAGTCCCTTGTGGTCCAAAATCAAATTTAATTCAAATTTCTAGCAGCATTTTATTCTCTTAGATTTGATGTTGGCTTGTAGTGTTGTGATTTCAAGAATTCTTGCATAATTGAGTATAAATACAAGGTTCTTTCACTCATATTCTCACCTAGCATTGAAGATATCATTAAGCATTCATAAGAGAATTCAAGAGAATTTAAGGGCATATTAGAAAGCATTTTAGAGGATTCTTCAAGCATCAATCATCATGCCAAATATTTCATCCATCATGTTTGTTCTTGTGCTAACAAATGTGATGTAGGGTTTTTTATTCAAGCAAGTGTTTCATTCAAGATCAACATCATTTAAGAAGATTCAAAAACCAAATCCGTTGTATTCATATCAAGCATATTTGCAACACCTTATTGCTAGGGTTTGGTGAGTTGCAACATTGTTATTTGTTCATTCATCTTTCTCCATTCATATTTTCTTTCATTTCAAAGTTTAATTACCAACAAGGGGTTTGACCAAGGAAAACCCATATCCACTAACCCAACAAATTTTTTCCCTCTCCTTTGTGTCTAATTTTAGGTTTAGGCTACATATTTCCTAAAGAGAAAGATTGGAAAAAAGTTACAAATCATCCAAAGTTTTCAAAGTTGTCATCAAGCCTTGACGAACCTTAGAGTAGACTTATAGGTTGCAAATCTAAGATTCAGATCCTGAAACCAGTCAAGAAGGATAGAGTAGATAGGGAAGAGTAGGATCATCCTTTAAAGTTTTAGAAAATCCCAACTAGACTGATTCACCACTTCAGGTGAATAAGTCCCTATTCCATTCAGATTTAAGGATTTTGTATATTTAGATACTCTTTTGTTTGAAACATGTTCCTACATAGTTTTCCATAAATTGGATTGATTTTCCTAGCTTGGTGAATGAGTCCCATTCAGCAGTAAGAGTATATTTTCCAGTGTTCCAAATCTCCATTCATACTTCTCTGAATTCCCAGGTGTAGACATTCTATTTTACAATTTTTTGTTGCATTTCATTCACTTTTCTAGGTCATCTAGTGTTAGTTTGCATTCAATTAGGGTTTTTCTTTTCATCTTGCATTAATTATCTTTTCCAATCTTAGAATTGGTGGTGAACTCCTCATTAGATCATATTTAGCCCCTAAGGAAAACCCTATTACAAGATTTCTTTCTCTTTTACATTGAGATTTTTGGGGTTACACTTGAATGAAATTGGAAGTGTAGGTGTGCTCTATGTCCTAAAGCATATGATAGCATCCATCCATCATTTTCACCATTTCAGTATTAAAGTGAAAATGAGGAGGAAATGTTTGACTAAGGAAATCAAAGCAATTTGAAAAAGAGATATAGATAAGAATATGATAACAAAATAAGGTTTGACAAGTACTCATGAATATTAAAATTCTTATTTACACCCATAATAAATTCAATTTGAATCCTTTAATGTCCATGTATACCAAAGTAATTTGATGAATTCAATGAATTTTTTGATAAATATAAAATTGAACATAATGTTTAAAGGAAAATATTGAAAAATTCTAATGAATAAATCAATGCAAATACACATAGGAAAATCAAAATAAAAATAAATATGAAAATGTTGAAACTTTTCATGGAATTCTTAATGATAAAGGTAATATCATAAATGAAAAAGATAGACATAGACAAGCTCTTGAGGAATTTGGATACAAATAATAATATGATGTTGAAAAAACACTCTTCACTTCTAAAGATGGTGGGAAAATGATAGAAGAAAAAAACATAAGATAATGAAAATAATCAAATGTATACCTCTAGAAATCTCCATTCTCCTAGATTGAGTGGAAATAGAATGCACCCTAGTTTTATTTGGTCTCCTCTACATTATGATAAGATGTAGATTGCTCAATAACAAACATACCTTCATATGATTACAATAATGTGATGGGAAAAAGGGAAACATAAGGGTATGATAATAGGCCTCTTGTTTCAATGATGAAGGATAAGGACTTCTAGTTAGATGATTTTAAAGAGGAAAAAACAAGAGCTAGGATAGATTGAGGATGGATGGCTAAAATTGAATGAGGATTAGGGTTAGTCTCAAATATTTTGTCATGTGACAAGTGTCACATGAGGAATAATATGAATGGATTACAGAAATTTCTTTATAAGAATGGCTAGGATTAAGAGGTATTATATGAAATGAATGGATGAAATGGAAAATTAGTTTGACTTTTGGGAAATGTCTAGGTTTAGTGAATCTAGATAAGAAGTTAGTTAGACATGTGAAAGGGACAATTTTAAAATGGTGGTTTTCGATTATGATCCACGTGAAAAAGTTTAAGGGTCATGATTAAATGGACAAGGATAAAGGTAACTGTTTGAATAAATTAAATAAATAATAAATATTTATTTAAATAAAATGGGATCAAGTGAAGGGGAAAATAATTAAATAAACAGTAAAAATTTACTTAATTAAAGGTTAGGATAAAGAAGAGGGAAATAATTTTATTAATTAGATACATAATAAATATTTATTTAATTAATATCTTATGATAGGATAAAACTAGGTGTGGTTCAGTAAGGACATATTTTAGGTGTCTACATTTTTTCCCTCTTTGATATGCCATTGCGATGATAAGATGTGGCATTGTATCAAAGAAGATTAAAATATAGTGGGTAGGAAAGGATAAGGACTAATGATCTATGATTCCCCAATCATTAGAATGATGATGATGAGGTAATGGGATGCCACAAGGGAAAGTGGGTGAAGAGGACATGAGTGTGCTCTTGAAAAGGAAAGATTGAGAAGTAGATGAAATGGGATATGAATGGGATGGAAGGGGATGTATGAAATGGACTATTGGTTATGTTGGTATATTAATAATGTGGAAGAGTGAAACCATAGAGCTTTACTTTAGGATTTGGTACCTTTCACTAACTTATCATTTAGAATTCAGGTTGACAAGGGTACAAGATTAACTTTCAACCTAAAAGGTGACTCAATTAGCCCTTAGATTTGAATTCTAAAGGGAAATTGAAATGGAATATTGATGAAATGTAATGATATGACTAGCTAAAAATGAAAATGAAATCTTTTGATATGAAGAAAAATATGGGAAATGATAGAGAAATTTGATTATTATGTTTAATAGAATCTCATTAAGTAATAACACTATTGTTTTCTAGTTGATTAATTAATAATAGACTTTTTCTTTTAAGTTAAAATAAAATCATGACATTAATAAATAACATTAATATTTATATAATAATTTTTATTATCAATCATGTTAGTAATGTTGATATCATTAGAACTACTAAAACCTTATAGTTAATGAGATATAACTTAAATACGATTGAGGAATAAAATTATTTACACCATGATTTATAGCCCATTAGATATATACAACTTGTCATGCACATCTATAGGTGGGGTCTTATAGCATTATAAAAAAATAAAACATAAACATGTAAAGCTCATAATAATAACAATATATAAAAATTTAAAGTTTAAATTTTAAAAATTCAAGATTAAATAAATATAATAACATGTTTGTTTTGATTTTAATTTTTGTATTGATAATATTATTATAAATCTAATAATTATATTTGTAATACTATTATAAATATAATAATTTTATTTGTAATATTATTATAAATATAACAATTCTATTTTGTAATATTATTATAAATTATATAACAATTCTAATTTGTATTATTATTATAAATATAATAATTCTATTTGTAATATTATTATAAATATAATAGTTCTATTCTATTTGTAATATTATTATAAATATAATAATTCTATTTGTAATATTATTATAAATATAATAATTCTATTTGTAATATTATTATAAATATAATAATTCTATTTGTAATATTATTATAAATATAATAATTCTATTTGTAATATTATTATAAATATAATAATTCTATTTGTAATATTATTATAAATATAATAATTTTATTTATAATATTATTCTAAATATAATATATTGGCTTATAATGATTATAAGATATGACACACTAATATTAATTATGTAAATTATGTAAATGTTAATATATTGATTCTATAATTGAATATTTAATATCTATAAAATAATATTATCTAAATAATTATAAAATCCCCTCTTGAATTTCACTATAATGCTAATTGTTTTCTAAAACTAGTCATTAGACATCTTTGAGTGATGTTATGGAAATACTTGAAAGAACCATAAACTACCTTTGAAACCTTTATACATGGAAAAGCTTTCAATGGAAATGTACGATGCCCTTGCCTCGTGATGGTTGATGACCATCATGGGTTTGTCATTCTTTTTGTAATGCCTCCTAGTGCCTTGTCATTTTCTTGAATTTTTCTCTATTTTATCTTTATTCTTTACTATGACCTCTCAGTTCCTCCTCCTTCCTCGTGAGATCCACCCTAGATCTAACAGTTTTTCCTATGGCTTCTCTCCTTGTTTCCCTAGGAGCACTCGTGAGGGGCATTCCATGGTGGAGAGCAGCGTTCTTATGGGCATCATCCTTGGCAATCATGTGATCAACAAACCTATAAACCTTCCTAGTGGGGTTGACAATGGTGGTCGATTCTTCAAGGATATCATGGAAGAAAAAGGTAAGTGTGTGTTTCTAGAGTCGACTCACTTTTTTATGGTAGAAGATGAAGGATGTCGCTAAAACCATAACCCAGGTGTTAAACTAGGTATTCCCTCCTCTTGACTTGAGAAAATAATTCTAGATTCCAAACGATGACATGGCATTGACTCTAGGTAATGAAGATTCTAGATTAAAAAGTGTTGCAATCTTTTTAATTGCATTAGACATTACAAAAGTCTTAGCGAGGAAATACCTCAACTAGTGGATGATAAATATTTGGAATAAAAATTTGGGAATTTTTAATTCCTTCTATAGTTCTAATGATTCAAATATGGTTCTTCTTAATAACTTTCAAAAGTTCTTAAATGCAAGATTATAATGTAGTTAAGAGAAAATTTTGGTCAGTCAAAATTGTAGTGTTTAGGGTTGTTCCCTAGTTTTCCAATCTCATGTGTGAAGAAGTTATTTCTTAGTCATACCCAAGGTGGCTAACCCTAAAGAACATCCCTTTAATCTTGTGGAATTTCATCCCCCATCTAGTGCTAAAATTTGGTAGGGTTTTGAGAATCGAATATTTTAGGAATGCCTTTTCCCACCTTGACACAAGGGTCTTAGTTTTAGTAACTCCAAGCATTGAGATTTTAGATGAAATGGAAATTGAAATTGAGAATGAAATATTAAAATCTCAAATTGAACTACTTGGTGGCTTGAATGCATGCTTCCTTTGCAAACACGAGGGGAATGTGAGGAAGAATTGGTCTATAATTAAATCTCAGAACATTGCTAATAAAAAAAGAGAACCCCTTGTGAAGTTAAATGATCTCACTGACATGGTGGAGACTAGGCATCCCAAGAGTCCTATGAGCTCGAAGATGGCTGCCCATGGTGATAAATCTGAACCCATTACCATTGAGACATTCATAACTTCCAAAAAATGACAGCTCAATGACTCTAAGGCTCTTGAAAGTGCATTAAACTTGTCACCCAAGGAAGAGTGCTTGCTACTTGAAAAAGGGCATGATGGAAAGTGAAAACCTCATTACTGAGGATGGCCCTAGATTGAAGCCCAAGTTCCTAAGACTACAACTAACAAGCTATGCTCAACCTGAATTAGGAGTTAGTTATATCACATTCGAGGATAGGCTCATGACCTCAGATCATAGGCTTAATGTGCAAGAGCTAGTCTTGGAGTAGATCAAAAGCCAAATCAATTTAAACAAAAAATTCTTAAATATGGGGGCTCTAGATTTAAAGCCCATGGGAAAGGGATTGATGAATGTTAGTCAAAGCAACCATGTTTGGTATCAAAGGGTGATCCCATAGTATTGGTTTACTATTTTTGGCCAAACTGGACACTGAATTGACTTTTTCTAACTAAATCTTCACTTTTGGGAACCTATAGCAACTAAACCATGAGGAATTTGAAGATGATTGAAATATAGTGATTTGTGACATTTTGTTTGTAGATTCTACATATATTTTTTTCAAAAAAAATGGAATTAGATTGCACTTCTTTTTCCATCTCCTTTGAAAACTAATTTTTTCAGTAAACACCATTTATAAGGAGTGATTCTCACCATATAACACATAACATTTTTTCCATAAAGGATAAATTTTTTTTTTTTTTAATTTAGATTTGTAACTATGATATCTAATGCTTCCAATTGGTTTCATAGTGTTTTATTGAATATTTTTTCCTTAATCAATTTTTGAAGTCAAACTAATTAAAATTTAGAAATAGGTGGACTATATAACACAATTTTTTTTGTTGGATCAAGGACTTCAATATCTGGTGCACTAATATTTTTCAAAAAAAAAATGACAAATCTTTCATTTTTCCACATGTGCAGAATAGAGAGCTTGATTTTTGGTGAAAAACCTACATTCACAAGAAATAAAAAATAAATATAATAATTAAATTAAATTTATTTAAAATTATACTTTTTGGGAAGCTTATAATAATGAATACATACATACAAAAAATAAATTTTAAATGAATTCATTTGATCCCCCAAAAGGTAAATAAAAAGTGGTTTTTTATCAACATTTTGATAGGTGTAATGGAGACTTTGCTATAGGTATGGTTTAAAACTAGTGGGGTTCTATCCAAGGGGGTTTGATGTAAGGTAGTTTGATCAAAAAATATTAAATTGGAATGCTTTAAATGGAACTTTTTAATGCTTAAATAATTATATTTTCTAAAAATATGTGATTTTAGCAAAAAATAGAATCTCCTAGAAATTGTAAACCAACTTTGTGGGATCACCCCCAAAAATGTGGTAACTGCAAACTGTAATTCCAATTTTAAAATTCATAAATCACCCAAGCCTTTGGCCTTGGATCCAATTCACACTGATCCAGTGCAAGGGGATTTAGCACAAAAAATTTTGATCCCTACTTGTTGCAATAATGGAAAGATTGAAGGTGTTTTCGTTGATGTCAATTAGTTAATATTGGTTGTATATGTCGAGGATATTGAGAAAATTGTAATGAAGATATGTTGCAAGTGTTTAGTGGTTTCTCCAGGTTTTGGTCTGAATTTACTCTTGTGTTTGTGTGATTCAAATATGTTGTTCTTGGTTGTTGGAAGATGCTATATCAAAAGTTTTAGCTATGGATTCATTGTATAGTGCATGTTGTGTTCACCAGTTGTGAACTATGGTTTTCTATGTTTATGATTGAAGTCCAGGAGAAATGTTGTTGGTCTAGATTTATCTTTGATGAAGTCTTATGACTTGTGGTTGTAAAGTTGAGTTTTTTTTATTGTATTGAAGATAACTTCGGTATCTGGAAGGTTTGTGTTTAATTGTTCTATGTGTTTTACACTGGTTTGGCCAACCTTGTGTGAAATACTATCTTTGAAGATTATGAAGCATGTTGGATCTATTTGGATCCCTATGAAGTGTTTTTTTGGGTCACCCTCATTCTATTTCCACCCTAGGATGTTTGGGTACCAACCTAATTTGAATTTAATGTTAGATGGCCTACTTTAGATATGTTTCAAAGTTGAAAATGGTATAAATATAGGATGAGTTAGTGTGAAGGATATACAAGAGTGAAGAAGAGTGATAAGTGAAAAGAGAAAGTGAAGATAGATGTGATATTGATGCTATCTAGTGAGTGTGTGTGATGCTTGTGTGGTAAATTAGTGTGAAGCCTAAATGTTGAGTTTCTAGATGTAGTGAGAAGAAGGTGAACTCTATCATTCATGCATTTATGCGAGTGATTGTGGTGGAATCCTTTGTTGCATTGAGATTTTTGTCTCTTTGTAACATATCTCTTCTTTCTTCTTTGTATCTCTATGGCAGTGATCCCTCTGGGTTGTTAGCCTTATTGGACAATGAGTCCTTGTTTTAGTAGTGAGCATTATTTCACAGGTAGTGAGCCTTTTGTAATTGGTTTTGATATTCTCTATAGAGTTAATCCTCGCCATGGTTTTTCCCTTATTAGGTTTTCCACATAAATTTGGTGTTATTGTGTTTGTGTGTTGGATTTAAGTTTCTACATTAGCATTTGATGATTAATCATTTAAGCAGTATTAAGTATTAGTTTTGTTGATTGAATGAAAATTTTATTTTTGTGACAATTGATTCACCCCCTCTTCTCAGTTGTCTTATTCAACAATTGTTATCAAATATTGGTTCCTTGGTGAAGAGCTTAACTACTTGAGGAAGGTCTAGGATGGTTGGAAAAATGGTTTATGATTATTTAAGGTTCGATGGAACTAATAATTATATCTAGACAGTATTGATGGAAAAATATATGGAGTATTGCAAATATGATGTGGAGAAAGCTTATAAGAAAACTTACACTCCTACTAATGGTCTGAGTAGACCTTATAAGATCAAAGCACATGAACTGAACAATAAGGTGAAGTATATTTTGAATAATAGTCTAGTAGATTCCAAGTTGATTCAGTGAAAACTACTAAGGAAGTCTGGGATTCTTTGGAAAGAGCACACGATGGTGATGAAGGAGTCAAATAGGTGAAATTACAAAATTTGGAGACAGTTTGAGCTTCTACATATGTTTGAAGATGAGAATGTTAAAGCTTATGTATGTAGATTGGATGAGATAGTGGTCAGAATGTGAGGACTTGGTGCTACTATAGATGAAACTAGGACTATAAAGAATATTCTCAAAACCTTCCCTAATGCTTACATCAATAATTTGTGTGCTATTGAGCAAACTATAGATTATAAGACTTGTACTAAAGATCTATTGTTGGGATTTTTTATGTCCATCTTATGAGATGAGGAAGTTGAATTTGAGGAATGGATGCAAATCAAAGACTACTTTTAAGGCTATAAAAGTTGAAGATTTGGATGAAGAAAACTTTGATGAGATAGAAGCTAGCTTTGTAAGAAGGATGGGGAAAGGCTCTAGAAATTATGAAGGTAAATTACCCTTAAAATGATTTAGTTGTGGATAAATAGGTCATAATGCTACAAAGTGTCTGGAAGAGCTAAAGGAATAAATAAAAATATGAGAAGGAAAATAAATGAAAGAAGATTAACAAATCTTATTATGTGAATGAGAATGCTAGTATATTTGATGAGTGTGAGATGAGGAAATGTCAGTGAGGGTCAATTACGCTTGATTCATGAATAATCAAACCATAACTTTGCCAAATAAACCTACATCTACAAACAAGATCATTCAAATTGGAAATCTAAACTAAGCATTTTACTGAAATTGAAAGCTAGGAACTAAGAAGACAATTGAATTCATAATCTAACCCATTTGAAACTTATCCTATTTTGGAATTGGTGTTGTGTTGATGTAAAATGACAACCCTTTCCCAATCCCATGATCAGTGAGCCAATTTAAATTGATTCTATGGAAGAGAATAAATGATTTAACCATTGTAATTGATGTATGAAAACCTAGTTTATGTTAAAAATGAGCACAATGCAAGCTAAGTTACCATGATTTTAAGCTAAATTTGCATTGATTATGCTATTGCTAAGCTAATCTAAGTTAAAGCTATGCTCAAATATGGAAACCCTAATTTATAAGCAAGCTATAATGGATGCATGGAAGCCATTAATGGATTCTCTAAGCTATGATGTAATTAAAATTAACTAAGATAAGCTAAAAAGTGAGTGATATATGAGTGTAGGTGCATATGAATTCAACAACATGACTTTTCTCTAAAAGATGGATCCATTTGTCTCCAAATAGTGACCTATTTATAGGAGAGAAAATTAGGAATGAAGGGTGGAGATTCAAAATATTAATCAATGGTCCAAGATGAAGGATATGAGAGGCATGGATCATGGATTCTCACCAATAGATGAGAATGCATGATGGGATTTTAATCAAGGGTTCACACTTGCCTCAAACAAACACTCTTTTAACCCTACTCACACAGGTCAAAGGTGACTTTTTCAAAAGGTTGAAGGTTAAAACTTGCTTAAGAAGCCAAGTGAAAGTATCCACTTTTCAAATGCTGAAGAAATAAGAATATTCTTTTGGAATATTCTAATGGGTGAGGAAAAATGCATTTTTTAAATTAAAACAAAATTTTAATTGTGTAAAAAAGGGATAAGGAATATTCTATGGGAATATTCCCTTTGCTTAGAGGAAAGTTAAATTAATTGCTAATTAAACAAGATTTAATCATGCAATTAGGGGATTAGAAGAATTAAAGTGTTTATTCATTAAATTAAATTATTTAATGACTAGGGAAGAGATGAAATGATATTTAATTAAATAACTTAGGGTTATTTAATTAAATAAGATGACTTAGGGAATTAAATTAAACATTTTGATGTATTTACTTTAATGAGATGAAATGTTAGTGTGAAGGGGGATGAATTAACTCAATTAGGCCAATCAATGAAAATGATGCAATTAATTAAATAACTAGGCTATTTAAAATAATTAAGTGAAAAAAAAGATGAATTGAAGAGGAAAATATATTAATAAATATGTTTTAAGTGTATGATATCGATTAGCACATTTTTCAGTGTCTATATTTTTCCCCTCTTTGAAGCGAGGTATGTATTGCTTTGGCTCAAAGATTGATGCTTTTCAAATTAAAACTGCTACTTAAATCAAAAAATAATTTTTATTTTATTTTTTTGATGCCCCATTGCTAAAGGATAAAGCTGATTCCTTGCCCCCTCAAGAAATTGGGCAAAAATTTCAAAATTTGGGTTGATTTCTTAATAAACATTACAAGTTGTCTCGAGGGTCCAAAAAGGCTCCAAGATGCAAGAATAATGCAAAAAATGATGCAAAATTAGGTCCACATTGGAAAAATTAGTGAAAAGGATGATAAACCCTATCTTCAAGGTTAAATTAGGGAAAAAACCTAATTTTCTTGCTTAAATAAGCCAAGAAGGGTCACTTTCAATTAATTTGTGCATTCACACAAAAGAGATTCTTGCTATTTTGAGCTCTAACCCTCTAATGAAATGGCACGCCGAGAGCTTCCTAGGCACATCTTTGACCGAGTTCAAGAGTTCTAATGGCTTCTAAGCACAAGACCACTAGTATGTAAGTCCGAACTTGATTTGAAATTTGACTTTTTGATGCATTATTATGCTTTGAATTTCAAAATTTGGCAACATCACTATATAGTGATGCCCAAATTAAAATTGGCGATGCCCAAATGAATTATAGTGACACATATTTATATGGCAACGCTATTCATGATTTAAAATTAGGGTTTCTAATTTAAAATGTGACACATGCTTGTTTAACAATGCTTTAGCCAATTTAGAAATTAGGGTTAGGGTTTTCCAAAGGTTAAATTGTGATGCTAGTTTATTTGGCGACACATTTTTTGATTTGTGATTTTAAATGCCTTCGGGCATTACAATTTGAAATTTGAATATAGCAACACTATTAAAAATAGTTACACTTTTGTCATTTTTGAGTTGTAAATTCCAAATTGAGTCAAATTTCCTTGATTTCCTAATGTTATGTGTTTTGCGGATGTAGGAGGTTATTCCACCACTGATTTCATAGGAGCACAGGCCCATTGTTCTAGAGAGATTAGATGATTTGTTAGAGTTATGCTAGGAGCACCCAGGAGAGATTGGCATCTAGTATGTTGCATATGCGCCTGTGATTTGGACACACTTAGTGATGATGACTGTTGTATGTGAGAGATGGCATAGCTAGACCTCATCTTTCCACCTTCTGAGAGGCGACATAGCAGAGACCTTGGAGGATGTATGGAAGATCCTTCATTTGTCGATTCATGGAGATTGTGTGATCTATCATGTTGATGTTGGATTTGATGCCTTCCTTGAGGTCATGGAGATGTATCAGATTGCTTTTATTACATCACAAATCAGCCTTGAGTCATACATAGGTCATGTGTCAACCTTCAAATTGATCACCAAAACCATCGTTTTAGGTTTGGTGGCTCCTGATAGATGCACTAGAGGATTCATATCAAGATGGTGCTTGGAATGGAATCAGATGTTATAAAGGAAGACACTTTTCTATGTGGGGGCCTGTGATGTTGGCTTCCCTATATCATGATTTGCATGTTTTTTCTACTAGGATGGGAGAGCCATTAGTGTAGGGGTGACTCTACTACATATTTTGGCATGGGAGCACATTGTCATGCTCTGACCTATTGTTCAAACAACATACATTGATCCAGATGATCTTGTCATTTGGAGATATAGAGGTTCCATCACTTTGAGGCACACCAAATAGATTGGGCTCCTATATTGGTGACTAGTGATTGATGGCATGCCATTTTTCCACTAGCACCCATGGCTTCAAATGCCACCATGCTTTGATGATATCTATTGGCCTCCTACAATGATCTCATAACTAAGCCTTTACAACCATGATTCAGAGACTAGACATCTAGCTTGAATATCCATTCAATCATCATGAAGGTGCATTTAACTTGTCAACCCAGGGACATGAAATTGAAATGGGTCAACATTGTATGTGCACTAGGGTCTCAAGTAGTCATTGCATTCTACAGCTAAGAAACATAATGCTGAAAGTAAACAGCTGAAAGGAAATAAAGAAAATGTTCAACATCAACCAACAACTATTCTTAAGCTAAATGTATAGAAAGAATGCAAATCTGTATGACAAACAGGGACTACTTTGTCTAGTTTGGTTGTAGGAATAGACACAAAATGGACTTCTATTGGCTGTAGGAACAGTCAATGCTAGATTTCAAACTAAGTATCAAACAACAAGTAATACTAAGCTAATTCTAAACTAAGAGAACAAATTACTCACCAAGTGGGCCCCCTTGGATAAGTATCCTCTAACCTAACAAGAATTCAGATGTTCAAACCTAGAACTTTATTTTATTCACTATAAATCATGCATACAAAGAGTAATGTATTTGTATCACTCAAAATAAGAGTACAATGTAAAATTGTGCAACCTCTAAAGAAGGAGCATCAAATTATTATTTATACTACAACTAACAAGGTAGTCAACTCCACGATTGGGAGGACACCATTTAGGGAAAATAGGGGAAAGTGGAGTAATGATGGTTATGCATGCATGGAATCTAGTCATACATGCAAGTCAAGCATATATCTAGCACAACAATAACACCCAAGCATGCTTGATCATTAATATCCACTGCAAGGCCATTACGTTCAGTTGCATGAAGAACCTTCGCTACCAGCTGCCTTTGACTTGGAGTAGCTTCTCAACTGAATGTTATGGTGCATGCCCAGCTCGTGGTGTCTTCCATAACTTGGTATATTAATTCCATAGGCCAAGGTTAGTATGTATAATAACTACACATTAATAACCACTCTAAGAAACATTCATTAATCACATGCAAAATCAATATAGATGACCCACATATTATGCCAAATACCATTAAAGCTTGTAGAGATAGGGTAATGTCAAATGTCAATGGTTTGATGGAAATAGTATGCCAATACTAACACTTAAGCATTAAATTCCATGACATCTATGAGTGAATCGACTATAGTTTCTTCCCAAAACTAGACAAAAAACTAGGTTCATCAATATCCAATAGTTATATTTCACTAGGAAAACCCAACACATGTAGGAACAAGAGCACCATATTATTGAGAGATATCTCCTAGACAAGGTAGCCTGATAGTTTGGAGAGGTCTGAGATAGACCTAATGATGCATATAGGGACTTTTTTGCAAGATCAGCTAGAGAGGTTCCCACATGGAAACCAACCATTCCAACTCCTAAGGCTATAGAGAGCTTCACAGAGTTGGTGGTTTATCCTTGGGAATATGATCAGGGATAGGTTGTAGCTCAGACTATGCCTACATATGATGCTTGGTTTATCCCTCCCCAATGATTGATAGATCTAGTGGATGCTCTTGCCAAAACTAGTCCAAAAACTAGGTTCATCACTCCCCCCAAACCTAACATTTTTCTAGTCCTCTAGTAGGGGAAGAGTCATTCTTCTTCCTAGTCAAAGCTTTGAATTTTTTAACTGAGAGTTGTCCAACATCAATGATTGTAGTGCACGAGTCATGATCCCAATAGAATCCTCCCAATATGTCAAAATTGTCCCATCTTTTCCTTTCTGCAACAATATCACTTTTATAGAATATGAAATTTTCCATGGGCCACATGAGCAGGGGTGGTTGAAAAGTCAGGGGAAGACAATGTTGTCCCTAAGCTCTCCCAATCTAAATATGTCTCTCAATTATTTTTAATGTTGTAGCATAACTGTGAATGGAATGAGGCTTAGCCTATTTCAGCTCATCAATCAAAGTATTCCATCTCTGGGATAAACATCTCCTCATGGTTTCCTCTTTTGTTGTTTTTACCTCATACTTAGTGTAGACTACCTCAATCTAAGGCATAATCCTATTGCCATAACTTGTTCTAAGTAGTATTCTATGCCATTCTCTATAAATATCCCTTGGGTTACTTGATTCAGCTCTAACAAGCAGAGGGATATTGGACTCCAAATTTTTATAAGCATCATGTTGTTGTCCCCAACTAATTTCATTTTGTACCCAAGACATGAATTCTCTCAATTGGACATCTCCAACATAGAGCAGTGGGTTCCAATCATGGTCCTTTGTGACAACATAATTATGTAAATAAAATTCTTATAATAAATTCTTCATTTCAAGGGAGGCAATCCTATAATCATTGAAAAATTTCATAGGGGTTTCAATAGAAGGATTCAAACCTGAGGCAAGACTTTACATCTTAGAAGAGAGATAATTCTCTTTTAGGAGCAAAGCATAGACCCTCGAGGGCTCTTTAAATTATAGAATCTTTAGTGCTAAAGCTACCATATCATCCACCCTCTACTTCATGGTAGCAATTTATGCATCTTTTTCCTCAATTTATTCATCCTTCTTTTGAATTTCCTCCTTCAACTTATTTTTTTCCTTTTTCCATTCTTCCTCCCTTCTTTTTATCTCTTTCTATAGATTCAAAATTGTTGCATGTACTGTAAAACTAGGAGGATTATGAATGCCTACCAGTCTTTTTATTGATGGCTACTCCTCATATGATACTATTTACATGGACTCGGGTTGTCTAGTTATCTTTGGTAGTAAGGGTGTTTTTTCTTCTTCTTTTTTCTGCAAGGACTCTTGTTGCAGGAACTCTTGCTTAGATTCTGGTTGTTTTTGTAGGAACTCTTGCTCATGTTGTAGGAAGTCCTAGTTTTCCTCCAATTCTTCTGTAATGCTAGCAAGATCACCTATGTTATGTTTGTTTCCCCCTTAAATATGTCTTATTCTTTTCCAACATGCTCCTACTCCATTGGAGCTTTAGGATCCTCATGTGAAGTCTCACCAAGTTTAGGGGATTCCTTTAGAGGCATACCAATCGCAGACCTGACTGGTCTTGATTTTCTAGGAGGTCTTTCACATTTTCCTTTGGCTATAGGAAGAATAGTATTAGCTTTCTCTTTTTCAAGATTGGCACTTTTATTTCTACAGGTTGTGTTTTAGCCTTTCCTTTTCTCATTTCTACCCCTCTTTACTATTCCCTAGCTTTCATGAGGGTTTCAAGTGGAACTTCATCATTAGAATATAAGGAAGAGATTTTTTGTTCTAAGTGCTATGTTCTAGAAGAACTAATTTCAATGGTTTCCTCTAGTTTAGGTGGATTCATGCTAGAGCCAACACTAGAGGTTTAAGCACTAGGAATGGCTTCAACCATGCTTACTCTCCTGCTAGATCTATGGGATCAAGGTATAGCCCTAGGTGGAAAATGCTCAACATCAACAAACTCCTCCTAGTGATAATTTGGATCAACCTTAATAAACTCTTCCCAATTAATTTTAGAAACATCACATAGAGATTTTTGAACTAGAAATTTAATCAAGCAATGGTGGGAAACAAAATTATCCAAACTTTCTAGGTCTCGGCCGCCATGATTGAGAGAAGATTGTATAAAAAATTGGGTACATTCATCCTTCTCCTATGCCTTTAATGTGATTCAAAATCTTGAAGTGGATAGAATGCAAGTTTGATTTGTGACCCTCACAAGTAATGTATTTGATGACATACATAGCTATCTACTTCCATGGCTCAGGCAAAGACATTCTTTTGGTGCCCTACTTGTCTATGGTCAATGGTGGGTCGTTTGGATCTATGAATTCAACCCTTGTTGACCTAGCATCTCTAGAAATAGGGTAATTTTCACCATCAATAGGTAACCCTATAACTTCTACAATTCTTCCCTCTATTACCACAACTTCCAACCCTTTTACTATGGGTTTTCCTTCTAAAATTTTTTGGGAAAATTCAAGGGAAATTCCTTTATCAAAACCATCCAACTTAAAAAAGTAATCTATCCATCCACAATTTTGAAATTCATCTAGGCATTGTGCATCCTATAGTAAAATATCATGCATTGTGGGTTTGTTTCAAACTAACCCACCTCTCATTGACTATAATGAAACAAATGATTTGTAACTTCTTTTCCTATAATTCCCCTTCTGAAAATCAAATGCACTTTCCTACAATGTCTTCTAATTTCTAGTGCCAGCATCGATTGAGTTTCCTCTCTTTTTTTTTCCTTTTTTCTTGCAACTAAAGATTATGAAAGGGGAATAATAGCAAGAAAATAAGTGATAAAGGGAAATTATGATAGGAAGCATTGGCAGCTATAGTTATTGTCACTTCACACATGCAATCAACTCATTTAAAAATTCTTGATGTAGCCTAATGTGGTTTGACACATAGACGATAAAATATTTTCATCTTTTTCGTTCCCTTCCCCCCAACCTAAATTTGGACATGTGTCTACACATGTGAGATGAGAGTGGCAGTTGACGGGCAACGATGACATTTTTTTGAATACCTATACTAATGCACAGTGTTTAAATGAATGTACTTAAAATATGATTAAAGATAGCAATTAATGCACACATACCTAAATATGTGGAAGATTTGCTACACAGATCTTGGATAAAGTAACGCTCACCTTGTTGGAAAATGAATTAAGCAATAAATGAAGATGAGTTGGAATGAGGTGAGGTGGAATGAAGTGATGGAAGAGAGAGAAATGTGGTGTGGATAGGTGGATGGGTAGATGATGAAGAAATGGACTTCCACATAAGTGAAATTCTTTATTATGAAAAGTGTGTACCTTAATTAGGTTGAAGGAGGGACACTAGGTCCACTACATTTGGTTGTAGGAAGCTCTAAGAGCTGGGTGAATTGCTAGAGGAACTCTTCTTTAGAAGCTAGCTTATGATATAATTTGAGGAGATGACCGTTGACGAGTAATTTAAACCTAATAGGTTCAATGGCGCTAAGTTGAACAGCTCCATTGGGAAAGACCTCAACAACTTCATATGGTCCTAGCCACCTTTTCTATAATTTTCCTACATTGTCTTGGTATCTTGAATAATAGAGCAAGGCCCAATCTCTTGGTTTGAACTTCTTGTCCTTCATAAATCTATCATGCCACTTGATTCTTTGATTATGCACTAATTATGTATGTTGCAAGGTTTCTCTCCTTATTTCATCCAAAGCATTTAGCTATATGATTCTTTCTCTCTATGCTTCAAAAATGTCCATTCGTAAATCCACTGCAATTCATAGAGTTTTGTGTTCAAATTCAATTGGAATCATAGTTGTCTTTCCATATAGTAACTCAAATTGGTTGAAGCTTTTAGTTCTTTTACATGTTGTCCTATAGGCCAAAATAGCTTTGGGTAATCTATTTTCCCAATCTTTCCTATGGATAGCTATTTTTTTTAGTTAGAATGGCTTCAATTTCTCATTTTGTCACCTCAACTTGTTCATTAGTCTAGGGGTGATAAGGAGTAGACTTTATGTGCTTGATATTGTACTCATTTACTAGTGTTGCAACAAGAGTTGATTTGAATTGTGGCCCTTGATCAATCACTATCTCTCTTGGAACTCCATATCTCATGAAAATATCCTCATAAAGAAATTTTGCAACCTTGTTATCCCTTTCATGCTTCATGGCCTTAACTTCTACCTATTTTGCTACATAATAAGTGCATACCAATACATAAGACTTACCATTTGATGGGGGGTCAATTTTTCCCACAAAATATAATCCCCACTTATCAAAGGGAGCGATTACCATATGAGGACATAGTGTCATCTCATCGGATCTAGTTGATCTACCCATTCTTTGACATCCATCACATTTTTTGGTTTACCTTCCTACATCCTTGTGGAGTGTTGGCCAATAGTTCACTGTGTTCAAGATCTTCATTGTTGTTCTTTTAGCCACAGAGTGTCCTCCACATGGTTCATTATGACATGCATGAAAAATGTCATATGTCTCATCTTCTTTCACACATCTTCTCATGACATGGTCAGGTCTAGTATAAAATGAACATCCAACAATCCAAGAGAAAGGAAAATATTTTTCAATGAGTTCCCTTTTCTCTTTTTGGGATAAGTGAGAAGGAACTCTACCTATAACCAAGTAATTGGCTATGTCAACATACTAGGGTATTTGTACAATGAGAGAGAATAGATGCTCATTAGGAAAAGAGCCATCTATGGGTTGATTGTCTTCTGATGTAGTTATCCTTGAAAGAAAATCTACAACAATATTAGCTTTCCCTGGCTTATCTACAATGGTTATATCAAACTCCTACATCAATAATAACAATCTTATTAATGGTGCAATAAGATTTTTGGATTTGATTGTGTTTTGGTTTTTCACATCAACGTTTTGAATCATACTACATGATCCATCATCAGGATGAAAGAGAGATGGAGGAGAAAATGGATTGTTGTAGACCAAAGCAAGCTAAAAAGAGAGAGAGGGGGGACAGAAGGAAGGAGGCACATGGTTCGAGGTTGGGGGTGGATTAAAAATAAAAGCAAAGGAGAAAACGAGAAGATAAAGAAAGTGAATGAACTCCAGATAGGCACACGGTTCAAGGTGCTATCTGGAGTTCATTCACTTTCTTTATCTTCTCCTTTGCTCCTTTGCTTTTATTTTTAATCCACCCCCAACCTCAAACCGTGTGCCTCCTTCCTTGTGTCCCCCCCTCTCTCTCTTTTTAGCTTGCTTTGGTCTGAAACAATCCATTTTCTCCTCTAGCTCTCTTTCATCCTGATGATGGATCATGTAGTATGATTCGAAACGTTGATGTGAAAAACCAAAACACAATCAAATCCAAAAATCTTATTGCACCACTTGATGGATTGTGGAAACTTGATATCTTTCATCTTGCTAATCTTCCTATCATCAAAGGTTTATTCATGAGATATCTAATTTCTACATGATTAGTGTGCACCAAAGTTTGGTAGCTTGTTATATAATGTATGAATTTATTCAATGCATAGACTATTGCCGACATCTCTTTCTTTGTCACTATATAATTGAATTCAGATCCTTTCAATTTTTTGCTTAAAAAGTAAATAACATTTTCAACAGCCCCTTCTTTCTATCTTAAGACTGCTCCTATAGCATAATTTGATGCATTGGTGTGAATGCGGAAAAGAAGCTCCCAATTGGGTCCCTTAAGTACAGGAGCATTTGTATAATTTTCCTTCAAGGAAAAAAATGTCTTGTCACAAGCTTCAGTCCATTGAAATTCAGCATGCTTAGTGAGAAGGGTATACAATGGTGTTGTTACCTTGTTGAAATCTTTCAAAATTTTCCTATAATATCCTGCATGACCCAAGAAACTCCTAACATCCTTTTTTTTTACAGGTGTAGGTGGATTTGTGATTACCTCTATTTTTGTATGATCTACTTGAATTCCCTTGTGGGAGATGTAGTGTCCAAGAACTACACCCTCTTGAATCATCATGAAGCATTTTTCACTATTTACAAAATTTTTTTGATCCTAACATCTTTGTAGGACTCTCCTAAGATTTTGCAATGCTTGATCAAAATCAACACTATAAGTGGTGAAGTCATCCATATAAATCTCCATGTGATCATGAGAAATGTCTGAAAATATACTAATGACTACCCTCTAGAAATTTGTAGGTGCATTACACAAGCCAAATGGGAATATCGAATAGGCATAGGTCCCCCATGGATAGATAAATGTGGTCTTCTCCTGGTCTTCTAGTGTAATTTGAATTTGGTTGTAGCTGCTAAATCCATCTAGAAAAGAGAAGTATTGCTTTCCTACAAGTGTTTCTAAAACTTGATCAATGAAAGGTAAAGGAAAGTGATCTTTCTTGGTCAAAGCATTAAGTTCTCTATAATCAACACAAACTCACCACTTCCCTCCTTTCTTCTAAACAATCACTAATGGAGACACCCACTAACTATCTGAAATGGGATAGATAAAACCTACATCTAGCAATTTCTGCAGTTCTCCTTTCACAATTTCTCTTAGTGCAGGGTTAATCCTCCTTTGTGGCTATCTTACTAGAGTGCAATCATCTTTGATATAAATTCTATGGGTCCAAATTTTAGGATCCACTCCCTTCATGTTGTGATAATCCCATGAAAATGCATGTTGATGGGCCCTCAATAGATTTACCAAAAAAATTTGTTGTGTTTCACTCAATTTACTATTAACATTAAGATATTTTCCTTTTGACACTTGTACTTGTATAGTTAACTCTACCATGGCTGCCTCATTAACACATGGTACCTTTAGTTCATAAAAAATCAATGTATGGAATATACCTATTGCTGCAAGAAATCTGCCTGTTGGAAGAGCATCTACAAGAAGATTGGTTGTAGGAAGAGTGGCTATAGGAAGAACATCTATAGGAAAAATGTCTATAGAAATAGTGGCTACAAGAAGAACAGGTAGAAGTTTCCTAACTAAAGTAGAAGATTATGTTTCCTCCACTCCATATTGGTTCTGAATGATTTTAGTCGACACCTCATTCTCATCTTGGAGTTGCATGAAAGAGCTTCTACCTAGCATCATAAGTTGCACCACATAATTAACTTCCTTGGCCTCTTCACTAACTTGTGGCCATACAAAATCTTCTTCATCATGAGATGGTTGAGCAGGTGGATACATAATTTATTTTTTAGTATTTCTTCCATATGAAATGATCATGTCACTTGACTGACATCCAATGTAGGCATCTATAGTTTCGAACCAAGGTCTTCCAAGGATGATGGGATAGCCACCTAGTGTAGCCATAGGAGAAAGAATCATAAAATCTATTGGATATTCCCAGGAGCCTAGAACTATGACAAGATCCTCCACTACACCTTTAGGCTTAACAATAGATCTATTTGCAAACTACAAGATAGTAGGAGTAGATCTCATGCTTGCAATATTTAGTTATTGTAGGATGTATCTAGTCATTAAATTGATTTTTTCCACTAAATCAATCAAAGAATTCTACACTTGAATCCCATTTATGACAACTGCTACCACAAGACCACCTAGGTCATTAGACTTGAGAATAGTCACTTTTACCAGTATGATATCAACTAGTTGGCCCACCACATGAGCTATAGTTGCATCTTTCTTCTTCCTTCTTGGCTTATTAAGACAAGCTTCCTTAATAGCTTTGTCATAGATTGGAACATATTTTATGGCCTGAAATAGGGTTATTTGAACACATATATGCTTTATCTCATCTAGGATGTCAAAAGTAGTATACTCTTTTTCTTCTTTCTTCTTGGAAACTTCTACTCTTTAAGGAAATGGTGGTTCTTGCTTGGTCTGCTTGGCTTGGACTGGTTCAAGACTTTTAGGTGCATTTGGCTAAATAGGATCATTCAGAGGCTCCTCCTCCTCTTCCACAAGAAGCTCGGTAATGATAGGCTTGGAAGGGGCTTGTATTTTTGTTCTTGAACACAAATGGATATACTTATACTCACAACATATGCAGGGAATTGATTTGAATCGGCAGAATATATGGCCTACTACTGTGGTTTGTTACTAGGATTGGGTGTGGGATTATTTGGTAGATGAGTTGGTTTAGGTGAATTAGAACTTGGATTAGTAGGTTGAGGCATTATAGTCGGTTATTAGGGCTGAGAAGGTGGCTACATGTAGCTACTATTATGAGTAGGCCATTGTTGTCATCCTCTCTATTGACTTGTTTGCTACCAATTTCCTCGAGGTGGTTGCTAGTGCCCTTGAATTGCTGCCAATTCCCCTGAGGTTGTTTCCACTGAGGTGGAGGACTTTGATGGCTAGGACAAGCATTTGAAGGGTTAATCCAAGGCTATGGTGGATATCCTCCATAACTAGGTAGATATGGGGGTTTCCATTGGTTGCCAAATGAATAAGAGTTAAAATGTGGTCCAGCATAGGATAATGGATCTGGTGGCATACCTTGTCTTGGAGGCCAAGGCTTCCTTTGTACAACATAGTAGACTCTATCTTTTTCAATCTAAATTGGATTGAACTCAAGTGGAATTTGCTTACTTTCTAGGTTAGCAACCATCTTACATCTATTTTCCTTCTTCTTTTGTCTATAGTGGGGACAATACTCTATCAACATCATTTTTCCCTCCTCTTGCTTCTTTTTGGCTTGAAGTGTATCTAGATGAGTAGCTAGATTGTTGATAATATCTTGCTTGAAGTCTGCTAGTAAATGAGTGATTTCCATTCTTGAAACTCCACCAGTAGTTGATTTACCCATGGAAGATTGATAAGCTCTCCCTTTCTTTGAAGCTTCCCTAGAGTAATTCTGGCGTATTTTCTTGATATACTCTCATGGAACTGTGGAGATATCTCCTCCTGCCATGAGATCCAAAGCATTAGTGTAACGACCATTTGATTCCTCTCAAGAAAAGAAACTTTTGTGAGTCCTCATTAAGTGCATGGTGTAGAGAATTTTACAAGCAAAATAGAAACCTTGCAATGTAATATTCTAAGCTCTCGTCTTCCTTCTATTGCATCCTGAAAATGTCTCCTCCTCTCATGTCACTACCCTTATAGTATTCCTTGCATTTCTTAAATAATTTTTTCTTCATTTCTTCCCAAGTTTCCATAGTATCCTTTCCTAGGCTCATGAACCATCTTAATGCAGCCTCTTTCAAAGTGGTGGGAAATAACTTAAGCCTATGGGCATCTGTAGTATAATCATAACTCCTGTAGAGTATTTCAAACTCAAATATGAAGGTATCAGAATCTTCTATCACAAGTCCATAAAACTTGGGGAGTGTTGAGGCAGGGATGTTCTTGATGTTGTCATCTTCATTTTTATGGGCAATAGGGAAAGGAAAAGTTGGTTGGTTTTGTCTTTTCCTATTTGCATCACCCATGCATGCTTGATGTGGTTCAAAGAAAAAGGGGTTCTCAGGTTGATTTTGATCTTCTGAGGAGACTTCAGAACTAGTTAGATTAGTATATGTATCTGCAAAGGGGTGTGGATCTTCTTCTTCTTCTAGTAGGTTTTAGTACTCAACTAGCTGGAATGGATGAGATTGTTAGGAAGGAATCTCCCATAAGAATCCCTTCTCCTTCTTCTATGCATATGGTATCACTCACTATCAGTTAGCTCACACAAAGAATTGGCAAAGAATTAGGGGGTTATTACTTCCTATATGAGGATATACTAAGAACAACTTTCAAAAATACAACAAAAACTGCCAGTGACTCCCAAAACTTTCTAGCTTGACACCATCCCCGGCAACGGTGCCAAAAATGTTGGCCTCCTACAATGATCTCATAACTAAGCCTTTATAGCCATGATTTAGAGACTAGACATCTAACTTGAATAACCATTCAATCATTATGAAAGTGCATTTAACTTCTCAACCCAGGGACGTGAACTTGAAATGGGTTAGCTCTATATGTGTACTAGGGGCTTAAGTAGTCATTGCATTCTACAACTAAGAAACACAATGTTGAAAGTAAATAGCTGAAAGGAAATAAAGAAAATGTTGAACATCAACCAACAACTATGCTTAAGCTAAAATGTAGAGCAAGAATGAAAATTTGTGCAACAAACAGTGATAGCTCTATTCGCTTTGGCTGTAGGAATAGACACATAATGGACTTCCAGTGGTTGTAGGAATAGTCAATGCCAAATTTCAAACTAAGAATAAAACAACAAGTAACACTAAGATAATGCTAAACTAAGAGAATGAATTACTAACCAAGTGGGCCCCCTTGGATAAGTATCCTCTAAACTAACAAGAACTTGGATACTTGAACTTAGAACTTCATTTTATTCACAATAAATCATGCATACAAAGAGTAATGTATTTATATCAGTAAAAATGAGATTACAATGTAAAATTGTGCAACCTATGAAGAAGGAGCATCAAATTATTATTTATACTACAACTAAACAAGGCAGCCAAATCCATGACTAGGAGGATGCCATTTAGGGAAAATTGGGGAAAGTGGAGTGATGGAAGTTATGCATGCATGGAATCCTATCAGACATGCAAGTCAAGTGAAAATTCAACATAATAGTAACACCTAAGCATGCTCAATCATTAAGGTCCACTAGAAGGAAGTTACATTCAGTTGCATGAAGAATCTTGCTTCTAGCTTCCTTTGACTTGGAGTGACTTCTCAGCTAGATGTTATGGTGCATGCCCAGCTGGCAGTGTCTTCTATAACTTAGCATATTAACTCTGCAGGCCAAGGTTAGTATGCATAATAACTACACATCAATAACCACTCTAAGAAAAATTCATTAATCACATGAAAAATCAGTATAGATGGCCCACATATTATGCCAAATATCATTAAAGCTTTTAGAGATAGGGTAAGGTCAAATGTCAATGGTTTGAGAGAAACATTATGCCAATACTAACACTTAAGCATTAAAGTCCATGACATATATGAGCGAATCGACTATAGATTCTTCCCAAAACTAGACAAAAATATAGGTTCATCAATATCTAATACTTATATTTCACTAGGAAAACTTGATACATGTAGGGTCGAGAGCATGATATTATTGAGAGATATCTACTAGAAAAGGTAGCCTGATAGTTTGGAGAGGTCCAAGATAGACCTAATGATGCATATAGGGAATTTTTTGTGAGATTGGCTAGAGAGGTTCCCACATGGAAACCAATCATTCCAACTCCTGAGGCTATAGAGAGCTTCACACAATTGGTGATTTAGCCTTGGGCATATGATCAAGGATAGGTTATAGCTCAAACTATGCCTACATATGATGCTTGGTTTATCCCTCCCCAGTGATTGATAGATCTAATGGGTGTTCCTCCCAAAGGGAGACCTAGAGGAAAAGGAGCGGGGAGAGGTAGAGGATAGGGTGGCCAAGATGGCTAGGATGGTCAGGCTTTACCCATGGTACAATAATAGCCTCCTTAGCAACCTCCAGCTATATAGTAGCAGCCAAGACCACCACCACTACCAGATGCTTGGGATACACATAATCAACAACTACATTAGTAGGTGCAAACATTGACTGTGAGTGGGATTAGGCCTGACAATAGATTTTGGGTCTTAAATTGCTAAGCGAGACTAGGAACGATAGTAGGTGGTTGCTTTGCATCAACAAGTTGAGGTGATGATGGTGGAAACTCATGGAAGGACATTTTCAGTGCAGTTATACAGAGAGGCCATTACAGAGGCTACATATTACCATCAACATTATCATCATGATGTACTAGTGGAACTAAGACAACCAAATTTTTCATAGCACAACAATGCATAGTTGTGAGTAGAGGATCAACCTAAGAGGAAGGATGGAGAGGGTAGTGGCCATTAGGGCTAGATATTATGTATAGACACTTTTTTTATTTTTCCCCCATTATTTTTCATGGGCTCCTTTCTAATAGTCTCATTGATATTACATACATTCATCCGGATTTTGTACCATATTCATTTTTATATATATATGATATAGATATGGATGATTTATGATGTGATTTGTTCCTTTTATTTCATGCATGCATGGATGAGATGCTTATATTTGATGATGTATGGATGCACATATGTCTATATGATATGTGATGATCATGATATGGATGGATGAAATGTTTCCTTCTTTTTTTATTATCTTTTGACAATATTCCATGGAATGAAAGATATGGATGCATTTATTTTTATGTATTTTCTATGCATGTTTTATGATGAAAATTTATGCATTTGGATGTATGGATGAAAATGTTTATGATATGGAACAATTTGAGATAACAAATCTCTATTATTTATCACAACTCAAATGATTATGTAGAATGTATGATGTGATATGCAATGATTATGTTGATGATTTTTTTATCATTATACTATGCTTATGAGATGCGTGTATGTTGATAGTTTGTTGATGTAGGGTGGATGCATTAATGATGTTTTTGTTGACTGTCATGATACCAGGTTAATGCGAAGAGAGGATAGAAGAATAAAGAATGAATAATCATTGATGATGATTGCTTCAAAAGATCCAATAAGTTCATGATCCATCAAGACTTTATTAGAGATGGTGATGAGACGATGCAAAAATGATGATGAAATGTAGGATGAGTTGCTCACACTTCAGGATTGGGATTTTTGGTTGTTCCATATTGTTTGATATAACATAGACATGATGCATCAAGGTATTAATAACCAATATGGTGTTGTATCTAGTGTAATGGAATTTGAGTCGACAAATAGATAGGATATTTCTTGTTCACACCTTGACATATGGAAACATCGTTGGAATAAAAATTAGAAGCTTAGAACATATTGGACCAAAGCATACACAATAGTCAACAACATACCCTAAACAACCTTCCTACCCACAACTAAACAAGTATGCACCAAGATTATTTTACAAGAGTATCCGCAAGCAAAAAAAAATGAAAGATAATGCTTGATGCCCCATTCCTTTCTCTCTAAATCATTTTTAGATAGAAATCATTGAGAGGTTCTTGGAATGGGTCATTAAGATAAATTATAAGAAAATATCAAAGACAAATAGTTAGTGTTATCTATAGCTTTTTCCTAGTTTAAGTTTAGCTAAAGTTATTTATGATACTGATGTCCATCATAGGAAGGATACATCCTAGCACATGTTTATCATAGGGTTTTTTTTACATTTGGACAATGATGCTAAAATGAGTTGTTGCTAT
>VDFB02000013.1:167000386-167043071 GCA_007258455.2 Sequoia sempervirens | reverse complement strand
TCAAAGAATTAATTAAAATACTTGAATGGGATTATAGGTGAATATGTTCTATATAAGGATTTGATAAGTAGTATTGGGTGAGAATGCATACTGATGAAATTGTAATGCAATATTGTCAGGGATATAAGTTATATGTTATGTATTAAATCTGTCATAAACCTTTAGATGCTTATGAATTTGACTCCTGCAATGGATCTATGGCACTGATCTAAGTTGTACTAATTTTTGTAGTTCAATAATTGTTTGTCTTTTCGTAGAGCTTGCTACAAATTGCAAATTAATGACGATATTTTACTATGGATTGTGTTGTAGTTATCTCATGCTCCACATAGTTGATATTATCAGTGAACAACCAATTTTATTTGATAGTATCCTATTGTGTTGAGCTATACAATGGGATAATCTGTTATGTGTTAATGTTGTTTATGATATTGGTGGAAAGGTTGTAAACACATTAAGGGATCACCCTCCCAGGTCTTACAGAGCCCAAAGTGTAGGAGGCTTTTTAAATACCTCGTCAGTTGGTCTAGGTCCTTCGAGCTGCCCTTGATTGGAATTAGCAATCCCATAGGTAGATTAGAAGACCAACCTGGTTACAGTGTAAAAAACAAACAAACACCCTCTACATTTAACCCTAAACCCTAAACCATTAACCCTTAAACTCTAAACCCTTAAATCCTCTACCCTCTATCTCTCTCCCACTATAAACTCTAAAAATTTCCTTGTATTCTTTTATAATTTTCATTATTCTTATTTATTTTACACTTACATTTACAAATACACATACATATGCATTTACTGTTTTCCTTTATTTCTCATGTAGTTTAATAGTTTGATCAATTTCATATTATATGTGTTGAAGACTTTAGAATTTCAATTACATTAATTTATGGATATGTTGTATCTATAGCATTACAAAACCATATGCTCTTTGCATTTACACTTGCATTTAGAAATACACATTTATATACATAGATATAGATTTCTTTAATGATATGTTGCATTTATTGTTCTAGGAGAGCATCCAATAATTGGTTTACATTTACATTTAAAAATACATATACATACATACATACATACATACATACATACATACATACATATATATATATATATATATGTGTGCATGTGTGTGTGTATGTATATAATTTATATTCAATGTTTAGAAACAACCCATTAGCTTTGCACATGGGTAAAAATTCATAAAATCATATCTCCCATACATGTTTTGTTGAAACCTAGGCTTGAACCTCTCAGTTCACATGCTTTTCTTCACAAAACTTTTGAGGACAACAGTTATACCTTCTTTATTTCTCATCCTACGCCCTATTAATACATCCTATAATTACAACAGTATCTATGGGGCCTCTTACACAAGCTACAGTAATCACAAAAAGTGTAAGAGCCCCTTTATATCATGTTTGGACTACAAAACCTTCAAAAATAGGGTAATCGGGCTGTATGCAAAGAAATGAAGTTTTCTAACTCAAATAAATGCGTTAAGCCCTCAAATTAGATTCAAATCAAAGCTAACACATATATTCATGACCTGGAATTGATTTTACATCAAAATATCACTGCGTGTGACTATATAGTGCTGCATAATAGGAAAAATACATAAATTTTGAAGAAAAACACAAATTTTTGAATGCCAAGAGCTTGTATTTTAAATCCTCAACCATCAACAACCATTACAATGATCACTTTATGCCTTTTAAAGGCCTTTAAACGCCAACCACTAAAAAAACACCTCTACAACTAACTTATTTATCTTTTATGATCACATGAAACATAAAACACGGTAATTTCAAGGTTATTAACATCACTATTGAAATGTTTTAATTTTTTGACCTTTCAAACATTAAAAAGCACATCATTAAATTAATTATGTAATGGCATAAAAATTAAAAACATCATGAATTAATTATGTAACCACATAAGTCAAATATAATTCTATCAAGAAATTAATATCAAATAGATAATATAATCGCATAACTCAAACATTTCAATGTCATTGATCTTCTTCTTCATCCAACTCTTTGTCTGTATCATCTGATCTAGATTCGACATTGTAAGGATTGGTCATATCATCATCATCATCATCGATATTAGTTTTGATAATGTCATCATCCACACGGATATCATCTTAATGAACATTAGATCCTACATCATCATGATCTAGTTCCTCCTCTTTGACATCTTTGTCAGGGACATCATCAACTAACTGTTGATCCTGATCATCATCTACATCATCTTCTAGTTCTTTGGTATCTTGTTCTTCCACCACATTATACTTTATTGACCTTCCTCTTGGATCATGTCTAACAACAAATGACCAACCTAGTTTACCTGGAACCTCTGAATAAAATACCTGCTCATATTGGCTTGGAAGAACATAGGGCTCATTTCCTGCTCGCTCGATCAACCTTGTATTAACCATGTTAAATCCATTATCATGTTCAATAATAGTTCTCTTAGGATCATTTTCATTCAATTGTGCACCATAGGATGATGAACAAAATTAATCTGAATACTTAAATTCACACTCAAGTATATCATCCAAAATCCCATAGTATCGATTTTCTGAGACTTCTGGATGTATGTCGCTTCTAGATGAAACATTAGTCACCTAAAAGACTGTAGTTATACCAGAATCACAAGTTTTCTTCATGTCATCCAACATTTTGATTCAAAATTTACGACCATTGCACCACATAGCCTTGTAGTGTTTCACCTGCAATATGTCAAACATATAAAAATTATTGCAATATCGTCAGTTGATAAACATATTTATTCTTAGGTGCTGCCATAATAGTGGTTTACAATTTTTGGGAGATCTTGATTTTTGCTAAAATCACATATTTTTAAAAAATATAATGATTTAAGCCTTGAAGAGGGCTTGATCAAACCACCTTAGACCAATCCCCCTTGGATAGAACCCCAGTAGTTTTAAACCGTACCTATAATGGAGTTTCCTTTACACTTATCAAAATGCTGATAAAAAACCACTTTTGATTTACCTTTTGGGGGATCAAATGAATTCATTTAATTTTTATTTATTTTTAAGTATGTAGTCCTTATTATAAGCTTCCAAAAAATTATAGTTTTAATAAAATTTAATTTGATTATTATATTTATTTTTTATTTCTTGTGAATGTAGGTTTTTCACCAAAAATCAAGCTATTTGTTCTGCACGTGTAGAAAATTAACAAATTATCAAAAAAAAATGAAAAATATGAGTGCACTAGATATTGAAGTCTTTGATAAAAAAGAAAAGAAAAATTGAATTTCGATACACACAAAAAAAGTTACACATTATACAATCATGTTATGTTTGAATTGTAATTGGTTTAACTTTGAAACTTGATTAAAGAGAAAATATTCAATAAAAAACTATCTAACCAAGTGGAAGCACTAGCTATCGGAGTCACCAATCTAAATTCAAAAGAATTATAATTTTATAATTTATGAAAAAGAAATTATGTGTTATACAGTGAGCATTACTTTTTAAAAATGTTGTTTTTGAAAAAACTAGTTTTCAATGGAGATGGAAAAAGAAGTGAAATCTGATTCCAAAAATTTTGAAAAAAATATATTTAGAATCTCCAGAAAAAATGTCACGAAACTCTATTTTTCATCATCTTCAAATTCTTCATAGTTTAGCCACTATAGGTTATCGAAAGTGAAGATTTAGTTAAAAATAATAATTTCAGTGTCCAGTTTGGCCAAAAATTGTAAACCACTATTGTAGGATCACCCTTTTGGCCGAAAGTATGCAAAGAAAACAATCTCAGCATATATATATATCAATATAGTGAAAATAATTAAAATAATATGGGTGATTAATATATTTATATGTACCTATTTATCTCTTAAACCATATATAAATCAATTTCCCTTTGTGTAACATTGGAATCTCCATACGATGAGCTTCTTTAACCAATGAAGCCACCTTCCCATGTTAATGTGCAACCCAGTTGGTGACATCGTTCAATGGCAATCCATACCGTCATCAAATAAGTTGATTGGCTGACTGATACCGATGTAGTACATCCCCCTCTCGATGGCCCTTATTAAAAATTGGAGATTCACAAACAATTATAATTAGTTAAAATACCATAATTATCTGACCTTAATTTATAATTGATGTATATTGAGATTAAAAATTAAATAAGTACAATATACATAAAAACCATATGTAAAATGTATTCCAATTAATCTCCATGACCATCTTATAATTACCTCTCACTTTCCTCAATCTACCTTTCTCCATCAGGTACTCCCCTTCGAATTTGTTAATGGAGTTGGGATCTCAAATGTGATCTACATGGATCCTTGCTACAAACTTAAAAATATTTTCACTAATGTATACCATGGTCCGGTATACCATAGAACCCTCAGGATGTGCTTTTTGTCTAACCAAAGCCTTTAAAAATTTCAAGTGCCTCTCAACCATCCACATTGACCTTGTGTGTACAGGTCCACATAGTTCAATCTCGTCAACTTGGTGTATGAGGTAGTGTTCTTGTGCATTGAAAAATGTCGAAGGTAGACACTTTTGCATTTCACACATTAGACGAGAAATTTCTTTCTTCCAATAATTTATATCTTCTTTATGGATTTCTTTAGATGACAACCATCTACAAGTGATTCAAGGTGCAAATATATTAACAAGATTTAACAAAAATATACAATATATTACATAACAAATTAAAACAAATGGCAATTATAAGATGTATACAATGAATTGAACAAATGTACTACTTACCTCATGTATTTTCCAAGATCATATATAACTTTCTTGACATTTTTGTCGAAGTTGTCTGGGAGAGATAGAGGTAAAACGTACTGCAACAATTATAAAATGATCTTTTCATTATTTTTCCAAAAATACTAAACACAATACACTAAAAAGTACAAGCATTATACAAGTGTATATAATATACCAAAATAATTGCCTTAATGAAGGTATGCCAATCATGCATTATCATCCCTGACCCAAATTCACCTTTCTTTGTTATTATATTGTTTATGTTCGTAGCAAATTCTGTGGGAAATAAAATTTTCGTATGACTTCTTTTATAGCATTGCTTTGCTACTCTGTTAATAACCAAGGAAGGGAACTTATATTAATTTGGTCTCCATCACTATTTAATTGAATGACATTTTTCATTGCATGATTGGCTTCTTGAATGTCACTACAAATTTTCACAATTTTTTCTTTGTCATGCCTTCCATCCAATATTTTCCATAACGTTTCTCTTATATTCTTTTCTGATATGCATTGTATCAAAAAAATACACAATTTGTAGCTTCTCATAGTAGGGAAACCTACTAAATTGTCTGGGATAACTTTTCACCCCTGTGGAAGCTGGCCATTAATGCCTTGCTGACCTTCATGAAGCATATAAGTTAAAAAAATTAACAACGACAATCATTGTCAATTACAACATGAGTAAACACAACACAATATAAAAATATAAATTCAAAACATATCATATATGATAGATAAAATTTGATCCGATGTATAACCTTGATGATTAATTCTATTATATTCCAACTTCCATAGGCAAGGTGTCATTCTTCGTGGTTTTGATGTAGTCTCCTCTTTCCCATTGAAAATATGTTTTTCAGTAGTTCGATACTTATGATTTTTATGGAGGAAGTGCCTATACTCATCAAACACCTGCTTTCCTAAACTTGTTGAATGACGATATTTCATTTTGGGACCACAAATTGGACATGCAAATCTTCTCTTTGTTTGAAGACTTGCAAGATCATATATAATTGGACTAAATATGTGAATTTTTATAATTATATATAATGAATAGATTATTTTTAAAACATGTATGATATCTACTTCATCAAATTAAATATTGTTAAAGTGCAGTCAAACGTTATAACATACCACAAAAATGTGTTAGTTGTGGGGCATCATGAATTGTCCATACAAGCATTGCATGGAATTGAAATTGTCTTTGTCCTATTGGTCTAGAGACATCATACATAGTGACGCCATTCCATAACTTTAGTAACTTGTCAATAAGAGGCTCGATATATACATTCATATAACTTGGTACTTACCTAGTTGAATGAACATAAACATTACATAATTATTATAACCATTTTACTGCAATATATATAAATTAATGTACATGACTATTGAATGAAAAATAATAAGTATTGTACAACAAATAAGACAAATGAGATGCTACTACGTTAAAGAAAATTGATGTAAAAAAAAACTTGGAACAATCATTGACAACATTATGTGCTCCCTCTTTATTGACATCCATGGAGGAATGTTATTGTTGATAACAAAAATAGGCCACATTGAGTAAATAGATCTCAGCTCTCCAAATGGATTGATACCGTCTGCTCCCAATGAAAGCCTTAGATTCTGAGGTTCTTTTTAAAGTGTGGCCATTTTTCCTCCATGTCCCTAAATGCAGAACCATTAGCGAGGAATTCGAAGAATGTCATCTCCACTTCTATTATGTGCATGGTAATCCATAAATTGCACTAAGCTTTCACACCTAAATAATCCTTGCATACATGGAATAATGGGAATATAACGAAGAACCTTGCGAGGCACCTTTTTGTTAGTTATGTTCGATATCTATTGATATGACATTTCTGGGCATTCTGTTGCAAATTCTTGTTGTTTATGATATATAATATGATCATTGGGACATGCATCTATTGCTTGATACTCCATTCGATATCTTTCATAATGGCAGATAAATCTCAGTATGAGCGAGGTAAAATATTTGATGGTGGTAACAAAAATTCACCAATCAATCTACAACAAAAAATAATTTGTTAATATAAAGAATATTAATGGTACATATTTCATCCTTTATTTACTAGTGATGAACTAACAACAATTAAAATAGATGAAAAAAGATGACATATATGACATACCTTAACATCCGTGAGATTGCTATGTTTGATAAACCATTCATAACCTTCAAGTTCAACAACAACAATACAGTAGAGAGAAGATTTGTTTGGGAGCCTTCATAAAGGGGCTCGTATGCCTTCTCAAGTGTAGGTAAATCATGAACATCATCAAAGTCATCTTAATCATCATGATCAGCTCTGCCACTAAATGTGTCATGGATCAATGTATTCATACCATCATCTTCAACTGTGTTTTTTGGTGCATGATCATCTTCTTCCATAGGATCATTAACTTCATCTTCGACATTCACATCTCCATGTTCATCTGCTTGCAAAAACACATTCTCCAGGCCGTGATAATCCATATCATCTGCCCTAGGGCGCCCTACCTTTATAATAATGATAGACACAAATAAACCATGATCATGATCAAGTGATTATATATATATATATATATAATGTTAAAATGATATAAACATTTACAAATTCAATCAATATAAACACATGTAATAAACAATTTACCAATGGACGATAATCATGCCCCCCTTCAATGTGACCATGCTGCCTACAATGTTTCTTAGTTATTGTGATTAAAATTCATCTCGTCTTTAAGCCCTTGCAATTATTGCAAGGACAATAACATTTCCCATCACCCTTTCTTTTCAATCTAGCCCACAATCTATCAAGTGTCTCTTCATTTTGTTTTGGACTAATATTATCTGACATGATTTTTCTTTACCAAGCTTGACTATTTAGATCTTCAAAAAATATCAAACTCACACTCCAATAATTTTAATTCATAGACAGGTAACAAAATCTAATAATCCTGATATTTTACACCAAAAAAAATTGGCATGCAACCACCCCTGCAAAAGAGAAGATAGTCTGAAGTTAATGACCCCAAAAAACACTTTAAAATGCTATTTCCAAAACTTATTAAATTCTGATTTTACTATGATTTCCAACTATTAAGACTCTTAAAATCAGAATATTGAACTTGATCGCAAACTTCCTACAACGATGGAGGTAGCGAGCTAGTAAGAGAAAGTGACCCATTCCTAAGGAGCAACAAGTCAGAATCATCATTTCTAATGTCAATACGGATTTTTCCTTTTAGTTAAAGATGCAATGTGTCACTTCTTATGACGAGCTTATCCCTAGCACCCTGAACATTGAGAGAGCCCTAATCGCACAAGGAAGCACACACTAGTAGAATTTGGAAAATAAATGATTAGGTGACTAAAAATTTTAGTCACAACAACTAAAAATGACTAAATTCTGCTCATTTTTTGCAACTTATCTATAAATGAGTAAATAAATTACTAGTTTGGTCATTGATTAAAAATTATTTAGTCACACAAATAAAAATGACTAAATAGTTAGTCATTTATTTGGTCACAATCCATTTGAATAAATCATTTAAGGAATCAAGAATATAGCCCACCAAAATACTCTAAAACTTTAATATTACATACCCTAAAACTTTTGTCAAAATCTTATTTTCAAGCATAGCCCACCAGAATAGAGTTTTCATTTTAATAAACATACTCTAAAACCTTCGTCAAAACATTATTTTCAAGCATAGACGACCAAAATGGAGAAGTGTTTCTGTAAAGAATGAAAAAGAACGGTGAGGAGATGTGCGTGAAAGGAGGCATATGATTCATTGCTACTTATTTCATTCCTGTTCTGCTCAACAAATCTTACATTGTTCACTACTATTTGTAATCTAGGTATTTACTTGACATATATTTGCATAATCTCAAATTCCTTCAAAGAGACTTTTGAAGTATCAATGTATCCTATATAGGGTTTAGAATGATTTCTTTTAATTAAAAAAATAAATAAATGATGTATTTCCCTATAATTAGATAATGTGGAGATCTCCTAAATCTGCCCCAACACACTATCCTCTTTGGCACTGTATTCATTACTCTAACTACTAGGGTTTTGCATGTGACATCTTTAATATCTTCATGACTGTGGCTTTTAAATAGATCTCAATCTTTTCTTTAATCCTTTTCATGGTAACCCTTGAGGTCCATAATCCACCTTCAATCTCTTCTAAGAATGGTGTCTTAAGCTAGACTGCATAGTATGCATATAAAACAAGTCCTTCATACTTGCCATTGTTCCAAACCACCACTCATTTCCTTGCTTAAAATGTTGCCTTCATAAGCACAGTAACATTTTTTACAATCATGGTTGCTAGTGATTGACCATTAAGGTCACCACTTTCATCATGAAGATACAATGAGATTTTTGTCTTCAAACTCAAGGCATTATGCAAGATAACATTGTGAATTGTTTGTTGTGTACAATTTTATTTTCTTGCACATTTACTACTTTGCTAACTTCCTTTAGGACTAGGTATTGCACCCTCAGCTGCAATCTCAAACAGCTCACTCACTATCACTTGGAGATTCATTTCATGAGCATCCTTCTATAAAATCAAACTATGCCCTATAGACTACCTACTTACTATAGGGGACTCATTGTTTCATGGTATTGTAGTTCTTAAGATCCTTCAACCTTATTGACACTACTTGACAGTCCATAAGGTATCATTCACTATTCTCCCATCTTTGATGAGTCTCAAAACACTGCTCAAACATGCAATCCACTACCTCCATTATACATTAATGGCTAAGAAGAAACATTGAACCTATGATTACCACTATTACTTCAATTTGGATAGTCATTCCCTGATTGCATTTCCTTGTCTAACACTACCAAAAGCATTTGAAAAACCCTTAAGGTCAGCAAGGGGGTAAGGAAACTCACTGTTAAAATCTCCACTTTACTATGCAAGGTTTGAGCTTTATTATCTTATCACTGCTCAGCCTCTTTTTGACTTTCACATCTCAAGTGACTGCCATTCTTCTTATCGTAGATTGCATTTACAAATGTCACTAAGCTACATAGTGTGCTTGTTATTGGCTACAATCTTTAGATTACAAGATTTTGTTATTACCTACAATGTCTTAATCTTTCTGGTATTGCAACCTCACTAATCCACTATAGTTATTGTTTATGTTTCTACGGAGGCCTAGGGTTTGTACCCTAATCATGCTCTTACCAATGCTTCTGTTGGTATTAAAAAAAAACCTTAAATCTTGGGTCAGAAAATTAGTTATCTTGACAAAGTTGTGGTATGACCCTGGATTGTATCCTAGAGTGTGTGGGAAGCTTGTGTTTGATCATTAAGGTATGTAAACCTGATTAGGGAAATGTATCCTATATATCATGGGTCTTGCTTTAATACTTTCCATATTGGTTATTAGTAGATCACATTATTATAGTTTGCAGTAACCCAAGATTGCATTCAAGTATGTAACAAACTTGGTTTGTAGTTTAAGCTATACACTTTTAAGTAACATTCATAAGGTTCAGAAAATCATGATCACTCTCTAGAATAGCCAATTAAACATGGGTTGTGCTTGAATGCACTACATAATTGATACAATACAACCACTCTGCATATCAACCAGAGTTATAGGCTCTTTATTGCAGCAAGAGGTAATCACTCTTCAATCATGCTATAATTACTGTAGAGACATGAAATTAGCATTATGCACTTAATTCATATCCATTCTCTCATTCATAAACCCAATTCATGTTCATCCGCTCATTAAATAAATCAAATGTAGCAAATCCATTCACTAGGTAAATCGGGAATATTAAATAAATCAACTTGTCTCACATCAACCTTTAATTAAATAATCAAAGCTTTATTTAATTAAATCTCCAAGACATATTCCATCATTTTCTAATTTAAATAAATCAAATATTTAAGTCAAAAAGGTCAAACATCCTAATCATCATTAGGTTTATCTAAAACTGATTAATCTAATCTAATGCATGTCACATCCTCTAGATATTCCCACTTGCACAAATAAATCAATTTATTTATTTATTAAAATCCAAGATTTTCCATCAACATGGCATCTTTGAGGAATATTCCATCAAGTTTGAATTCAAAAGCAATTTGAAATGTACATCCAACAAGGCATTTAATAGGTCTTACATGAGCTCTTAGATGTCCCTTGCAAGTCAAACTCAACATTAACTCTCATTTCAAATTTGAATTTCCCCCTCTTGGGCACATTTCCCAAATCTTGCACACTCCTAAACCACTCACAACTTGAAAAGTGTCCTCCTTTCATTGGTCTATTTTTAGTCCAACATTCATCTATTTGGCCAATCCCTCATCAAGAAAATCTATAAATGGAAAGCTTTATTCATCATCAAATCCTTCACAATTTCATCCACAATCTCTTGCAAAGTCACTCTCTTCAAGAGAACTGATTTTTCCCACCATCATTGGCATTATATCATTTAGCTTATCTATCAAGGATTGGGAAAGAATTATTTTCTACAATAGCACCAATCCAATATGGGATAGGTTTGAGCATGCTTAGTCTTTTGGTATTTCATTACTCTACTTATTTAGCATGATTCAATATCTCATATGGATGCTTGATTTGCTGTATTTAACTTGGCATTATTACTAATGTTCATTGAAGTTGAAATATTTGTAGGTTCACCATCCACATTATGGCACTAGAAGGAGGGCAGGAGTTTAAAGTCTTTCAGTTGATTTTTTATTTTTTTTGTTGAAGCTCTGTCAAAAGAAAAAAAGAAAAAAAGAAAAAAGAAAAAATGTGTTCTCTTTTTAACTAATGTGGCATGTTGTTTTTCTTTATCTCTTAAGGATTTAACGAGACAAACTTTGACTGAATGCAATGAGTGTTTATGTAAATACGTAACTAATAAAAATTTACCATGAGTATGGTGGCCTGTCAAAAGGGACAGAGGCAAGGGTTACTGGTTTAGTTTGTTGTTTTTTTTGTTGTTTCCCTTTAGCCGTATTCCATTGAATTTATTTTGTACATCTCTTGCGAGCATTGTGTCTCTTTTAGGCAGTTCGCGTACCCTCTCCATGCTCCATTTGGGCATAGGTAGAGAAGTCTTGGGCAAAGGTTTTGTTCGCTTGTTTTCCACCTGCCAATGGAATTCATCTTGAAAATCTTTGAAGGCCATTAGTCTTCATTTCTATAGGAGGAGAAGCTGGTAGTTTCTCACATAAGAATGATTGAAATGCATTTTTTTTTTTTTTCCTTATTCAAGGCTACAACATTTAATGTTTCTATTAGTTTAAATGTGAGGATGCACTGTTTACATCTTATGGTGGTATTGACAGGCTTGATCCACAAGCCACAACTTCTTTAGATAAAATAATAATATTTCACAGCCAACTCCAAGCTTACATCCACGCCTTGGTCAAGAGAGGAAGATCATAGCCGACTCCAAGTTCACATCACCATTTTATGGATATAAGATCATGCATCAAATAACAATCATCACCATGCGTTTGCAGGGTACGATTCTTGCCTAATCTAGTTTCACTTCATTAATATGTTGACAGTTCTTACAGTTGCCTACATTCAATACTCTATCTTCAGGTGGCTAAGACAAAACAACTAGCACTGGCTTTGGTGTCATCTTCTGTTGTTAGTGTCATGCATATCTTGTCTATGGACCACTTTATAAATCTTCATTTTTTTTATAAAACACGAAGCAGCTGTGAAAGGTCTCTTCACAAGGACGACATTTACTCCAACCACTCCCATGGTAGACACACTTGCAGCCGTCCATAGCCGACCTGTTGTCCTTATTTTTTCTATCAATAGATCATAAATTTGATGTGAAGTTGAATGTAATTCTCTGCACAGTTATTACCTTTCATATTTCTAATCCAACTAACAAGGGCATCCCATCCAGCAGAAGCGGTTCTTCTCCACAAAGAATGCCAACTTGTATGATGTCACTGCAACTGCCCACCAGTCCGTAGAGTCATTTGGATAACACTAAATATGATTTTTATCATTTCATTATTTTTTTTGATATTCTCTATAGACACTGATAGGTTTTTGATTATCTACTCGTGCTTTGGTATTCAAGAAAAGGTGTAGGAGCTTCTTAAAATAATGTTTTCTGTAGGAAAATAGAGTGGTGGGCCTCATTTTGTCTTCTTGGAATTTCATTGTGAGGAATGATTTTAGGGGGATTATGGCTTTACATCTGTTAATTGCATTGACTTGATAGTTTCCTACAAACATGGTTCATTGAATGCAGTGATAACGTCCTCCAAGCTCCCGTTTTCTCACATCAAATGGACAACAGTGTTCTTCCTGAAAAATCTACTACACACCTCACAACAGGGTAACGTGTGTAAGTATAAGAAGTAATCAATCATAGATGCATATGGTAATAAAGTCGATGGTGAACCATACTGACTAGTTATTCGAAGTGATGTTTTTTGTTGTTTATCATCTATTATGGCCATTGTATTGACAACTAACACACTCACATTGATGGTAAATGTAGGCAGTTGATGCATACAGTAAGATGTGTACACTAAATTGATAGGGGCATGCATGTAATAAGAAATAAAATGTAACTATTCACCTTTGTAGTAAATCACGTACCAAGATTTTCTTAGGCGGCACAACATAGTCTTTAAATAGTTTCTTGAAAAGCATAAAACGTTTCTACGCATCTGGAATTTCCACCAACTCTGTCTCCTATTAAATATTGCAACCCAACCTTGTAGACAGCAGGACGAGAGTGCAGACGATCTTCTTGAAAGAACTTAGCTTCAAGGGCAGGAAGTTGTCTACCATGAAAAAAACTATGATAAATGCCTAAAGAGTTCAACTCTATTCTTAGTTTCTGGTTGCAGCTCGCCAAATATAGAAGCCTATTGGGCTATCTCGACATACTTTGTCATTAACTACAGGCAATAAATATAGGCAACTTTTCTTTTCTTTTTTTTACAATAAAATCTTGGTGGAAGGAGAAATTTGCTTCGCTAGCTTTGAAAGGGATGCTGCAATTATTTTATTAATACCCAAAGAAGTTGAAATTTTCTTTTTAAGACAAAAGCAATCTCGTTTTGATTAATGTTTTCTTCAAAACATAAAGGACTCTTGTTAAATACTTTTTTTTTCTGCTTTTATTAATCCTTGAGTTTTTATTGTGTGAGGTCATTCTTTTATTTTGGAATTGATGATTAAGCCTAATATGGGATTGTATTGATCTTTGTCGTTTATTAGTCTAAAATCATTGAGCCTCTATTATTTGAAATTGTTCTCTTGGTTGAAATCAAGGATTAAAATGAACTTAATATTTTGTATTCTCACATAATTGTCTTTTTTGTTTGATGGAATAGGAAACAAAGGAAAGCGAGGAAGGCAAGGCTAAGCAAAAGGATAATGAAGGTACAACACAAATGAAGGAGAACAAAGAAAAGCGAAGAAAGAAAATGAAGAAAAATAAAGCATGAAGGGGATAGATTGAAAGATTAAAGTGTTTTTTAACACTTTAGTGTTTGTTTAAACACTTTTCACGAAATTGTCATCTTTTCGCTCTTAGGACACTAATTTTTCATTTGGGTTTAAAAAGAACACTTCATTTTTTTTCATTGCAAAAGGGATAAAATTGAAACTTAGACACCTACTAGATTTCAATTTGGGCTAAAATCGAACAAGCAACTTCACACTTGATATTGGTGTTTTAAAATGAATCAAATCATTGCTTTGAAGGATAAAATGAATGTGTGCCTTTATTGTTTTGCAATTATTTACACAAAGTAATATCATCAAAAGACGTATGCACTTCTCTCGCACCTCACGGTGATCTTGAGAATCAAAAGGATTTTAGGTGACATTAAGTTGCGTAAATAGTTACCCATACACACTTCGATTTGGGTTTAAAATTGAACATCTTGTGCGAGTGTGAGTACAACATCATTGCGTATATTCTCTTTCTTTGAGTCGTCAAAGATTGATCAAGTTACAAATTTTTTCTTTGCTTGATTTTGTTTATCCTAGAGGGCCTGCCTTGGGGAAAAAGTACTCACCCAAGGGAATGACTCAACTGGTAACACTCTAAAGCCAAGAGTATTTCCAACCAGGATATAAATGTGGGTATTGGAGTAAATGCCAGTATCACGTGGTTGGCTCTGATGAGATGGATCCGAAAGGGGACTCTCGCTATATGGGTCAATCTCCATGAATGGAAAGTCCAAAATAGAACCCTTATTTTTAGTGGCCTATTGACTCATTCACCAAGTTTATCGAAGTGGTGCATTGGAACTTTGATTCCAAAAAGTTACTTGCCATGTCTGATCTTGGTTGAAATATAGAGGTTAAGACTTCATTCTTAACATACCTTTATTTTTTTTCCTTGGTTGCATGTAAAATCATCTCTTCTATGAAGGGCATGAGGCAAGCCCACTAAGAAAAATGTACCAATTGAGCTAGGATGTCATATTGCTTGTAGTTTGAAAACACAGTTCTTTTATCAAAAACATTTAAAAACCAACATTCAACGAATCATCAAAATTGCAATCCCTTTAGGAGAAGCAAATATCCTTGAATAAATTCACATGTTATTGCTTGCCCTTGGGATTCATATCCTTAGAGGCTTCTAACATTTGGATTGCATCTCAATTTTCTCCTACTAAGGTCAACAATACGTAACTTTTGCCTCAAAATTCCTTGGTTTTCGCATAACACACTTTGTGGGATAAGGGGAAAGTTGAGACATTAGACATCTAGATTCAAAATCTAATCAAGAGTGTTTTTGTGGTAAAAAAAAGAATCCATTAAGCAAAGATTGAATCAATTGGACCCCACACATGTGCTTGAAATCTTTTGGTCATATGGTTTTCATACAAACATTGGTCTTTTGATTTTGAATTACTCTTAGTGAAAGGAATGTTCTTCACTATCTTGGCCTAGTAAACAAAGTCTCTCTAAGTCTTTAGGATCAAATCAAACACTTCATCCAAATTCCAAACATTTATCAAAATCCATCCCACCAAACAACTTTAGAGCTTTGGAAACATCATTCTAGACTTGGTTAAATCATCAAAATCAAAATCACCTTGTTTACTTAAGAGTATGGGAATGCATCCTTTCTCATACTTCTAATTAAATCAGCAATCCTTTGGACAATTTCATCCTAAGATAACATCTTACATCTTAGGGTTTACAAGTTCATTACCCAAATCAAAACAATCAAAATCAAACCCTAAGTCTAGCATTGATCCAAAGTTTCTAAATTTTCATCACTCATATCATTCACCCCCTTTCATCCTTCATCCTGTCATTGGTCCTAAGAACCTTAGAGACCTCACTTTTGCTGATTGATTATCAACACTCAAAGCCTTACAATGCCGATTGATTATCAACACTCACATCTATGCAAACCGTACATGGGATTATTACCTTCTAGAAATGTCAATGCCACAACAACTGTGAGTATGCCCAAATCAAAGATTGGAACACATTTTCTAATGGTAGATCTAAATCCAAACCTACAAATTTTAAAACTAAACAATCAATGCATGAGCCTTCAAACGAACAACGAGAATGTACCAAGCACAAGTTTTCAAAACATGAATCCAGAAAACTTTGGAATAAATACATTTGCAAATCATACGAATATTCCAAACATCAACAATGGTCAATTTCAACCTATCATGCCAAATCTGAGTGTCATCCCATATCAAAAAATTGTCCAAAATCAAACACAAGTACACACTCCAAATTTGCTTGAACAAAAACCAAATCAACTATATCAAGGGAGTCAAGATCAAAGTCAAGATCAAATTTGGCGAGATCAAATTGCTACACTTACCAAAATAGTTGAGTCATTATGCCAAGAGACCTCTCCACCACCATTACCCATACCAACATCATTCCTTGGTTTAGGGCTTCCCCCTTTACCTAGCACCAATTACTCCATCCAAATCAATCCACCTAACACCAATCAATTCATCACATCAAATCCTTTGGATATACTATCGACATTGCACCAATAGATGGTATTGAATCAAGCAACATCCAACACAATTCCAAATACACCACCACTACCACCAAAACCAAGTGCAATAAGTCAATATTATAACATCGCACTAAAAGCACATCAAGCCTACCAACAAGCACTTAAAAAATATCAAGCTACCCACACCGCTCAAACTACCCAAGCTGCCCAAGCCTCTCAAGCTACCCAAAAAACACAAGCACAAGCACAAAAAATGACAATTATTGAGAACAAGGATCAAGATCAATCCATTACTGAGCACCTTGAAGCTATGTCTAATTCATCCAATGATCAAATCAAAGAGTCACTTTCCAATCATGATCAAAATCCACCAACAATGCCCAACAAGGATCTAATTCAAGAAATGTCAAATTCACTTAACCCAATGGTTGAAGACATTCACAATCCCTCTGCCGCAATTGTTGAAAACAATGAGCAAGATCTCTCCATCGATGAGCACCTTAAAGATGTTTCCACCTTATCCGATGATAAACTCACCATACATCAAGAGACACTTTTTAGTGATCTCTTTCAAGGAGTGTTAGGATTATTTTATCCTATTGACATAATGCACAATCCATCGACCAATGATCATGACGAAAATGTCTCTACATCACCTAATGAGTTAGAGGACATATCTCAAGAATTTATTCCAAAGTATGATCAATGTCTTTCACCAAGGTCTAGCAATGGCCCTTTCCAAGACATACTAACATTCTTCGACCTCAAGGTTACAGATACTGAAGGAACCTTGAAATCGAAACTTGAGGGTATTGAACCAGTTACCATGTCTAATGATGACATCTGAGAACCCTTTGAAAGCAATCCATCCTTTGAAACTGATCCATGTCAAGAACTTGATATAAAGCATGTCGAAAGCAACTCTGAAATCATTCAAGATCAAGAATTTGTATCTTCAAGATACTAAAATAATCTAATGGACACTCTCCTATCTATGCAAGATGACCATATCCATGTAGCACATACTCCTTCATCTACCCATGAGATATTTTCTATGGATGGACACGTAGATGATCTTCATTCAGAATAGGATTCCTTTACTCTTGACATTACAACACAAAAGGAGAAGGTTATTGATAGTCAAAAAGATTTGTCAACATCAAGATCAAATATGTCCCAAAGTCAGACTAAGGACATCATGAATAAAGATATCAAACATTATCCGCTCAAGGAAACAAGTCAGACAGAACAGTATAATTCAGAGTTAGCAGAGCAACAAGTTGAACTAACATCATCTACAATAGCTATCTATCAGAGAACGCTTATTGAACAAGACATCTCAGAAGAGGAAGAATCAAAACATGAAGGTACTATGACCACCGTACTGGGGGAAACTTTATATAGTGCAAGCATCAACATAGGGAGCATGAAGAATCCTTATGATGAAACTGATGCCAATACTACAACCATCCACATCATGAATCCTCATCCATCCATCACCCCATCCATGAATTGGGACCAACATCAAATGAAAGATTTGAATCAAAGCACAATGAATGTTATGAAAGCAAGAGAAGCTAAGAAGCATATCAGACAAATCAAATACAAATGGATACCAAAGAAAGATCATCCCTATCAAACTCCATCAATCAAAGAAACTATGGGGCAAAATAAAGGAGGGAAAAGTATCCATTAAAGACGTCCACAAAAGAAAAAGCAGGATTTTCAAGCGACATACAAAGTATATCAAGTAGTTGGTCCTAATTTGATGCACACTTTTGCATCCACCCATCATTGCTCATCTTCCCAAGCTTGGAGAGTCAAAGATTCCAAGCTGTCAACCAATCCATCTCATATCCCTAAACACACTCCATCCAAACCTCCACGCATGATGTCCAATTCTCACATTGACCATGTATTGGCAATGACCCTTCATCATAAGGATTTAGAAGGCACTTTATTTTGATGTGCGCACAAAGACAAAGTCAACTCTGGTATTGACGAAGTAGATCAAGAATCCCAAAAGTTGCATTCAAGTGCATGTATCTTAGCAAAGAAGCTTCTTCAAGCAAGATATTGATGGCACAACATCTATGTCAACAACACCTTGTGATTTAGCATGAGCTTAAAATCTTTCAAAAAAATCAAAAAAATTAAAAAATTAAAAAAAATAAAAAAAATAAAAAAATCCAAAAAAATTAGAAAAATGATTGAAAATAGTAAAGAGAAAAATTGTCCTCTAGTGAAAACCGCATGTGCGGTGCTTTGGGCAAGACCATGATGAAAACCTGGAAAACATGCATCATGTGTAGAATCAAGCATCTACGTGCGCCAGTTCAGTTGAAAGCATCTCATCCCATCCATAATAAAGCCAACATTCCATCCATCTTATCCATAATAAATCCATTCATCCATAGCCATTGATCCAATCCATTTTTATCCATCTACATCCATCATCCAAATTATCTTGATCTTGATAAAATTTTGGGGCACACTTTACAACTGCTTACAGTAAAACATCTTGAAATGGGCCATTTTCATTAATCCTATCATATGCAACATTATTTGAGCCATGGAGAATTATCCAAAATGAGCATTCTTTATCCGAACACCTTATCTCATTGCAAGATAATCCTTGAAATCCTTTGCATGTGTACCATATCCATCCATCAATACACCTATCTGATCATCCATCGCATTCCATACATTGCTAGACATTGGGGGTAGATATCTCACATCTTGCTTCGAGAATAAATCTTGATCTATATCCTCCAACTTATGTAGTGATCTGAACATTAGAAAACATGAAATCAAATTCGTCAAATCATTTGTGATCCAAAATCCAAATCACTAGCCCATGGCATATTTTGACAAGACATCCCTTATCAAGTATTCATCTTTCATCGAACATCAATCCAAGTAATCGTTATCAGTTGCATCTAATTTGCACGTCAAACGTCACATCAAATCATTCAAACATCTTTTGTTCCAAAATCAACCTTCATCAATCCTGATCAATCGAATCCAATCAATCCATCACCATCCTTGGGATATCTTTCCCAATCCTTGTGTTTCTTAACACTATCCTTGCATTGTTGTGCATCCTCAACAATGTTATCATCACCAATCCTAATCAATCCTGATCAATCAAATCCTTGCATTGTTGTGTATCTTCAACAATTTTATCATCATCATCAATCCATCAATTCGATCAATCAACCTTAGCTTGGTTTTCAACAAAACTCCTAAATAGAGCACTGATATCATCACACATGTCCATATCCAAATCATTAAAATCATGCGAAAATCCAAAAACATCAAAAAATTAGAAAATCCAAAAACATCCGAAACACATCAAAATCCAAAAATATTTTAAAAATATTGTTGATGTGTTTTTTATGCACTTCTCAACATAGTTAATGCATAGATGCACTACCTCTCTTGAAAGACAATCTTCCACAATCAGATTGCAGAACACTATCCCAAGGTCTCTAATGTCAGGTCTTGACAGTGCTTAGATACCTCAGTAGTTTGATGTGATTTGCTGGAATCAAAAGGTAGTCTTACACAGGAAATACAAAGCATAGATACAAAGCGTGGAAGTTGAATCTTGAAATGGAGTTCATAGGATGGAAAGCTGTCATGCATTGGCTGTAGGTTCAAACAGCAGTCTTGGACTCCATTTTATGGTTGGATTTGGCTTTACAATGTGCAATGAACCTTAGCATGGGTAAGTCATTAATAAAAAGAAGAAAATGCGACGAAGGGGGAAAGTTCCTAAGTCTACAACTGGCTATGAATAGTGATAATCGAGTTCCTGCAATGGAAAATTTCTTAAAACAATATCTCACTTAACCAGAGATTTCACAGTATTATGGAAATTGTGCTATCTTCTAAGGTCTGTAGATATTTTATCCTTCATCCACCACATACATGCATGAATCAAAGATAAATGTTTGGAGCAGCTTTGAAATCAAGTCCAAGCTAACTTTGCACAGCTATCTACCATCACCAAACAACAAAAAGTATGGACAAAGAAATCATCAACATGGCAAGAAATTTCATAATCACCCAACATCATTCCTAAGATCTATCCAAAGAAAGAAGACAACTAACTAAACGGCAATAACATCTAAGTCAAACATCTAACATTGGAGATTGAATCAAGTAACATGAGAGAAACCAAGAAAATACACCAACTCAATATCTTTTCCTTATAAATTTTTGTAGCATTCCTTTACAACAACTCAACTCTCCCTATGGAAATGAGAGGGGAGCCCTATTTATAGTTTTCCAAAAGTCAAATGAATGGCCAAGATTAATTCTTATTGTGTGGCCAAGATTCATTACAAAATAGGGTTTCACCTACCCCCCAATAGATCACAATTTAAAAATTACATTTTGTCTTTACCCTATTTCATCCTTTTGTTGATGGCATTGTAGCTCTTTTGTCATTTAGCGGATTGTTGTTTTTTGCTGTAACTACTCTTCAGAAAGTTCTTCATCTTTGGCAGGGCTGTCTTCTTGTCCCTTGGAGGCTGTGTATTCGATGAACTTGAGGACGACCTCCTGGAGCTTGTCTATTTTGATGACTTCACATCGCAGCGCCTGGTAGCTCCATTCCTTTGCATTTTCTTCCAGCCTTTTCCAATCTTCATCATACTTCGAGCCTTGGTCTCCGAACAGCTCCAATTGGTCGAAGGCACATGCAGCAAAACTCAGGAACTCTGTCGTGATATCTCCAGCCACCCTATCCTTCATCTTCTCCTGGAAGTAGGGTTTTATCTTCTCTGGATCTATTTGCATAGTGGGCATATCATAATCTGTCATCAGCTTAAGATATCGGCACATTCCGCCCTGATTTCCTTGATCCACTCAATATCTGGATCCACCCTGCTTAAGATTTGCTCCAACCTCTCCTTCTGGTTGTTGAAGTCTTGGCGCCATATTTCCATTAGCCAGTGATCTTCTTTCTTAAATGCGAGCTTCTTCTCCCATGTGGATTCAGGAAATTGAAGGATAGCTTCGATCCTTGGGAAGGTGGAGTCGTAGGCCACGAGGAAATCGGTGCAGGGCTTCTTTGTGCTCTCTAGAGACTGCATCAAGTCCAAGAACTTGTTGGCTATCCGCACAGCCCAACTGATTCCCATGTTTCCGACGTATGAGACTTGTCAGAACCAGTCCTTGGTAGTCTTCTCCAAGTTATTCCTTTTTTCCATCTTGTCGATCTATTCCTTGGAAAGCAGCAGAGGTGTGGCCGTGGACGTAGTAGGTAGGTCATCCACTGAAGACCATTGCTGAATGTAATCTATTAGGGCCGTAACTTGTGCCTTGAGCTCATCCTTGGAGATTTTATCCTGCTTTATCAGGTGCACCACTATGGCCACCGACTCCTCAAGGTGCACGACCTTCTGCTCTGTGGTTGCAGTCCCCAAGTCAATGGTGGAGATGTTATAGCTTATCCCAGCTTGGCCCATGGTGGGCGTTGCAATTTGTGCCGCTCGGGAGCCGGAAGCATCCATGGTTATTTTGGATCGGACCTTGGGCTTCTTCTCCTTCTTCTTTGTGATTTGGGGTCGAGCCAAGATGGCCTCCAACCTCGCCCTTGGGTCCTTCAACATAGGGGTCGTTCTTTCAAGTTGCTTCTCTAACCATTCGAGCACAGTAGATTTCCCCTTGGGTGAATCATGGTCACCCTCACCCTTCTCGGTCAATTCTAAGACTTCTGCTTCCTTTTCTTTTTGGGATTCTCCTTTCTCCTCCGCAGCATCCTCCTCCTCCTCATTGGAGTCATGAACAAACATGAGGCATTTGACAGGCAGCCTAGTGGATAGTTGTTGGATGAGGGCATCTTCTTTTGTTGCTTCTTCTTTCCTTCTCTCGGTACATTCAGCCTCGGGACTTCTGACAACATGGGCCTCAGCCTCGGTTAAATCCTTTATCTGCTGTTCTTCTGAAAGCTGCCCTTCTTCACCATGTGGTGACCCTTCTACCTCTGTCCCAACGTCCTTCAACTATTGTGCCATTTCCTCCTCAAGGTCATCATCAAAAGTCTAAATGATCACCTTAGCATCAGATCCATCCTCCTCATCCCCACTCTCAGAAGAGTCCGTCTCCTCCTCATAAACCACCATGTCGATGGTTCGGTGTTCGTACTCAGGGTGCTCATGATACTCATCAGCCTCCTCCTCGACAGACTTCGAGGCTTCCTGCTCTCATTCCTCCAACTCCTTTGAGATTTGCATTGTGGCCTCCATAGCTAGTGGCCCTGTCAGTGGTTGTGAAGGTTGAGCAGTTGCAAGGACCTGGGCAAGGGCTGCTTGGAGAGTTGGATCCATTAAGATCTAAGAGAGCTCTAGAGGAAGGCTTTGCATATGCCTTGTAAGAGCCTCGGGCATGGTGGCAGGGGGAACTGGTGATGTTATTGTTGCCAGAGGGAGCAATGTGATTGGTGACATGGTAGCAGAAGAAGAAGGGGGAGTGGTCATGCCGGAAGAGGAGTCAATGATTATTACTGATTCAGCCGGAGGTGAAGGGGAAAGATGGACATAAATGTCCACTATCGGCAGGGAAACAGCGACCGCAGCTAGGGAGGCTAGCGGTGCAATAGGAGGGGCATGGAGAGCCAAGGGAGGCCGCAATTCCTTCGCACCTTCTGTCTGTTTAAGCCTTTTGGGGGATGAGCTTCCCGCTTCTTTCTTTGCAGAGGCCTTAGGGTCTGGAGACTACGCGGTCTCCATTTCTTTTCTCTTCCTGAGCCTGGTGATGGGAGGAGACTTGGAGGTCCCGCCAGTTGACGTGGTGGTAGCAACATCCTCTGTGGCACTTGGCTCGCTTTTGAGCCCCTCATAAGTCAGGACCACTCCTTGCCGCTTCAAATTAGCCACCTGCCCATTGATCCACTCCCTGGTACGAGTTAAGATCGGCTAGGTTATGGTGTCCAGGTCATCGACCTCTTGTTCATCCCAGTCGATTGAGGGTATTGGCAGGTTGGCAACCGTAGGGTACCTTGGATGCATGATTGTGGACTTGTCCTCCTCGACCTGGTCCGGTACCGGAAATGGTTGCACCCTTCTTAGAAACAATACCATCATTCGCATTTAGTGCCTTGCGCGCACTTCTTTGTCATCTTGGCAGTTGGCCCAGAAATCTTCAATGTGATGGAGATGGGCATATGTTGGCCCCAGCACTTTCCTAAAGTGGCCATGGGGGTCCATCTGCGGGCGAGCAGTGTGTAAGTAAAAGTGGTAATCCTTCAACTCCTTCTCGGAGTTACCAACACATTGTGACGTCTGCAATCGGTACATACCCTGGCCAAGGGTCATGGGATAGGAGATCCCTGATATATGCTTATTGCTAAAGATTTCCTAGAGGTGTTGGAGCTGCCGAGAAAGCTCCAGGAGGATGATTCTGTCGTTGGGGTACCGAGGCAATTTATTCGGCCTTTCGGTGAAGCCCTGTGCCCGGATGTATGTAAACTTCAGATACTGGATATAGAGGAAGGCGTATTCCTTTAGAAGTGTTCTGGCGCTGTGGGAGACCCTCCTCTCGAAGTCTCTAGCGATCAATCTGATGATGTGGCCCATGAAGGCAACATTAACCCTGTAGTAATCTCTCTTAAAATTCTGGTACTGGAGCTGCAGATACTTATCAAATGGTTTGAGTCCTCGCTTCTGCCCCTAATCGAGTGCTACAAACAACCCGCTGTATTGTCTTTGATCTACTAGGGAATATACAAAGTAGGAGGTCATATAGAATTTATAACTCTTTTTCACATTGATAAACTGCTCATGGAAGCAGTTGCTTATGATTCTGCCCCAGTAGAATGAAACCTTGGTTGTGACGTCCTCGTTTCCCCTCAGGATCTGCTTGATGAAATAGGCCATCCATTCCTGGAAGTAGGTAGCCGTTGGAAGACCCATAACCCTGCTCAACATGGTTACCGGGTCGTGGTAATCCTCATGGAAATCGCTACGGAAAAGCTCTTGAGGAACTTTCGCAGCGCTGCCCCGTCTTTCCTTAAGCCAATGGAGGTTTATTGAATTCTTTCATCCTATTGGGTTATCATCCCACGCCGCCTGACATTCCTCTAATGTAGGGACCCCCATTTATTGGAATGTGGGGATATAAAAGGTCTTGGTGATCCCCTCTAGCGACATGTCTGTGAGGATGTTTCCTTCCTTATCAACAATTGTTCTGGTATCGGTTTGGTAGGCTTCTCGGCAAGCCATGACTAATTCGGGTGCCACGAGAGATGGAGGGAAACTGACAGCCTTAGCTATTCCACTCTGCCTTATCAATCTGACATTCTTTGTTCTTGGGTTGACCCTGACCCTCTGAGTGAATTCATCTATATCCACCTGACCAATGTTAGTATCTGTGATCTCCCTCTAGTCTATAGTGACCTTTGAGTGGAGTGGCTCGCCCTGGAATTGGTACTTCATCTGATGTTTGTCTTCTTTCCCTCGAAGGGTCCTTCCTGACTTCTTCCCCTTGTCCCCTTCGGTGGATGCCCCTGAAGTTCCTGCACCCGATTCCATATATTCTGCAAGCAAGGACAAAGTCAGCGCAATGGATCATGAAAACATTCATGTTAGTTCATATTTTGAAAACAACATCTATTTCAAATAATCAATAGTGTGTATCATGAACTTTCATCCTAAGATGTTATTGATCTTTGATTTAGGGCATTTCGACAATTCGGGCCCAGAGGGCTGGACTTCCCTGGAAGGAATGGTGTCTGGAAGGGAAAACACGGCGGAAGGCCTCCGAAGACTTTCCTTGGTCACATTTTAATATTTCAAGAGGATTATGATGAAGAGGATGAAAATCCAGGATGTGGGTCGAAGTTAGATCTCAGGTTAGGGCTCGTTTGGGTAGATTTAGGAGAGTTCGAAGGTCTCAAGTTGGAAAGCTGTCGGGAGATAGCAGTTTTGGAGCGGCATACAGCAAATAAAAATTTGGAGCTGGAACTCCGAGGTCCGGGGCCCGGAGGGCCAAATGGCAGCCGGTGTTAAGTCATTTCACTTTCGAGGGTTCAGGCCGACGACACCGGGATGGTGAGCGAACTTCGTCGTTTGGGACGGCAAACACCGGACGGAAGTCTGGGAGGGGAAGTCCGGCGATAAGGGCTTGGCACCATGAGTTTTGCATTTTAAGTTTGGCGGCAATCGGTAGGGCGGAGGCTGGGATGCTGGGCGACATTCTCTTGTTTGCAACGACGACCGAGGACGGGAGTCTCGGGCCATGGAACCCGACGAGCAGACGACCGCTTTGGGTTTCGGCGAGATTCCACAGCAAACGACACTTCGGGGCCCAACGATTGGAAGGATGAGGTGAAATTTCCCCGACGGCGGGAGACCAGCGGACTTCCGAGAACGGAAGTCCAAACACCAAGGCCCGAGGGGTCCCAAGGACGTGGAGGCGAAAAGACCAGTAGATAGTGGGGCAGAGGGCGGGGTTCGGAGCACGGATGGCACCAATGAGTTTGTTGTGAGATCTCGGGGAAAAGGAAACAAGGTCACCCGGCGTCCGGAGCCCGAAGAGCCAAAGGATGTGTGAATTAAATTGCTAGAGGTCAACAGTGGGCACGAAGGTGGAGCCCGGAGGTCGGGACGCTGGGAGAGACCCGCCGTGGATGATGGCAAGACACTCGGGGAACCCCGGAGGTGGAACCCCGGGGTACCGGGCCTGAGAGGACCAAAGGATGCATGTTGAGTTTTGAAGTTCTTCGGCGAGGGGATGGTCTGGATCTGGCAGCCGAGAGGCAGGGAGGATTTTGTAGTTTGGCACGGTGAAATGCAGGCGGAACTCCGGACGGAGAAGTCCGATGGGATAGGCCTGGACGAAAGAATCGCCGCCGACAAGATTGTTCGAAGGTTTATTAATGGACGGTGAAGGCGGGTCATGGGCCCGAGAAGGACGTCCTCCCTGCGCGAAGAACAGCCGTGGCAAGGAGAAACTCCATATCGACAGCAAGGATTTTCTAAGAGGTTTGTGAATTTTTAAGCACGTGGGTTTTTTGCGCAATCTCATGGTCTATCATTCTATGTCCTCCTAATGATTGTTCATTTATTTAAATTCTTCGAAATCATGAAACAAAGATCGGGAGGGCAAACAGATAGCTTACCTTAAACACGCGGAGTGGGGAGATGTGGGATCCACCAATGGTCAACGGAATGACGCTAAGGGCGATGATCGTGACGATGCCAAAGACAGTGGGCTCCAAATGGCAGTTTGTCCAATTTGCTCTGCAATCCTGTGATGAAAATGACCAGCTGGAGTGGGTATTTTATACCCCCAAACACCATGAATACGCGCATTTATTGTAGGTACGACCGGCAAAAAGTTGGTGGATTCAAAAATAGGTCGGCGACGGTGGCGGGAAAGCCGAGACCCGGAGGCCGGGGAGGCGAAACACGATGGCCGTTGAAGTTTTCGCTCGGTGGAACGGCGGCGGCGGGAAACGGTTCGGGGCCTGGAGGGCAGGATGCCTCTAGAGATCTGCTGTCAAGGATGGTGGGACCATCACGAAATTCTAAACATGAAATTCCAGATGGTCAGTCCCGGAATGACTGACGACAGGCAGGCAGCTTCGAAGACTTCGGAGGGCAAAAAGGTCGACGGGACCCGGAGGGCGGGATGTCGCAGGGAGTCCGCCGTCGCAGATGGAGGAACACAAACGGAATGCCGAAAGCGGACTTCCGGGGTCTGGGGCCAGGAGCATGGAACACCGCTAGGAAATTCAACAAGTTTTGCAGACGGCAAGAGGGGGTTTGGACCCCGAGGTCCATAAGGACGCGGAGCGGACGCCGCCAGAAACACAGCAAAATAAAAAAGGGGAGGCATGGTCAATTTATGATGGGACTTTGAAGCAACACTGACCATCCGAGACATCAAAAAAGGGGGAACGCAAAATAAGGCGGCGATAAAAATGACCTGACAAGGTGAAAGAAAATAGGGTCTCCGTTCCAAATGGGGCGTGTGTGCTAAGGGCACAACAAATGGCGACTCCGCTGGAGAACGTTCTCGAGCATTCTAGGGATAAATATTTATTTAGGACCCAGAATCTCTAGTTTCGCAGACCAGGAGTGGCTTCCAAAGATGAATCTGGGAGGACAAGATCCTTAATTGGGTCAACTTACAGGGCATCTCAGAAGTGTGTGCAGTGAGTTCATTCCTTTCCTCGGGATAGTGACCAGGGTTACCAATTCAATTGAGTGAGCTACATAAATCGTCTAACACCAAAAGTAACCAGGACATTGCCCCACTACCAGTCAAGCGTCCATAGCGCTGACGAAGTTGTTGCTACAATCTCACGGATATTGCTCTACTACCGGCCGGGCGTCCATAGCCTCGGTAGAGTTATTCGAACACCCACACGGTCGTTTATTTCCTTTTTTCAGAATTCCTTTTTTTTTTGCTTTGATATTTCACTTCTCTTTTATTATTTAGTTCGACCGGGTAAGCATTGAAGCCTACAATGGGTTTGAGACTGCAGTGGTCACTGGAGTAGACTTGAGATTTTTCACTCACTAGGGTGTCATAACAACTGTGGCACCGTCCTTTAGAAATTATTCTTATGTGCTTTGTGCGAAATCCGAGATGTGTGTAAGAAGATCTAGCCAAGGGTCAAGTTCTAAGCAGAATTCAAGCATGAAAATCATTTACAGGCGGCTTTCAAAGACCGATAATCGAGAGTGAATATTTAGCCGAAGAACACAAAGATCGGACAGCAGAGTAAACCACTTACCGAGCAAGCATGACCACCGCAAAGGAGCGGGAAACAACTTTCAAAACAAAACTGCCAGGAGGGAGAAAATAAAAGAGCGATGCAAACAAAACGCAAGCAAGCCAGAAAGAAAACTACCCTAACCTATGTATAGGTATTTACAATGATGAGCTCGAACGAGCTCTAGCCTAGAAGTAATGCTTCAGGTGCTGCCCATTGACTGGCAACGGGACGTTCTCACCAGTTAAGGTTTTCAGGCGGAAGACATTATCTCTCAAAATTTTAGCTATTTGAAAGGGGCCAAGCCAGAGTTTGTTGAATTTGTTGTGTCCCCCTTTCTTTTCATGGGCTTTGTCCCAATATAGGACCAAATCTGCAATTCTAAAGGCCTTGATTTTGGCTCGGCGGTCGAACCATCTCTTAACTATGAACTGATGTTTGGCAAAAATTTCTATTGCGTGGTTTCAGACTTCCTCTAAGTGCAAGAGCTCAGCTAACCGAGCTTCCCTACGATCCCTCCATAAAAATCGTTGATGAACTGAAGAGTAGGAATCTTCAAATGGATGGGGAATATAGGCTCTAGGCCATAAACAAGGTGGACTATGGGATTCCTATCTAGCATCTTCTTGATCACAGTAATCAGGTTTTTATTTGTAGACTCGGCAAAGCCATTTCCATGAGGGTAGTAATTAGATAAGAATTTAACGGAAATCCCATAGTCAAATGCCCAACTAGCAAATTTTAATGATGCAAATGCAGGCCCATTATCACACACCAAAGCATAAGGACAACCAAAGTGATTTAAAATGAAACTTTCTAGGAAATTAGTAACTATTTCAGTTGTGCATTGCTTACATACTATTGCTTCCGTCCATTTAGTACAATAATCAGTAGTGGTAAGAATGTACATGTGTCCTGCAAACGATGGAGGGCTTACCAGACCGATGAAGTCAAGACCCCATTGCGCAAATGGCCTTACCTCCAACACAGGCTGCGGTTGGACAACAACATTCTTCTCCTTGGTGGCAGCGGTCTGGTACGTGTGACATGAACGAATATGGCAATGGGCATCCTTGAAGACGGTTGGCCAATAATACCTTTCTCTCAATATTTGATGTGTTGTGGAAGAACCGGAGTTGTGGCCCATGCCAAATTTGTTGTGAAACTCTTTCAAGACTCGATCTGCCTCTTCCTTGCCAAGGCATCTCAAATAAATTTCTTCATGATTCTTCTTGTAGAGAATGGAACCCTACAACATGTAGTCATTGCTTTTCAATCTCAGGACCTGCTTTTAGACTCCTTGCAGGTGCATCAGACACTTATGATTCAACAAGTAGTAGACGACATTCTGGTACCACTCTCCGGGGGAGACATCCTCAAGCTGGTACTGCTGCACAGTGAGTTCGGGTCCAACTTCTGCTACTGTTTCAGCAATTGTGCAGGTGAGTGCCTATCCTCTCACTAGTTTCATCAGTTGGATCTCCATGTCATATTCTTGGAGCAGGGTGACCCACTTAGCTCTTCGTTCGCCCAACTCATTTTGTATGAACAACATTCTTACTGTTGGGTCAGGGATAATGGCAAACACCTTATTGCGTAGGATATAGTGTCTAAATTTTTTCACCCCTCTAACGAGAGCATATGCATACTTTTCAATGTTGTGATATCGGAATTCAACATCCTTGAGGGGGGCACTCATAAAGGTGATCGGATGCTCATTTCCTTCATTAACCTTCTGGGTTAACATGCTAGCACATGAATGCTCTGAAGCAAATGAATAGATGTAGAAAAGCTTCTGATATTCCAGGCTAACCAACATAGGCGCCTCAGCGATGGCCCGTTTGATTTCTTCAAAAGATTGTTTGGCATTGGGCGTCCATTCAAATTTGGCGTCTTGTTTTAGCATGGCATTGAGAGGTTTAACAATTTCCTCAAAACCTGTGATGAATTTCCGGACGAAGTTGATCTTTCCAAAGAAATATTTTAATTCTTTCTTGCTTCCTGGGGGCGGGATTTTGAGTAAGGACTCAATATGCTCAAGATCTATGGAGATTCCCTATTCTGAGATGATATGCCCGAGCAATCTACCTTCAGTCACTTTGAAAATGCACTTCTTGGGGTTAAGGGAAACCCCAAACTCCCTGCATCTCTGAAATACCTTGCATAAATCAGAGATGTGATCGCCCCGCCTTTTAGAGAATACGGTCAAATCATCCATCTAGATGATTATGCACTTGCCAATCAGGTCCTTGAAGGCAATATCCTGGCACGTTGGAAGGTGGCGTCAGCGTTCATGAGCCCAAAAGGCATTCTCCTGTACGCGAACGTCCCCCACTTAGTGGTGAACGCCGTTTTATGACGATCCTCATACTGAACCATTACCTGGTTATATTCAGAGTATCCATCAAGGAAAGACAACATCTAGGAGTCATTGACAATCTGCAGCACCTCATCTAATGAAAGTACTCGATAGTTTTCTTTCTCCGAGGCGTGATTCAGATTGCGAAAATCCACACACAATCTAATCTCCCCATTCTTTTTCCTGACCGGGACCAAGTTGGCCACCCATGTGGAGTGCCTAACTGAAAAAATAATTCTTGCTGAGAGTAACTTTTACACCTCCTTGTAAATGACAGGTTCCAGCAAGACATTGATAGGGCGCTGCCGCTAGCAGAATGGCCTCACTTCTGTCTTAAGAGGGATGGTGTGTGTAATGATAGAAGTGTCATAAGTTTTTAAATCTTCATAGCTCCATGCCACCACATCATGGTACCTTCGCAACGCATCCATGATCCCCTTCTTTTCCTCTAGCGTGCACACCTTGCCGATAAAAACATTCCTGATCTCCTCGGCTGTCCTAAGGTTGTGAGCATTGCACTGGTTGCTTATGGCTTCCTTTTTCGTTTACTGATTTTGATCTCTGATCTGATCCAAGTCAAATATGCATTCCAGCTGAACCATGCCTCTGGGGATTGTGTTGGTTTTGAGGTTAATAACCCCCTCTATGTCCAGTTTGACTTCCTGTGGATCAGCTTCATCAATTATCTGGGCTGCGAAGACATCAGAACTTGTGATGAATTGAAGGATATGCTTGTCATCATTGAAGACTTGCAAGTGGGTAACATTATCTGGGACTGATGGTGTGGATGTTAGCTCAACAATGAATTTCTTGAGCCTAGACAGAGAGAGGGGTTGCAGAGTGTTGGCTGCTTGAGCCAAGACATTAGCTGTGCGATTTTGAGCACGAGGGATCAACTATATATTAAATGCATCTAAGCCCTCCAAGAGGTCCCAAACCATATGGCTATAGTTTGTAAGTCTCTAATCATGACATGAATATAATTTTCTGACCTGCTTAACCACGAGCTCGGAATCCCCTAAAACTTGCAGCATTTTTATATTTTTCTTCAAGGCCATGAGAAGGCCAAGGACTAAGGCCTCATATTCTGCTACATTGTTGGTGCAATAAAACTGCAATATGTGGGCAACTAGAAATGTCTTACCCATTGGGCTGATGAGTTCGAACCCAGATCCAGCTCCTTGCTTAGACTTTGATCCATCAAATCGAAGCATCTAGCATGCGGAGGATTCCTTTTCTTCGGGTTTGATCGAGCTTATGTTCCCTTCTAGCTGGACGGCTGGCCCTGTGGCTTTAGGGGAATTTTATGGTTTAATGTATTGATCAATAGGTGGTTCTACTGGTGCCTCCTTTGGCATTTTTGTCTGAGGAGCAGCTGATTTTCTAACATGTGCCATGGCTGCTTGATACAAGCAACAATCAAACTCGGAGTGTGCAGCATTGTGAACCCTGCACCAGTTTGACAACAAGAGATCCTGTAAATTCATTCGAGCCCCTAGGCTGAGCTGATCCCTTGCGCACTTCTCCATGAATTCCTGGAAACCACTGAGTAGTCCCTAGTCGTCGCCCTTATCAGGCTCATCATCGGCTTCTTTTAACATTTCTGTGTCTGGGGGCATTTGTGTAGAATCGGTCAAGGGACTACACAACACCAGTAACACTTCGTCCCCACATTCCTTCTGAAACTCGACATCATTTTGGTGGGTGAAAGGGTGGTAATTTCCTAGGTCAGTCTCGGCGAACAACACCTCGTTGAGATTATTGTACTCCATGATCATGTACTTCATACAGGGTTCACGGTCGATACAGATTTGATTTGGCAGCCCCTTCCATGGTAGCCACATGTGAGAAAGGTCTATGGCGGTATATCCATTCAATGCCTTGGTGAATTCCCTTCCCAAGATAATTCCATATGCATCAGGAATTTCAGCCACTTGAATATCAATGACCTGTTGTATCTGTGGGTCTATGGCAATCTGCATCGGGATACGGTTTATTTCACCCACGATGTTGATCTCTGTTTTGTCCAGCTAAGTCACCTTCCTTTTTGAAGGCGTGGGGGTGATGCCAAGAGCCTTGCACACTGCCAAGGGCATGACATTGGTAGATGCTCCTGAATCGAGCAGGCAGTTATGCAGGTGTAACTGAGGGTAATTTCTAAGGATTAGATTAGATCAATTGAATTGAAAGCCAAATGATAAAAACCCAAAGTAGCTACAAAACACAAAGGAAATACATGCAAGAACGATTATACCTGATCGCCGAAGTCTCCATGATTCATTTTTGTAGCACCTTCTTACTTGCTGGATATTGTTGCCCTCAGATTCTTTGTTCGAGCAATCTGAAAATGCCTAAGTCCTACAACAAGCCTTGAAGGATTTGCATAAAGTCTAAATGCCTATGTCTATTGCCAATGCCTATATCTAAAACAAATGCCAAAGTTGATCAAATGACTATATTAAATACTAAAATTGCCTATGACAATAAATGTGAAAGTGAATAAATGCCTATAATAACTATGCAAAATGTCAACATGTGTGTCTTTGAAAAATGAGAAGAAGATGGCATTTTATAGAAAAGGCTATTTCGAATGGATGGACGAGATAAATTGATGAAATGAACGATCCAGATTAAACCTAAGAATCCCTAATTAGGGTTAGGGAAAAATCCTTAATCGAACGGTCAAAATAAAATCGGATCGACGGTGGAGAATAAATGAGACAAATTAATTAGAAAATAAATATTTTCGAAAAATCAAGAAGATAAGATTGCCTGATTTGCAAGATTTGAAAAATCAAAGAGATAAGATTCAGACTGAAGATAAGATTTGGAAAATCAAGAATTTGCCCGATTACTTGATTTTTGGAAGATTAATTACTAATTTGAATTAAAATAATTCAAATTATGGATTTTGAGAGATATTAAATAATCTTTTTTAGATTATTTATCAAAATGGACTGACAGTTAAGATTGAGATGACATTTTAAATAATTTAATTTATTTAAAATGAGAAGAATATTAAAATGGCAATTAAATAATTAAATACAACTATTTAATTTAGAAGATAAGACTAATTAATTAAATAAATTAATCCGTTTATTTAATTAAGACAATTAGTGACATATTAAATAAATAAATGTAATTCATTTATTTAATAATCAGGAAGAATTAAATGCAGAAAGGGAAATTAAATAAATTAAGAAATTTATTTAATTAAGGGAAGACTTAGACAATTAATGATGTATTTAATAAATAAATGAAATTTATTTATTTAATAATCATGAAGAATAAATGACATGAATTAATTAAATAATTATGAATTATTTAATCAATAGTCGAATGTGGACCAAGGACATAATTAAATGTCATAATTATGCTAAGATGAAAGTGGTAAAAATGAAGCTTGTAGGCCTAGGTCATTTTTAGGTATCTACATTTTGCCCCTCTTTGTCATAATGTCGCTTGTCGTATTGTGACAAAGAAAAATAAGCCAAGAATATGCCCCAGTGCAAAATAAGATGAGGAAGAATGATGATGAGGGTTGTGGTATGCCCCCTCGAGAGGACAGACAGGTTCCAAGAACATGGGTGTGCTCTCGAAATTGGTTAGGAGACTACAATATGAAGAGATGAAGAAATTTTAGTGCAAAAGACATTAATGCAATGCCTATATGAGATGGGTGAGAGAAGATGACAAGACTAAAGAAGATGCATGTTAGTTCCTAGACCAAATCCTTCAAACCTTACCATAGGACTTTTAATATTTATTGCTCTTAATCATCATTGGGCAGATTGTTGTGATGGCCAACAAACACCATGATATGACCTAGATCAAGGTGTGCAAGGCCGTACCATCACATAAGACAAGCAGTCACAGACAAGGAAGATCATGACTCATACCAAGAGCGTTATTGCCCCAGTCTTTGTCATAATCAACCACAAACAGAAAAGGACAAAAAAGACAAGTCATTAAACGTCGTTGCTCCTCTAAACCCTGTTGTCAGGACATCCTTGAGGAACTAGCAACATGACTATTAGAAAGAAATAAGATAAAGCCATTATCATGATACGTCGCTACTTTTCTAAATCCTTTTGTCGGGATCTCACTGAGAAACTAGTAACATGAGTGTCAAAAGATAAGACAAATGTCATGATACATCGCTGCTTCTCTAAATCCCGGTGTCAGGATCTCGCTGAAAAACTAGCAACATGATAAAAAGCCAAAAACGAATGCCAAGTATTTGCCAAGTGTGTCTGGATGCTAAGTTTTAATGATGCCGAGATGATGAATGCCGAAGGTTGCCATATTCAGGAAGGACACATCCTAAATATTGTCGATGTCTAGGAAGGACACATCCTAAAACACCAATGTCAAATTTTTGTTCTTTAGAAGGAAACATCTGAAAGAAGAGTGATGCCAAGAGGAATGATCCTTAAGTGTCAGAAAGGATCCCTCGAAAATGTCAAATGATAGGGACAATGCCTAGGTAGGACACATCCTAAGGCATAAATGACTGAGGTTATTCTTCAGAAGGACGCATCTGAAAGGTAACCAAGAGTTGATAGTTTGACTGGTTGCGATAATTTGACTTGTTTTGACTGAGTTTGACTTGTGTTGGCCATATGTCGATATTGTCATGATGATATGTGCCGATGAGATTGTCTTGCTGTGATAATGATTGTCATGATGAGTTTTGTTCATTTGGGAAAGATTCGTGTTGTCTTGAAGACTTTTTGACGTGTGTGTCAGTGTGATGCCATGAACCCTAATGGACTGACTTTGTAGTTCGACACGACTAATGACTTTGTCTTGGTGACAAAATATTGCGTCATGATTTTATTTTGACAAACCTAAAAGGACTGACCTAATGTCTCGGGGACTCATCGACTGATGGCCTTTCCTACGTAGCAAATGTGCAGAGACAACGTAGTTCGACTATGACATGGACTGACTGACATGACTGACTTTGACTCCATTTTTAAGATTTTGACATTGATTTGGTTGTTTTTGTGTTTTTTTTTTCAGGACGTTTTACGATTTTTAGGTCTTTCTTTAGGACATTTTATGATTTTTTGGTCTTTTTTCAGGACTTTTTGTGATGTGTTTTGTCTTTTTGTCATTTTATGATTTTTTTGGATTTTGACGTTTAAGAGGATCGTGACAAATGCATATGACTGATTCCTACAGCTAAGAATCCAAGGAAAAACATGATTATGCCCCTAGTCAAGCTGAATACCAATTGGCAGGTGATGACAACGTTGTTTGACGTGGGAAGGAAGCATCCCGAAACAACTTGAGGACGATGACGATAATGTGACGAAAGTATCGTGGTCTACAGCCAGGCCAGGAATGCAGTCAAGTAATGTTTTGGATAATGTACTTGTATGAATTGGACTCGTTGCATTTGGAATGACTTGGTTAGAGCTAGATGGGATGATAGAGTTTCCTTAGACCGTTTGACAAGGGAAAGCCAAGATAGGTGACAAGCATAAAAGGACAAAAGGTGGCCTTGGTAAAGGATGGGAGACATGAGACTAAGGGAATGTCATATGGTTTTCAAGGACTATGTCATATAAGCACAATAAGACTATGACAGTCAATGACATGATGTTTTATGAATCGTGTATGATCGAAAGATAGACATGTCAAGAGTTTTTCCAAAGCATGATTTATGTGTGCCAGTTTTATGTCAAGACCAAGATAGGTGGGAATGATATGGATTAAATGGTCAAATGCCAATGCCAAGAGGAAGGCCTAGGAGATGAGACGACTTGCCCCCAAGTGTAAGAGTCCACATAGACGATTTATTTTACACATGACGCTTGTTTGCCAGGTTTTCATCATTGTACTTATCTAAGGTGCCTGTTTGCCAGGTTTTCACCATTGGATGAAATTTTTCTCTTTACTGTTTTCTTGACTTTTTTATTTTTTTGGTGTCACCAAGACGCCTGTTTGCCAGGTTTTCATCAGGGTGACGATTTTTTTATTTTTTTATATTTTATTTTTGTACTTTTGATTTTGTGGATAGCTGGATGCTTTAGATAACCACTAACTGTTCTGAATCCACTGAAGGTGCCGATGTAGAGACTGGTGCCATGATATGCCAATAATAACCTTGCTGAAGGATTTGTCTTGTCAGGATCGTAGCACTTATATACAACTGATCGATGTCATTGTGATCCTTTCTGATACTAGAATTGGCCTTCTCAAAATACACACATCGTAATAGAGTGCCATGAGAGTCCTTGTGGTAAAGAGTTGCTGCCATGATGTGACGGATTTGTGACGTAGGATTTTTGGACTTTAGGCGAGATATAGGATTATGACAAATGATGGTAGACGTGGAAAGGTTGTTTGGACATTTGGACGAATCACTTTTTCTTTTCCAAACTTGGGATAGTGGATGACGGATTTTGGAGGGATGGCGTTTGGAACCAACACTTTTATATGCCTTGATTGATGACCATTTTGAAGGAGGTGGACATGTGTTATATGTGGGAGTCCTCTTGTCTTATGGCTCCACATTGTGATTGAATTTTGTATTTGACTTGATGTCTTTGTTTGATCCATCTTTCTTTGGGATCCATTTTAATTTCATTTGTTCACTTTTCCTTTTGTTTGATTCAATGGCCTTTGACATTTGATTTTGATCTTTTGATTTGTAAGACTTTTGTTTTTGTTGGTCCCAAAGGGGAGGTTGATTCATGATATAATGATGGTTTATGGTGTGGGTGGACGGGGTGTTGACAACAACCTTATGACAAGGATTTCTCATGGACTCCATTTTGATGTTTATATTTGACAAAGTTGCCCCCAATATCGAGGAGGTACCTCTGACATTGTTTGATTTGCTGTCTGAGGAATAGCCAAGACCTTGATGTCTGTAATTTATCTGTAGCTGTATTGGTTCTAGAATGCCTTGCTCGTGTATGCCTACTCCTTTGCCTTGATATTGCATGCTTTGAAAGATTCTGTTTGCGATGGGGTATTTATTGTTTTGAAAGCAAGATGCTAACACATCATGATGTCTATGGACACTGTCACTTGTAATATTTTCTTTTGCAAGAAAGCCTGCTCTGACAAGGATAGATGACCCTAGTTGATAAAGTGTCTTAGTTTCATCTTCATGTTGGACATATTCTTGACTGATATCTTTGGCCTGATCATGTGACATGTCAGGTTTAGATGATTCTGTTGGTACTTCCAAGGCAATGTCGAAGCCATCATTATTATTAGTGTCATAGAGTCCAATGATTTTAGCTATAACTTGATCACATGCAAGTGTGTCCCTAGTGAAAGATTCTTGTTCTGGAGGAATATCGTCTATGTGTCCCATGAAGGCAAGTGTCTCATCGTGGGAAGTGTCAATAGTAGAGGCCTTTATAGGGTCGGCAAGTGTTTGATCATGAATGGCATAAAGGTCAAGGAGTGGACCATTTTGGATTTCTTGGTCAATGGTAGGGTCTTGCTCGAAGATGGGGTTGTCATGGATTATATAGTTAGAAATAGAGTCGTTGTCAAGGAGAGGTGTGTTCTGGATGTCATGATTGTCTTGAAGGACTTCATGGATGGACTGAAAGATAGGGCATTGGATGAACTACCTTGTTCTTGACATGAGGGTGACATCATAAGGTCAAGCTTTGGGCTTTCATTTTGACATGTATCCTCAAGTGTAGACGATGGGATGTGACTTTGAGGAATGACAAAATTTTCATGACTAGATGTGGCTTGTGAGGGGATGACTTGAAAATGATTAATGGATGAAGGACTAGGATAAGACTTGGACTGGATATGCCATGGAGTCTTGGACTGGATTAGGATGTGATGGCATAGGATATGACATGGGGACTTGGACTGGACTAGCATGTGAGGAACAAAGATAGGACATGGAGTCTTGGACTGGATTAACTGTTGAAGGACAAGGATATGACATGGAGACTTTGACTAGATTGGTGTAAGGTTGATTGAAATAGGACATGGAGACTTGGATCAGATCGGTATGGTATGATGTGGGGACTTGGCATGAGTTGGTAGATGGTTGATAAGGGATGCAGACTTGGACCTGATTAATAGGTGAAGGGTCAGAATATGACATGGAGGTTTGGAATGGACTATTGGACAGTTGGCTTCCCTTGTCAAGGTTAGGATAAGGGTGATAAGTGGACATTTTTTGTGAATTAATGGCAGGATTTGTGTCAAGTGACTGTTGATTGTGAGGGTAGACAGATGGTGGCAAAGTATTTATGTCAAATCCTTGCGGTAACTTAGCCCCTAAGTCCAAAAGCATGGCTAGATACCTTTGAGGGTCACGTAAGATATATTTTTTTACAAAGGAGACTATGTCAGGATTTTGCGTTGCAGCTTCTATGTCTTTGAAATATACTCGTCCATTTTGGTCTCTTTGTATGAATGGTTCAAAAATATTTTTTGATGAAGATTGCATGTTCATGTTGTGAAATGGATCAGAAAAGGTCCAATGTTTGACTTGGTTGTTTCTAGATGTTTGACCGTTGTTTGGTTTGTTTCAATATCTAGAAAACACTTGCAAGCACGATATTTTGACTGTAAGCAAGCACACATGAGACAAGTACAATCCTAAAAGGCCAAAAGGCCAAGGGTTCGTATACTTGGTATAGCCCACTGATATACCCCGGATTGGTGATAAACACCTTTCCTTCTCGAGAGCGGATAGCTTAGAATTTTGGTGGCATTAGCTCCCCTCCACGGCTCATTAACGTCATTCGAGCACACCAAATTCAAATTCTTGGGTAGTGACTTCCCAAGAACTGCTATCTCTACTCAAGGGGATCAGTAGTGAGTGTCTTCGGGCATGATACTGTACCCTGCACTATACCAAGCAACGACCAATAGAACGGTTGGACACTAAAACAAGAGGTTTTTAATTCGAGCATTCCGTTCATGAGGCATGATCCATGCAGCGAGAGTCCCCTTTTAGATCCATCTCATCGGAACCACACTCGTGATTCTTGGGCTTTCCCCAAGAACCCACTTTTATATACTGGCTGGAAGTCCCTCGGTGTCAGGGTGCTACTGGTCTGAGTTTTCCTCGGGTGAGTATTTTTTCCCACCAGAACAGGCCCAAGTTCTAGAGTCAGTAACCGTTTCTCTTACACCCAGGATCGCACGAATGCGCAAGGGGAGAGGATACTCCGATATACCAAATCGTGAAGGGTAAATAACAAATAAAGATGGGTCTGATTTTCTGATCACAAGGTTTTCACCAAGTGAGAGCATACTCACCTACCATCTTGCAAGCACTATGAATCAAAGAAGACATGTGTTCTTTTTATATGCACCAAAATCAAATGTTTTCTAATCTATGAAAGAAAAAGAAGCACAATGTTTGTTTATCTTGTCTTCAAAATTTGAACCTGCAAACAAAAGATTAGTAGTTCCTTATGCAATGGTTTTCGACACACGAATAGGGATCGCCACACACTACAAGCGAAGATTAGTCACAACCATTAGAGAGTTAGCTAGTAACAACAAATCTGATTTTTATAAAAAAAATTGATAGTAAAATAAAAAATACAGAGAATAAATCCTGTCTAAAATCTCAAGAGGTTTCCAAAAATGTAAATAAATAAAAAAAATTTGTTGTTTTGCACCTGAAATTAATTTTTTTATGAAAAATCATAAAAAAAATTTTAAAAATACAAAACAGCTCCACAAATTCTGATTTTTTTACTGGAGTCATCTGATGACATTTCAAATCTGCAGAAAAAAATTTGTGAGTATATCTGCAACCGTGAGTGAGATATAAGCCAATCTTTGTTAAACCCCAAATTCAAAAAATCTATTTTTTGACTAATAATTGTACATCTAAATTTAAAAACTAAAGAGTAGACCCCTATTAAAATTTAGAGAGGTTTCCAGAAATGTAAACATATCTAAAAAAATTTATTATTTGCTCCCGAAATTAATTTTTTATTAAAAACAAAAAAATAATTATAAAAAATGAAAAACAAATCCAAAAAATCTAATTTTTGGAATGAAATTGCGTGATGTTGTCCCCAAGCTGCAAAAAATATTTTGTGAGCAAATACATAGCCGTTTGAAAGTTATGGTCGAATCTTTAGCTTTGTCCACAATGATGCCAAACCTACAACAAAAACCAAACAAGCCCTGCAACAAGAAGAAACCAACTCCAAAAATGGTTTTTTATTTGTCCAAATACGTCGGGTTCACCAATGTAATTAATAGAAAAATAGATTGTTAGATGATTAGATCAATAAACATTAAAATCCAATGAAGTAACAAAGCACAAAGGAAATGAAATGAAAATAAAGGGAACGATATTACCAGATATCTTCATCTTCCATGGTTCACCTTTGTTACACCTTCTAGTTTGCAACAAATCAAATGAGGCCCTCAGATTTCAAATGAGCAACCTATGATAATGTCCAAGTCCTATGCAAATGTTGAAGGATTTATAAATTGTGCCAATGTCTATGTCTAAAATAAATGCCAAAGTTGATCAAATGACTATATTAAATACTAAAATTGCTTATGACAATAAATGTGAAAGTGAATAAATGCCTATAATAACTATGCAAAATGTCAACATATGTGTCTTTGAAAAATGAGAAGAAGATGGCATTTTATAGAAAAGGCCATTTCGAATGGACGGACGAGATAAATTGATGAAATAAACGATCCAGATTAATCCTAAGAATCCCTAATTAGGGTTAGGGCAAAATCCTTAATTGAACGGTCAAAATAAAATCAGATCGACGGTGGAGAATAAATGAGACAAATTAATTAGAAAATAAATATTTTCAAAAAATCAAGAAGATAAGATTGCCTGATTTGCAAGATTTGAAAAATCAAAGAGATAAGATTCAGACTGAAGATAAGATTTGGAAAATCAAGAATCTACCCAATTACTTGATTTTTGGAAGATTAATTACTAATTTGAATTAAAAAAATGCAAATTATGAATTTTGAGAGATTAAATAATCTTTTTTAGATTATTTATCAAAACAGACTGACAGTTAAGATTGAGATGACATTTTAAATAATTTAATTTATTTAAAATGAGAAGAATATTAAAATGGAAATTAAATAATTAAATACAATTATTTAGTTTAGAAGATAAGACTAATTAATTAAATAAATTAATCTGTTTATTTAATTAAGACAATTAGTGACATATTAAATAAATAAATGTAATTCATTTATTTAATAATCAAGAAGAATTAAATGTAGAAAGGGAAATTAAATAAATTAAGAAATTTATTTAATTAAGGGAAGACCTTAGAATACCAATGACGATTTAATAAATTCTATTTATTTATTTCATTTAATAATTAAGGAAGAATAAATGATGAACCACCAAATAACCATGCACCATTTTAATCAATAGCTCCATCGTGACCGCTTATCATACCAAATGTCATAATTATGCTAGGACGAAAGTGGTAAAAATGAAGCTTGCAGGCTTAGGTCATTTTTAGGTGTCTACAGCAGGTTCTTCCGAAAGACCCTAATGGTGGTTAGGAAAGGGGGGTTTCCAGTCTCCCTTGGAAAATGCCCGTAGGTGTGTCTATGTGAGCTATCTGACCTTTATTTTTATTATTTCCCATATCCCTAGTTTTCCTAAATAGCTGGTCCTTGGAAAGCTGCCTATTAGCCCTTTCCGGCTCCTTTTCAATTTGTTTATTTGCCGATTGATTCACGGGAACATCCTTTCTTTTCTCGGTATTATCTTGTATCTCCGGTTCTTTTCTAGGCTCTTCAAAGGTAACCCTCTTAGCTAGGGTTTCTTGTGTTGTATTAGAGGATGGAGTCCCATTAAGAACCTGAAAGAAGGCATG
>VDFB02000013.1:166779071-167000286 GCA_007258455.2 Sequoia sempervirens | reverse complement strand
AGTGGAAGATTCTTGTTCTGGAGGAATATCGTCTATGTGTCCCATGAAGGCAAGTGTCTCATCATGGGAAGTTTCAATAGTAGAGGCCTTTATAGGGTCGGCAAGTGTTTGATCATGAATGGCATAAAGGTCAAGGAGTGGACCATTTTGGATTTCTTGGTCAATGGTAGGGTCTTGCTCGAAGATGGGGTTGTCATGGATTATATAGTTAGAAATAGAGTCGTTGTCAAGGAGAGGTGTGTTCTGGATGTCATGATTGTCTTGAAGGACTTCATGGATGGACTGAAAGATAGGGCATTGGATGAACTACCTTGTTCTTGACATGAGGGTGACATCATAAGGTCAAGCTTTGGGCTTTCATTTTGACATGTATCCTCAAGTGTAGACGATGGGATGTGACTTTGAGGAATGACAAAATTTTCATGACTAGATGTGGCTTGTGAGGGGATGACTTGAAAATGATTAATGGATGAAGGACTAGGATAGGACATGGAGACTTGGACTGGATATGCCATGGAGTCTTGGACTGGATTAGGATGTGATGGCATAGGATATGACATGGGGACTTGGACTGGACTAGCATGTGAGGAACAAAGATAGGACATGGAGTCTTGGACTGGATTAACTGTTGAAGGACAAGGATATGACATGGAGACTTTGACTAGATTGGTGTAAGGTTGATTGAAATAGGACATGGAGACTTGGATCAGATCGGTATGGTATGATGTGGGGACTTGGCATGAGTTGGTAGATGGTTGATAAGGGATGCAGACTTGGACCTGATTAATAGGTGAAGGGTCAGAATATGACATGGAGGTTTGGAATGGACTATTGGACAGTTGGCTTCCCTTGTCAAGGTTAGGATAAGGGTGATAAGTGGACATTTTTTGTGAATTAATGGCAGGATTTGTGTCAAGTGACTGTTGATTGTGAGGGTAGACAGATGGTGGCAAAGTATTTATGTCAAATCCTTGCGGTAACTTAGCCCCTAAGTCCAAAAGCATGGCTAGATACCTTTGAGGGTCACGTAAGATATATTTTTTTACAAAGGAGACTATGTCAGGATTTTGCGTTGCAGCTTCTATGTCTTTGAAATATACTCGTCCATTTTGGTCTCTTTGTATGAATGGTTCAAAAATATTTTTTGATGAAGATTGCATGTTCATGTTGTGAAATGGATCAGAAAAGGTCCAATGTTTGACTTGGTTGTTTCTAGATGTTTGACCGTTGTCTGGTTTGTTTCAGTATCTAGAAAATACTTGCAAGCATGATATTTTGACTGTAAGCAAGCACACATGAGACAAGTACAATCCTAAAAGGCCAAAAGGCCAAGGGTTTGTATAGTTGGTATAGCCCACCGATATACCCCGGATTGGTTATAAACACCTTTCCTTCTCGAGAGCGGATAGCTTAGAATTTTGGTGGCATTGGCTCCCCTCCACGGCTCATTAACGTCATTCGAGCACACCAAATTCAAATTCTTGGGTAGTGACTTCCCAAGAACTGCTATCTCTACTCAAGGGGATCAGTAGTGAGTGTCTTCGGGCATGATACTGTACCCTGCACTATACCAAGCAACGACCAATAGAACGGTTGGACACTAAAACAAGAGGTTTTTAATTCGAGCATTCCGTTCATGAGGCATGATCCATGCAGCGAGAGTCCCCTTTTAGATCCATCTCATCGGAACCACACTCGTGATTCTTGGGCTTTCCCCAAGAACCCACTTTTATATACTGGCTGGAAGTCCCTCGGTGTCAGGGTGCTACTGGTCTGAGTTTTCCTCGGGTGAGTATTTTTTCCCACCAGAACAGGCCCAAGTTCTAGAGTCAGTAACCGTTTCTCTTACACCCAGGATCGCACGAATGCGCAAGGGGAGAGGATACTCCGATATACCAAATCGTGAAGGGTAAATAACAAATAAAGATGGGTCTGATTTTCTGATCACAAGGTTTTCACCAAGTGAGAGCATACTCACCTACCATCTTGCAAGCACTATGAATCAAAGAAGACATGTGTTCTTTTTATATGCACCAAAATCAAATGTTTTCTAATCTATGAAAGAAAAAGAAGCACAATGTTTGTTTATCTTGTCTTCAAAATTTGAACCTGCAAACAAAAGATTAGTAGTTCCTTATGCAATGGTTTTCGACACACGAATAGGGATCGCCACACACTACAAGCGAAGATTAGTCACAACCATTAGAGAGTTAGCTAGTAACAACAAATCTGATTTTTATAAAAAAAATTGATAGTAAAATAAAAAATACAGAGAATAAATCCTGTCTAAAATCTCAAGAGGTTTCCAAAAATGTAAATAAATAAAAAAAATTTGTTGTTTTGCACCTGAAATTAATTTTTTTATGAAAAATCATAAAAAAAATTTTAAAAATACAAAACAGCTCCACAAATTCTGATTTTTTTACTGGAGTCATCTGATGACATTTCAAATCTGCAGAAAAAAATTTGTGAGTATATCTGCAACCGTGAGTGAGATATAAGCCAATCTTTGTTAAACCCCAAATTCAAAAAATCTATTTTTTGACTAATAATTGTACATCTAAATTTAAAAACTAAAGAGTAGACCCCTATTAAAATTTAGAGAGGTTTCCAGAAATGTAAACATATCTAAAAAAATTTATTATTTGCTCCCGAAATTAATTTTTTATTAAAAACAAAAAAATAATTATAAAAAATGAAAAACAAATCCAAAAAATCTAATTTTTGGAATGAAATTGCGTGATGTTGTCCCCAAGCTGCAAAAAATATTTTGTGAGCAAATACATAGCCGTTTGAAAGTTATGGTCGAATCTTTAGCTTTGTCCACAATGATGCCAAACCTACAACAAAAACCAAACAAGCCCTGCAACAAGAAGAAACCAACTCCAAAAATGGTTTTTTATTTGTCCAAATACGTCGGGTTCACCAATGTAATTAATAGAAAAATAGATTGTTAGATGATTAGATCAATAAACATTAAAATCCAATGAAGTAACAAAGCACAAAGGAAATGAAATGAAAATAAAGGGAACGATATTACCAGATATCTTCATCTTCCATGGTTCACCTTTGTTACACCTTCTAGTTTGCAACAAATCAAATGAGGCCCTCAGATTTCAAATGAGCAACCTATGATAATGTCCAAGTCCTATGCAAATGTTGAAGGATTTATAAATTGTGCCAATGTCTATGTCTAAAATAAATGCCAAAGTTGATCAAATGACTATATTAAATACTAAAATTGCTTATGACAATAAATGTGAAAGTGAATAAATGCCTATAATAACTATGCAAAATGTCAACATATGTGTCTTTGAAAAATGAGAAGAAGATGGCATTTTATAGAAAAGGCCATTTCGAATGGACGGACGAGATAAATTGATGAAATAAACGATCCAGATTAATCCTAAGAATCCCTAATTAGGGTTAGGGCAAAATCCTTAATTGAACGGTCAAAATAAAATCAGATCGACGGTGGAGAATAAATGAGACAAATTAATTAGAAAATAAATATTTTCAAAAAATCAAGAAGATAAGATTGCCTGATTTGCAAGATTTGAAAAATCAAAGAGATAAGATTCAGACTGAAGATAAGATTTGGAAAATCAAGAATCTACCCAATTACTTGATTTTTGGAAGATTAATTACTAATTTGAATTAAAAAAATGCAAATTATGAATTTTGAGAGATTAAATAATCTTTTTTAGATTATTTATCAAAACAGACTGACAGTTAAGATTGAGATGACATTTTAAATAATTTAATTTATTTAAAATGAGAAGAATATTAAAATGGAAATTAAATAATTAAATACAATTATTTAGTTTAGAAGATAAGACTAATTAATTAAATAAATTAATCTGTTTATTTAATTAAGACAATTAGTGACATATTAAATAAATAAATGTAATTCATTTATTTAATAATCAAGAAGAATTAAATGTAGAAAGGGAAATTAAATAAATTAAGAAATTTATTTAATTAAGGGAAGACTTAGACAATTAATGACGTATTTAATAAATAAATTTATTTATTTATTTAATAATCATGAAGAATAAATGACATGAATTAATTAAATAATTATGAATTATTTAATCAATAGTCGAATGTGGACCAAGGACATAATTAAATGTCATAATTATGCTAGGACGAAAGTGGTAAAAATGAAGCTTGCAGGCTTAGGTCATTTTTAGGTGTCTACAGCAGGTTCTTCCGAAAGACCCTAATGGTGGTTAGGAAAGGGGGGTTTCCAGTCTCCCTTGGAAAATGCCCGTAGGTGTGTCTATGTGAGCTATCTGACCTTTATTTTTATTATTTCCCATATCCCTAGTTTTCCTAAATAGCTGGTCCTTGGAAAGCTGCCTATTAGCCCTTTCCGGCTCCTTTTCAATTTGTTTATTTGCCGATTGATTCACGGGAACATCCTTTCTTTTCTCGGTATTATCTTGTATCTCCGGTTCTTTTCTAGGCTCTTCAAAGGTAACCCTCTTAGCTAGGGTTTCTTGTGTTGTATTAGAGGATGGAGTCCCATTAAGAACCTGAAAGAAGGCATGCCTTACAACAGGGACTTTGAGTAATTCGAAGGCTGATAAACTAATTTTTACCTTCTTGAACTCTTCTGCCACATATTCACCCATTTGCTCAATTTTTGAGCTAAAAGCCTGGCCTATGGCAGAACTAGGAGGTTGGACCTTCGTTTGATTAGACAGATTTTGAGGTTGGCCCTGAGGCTGATTTTGTGATTGGTTTTGAGATCCATTCTTGTTGAGGTACTGGGTGAGTATATGAGGAAGCTCAGGGTTATTACTAGCATTTGGGTCAGGTGGAATGGCGAAATTGTTTGGTGGGGTAGAAGTTGTAAAGGGTCCACCCGCCTGTCTATTCCTAAGGAAGTAGGGAGTCGACCATTGATGGAACATGTGGACGTCATCTACAAATGGTTCTTCTTCATCTACCAGACCATTATCTATTGAATCAAAGAGCTGAGCCAAGATTTGTTCATTACTTACCTCTTGCGCTTCCTCACCCTCGACAGGAGCAGGTTTGACTTCGAGCTCATTGCGATCACCTTGTGGGAACGACGCTTGATTAACCATGAGATATGAAGAATCGTATGGCTCGGATAGGACGATGTCCCTACAGCCGGCATTATCTACTGCATTCTGCACCTCCACCTGGAAGATTTCAACAGCTGTCTGGAACTCGGGACAATTTAACTCAGAATGTCTACTGGTTTTGTGAATTCGACACCATCCAGACAAGGCTGCCTTAGCAAGGTATACCCCACTGGTCATTTTTTCGTTGGTTGCCAGTTGATCGAAAGGCGTAGGGACACCACCATTATTAGGCCTAGTGTTCCACGTGCGATTCTGCCTCTGAGAAGGTCTCCTTTCTGCATTCTGATTGGCATTTTTCCCCCTATCATGGTTCTTCCTGAAGGAAGTGCCTACTTCTCGATTATCCCTACTGTCCCCATTGTCTCGGTTGTCCCTATTGAGATTGGCCTACAAATTACGCTGGGAGGCCTGCAACTGGTTATTCTGGTTCTTTAGGTGCATCATTTCCATGGACATTTTCTTTATCATCTCAGTCAGCTCCTCTAACTTGTCTTTCTCAGTCGCGCTTCCATGCGACGACGCTGGATTTTAGAGAAAAGCGGGCGGGGCTGCCAGCTGATTCTAATAGGCTGGAGGAAACTCTAGTCCCGATAGGTACAATGGCGCCTAGGGTTGCTGGGGATAAGCCTGCTATTGTGGAGCAGCCTGAGAATAGTTGTACTGCTGCTGAAGCTGCAAATAGAAAGGTGCAAGAGGCACATAATTCAATGGCTGCCCTGGATGTGGTGCCATAGGCAATTGAGGTACTTGGTTCATAAGGGGGGTTTGGTGAGCAAACGTCTGATTGAGCCCCTGAATCTGTATTGGGTGGACTACTGGCCCTAAAGAAGGTAGTGGGCCGAAGATATTCTACCCCAAGTCTGCACTGGCGACAACGGCCTCCGCATAGGCGGTCACCAGGGTAGTGAGCGGTGGGCGCATCCTTTTCACCAAGGCTGACGTGAGGTTGTTTATCACCGCATAATAGACTGAGAGAGCCACCGCATCATTATCGAGGTACAGGTCTTGAAGCCTTGTGTAGGCCCGATGGAAGTGGTCATTGAAGGAGCCAATAGGTTTGTTGAGTTCCCTCCTTACAGACATAAACTGTTGGTAAAACTCTGAAGGGCTGATGGGGATCTTGTACTTCTGCAAGAAGGAATTTTTCATCAGGCTCCATGAGGTAATGGATCATCTCGGTAAATTGATGTACCAATAGCAGGCCTCTTCTCCCAATGAATGCAGAAAAAGGTGACATGCCACGTCCTTGTGGTCAACTTGCATTTCGGTGATCGCTATCTTGAATATTTTGATATGCTCCTCAGCTGTTCTTTGTAGGTCACGCAGATGGAACTTCGAACAAAAGCCCTCTGGATTCTTGGGCATATCATTGTAGGTAGCGAAATGTATCAGCGAAGGATTATGTGCTAACCAAGCCATGGAGGGTGGCAGAGGTGGTTCCTGCTATTGGAAAATGGGAATTTGGGGCTGTATTTGCAATACAACAACAATCTGGGGCTGCACTTGGGCTACGGCTGACTGGACTGCACCTTGGGCAGGAAGGGCTGGAAGAGGAGCAATCCCCTGGCTGCCAGAGATAGGAGGTGCAAATGAAGTTTGAGATGGTTGGGTGGAAGAAAAAAGCCAACCAAATGAAGGTGAGGATGGAATGGAGGTGGTTAGAATGGAGGAAGAGGAAAAGGCAATGCTACTTCCTTCAGCTCGCTTTGCCCTTGTAGGGGGCTGCAATTCTTCAAATTCTCCCTTGTTTGGCGTTGACCATAGAACTCTTTGAAATATTTTTGGGGAGAATGATCCGATTCGATCCAACTTCACTTTATCCCTTAACTTGATATTCCCACTGGCAACCCTCCTTCTAGCACCAGTTCTGTTGATATGTTTTTATGCACTTCTCAACACAGGTAATGTGTAGATGCACTACCTCTCTTGAAAGACAATCTTCCATAATCAGATTGCAAAACACTATCCCAAGGTCTCTAATGTTAGGTCTTGACAGTGTTTAGATACCTCAGTAGTTTGATGTGATTTGCTAGAATCACAAGGTGGTCTTACACAGGAAATATAAAACATGGATACAAAGCATGGAAGTTGAATCTTGAAATGGAGTTCATAGGATGGAAAGCTGTCATGCATTGGCTATAGGTTCAAACAGCAGTCTTGGACTCCATTTTGTGGTTGGATTTGACTTTACAATGTGCAATGAACCTTAACATGGGTCAGTCATTAAAAAAAAAAAGAAAAGGCGAGGAAGGGGGAAAGTTCCTAAGTCTGCAACTGGCTATGAATAGTGACAATGGAGTTCCTGCAATGGACAATTTCTTAAAACAATATCCCACTTAACCAAAGATTTCACAGTATCATGAAAATTGTGCTATCTTTTAAGGTCTACAAATATTTTATCCTTCATCCACCACATACATGCATGAATCAAAAATAAATGTTTGGAGCAGCTTTCAAATTAAGTCCAGGCTAACTTTGCACAACAATCTACCATCAGCAAATAGCAAAAAGTATGGACAAAGAAATCATCAACATGGCAAGAAATTTCATAATCACCCAACAACATTCCTAAGATCTATCCAAAGAAAGAAGACAACTAATTAAACAACAATAATATCTAAGTCAAACATCTAACATTGGAGATTGAATCAAGTAACATGAGAGAAACCAAGAAAATACACCAAGTCAATGTCTTTTCCTTATAAATTTTTGCAGCATGCCTTTACAACAACTCAACTCTCCCTATGCAAATGAGAGGGGAGCCCTATTTATAGTTTTCTAAAAGTCAAATGAATGGCCAAGATTAATTCTTATTGTGTGGCCAAGATTCATTACAAAATAGGGTTTCACCTACCCCCCAATAGATCACAATTTAAAATTTACATTTTGTCTTTACCCTATTTCATCTTTTTGCTGATGGCACTGTAGCTCTTTTGTCATTTAGCGGATTATTGTTTTTTGCTGTAGCTACTCTTCAAAAAAATATTTATCTTTGGCAGGGCTGTCTTCCTATCCCTTGGAGGCTGTGTATTCGATGAACTTGAGGACGACCTCCTGGAGCTTGTCTATTTCAATGACTTCGCATCGCAGTGCCTGGTAGCTACATTCCTTTGCATTTTCTTCCATCCTTTTCCAATCTTCATCATACTTCGAGCCCTGGTCTCCGAACAGCTCTGATTGGTCAAAGGCGGGGGCAGCAAAACTCAGAAACTTCGTTGTGATATCTCCATCCACCCCGTCCTTCATCTTCTCCTGGAAGTAGGGTTTTATCTTCTCCGGATCCATTTGCACAGTGGGCATATCATAATATGTCATCAGCTTAAGATATCGGGCACATTCCGCCTTGATTTCCTTGATCCACTCAATATCCGGATCCACCCTGCTTAAGATTTGCTCCAACCTCTCCTTCTGATTGTCAAAGTCTCGATGCCATATGTCCATCAGCCAGTGATCTTCTTTCTTAAATGCGAGATTCCTCTCCCATGTGGCTTTAGGAAATTGAATGATAGCTTCGATCATTAGGAAGGTAGAGTCGTAGGCCGCGGAGAAATTGGTGCAGAGCTTCTTTGTGCTCTCCAGAGGCTGCATTAAGTCCAAGAACTTGTTGGTTGTCCGCACAGCCCGAATGATTCCCATGTTTCCGACATATGAGACTTGTCGGAACTAGTCCTCGGTAGTCTTCTCCAAGTTCTTCCTTCTTTCCATCTTGTCGATCTGTTCCTTGGAAAGCAGCTGAGGTGCGGCTGTGGACATAGTAGGCAGGTCATCCACTGAAGACCATTGTTGAATGTAATCTGTTAGGGCCGCAACCTGCGCCTTGAGCTCATCCTTGGAGATTTTATCTTTCTTTATCAGGTGCACCACTATGGCCACCGACTCCTCAAGGTGCTCGACCTTCTACTCTCTAGTTGCAGTCCCCAAGTCAATGGTAGAGATGTTATAGCTTACCCCAGCTTGGCCCATGGTGGGCATTGCAATTTGTGCCGCTCGGGAGCTGGAAGCATCCATGGTTATTTTGGATCAGACCTTGGGCTTCTTCTCCTTCTTTGTTATGATTTGGTCTCGAGCCAAGATGGCCTCCAACCTCACCCTTAGGTCCTTCAGCACAAGGGTCATTCTTTCAAGTTGCTTCTCTAACCATTCGGGCACAGTAGATTTCCCCTTGGGTGAATCACGGTCACCCTCGCCCTTCTCGGTCAATTCCAAGACTTCTGCTTCCTTTTCTTTTTGGGATTATCCTTTCTCCTCGGCAGCATCCTCCTCCTCCTCATCAGAGTCATGAACGAACACGAGGCATTTGACAGGCAGCCTGGTGGATAGTTGCTGGATGGGGGCATCTTCTTTTGTTGCTTCTTCTTTCCTTTCCTCGGGACTTCTGACAACATGGGCCTCAGCCTCGGTTAAATCCTTTATCTGTTGTTCTTCTGGTGGCTGCCCTTCTTCACCATGTGGTGACCCTTCTAGCTCTATCCCAACATCCTTCAACTATTGTGCCATTTCCTCCTCAAGGTCATCATCAAAAGTTTGAATGATCACCTTAGCATCAGAGTCGTCGTCCTCATCCCCACTCTCGGAAGAGCCCGTCTCCTCCTCCTCATAAACCACTATGTCAATGGTTCGGTGTTTGTACTCAGGGTGCTCATGATACTCATCAGCCTCCTCGATAGACTTCGAGGCTTCCTGCTCTCGCTCCTCCAACTCCTTTGAGATTTGCATTGTGGCCTCCATAGTTGGTGGCCCTGTCGGCGGTTGTGAAGGTTGAGCAGTTGCAAGGACCTGGGCAAGGGCTGTTTGGAGAGTTGGATCCATTAATATCTGGGAGAGCTCTGGAGGAAGGCTTTGCATATTCCTTTTAAGAGCCTCGGGCATGGTGGCAGGGGGAACAGGTGATGTTATTGTTGCCAAAGGGAGTGATGTGATTGGTGACATGGCAGCAGAAGAAGGGGGAGTGGTCATGCCGGAAGAGGAGTCAATGATTATTACCAATTCAGCCAGAGGCGAAGGGGAAAGATGGACAGAAATGTCCACTATCGGCGGGGAAGCGGCGACCGCAGCCAGGGAGGCAAGCGGTGCAACAAGAGGGGCAGGGAGAGCCATGGGAGGCTGCAATTCTTCTGCACCTTCTGTCTGTTTAAGCCTTTTGGGGGATGAGCTTCCTGCTTCTTTCTTTGCAGAGGCCTTGGAGTCTGGAGACTGCGTGGTCTCTGTTTCTTTTCTCTTCCTGAGCCTGGTGACGGAAGGAGACTTGGAGGTCCTGCCAGTTGACGTGGTGGCAGCAACATCCTCTGTGGCACTTGGCTCGCTTTTGAGCCCCTCATAAGTCAGGACCACTCATTGCCGCTTCAAATGAGCCACCTGCCCATCGATCCACTCCCATGTACAACTTAAGATGAACTGGGTTATGGTGTCTAGGTTATCGACCTCCTGTTCGTCCCAGTCGATTGAGGGTATTGGCAAGTTGGCAACCGCAAGGTACCTTGGATGCATGATTATGTACTCATCCTCCTTGACCTGGTCCGATACCGGAAATGGTTGCACCCTTCTTAGGAACACTACTGTCATTCGTATGTAGTGCCTTGCGCGCACTTCTTTGTCATCTTGGCAGTCGGCCTAGAAATCTTCAATGTGATGGAGATGGGCATATGCTGGCCCCAACGCTTTCCTGACGTGGCCATGGGTGTCCATCCGCGGGCGAGCAGTGTGTAAGTAAAAGTGGTAATCCTTCAACTCCTTCTCAAAGTTACCAGCACATTGTGACGTCTGCAATCGGTACATGCCCTGGCCAAGGGTCATGGGATAGGAGATCCCTGCTATATGCTTGTTGCTGAAAATTGTCTAGAGGTGTTGGAGCTGCCGAGAAAGCTCCAGGAGGATGATTCTGTCGTTAGGGTACCGAGGCAATCTATTCGACCTTTCGGTGAAGCCCTAGGCCTGGATGTACGTAAACTTCAGATACTGGATATAGAGGAAGGCATATTGCTTCAGAAGTGCTCTGGCGCTGTGGGAGACCCTCCTCTCAAAGTCTCCAACGATCAATCTGATGATGTGGCCAATGAAGGCGTCATTAACTCTACAGTAATCTCTCTTGAAATTCTGGTACTGGAGTTGCGGATACTTATCAAATGGTTTGAGTCCTCGCTTCTGCCCCTAATCGGGTGCTACAAACAACCTGCTGTACTGTCTCTAATCTATTAGGGAATATACAAGGTAGGAGGTCATAGAATTTAGAACTCTTTTTCACGTTGACAAACTGCTCATGCAAGCAGTTGCTTATGATTCTGCCCTAGTAGAATGAAACCTTGGTTGTGACGTCCTCGTTTCCCCTCAGGATCTACTCAATGAAATAGGCCATCCAATCCTGGAAGTAGGCGGCTGTTGGAAGACCCATAACCCAGCTCAACTGGTTACCAGGTCGTGGTAATCCTCATGGAAATCACTACGGAAAAGCTCTTGAGGAACTTTCGCAATGCTGCCCCATTTTTCTTTAAGCCAATGGAGGTTTATTGACTTCTTGCATCTTATTGGGTTATCATCCCATGCCGCCTGACATTCTTCGAATGTAGGGACCTCCATATGTTGGAATGTGGGGATATGAAAGGTCTTGGTGATCCCCTTTGGCGACATGTCTGGGAGGATGTTTCCCTCCTTATCAACAATTGTTCTCGTATTGGTTTGGTAGGCTTCTCGACAAGCCATGACTAATTCAGGCGCTATGAGAGATGGAGGGAAACGCCTTAGCTATTCCACTCTGCCTTATCAATCTGACATTCTTTGTTCTTGGGTTGACCCTGAACCTCTGAGTGAATTCATCTATATCCACCTAGCCAATGTTAATATCTGTGATCTCCCTCCAGTCTGTAGTGACCTTTGAGTGGAGCGGCTCGCCCTGGAATTGGTACTTCATCTGATATTTGTCTTCTTTCCCTCGAGGGGTCCTTTCTGACTTCTTCCCCTTGTCCCCTTCGGGGGATGCCCATGAAGTTCCTACACCCGATTCCATATATTCTGCAAGCAAGGACAAAGTCAGCGCAATAGATCACGAAAGCATTCATGTTAGTTCATATCTCGAAAACAACATCTATTTCGAATAATCAATCAAGTGTATCATGAACTTTCATCCTAAGATGTTATTGATCTTTGATTTAGGGCATTTGGACAATTCGGGCCCAGAGGGCTAGACTTCCTTGACAGGAATGTTGTCCGGAAGGGAAAACACGGCGGAAGGCCCCCTGAGACTTTCCTTGGTCACATTTTAATATTTCAAGAGGATTATGATGAAGAGGACCAAAATCCAGGATGTGGGTCGAATTTAGATCTCAGGTTAGGGCTCGTTTGGGTAGATTTAGGAGAGTTCAGAGGTCTCAAGCCAGAAAGCTATCGGGAGATAGCAGTTTTGGAGCGGCAGACAGCAGACGAAAATCAGGAGCCGGAACTCCGGGGTCTGGGGCTCGGAGGGCCAAAGGGTTGCCGATGTTAAGCCATTTCACTTTCGAGGGTTTGGGCCGGCGACACTGGGATGGCGAGCGAACTTCACCATTTGGGACGGCAAACACCGGACGGAAGTCTGGGAGGGGAAGTCTGGCGACAAGGGGCCGGTGCCATGAGTTTTGCGTTTTAAGTTTGGCGGCAATCGGTAGGGTGGAGCCCGGAGGCCGGGATGCCGGGCGGCATTCTCTTGTTTGCAACGGTGACCGAGGATGGGAGTCCCTAGCCACGGAGCCCAACGAGCAGACGACTGCTCTGGGTTTCGGTGAGATTCCATGGCAAACGGCTCTTCGGGGCCTGGTGATCGGAAGGACGGGGTGAAATTTCCCCGACGGTGGGAGAGCGGCGGACTTCCGAGAATGAAAGTCCAGACACTGGGGCCCGAGGGGTGCCAAGGACGCGAAGGCGAAAAGACCAGCCAACAGTGGGGTAGAGGGCAGGGTCCGGAGCACGAATGGCACCAATGAGTTTGGCATGAGATCTCGGGGAAAAGGAAACAAGGTTATCCGGCGTCCGGAGCCCAAAGAGCCGAAGGATGTGTGAATTAAATTGCCAGAGGTCAATAGCGGGCATGAAGGGGGAGCCCAGAGGTCGGGACGCTGGGAGAGACCCGCCATGGACGACGACAAGACACCCGGAGAACCCCGAAGGTGGAACCCCGGGGTATCGGGCCCGAGAGGACCAAAGGATGCATGTTGAGTTTTGAAGTTCTTCGGTGAGGGGATGGTCGGGATCTGGCAGCTGAGACGTAGGGAGGATTTTGTAGTTTAGCACGGCGAAATGCGAGTGGAACTCCGGACGGAGAAGTCCGATGGGACAGGCCCGGAGGGAAGAATCGCTGCCGGCAAGATTGTTCAAAGGTTTATTAACAGATGGCGAAGGCGGGTCCCGGGCCCGAGAAGGATGTCCTCCCTGCGTGAAGAACAGCCACGGCAAGGAGAAACTCTGGATCCGCGGCAAGTATTTTCTAGGAGGTTTGTGAATTTTTAAGCACGTGGGTTTTGTGCGCAATCTTATGGTCTATCATTCTATGTCCTCCTAATGATTGTTCATTTATTTAAATTCCTCGAAATCATGAAACAAAGCTCGGGAGGGCAAACGGATGGCCTACCTCGAACAGGCGGAGTGGGGAGATGTGGGATCCACCAACGGTTGACGGAATGACACTAAGGGTGATGATCGTGACGATGCCAAAGACGGTGGGCTCCAAATGGCAGTTTGTCCAATTCGCTCTGCAATCTTGTGATGAAAATGACCGGCCGAAGTGGGTATTTTATACCCCCAACCGCCATGAATACGCGCATTTATTGCAGGTACGGCAGGAAAAAAGTTGGTGGATTCAAAAATAGGTCGGCGATGGCGGCGGGAAAGCCGGAACCCAGCGGCAGGGGAGGCGGAACACAATGGCCGTTGAAGTTTTCGCTCGGTGGAACGGCGGCAGCGGGAAACGGTTCGGGGCTCAGAGGGCTGGATGCCTCCAGAGATCCGCCGTCAGGGACGGCGGGACCATCACAAAATTCCGAACATGAAATTCCGGATGGCAGGCCCGAAATGACCGACGGCAGGTAGGTAGCTTCGAAGACTTCAGACGGCGAAAAGGTCGGAATGTCGGAAGCAGACTTCCGGGGTCCGGGGCCCAGAGCACGGAACACCGCCAGGAAATTCAACAAGTTTTGTAGATGGCAATTGGGGGTTTAGACCCCGAGGTCCGGAAGGATGCGGAGCGGACGCCTCCTGGACGGAAATTCCAGCGTGGAAACCCGGAAAGAGAAACCCGAACGGCCGGGCCCGGTAGGGCCCGAGGCCATTGGCAAGACTAAACTACCAGAGGGACTCTGCGAGGCGCCAGAACACAACAAAATCAAAAAGGGGAGGCATGGTCAATTTATGATGGGACTTTGAAGCAACACCGACCATCCGAGACATCAAAAAAAAGGGGCACGCAAAATGAGGCAGCAAAAAAAATGACCCGACAAGGCGAAAGAAAAGAGGGTCCCCATTTCAAACGGGGTGTGCGTGCTAAGGCCACAACAAATATCAAAGTCCAAAAACATTCAAAAAATATCAAAATCCAAAAACATTCAAAAAACATCAAAAGTAAAAAACATTCAAAAAACACAAAATCCAAAAACATCGCAAAATTTGAAAAAATCAAAACATTTGAAAATATCAAAAACACCAAAAATAACCTCAAAACATTTCAAAACGTCAAAAACATCCAAATATTTGACAAAATCCATCTGTCTCATCTTGTTTGCACCTGCAATAATCAATCATCCATAATAAACTAATCGTCACCTTCATCCTTTGGCAAAACAAATAGAAACAATCACAGCAATCAGCAAAATCAAGCTTCAATCGTAAAATCAAAATTGAAACAACAAATCAATTAAAACAAAATCAAAGTCTTGATCATTTTCAAACATGTCAATCAACCTTGTATCAATTTCCTATCAATCAACTTATCAAACCATCATCATCCTATACAATGCATGAGGACTAGGATATATTGTTCCAACAATGGGCATCATTTTGGATCACTTTGGATTCTTATCCTATCAAAACAAATCCCTTTTGGATAGAGATATGAAGAATATTGACTTGTTTGAGTACTTGATTTTTTTTTTTGATTTATCTTATTGCGCTCATTCCAAGGACCTTTCAATGATATTCGAATGAAGGATTTAGAGAGATAGGAATGGGGCAATGATCATTATCTTTTTTCTATTGTGCTTATTGGATGTTCTTGTAAAATAACTTGGCGAATACTTGCTTTGTTAGGTACGTCCTAGCAAGGTTTCTGTATGTCAAGTGTGAACAAGAATACTCCTATCTATTTGTCGAGTCAAAGTCCATCGCACTAGGTACAATTCCATCCTGGTTTCTTTATACCTTGATGCATTGTACCTATGTGTGTTATCAAACATAAGGTAAGTAGCCCTTTTAAAATCCCAATCCTTGATAAGAAAATCATCATCATCTCTAATAAAGTCTTGACCAATCATGAGCTTGTGGGATCCTCTTGTCATCATCTCATTTCCACACTAACATCATCATCACCAATACATCTTGCATCCTACATCCATCTTGCATCCGCGAATCATCGGCATACCACATATCATTCATATCATACATAATAGGAAACATCGATCATTTCACATGCATTGCATTTTCATCATCATCATAATATAGATCTATTAGTCTAAGCATTTGCATAAATCATACATTTCCATAATCATAGCATAATCCATATCATCCATCATTGCATCATATCATCATTTAAGTTGTTTAGGATAACATAGATTAGTTTTTGATAATGGGTAAAACTAGTTTTACAGGGACCCAAAACCACAAAGTTTACAATAAAAAAGATAGGACACAAAAGTCCAACAGAAAACACCAACTACCCAAGAGAAGATGGAAAGAGCAAGCAGCAGCCACACGAAACAGACCAGAAAGGTCAAGCCAAAAAGAACAGCAAAGTAAACAAAAAAAAAACCCGCTACTATTGACTCAGAGTCTTGAAGATAGACTCTGTTTCCTCCTCCAAATTCTGCATATCATTGACACCCTTTTTAAAAATTTGAATCATCTTCTAAGTAGGGGGCCTTACGCTTCAGATTGGCTCTGGTTCTTTTGGAAATGCCAACATCCGTATCTTGACTTTTTCCATCGGTATCCTCTAGATCCACCACCAAAGACCCCTGATGGGCTTTGTCTAACTTGTTTGTCATCACATTAATGATAATGGCATTGTGTCTGGCCATTCGATTGTTTTGTTCTGCAACAATTTTGATGGTGTTCCTAATATTCTCAACCTTGGCATCTATATTTCTATTACTGAGAGGTTCTTTCTTGAGACCATGAACACCACTATCCACATCTTTCTTTTCAATCACAACAATCTTAGCACCCAACTCTTCTAGCTTGCTTTGAAGGGCCCAATTTTTTTATTTTTAATTCATTAATTTTGTTGAATTGTCTACTCCGAGAGTTTGAAATGAGACTCAGAATTAGTTTTGGCTAAGTTCAGAAAATCCAGAGAGGGATCATTTTCAGTATTAAGATGAGTTTTCTCAGGGTCAGGAGTAACAGGGGAGTCAACTTTAGCAGGACTATCCAGCAAGGGTTCAACACAAGACTCAGTTTTGTTAGCATCAGACTCCTCAGAATTAGAGGAGTCTTCGCAGTAGGAAACAAGGTTTTTGGCCTGGGGTTTCTTTTCAATAGGACTATTCTTAAGGGAGGGGCCTCCAAGCTTAAGCTCAACACAAGCTTTATCAGAAAAGGGGGTAGGGTTTTTATTCCCAAAAGGGGCAACATGTGAGCTAAGGACATTTCTAGCCAGACTTAAGTTAGGCAGAAACTCCGAGCCACTAGGCTCAGTGTTGTCACTGTCAGAATTAGGATGAGTATCCAGGTTAGTGGGGACAGGAATTTTTTGATAATGCTGAACAATCAATCTTATCAACCCAGTATGTAGGATAGGAAATCTTCTAGGGTTTTTCTTGTGATCATCCAAGCTTTTCCTCAAAGAACAGAAAAGATAATAGGGGAAAGAAACTCTCACCTTGTAGTGGAAGTGATTGAGAAGAGAAAAGTGGTAGCCATAGACTCTGGTGAAGCGCTCATCCACCGTAATGTACTCCATGATGACCCATAGGACCTTTCTCCAAATGGCTTTTACGGTGTCAACTTCAAAGTAGCTGTTAGCAATTTTCACAAGACTCTATCTTTCTTTATCTTTTTTAGGAAATCTGACCATAGCTTCATCGGAAAAAACCCTGTCCCTAAAGAAATTCTTCCCTTCAATAGATAAACCTGTAACATCAGCTATCAAATATTCATTGAGCTCCACATTCCTACCAAACAAGTTCAGATTTCCATTATTCCAATTTTTAACAAAGAGGTTCGTGGCCTCGTGATTTGAGCCATGGAGCTTCTCCAGGAAAGGATGTAGCCTGCCGCTTTTAACCTTATTCCAAGCCTTGAAATTTTTTCGTGTGCATCTCATAGCTATCCGACTTGATTCTTTTTCTGTCTCCACCCATCTCAGCCAACACAATGGGGTAGACATAGATAAAATCTTTGCTAAAATTAGCCCTGCCAAATCTAAGAACCCACAAAGCGTGGGGAGCTTTCTTGCAAGTTAAGCCACTGAGCTCAATCCCATACAATCTAATGATTGTGATGTGAAAGATCCAACCTGTCCTCATTAAAGGGATAACACGTCTCTTTTCCATGTGTTTTATCATAATTCAATAGGGCACAAACATTAGAATTTAGATCACTAACATTATGCCAGGTGCGCAAATCATTACTCCTAACTCCTTCATTAGCGAAAAAATCCGCAACAGTATTGGCTTCTCTATAAGCATGTGATATTTTAACTTTTCCAAATTTAGCCAAAGTCAAGATGGCTTCATCAACCCAATATTTCATTGTCCACGAGGGGGGAGACTTGCCACGGAGGCAATCAATTATATTTTTGGAATCTCCTTCAAGCCAAAGATTTTTAAAGTTAAGACTTTGGGCTAAATTTATAATGTGAAAAGCGCCAGCAGCCTCCGCCAAATGATTGGTTTGGGAACCAAGAGGAGAGCCTGTTGCACCAAGGAAATTACCAAAGGAATCCGTTATGACTCCACCATAGCCCGTCGCCCCCAGATTACCTTTAGTCGCACTGTCAAAGTTAGCTTTGATCCAACCATTTGGTGGAAAAGACCAGTGAACACCCTCTCTGTCCTTGTTGGCTTTCATAGGAGCACTAGGTAGGTCTAGACTTATGTTCCAATCCTTAGCAACTGTTAAGTCATAGAGTGAATGCCTCGCTTTCACAGACAGGCTATCCTTTTGGACCAAGGCATTGATATTTTCCTTCAAGAATTTGACAATTTTATCAAAAACAATATCCACAGAAGCTTCTTTGTTTCTATAAATTCTATTGTTACGTTCTTTCTAGAGGCCCCAATCAACATGAGGGAAGGATAAATCCCATAAAAGCCTGAGCGTTGGATTTTTAGTTAGGGCTTTCCATTGAAGGAAGAAGTCTTCAATGGACGAAGGAAAAACCCAAGAAAGATGCCATAACCTGATATTTTTTTCCAAATAGAAGTAGCAAACGAGCAGTGAAGGAATAAGTGATGCACAGATTCGGCCTCCATTTTACAAAGAAAGCATCTGTTAGGTATTTGAAATCTGCGTTTGCAAAGGTTATCAATCGTGAGCACCTTGTTTTGGAGTAGGATCCAGTAAAAGATGTTGATTTTAGGGATCAAATGTTTGAACCAAGCCTTCGACCAAAAGGGAGGATAGTCCTGAGAAGAGGTAATCCTGGCAAAGGAAGAAGACACAAAAAAATTTCCCAAGGGTTCATCGAACCAAACAACATGATCATCCAACTGCTCAGAACAAAGTCTAACAGCCATTAGAGAGGACTGGATAGGAGCCAGAGCTTATTTGACACTACACAGATCCACCCATTTACCATTCACTATGTAGTCTCTCACATAAGATCCAAACCCGACCTTACAAATCTCAGCCCATTCACTAAAGGAATTGATTTTTAAAATGGGCTCCTTGAAAAGCCATCTGTCCTCCCAAAATCTTGTATGATTCCCATTTCTCACTTGCCAGCCAATTCCAGTGTCCACAATATTTTTCCATTGATTATATTATTCCAGCATGTAGAACCTCTGGAAAGAAGGTGGGGATCCTTCTTAATTATGAAGGAGCAATTTTTTTCTAAATATTTGCTAGCCAAGATATCAGTCCACTCCCCAAAGGAAGAAGTGATTCTCCAAAATTTTTTTGCAAGGAGGATTTTGTTAACTATTCTGATTCCTCTAAGACCTAATCCTCTGGCCTTTTTAGGTTTACAAACCAGATTCCATCCAATTAAGGGAAGTCTTTTTTTTCCTCAAAACCTTAGCATAGGAATCTTTTTTGAATTTTTTCAATGGCATCAGGAAATTTAGCAGGAATCTTGAAAAGGCTCAGGGTATAGATAGGTAGGTTCTGGAGAGGGGCTTTAAGGAGCTAAAGTTTTCTAGCTTGACTTAAAAGGGCTCCTTTCCATCCAATAAGCTTCTTGCTGAAACTTTCAACTAGCGAGAGCCAAAAAGAATCAAGATGTTTCAAGCTTAAGGGTAAACCAAGATAGGTGGTAGGAAGGGAATCCACCCTGCAACCCAAAATTTTGGAAATTTTAGCCTTTCTATGATCTGGCGTGCTAAAGAAGAACAAAGAGCTTTTTTGGTTGTTGATTAGCTATCCTGAAGCTCTCCCATATTTGTCAAGAAACTGTTTTATAGTTTTACCTTTAGAGACCGTAGATTTACCCATAAGCATAGTATCATCAATGAATTGTTGATGGGAGCACACCAAATTACCAAAGGAAGGTTTGAGACCAAGAAGAGATCTAAAATCAATCAATTTTTTTAGATTCCTACCTAAACTTTCAGCCATAATAGTGAATAAAATAGGAGAAATAGGATCACCCTTTCTTAGACCTCTGGTGCTTTGGAAAAAAGAGGTAGGGGATCCATTAACCATAATCAATATGGAAGCCGTGGACACAAGATGTTCCACCATTTGGAGAACCCTGTTACAAAAACTAAAAGCCCTTAAAATTTTAAATAAGAAAATCCAGTCAATTCTATCATAGGCTTTTGAAATGTAAAGCTTTAATAAAAAGCCTTCAGTCTTCGACTCCACTAAGGAATGAATATTCTCATGTACCGTAACAATAGAGTCAAGAATTTGTCTACCAGAGACAAAGCCATTTTGTTGAGGAGAAATCAAAGAGGGCAATAAAGTTAAAATTTTTGAGGTGAAGACCTTAGAAATAATTTTATATAAAGAATTACATAGACTAATAGGCCTAAAGGCCTCAAAATTATTAGCTCCAGGTTTTTTGGGGATAAGAACCAAGAAGGTGGCATTTAATTCTTTTAGAAGACTTATGGATCCAAAAAACTCTTTAACAACATTTACCACATCTTCTTCAACTATCTCCCAGAGCCATTGAAAGAAAAATAAAGGGAAACCATCATTACCTAGGGCTTTACTCCCATCAAAAGAAAAGACATCCCGCTTGACTTCCTCATTGGTGGGGATAGCGGTCATAAAGGAGTTATTTTCTTGGTTCATAATTCTCAGTATAGCTTCAACTAGCTCATCCTGATCATTTTGGTTTATTTTATCACTTGCCGAAAGAAGATGTTTAAAGAAGGAGCTCGCATGCTTTCTAATATCCTCCCCCTCCTTGTACCTAGTTCCATTCACTTCAATTTGAGATATTATGTTGATAGCTCTATGTTTTGAGGCCGATAGATGAAAGTACCTATTGTTTATGTCCCCTACAGATAACCAAAGAGCTCTAGATATTTGTCTCCAGAACTCCTCCTCCTTTCCAATTATGTCATGCATCTTAGTGAGGAGCTCATCCTCTTTTTCCTTAGTGTCACTCAAATATCCCTCCTTTTGGATTTTAAATTAAATTTCTCCCAAATCCATCTGGAGATCAAACTTAATCCTAAAGATGTTCCCAAAGGATTCCTTTTAAATCCATTTTTTTAGATTACATTTCACTTCCCTAAGTTTTTTATCTACTCTAAACATAGCTATTCTAGGAATTCTTATATTCCACCATTTCCTAATTTCCTCTTTAAGAGCAGGATGAGAGATCCACATTTTTTTAAATTTGAAAGGACTGTTTTTCTTCTTTTTTATGGGATCCGTAGTGAAACTAATAGGGAAATTATCAGAACCAATCCTAGAAAGAGCTTTAAGGGAGCAGTAATAGTCAAAATACCAGTGATTTGAGATTAAAGATCTATCTAATCTAACTTGAATGAGATCCAACCCCTTTCTGCGATTAGACCAAGTAAAGGAAGCTCCATGTAAATCCAAATCTTTTAGCCCTTGATTATCAATGAAATTCTGAAGATCCTCTTTGCTCTCCACATTGATCTGGGATCCTCCAAATTTTTCTTCATTCATTAAGGGTGTGTTGAAGTCACCCATAACAATCTAAGCTTCTCTATCAAAAATCCTCCTAAAGGCAACCAGCTCCAACCAAAAGGATTTTCTCATTCCTTTTCCATTAGGAGCATATATGTTCAATTGAATCCAACTGAAGTTATCTCTTATATGAGTAAATCTAGTGGCTATATGATTCGTACCTTCCAAAATCATAACACCTTTGATTATGTGGCTATTCCAGAAAGTAGCAATACCTCTAGAAGCCCCAGTCTAATTATTACCATGATTACTACAGTGCTGAAAAGGTTTCATCTTTTCAATTTTCTCCCTTGACATTTTAGTTTCCTAAATTAAAAGAATATCAGGCTTGTGATCTCTAACGAAATTGCGAAGACCATCCTGCATGTGGGGGCTATTGAGTCCCCTGATATTCCAAGACATAAATTTCATTAAATACCAGGGGAGTTAAGACATTCTGGGATGGTTTTCTGAGATCCATCCGCAATATCCTGAAAACTATTCTGCTCTCTTTTCTTTTTCGAGGATTTTTTCCCTCGTGAGTTCTTTACTACTCCACAATCTGCCTTTACTCTTGATTTGGTAGAAATGCTACTTGGAGTCTTCCATTGTTTGTTTTTTTCTTTCTTCTTCTTTGATATATTCTCCTCTTTGTCAGTCTCTTCTTGGCTATTTGTCTCTCTGGTGGACTCCCAATACTTATCAGTTGGGATCCTTTGTTCCCAAGGTAATGTGTCCATATTACCATTCCCTTGAAAAGATGAGAGATTACTGGAAAGATTGGCAGAGTGGTCTAGGTTTTCAAGGGATTCCTTGACCATTTCAAGGGAGTTGGGAACTGTCAAGTTCACCGCACCTAGAGGGGAGAGATCATCAGAAGATGGGGAGGGAAAAGGAATATTCAATTCCAAGGACAAGCCCTCACAAGGAATATCCTCCAACTCCAGAGTCTCTACATTTCTCTCAGTTGAGAGTGTCATTTGGGACAAAGATTTGGTTAGGTTCATATCTCCTTCCCCAGCCAACATGTCTTCATCGGAACCATTTTCCTGTGATGAAGACATTTTAACAAGCTTCATGTAATGAAGATCAAAGGGGATCTCACCATTAGTTTCCATGACCACTTCAATCTTAGGAGAGATACTCTGAATATTAGACTCTTTATTTTCCAGGTCTTGCACATTAGACTCTTTATTTTCCTTCCTATCTCCTCCCGACTTCTTTTTTTTCCAAACCATTTTCAAGGAGCCAACTACTTTTTCTTTCTTTGAAGTGGTGTTTAAGGGACATTTTTTTGCCTAGTGTCCAGATTTCCTACACTTGAAGCAGGCAAACGGGATGGTTTCAAACTCTAAAGTCGGTGACCAGGAACCCAGTTTAGATTGGATCTCTATCGAAGAAGGAAGATTAGCTTCCTGTGAAACCCCCACACATATCCTCACAAAAACTAATCTCTTTCTAGCAGCTATCATTGTGTCAATAGAAAGGATCTCACCAAAGGAGTTCGCAATACCATGAAAGATGTCTTCACTCCAGTACTCCAAGGGCAGGCCCGAAAGTCTAACCCAAACTGGGACATTCTCAATAATGGAGTCCGATAGGTCCAAGTTGGAGGACCACTTATTTAGAGCCAGGGAAGATTTCCCTATAACCCAACGTCCTCCACTTCTAACAGCTAGGATGTACTCTCTACAAGTAAATTCAAATGCAAAAAAACCCTGTGGAAGAGCAGCTACTAAGACTTTCCCATTTGTTCTCCATTTATTTTTAACAAACTCCCTGAACACCTCAATGTTTGGTCTGGGGCCCATGAACTTACCAACCAGAGTTCTTTCCATTAGAGCAATATTATGATCGATGAGCAGATCTGGAATAGAAATAGCAAACTTACCTCTATCCGAGGACGAGATATTTTGCACTAGAGGGAAAGATGATTTTCCATTAGGTTTTACCCCGAATAGAGAGGTCTAGGGTTTGCGATTGCCTCCAATGCTGCCTGTGGTTCCCACCCCCACTTTAGCTTTCTCGTTTTTACCAGCGGAGGACATAGCAAGAATAGTCTCCTGACTTTCCTTTCCCCCAGGTTCCACCTGTATTTTGTTTCTGGAGTCCACATCATCTTGGTCATCCTTACCTTGCTTCTGACTCGACTCTAGCTCCTGATTTGATTGTAGATTTTTTTATCTTGCTCCATTTCCTTTTTCGTTGCTTTGAATTTCGAAATCCCTTTTTTCCCGCTCGTGCCCATGCTCTTGTGCCTCCATTTCTCACTTTATAGGATAGCATAGATTTGTTATTCTAAGCATCTTAAAACCATATCATTCGCGTCATCATCCATAATCATCCATTTTGAACCTCTTTATCATGAGATCGACCCTCAAATTGAATCTTTTTGCTCAATCTCTCAAGGAGGCAATGTACCAGTGTACTTCTTTCCACTGGGGCATTCAAAAAATTAGAAATTTTTTAAATTTTGATCACGACAAGTTTATTCTTTGAACCAATGCAACAAGTACATTGCTTTAAAGAGGGGAAAAATATAGACACGTGAAATTAGCATTATGCACTTAGTTCATATCCATTCGCTCATTCATAAACCTAATTCACTTTCATCTGCTCATTAAATAAATCAAACGCAACAAATCCATTCACTAGGTAAATCAGCACTACTAAATAAATCAACTTGTCTCACATCAACCTTTAATTAAATAATCAAAGCTTTATTTAATTAAATCTCCAAGTCATATTCCATCCTTTTCTGATTTAAATAAATCAAATATTTAAGTCAAATAGGTCAAACATCCTAATCATCATTAGGTTTATCTAAACCTGATTAATCTAATCTAATGCATGTCACATCCTCTAGATATTCCCACTTGCACAAATAAATCAATTTATTGATTTATTAAAATCCAACATTTTCCATCAACATGGCATTTTTGAGGAATATTCCATCAAGTTTGAATTCAAAAGCAATTTGAAATGTACATCCAACAAGGCATTTAATAGGTCTTACATGAGCTCTTAGATGTCCCTTGCAAGTCAAACTCAGCATTAACTCTCATTTCAAATTTGAATTTCTCCCTCTTGGGCACATTTCCCAAATCTTGCACACTCCTCAACCACTCACAACTTGACAAGTGCCCTCCTTTCATTGGTCTATTTTTAGTCCTACATTCATCCATTTGGCCAATCCCTCATCAAGAAAATCTGTAAATGGAAAGCTTTATTCATCATCAAATCCTTCACAATTTCATCCACAATCTCTTGCAAAGTCACTCTCTTCAAGAGAACTGATTTTTCCCACCATCATTGGCATTATATCATTTAGCTTATCTATCAAAGATTGAGAAAGGGCTATTTTCTACAATAGCACCAATCCAATATGGGATAGGTTTGAGCATACTTAGTCTTTTGGTATTTCATTACTCTACTTATTTAGCATGATTCAATATCTCATATGGATGCTTGATTTGTTGTATTTAACTTGGCATTATTACTAATGTTCATTGAAGTTGAAATATTGGTGAACTCTCTTTTAAACATGTAATAAATGCATTAAATGAAAAAAATTAAGCTTAGGTAAGGGTCACATACTGGGGCACCAATGCCACGTGGCCGCTAGTAGGTCCGAATTCGGTCTGAAATGTGTAGAGGAAGCTATCATTGTCCCATATCACTGGAGGGTCAGAGCTCAAATCTCAAGGTTTGCTAGTGGAGGTGTGTGAAAATGACTTGAAAGTGACCCCTCGGGCCCCTTTTAAGCCTAAAAATTAGGGTTTTTTGACCCTCTAGGGTTGTCCTACTAGGGTTTTGGACCTCCAAACCTATTTTTATCTGTTTTAGGCTTTTTTTTCATTGTTTTATTATGTTTAGACACATTTTTAGCATCCTGGACCCCTTTTAGACCTGTTGGGCACTTGGTCACCTTTTTTCATGAAATCGCCCAAAAAATCAAAATTTTCATCTGATCTCTCGAGGGGGCATTATAATGGCATGTTTTCTCTCACCATGCAGCAGTGGGGCAAGTTTTGAAATATCAATTTTTTTTGGCTTTGATCAAGATCGTTTATTCTTTGAACCAACACAAGTGCATTGCTTGAAAAGGCAGGCAAAATGTAAACATCAAAATATATTGATTGACATCGTGCATCTGATCACGACTTACTAACATCGTTTCTTCTTAAATCGCCTTCTCGGTCTAACCATTTAATCAAATTACCCTATGTAATTAAATTCATCAATATTAGTCCCTTAATTAAATAAATCATTTTGTCTAATTAAGTCACTTTCTCTTGTTAATTAAATCAATCCATCTGATCTAATTATCCCTACTTAATTAAATAATCAATTTATTTGATTAAATCTCTAAAGTCTATCCATTAAATTAAATAAATTAAAACCTTATTTAATTTAATCTAACACCATCCCTTTTAATTAAATAAATCAAAATCATTATTTAATTAGCCTCTTATCATATTCCTCTCTTATTTGATTTAAATGAATCCATAAATCTAAGTCAAAATAAGTCACATCATCTAATCTCCTATTAAATTAATTAAACCCTTGATTAATTTAACCTCATCTCATGTCACATCCTCTAGATAATGCAAGTTGCACATGAAAATAGATTTAATTCATTTATTAAATCTTTATTTTCCTCACAAGGCATCTTTTGGAATATTCTCTTAATATGAATTCAAAAATTCCAAGTCAACATGTACATCCAACAAGGCAATAAAACCATCTTACATGTCCTTTGCCTTGAGCCAAGTGGCATTTATTGCATTTTCCCTTCCCTCTTACATGTCATTTCAACAAATTTGAATTTCAAATATTGGCATTTATTGGAACAAACCCCAAATCTTGCACATCCATTATCCATTCATAGCTTGACAAGTGGCACCATATCATTGGATGAATGTTAGTCCCACATTGCTCAAATTTGGACATTCATCCATCTTGAAATACTATAAATGAAGAGCTCCTCTCCTCATTTCTTCATCCACAAACATTGCAAAGTTACCATGCTAAAATACTTAGCCATTTTCATCCATCATTTGAATTCTTAGCTAGGCTTTTTGTAGATTTGGCTTGGAGTTCTCATCTTTCATCAAAAGTGGATCAATATCATCTTACAGATTTGGCTTGGAGTTCTCATTTGGAATTGGGAAAGGGCCAATTTTCACATCAAATTGGCAGCAATTCCCCCATGGGATCAAGTGTTTGCTTCTCTAATTAGGATTAAATCTAGTTTTATCTTTTGTATTGTGTTCTTCATCAATTTCTTTTCTATTTTGAGTTTACAAATGAATTTCATGGGGAATCCTTGTTTTAGCTTGTAATTCCTTGTCTAACTCGTTTATTCATGTTGTTTTGCAGGTACTAGGAAAAGGGTTCGCACAATTACATCCTAACCTGTTAAACTTGAGACAACCTGAATGCACCCAATGATGATTGGCACCTACATTATACAACCTGAATTAACTACATTATATGAGTGCCTCCATTTCTATCACAACATAGCCACATTAAACTTGGGTCACACATGAATGCATCCTATATTTGTTATAGCACAACTGTGCCACATGACCAATAGAGTTATGGATCACATAATTATAGTCACAAGAATTTGTTCCTTGGTTGTGATCTTATGGTGATTCCACACAACAAAATCTAGACATGAAATTCTCAAAACCTTAAACCTCTAAAAATGAAATCTAATGAGATGTTGCTTTAAAATATGATTTTCAAACCTGGAACTACAATCTAACTTCACAACTGAATTCTACAAAAAGACAATGACTACCCTCAACCTAGCAATATCTTCTTGAATTTTTTCTGATTTTTCCCAAGAAAATTGTCCTTAGTTCTCCACAAACTGTCTCAAATAGAGCAAAACATTGTCGTAATAAATCAAGAACGAACACACTTTTCTTTATGTTGGCCACAATTTGATTTTTTTCTATTTTTCATGTTTGTCAAAATTTTGACGAAATTGATAGTTGACATTTCGACGAACATCGAGGATAAACTTACAAAAAATTGAAAATTACACATCAAATTTTACAAGCACCCGACGATACATCAAATAATTCATATTTCATGAGACATTTTCGTCAGATTTTGCAGTCAAATGAGTTAGTGTCATGGCAAAAGCATCTACCTCCAACAGGTAGGGTAAAGTTCCAAGCAGAAGATCTAGCTACGTCGATGTATTTGGGTACTACTCATTTTCCAATGCCCCAACACCAAAAGAACGACCATTTAAACACTACGGAAAAGTTCAACCTGATAAATACATCCAAAGAGAGGTGGTTCAAGACATTGTTGATAATGTTTTTGACCCTCAATTATCCACCAACCCTAAAAATATTAGGGAAGGTGTGTTTTAGAGGATGCTAGAGCATGAGCCGTTAGAGGGTTTTGCATTACGGCTCTAGAATAGGGGTCTTCCATAGTTTGTGCTACCTGCTATGCATCCATTCCCAGAGTTGGTGGATGCATGTGCAAAGAGTTTAAAAAAAAATATAGAGGCCATTGAGGGATGTGGGGTCAAGATTCTCATATCTGATAAAGCTATATGGGATATCATGTGTATCCCTACAAGCTAGGGTGCTGAACTTTTCAATGAAGAGAAAATGGATGCCCTAGGAGAAGATATGTTTAGGAAAACAAGTTTCTATGAGGGTGAGAAAAAGGAAAGGCCATAGACAAGACAGATTCGCTGGCCTCTTTCACGTAAAAAATTTAAGAAGGATACGCAATTTGTATTCTTAATGTTGGCCTAGGTTTTTGGGCTCGATGATGATAAAGAGGTTAACCCTTTCCAATTTTCCCTAGGCCTTGCAATCAAAAGAAAAAGGGTCTAGAGCCATTATGATTTTGTTGAGGTAATAGTTGGGAATATGAAGCTGTAGTTGAAGAACTACAATGTTGAGTCCAAATTCAGGTATTCTTCCATCCAAGTTCATTTGTTATTACATCAAAATTTTGAGTTACTAGGGAGCAATGTACCAGTGTCCAGGATAGATGAGAGGGGCCATGTCCAACCAATTTTTGTATGGACCCCTATGCTTTCAAGAACAGGAGATTATTATTGATTTGTAGATTATTTTCTAAGGTCGGTGCTCCAAGATTTATTGCCTTGCCCCAATGGTCATTTCTCTCAAGAGGCTATAGAATGGATGGAGCATCCACCTATCCCATTGGATTATTTCCTAGGTAAGGATTTCACATTTTTTTAGGTTTCATTGCTTTCCTAGGGAGGTTTTCCCACTCCCTAGATTTGTAACAGACTGAACCTTTGCATTGGAAGCATGTTGACAAGTATCCATCATCAATAGTATTTCTAGTGCCAGGAGGAATGAAGTGAAGCTTTTCAATATTACCCTTGTGATTGCAAAGAATCAGGTGATATTAACTAAGCGGAAGTTTGAGGAAGAGATCAAAAATTTACTAGCGGCTCTGGGTTTGGTCCTCATTTGTGACAAATGGAATTATAACCCAAATGGGATTTTCAGTTTAAGGCATGAGGATAGGGAATATTTTTAAAGAAGGAGAAATCTTGGTCGAGAGAGTGCAGAAATATACATTGACTTGGTTCATGTTCTAGAAGAGCAACCAAAATGGCTAAGTTTTTATGAGCCCTAGACACAGTATCAGAGGAATCTCCCAATGGGAAAATATCTCAACGCGCAGCTAAGGCATAAGGGATGGTCAAAAAGAAAGAAGGTAGACTTCTGGAAGTTCTAACAAGAGATGAGAAATCTAGGTGCCTTGTTCTGTAGCTTTCAACTTGATGAGAAATTCAAGGACATATATGACAAAGAGGCTAATTCTAACAACAACAATCCTAAGACAAGCCATGAAATTGATGAGGAACAAGTTCCACTCCTAGTTTGTAGACCTCGGGAATCTGACATACGAAGAGATTTAGGGCAAGGGGGTCCACAAGTTCTGTCTACCTCCCCCACTCAAAGTAAAGGAAAAAGGGTCTCGACGGTCCCCAAGGGGATCCTCAGTGGTCCCTAAAGGTCAAATATCAAAGGACTCTCCAGCTAGAGGATCAAAATGTCTTGTTCCTTATCGTGCAAAGTGAAGGAGGATCCAAGACCTGGGTGCCCTTGACATACTAGTTTGACAGGAAGAAGAAGTGGAGTCCGCCCTAAAAAATATTTCATCCACTGCAGCTCAAGTAAGTTTTTCTCCCCCTCTTCTTCCTATTTCTACATCTTTGGTCAATCCCCTACCTTCTCATGTCGAAGGGAATCCTCCATCTTTGGTTCCCAAACTAGTAATGTTGAATGCACCCCCTGCCATTGTCAATGAGCCTACTGAAATAATTTTGCACACCGAAGGAGTGTCATCCACCACGACTGCTATTGTGTCATTAGTCGCCTTATTAAAGGCCCCCATTGGAATGGCTGAAACCACTACCTTGCCTGATACTCCTGACCCATCTACTTCCGGGAAGGCACCTCTCCATCAACCTATTTCCATGTTTACGCCTACTATCTCTTACCCTTCTCCATTTCGCATCCCAGCTTTCTCCATGATCATGCTTCCTTTTGTATCCGCCCATGCTCATGTGTCCAAAATTTCCCCTACCGTCACCCTTTTCAATCTTCCTCCTAGCGCTCCCATTGCAGCTCAGAGCGTCAATGTCCCTCAGACTCTTTAGGATCATTTTGATGCTACCAAATAGGGCCAAAAGGAGAGGAAGTAGAAAATGTTGTCAAAAAGTGCCAAGAGGCCCACTACCAAGAGGATTGAAGCCTATTTTAATGAAGAGTAGAACTCTTTGCTTATTACCACAATGAAGCCACTCATTTCCAAGCTCGAAGGACAAATGTAGATGGAAGATTATGACATTCATGCTGTGAGCCTATACTTGAGTGAAACTCACCCGCACGATAAAATGGTCCTAGCCAAAGCCATGCATAAGGTGGTATATACTGAATATAAAAGGCTAGACAAGCAATTAAGGAAGTGCGAGGTTGAGTTGGCAAATGTAAAAGGAATAGTGAGCATACTGGAGAATGAAGTTTGAGCCAAGGAAGTTAAAGTATCTTGTGTAAGGTGAATTTAAGGCTAGCAAGGAGACATGTCTAGGTTGCTTGCAGATGCTCGGAATGAACAAGTTTAGCTTTGTGCTGAAATTGAAAACGTAAAGAGAGAGTTAAGTGATTCTCGATCCTGAAATACCGATGATCTTCAAAGAATCCAGATAGAGGAAGAAGAGTCAAGATAAGAAGTCGAAGGACTAAGCTCTGAGTTGGAAAACGCTCTTCGGGAGAAGGGTCAAATGGAAGAAAACACTAGGGTAAGAGAGGCTCGATTTAACTAGGATTTAATGGCTATAAGAGGATCTAGACCACTTCCTATAATGAGAAGGTTGATAGCTATGCATTGGAGCGGATAGCGACTAGTGTGTGTGTTCTGGGACCCGCCTTGCAATTTCTAAGGGATGTTCAGGAAGTAAATGCTAAGGTCAGTTTGATGGCTGATCACTTCATGCAAAAATTTTCACCCCAAGTGGAGGATTCCCTAAGTTTCATCTCCAAATTGTGCATCTCCACTGATCAAGTTCTTGAAACAGTGAGAATTGCTGATCGACAGGTCACCTCTGTCAAAGCCAATGAGATCATCAACTATCACAAGGTTATGGAAAAATGTAAGGATTACTAGATGGTGTTGAATAAACATGTCATTGAGATCAAGAAGGACTTCACCGTCTTGGCTAGTTTTAGGTTGCCTCCTCTTCTTTCACCAGATGGAGATACACTAACAATGGATCAAAGCAATGATGCAATCTAACAAAAGATCCAAACCACCGTAGAACTTCCAAGCTTGAGTGCCGCACCCATGGTGGATGATGTTGAGCATGAGATCTATCCTCTTTCTCGACTCTATTACCACCTAGGTGTGATGTCTTCTAGATGAGGGGTCATATCTTTTAAGGAGATTTTTTATCTCTAGCAAGCATACAAGCAGATCTAGATCCTTGTTCTACCAACTGATGTGGATTGGGAGGCTCAACGTGTTGCTTTCTTCAAACTCCAAGAACAACCCTTGTGAGTCGCCAGAACTATGAAGTACTTTTTTTGACTCAATCATTTTCATTTTTTAGCTTGCATAAATGTCTTCAGCTTTGGGTGCACCCGTGCTCAAATAGAATCATCGGAAAGATGTGTAATGTGCCATGTGGTGGCTGTGCAACTTTCATCTTTTGTCTTCCTTTTAGGAGAGAATTTGGGACATGTGTTGAATCGTCAAACATTTTCTTGGGATCTATATTCATAAGGGAGTTTCCACCTTGCTAACATGTCATCTCTTCACCGTGGGATATTTGCACCTCCTACGGAGTAATATGATTGAGGATTTTTGTTGGAGCTGGTTGGCCTTTTCTTTTTTTATCTTAGTTTTTTAAATGGAAGTTTTGAGACAATGCCTAGGAGTGATGTGATCGGTCAACTAGGCCTTTTTCTAGCCTATTGTTTTTGGGATTTTATCATTTATGAGACTCTATATTTGCTAAAATATCTAAAGGATATTAATGCAGTAGCTAAGAATTGATGTGCAAAGATCGTTGCAACCTAGCCAAAGATATATGATCGGATCGTGTGCTATTAACTATCAACACTTGGTGGCAATCACTTATGAGCTGAGGCAACATGTATCTTTTGTTTTGGATATATAAGGAGGGCGACGACACAAAAGAAAAAAGATTTTTCCATCATATATTTTCTTTGTTAAGAAAAGTTTCTTTAGTTTTCTTAGGGTTCTTAGGATTATTTTTAGAAGCAAGTTGCAGAACTACTTTACTTTGGCATGTTATATCTATTAAGGTTTAAACTATTGTCAGATTGGCATTCGACCTCTATTTGACGGTTCATTTTATATTTAAAAGATGAACTATTGAGGAGAAACTATTGAGACTATGCATGTATTGCCTTTTTCAAGTTTTATTTATTTATATTATCATTCTGAATGAAACACTGTGTCTTGCAAGCTATAACTAGGTAGTTTAAGTAGCATATTTCTATGCTTTATGCTCGTATGGTAGAGTAGTGGCTTAAGAAAAATGGACTATGTCATTGGACTTCTCTATTTTTCTGAGAGCTATTATTTTGTTGTGTTGTGTTGTATTTAGACGAAGATTTCATGTGATTTATGAAATATTATTTTGTTACCCATAAGAAATCTTTATGTTTGATCAGACCCTAATGAACACTGCCTATGGAAATATTTGAAAGTCTACACTGTTCTTGAAGTTAGCCTTTGTTGTTCGTTATCTTTCCAACAATGAAGGGTTGTAGCATTTTGTGTCTATTTATATCAATCATAGGAATGATTTTGGTTTGAAATGTTGAAAAATCTTTGGTGCATCATCTTTTGTGTTTTATATTTACATTTCCTTCTCCCCTTATCTCAAAACCCCAAAGAAGAGATGGCTTTCTATAAAAACCCTGAAGGTATTCAATGAGATGCAATTTGTCCCCCACTCATTGAATTTCCCATAAGACTATCAGAGAAGTACAATCTTTGATGATCAACACTCACAAAAGGAATATCACTAGGATCCACAGTAACTAAAAAGGTCACACTTGGTTGAGATAGTCTCTTGAATCTTATTGAAGATCTTCCCCCATAAATGATCCACAAACATATTCACATCTTTTAAAATACTTCTATTTCTTTCTAACTGAAGGTTCCAAATAATAAAGGTAGGACCAAGAATCCAAGAAATCTAAAGGAATAAGGCATGAGGCATGAACAAAAAAATGGTTCCAAATCCCCCACCAATGATACCAAATCTACCTAGAAAAAGGACATTAAAATAAAATATGCGGAGAACACTCTTCACTATTGTTACACAAAAAACAAATGGAAGGGTCGTGAAAGCCTCTCTTTTGGAGATTATCCCAAGTACGAGATCTATTTTGAACAACAAACCATAAGAAGAAGTTACACTTAGGCCAATAAAATTTATTCCATACTTGCTTCGAGCAAGGGACCTCAACCTTGCCATACAACTGTCTATCCAACTCCCTATACCTAGAAGCGACATAAAATCTACCCTTTGGATCAAGGCCCCAAGGAAAAATATCTTTATCTTTGAGAGAACTGCACATTCTACTAGCAAAAATTATAGCAAGCTATTTTCTTGCCTCTTCAGTACCTCCAAGAGGCCACTTTTTGGGATCCTTCCAAGGGAAAGCGTCCACTTGACCCAAGGAATAAACAAATTTGAAATCCTCCATCTTACTCCAACCAACTTCCGTGAAACTATCACAAAGAGGTTGTAAATGAGGAAATGAAGATATAATAGGGGGATGACCATCCCAAGAATCATACTAGAAAAAATATTTTGAACTCTTGTTGCAAATCCAAATATGACCCTCCTTAATCAGCTTATCCCCTCTCTCGAGAGTATCCCAAATCAGAGATACCTTCCCCAGGAGACTATATCAGGGAAAATCACAAGAAGTCACCCCACCAAGATACTTAGGAGTGAGAATTCTAGCCCAATCCCACTCCTGGCAAGTGCACCATCACTAATACAATTTAGCACCCAAAGCTTGACCATTCAAACTAGCAAACTTGAGACCAATACCACCCTCCTATTTTGGCCTGCAAATAGATTCCCACTTCACCAAACTCCACTTCAAATTTAGAATATTACACTCCCAAAGGAATTGATGAGCTAGGGCATCAAATTCCTTAACAAATCGAGCATGAGCAACCCGCACAAAACATAGGAAGAGATTGAACAACATATTTGAGCAAGATCACATGACCTACCAAAGATAACCATCTATGAGTCCAATGAATAACCCTCTGACAAAATTTATCCAAGAAATTCTGCCAGAACTCTTTAGGTTGAGGGACCACAATAATGGAAATCCCCAAATAGATTAGAGGAAGAGTGCTTATTTGAAATCTAAGAATCTGAGCAATCCTGGACTGAATAAGCTACTTGGAGTATTAAAGAAGAAAATTGAGGACTTATTGCCATTAATATTTTGACCAGAGGCAACCAAATAAGTATCTAAAGCCTTCCTTAAATTCATTGCTTCATTTATTCTAGCCATTCCCATCAAATCAATATCATCAACAAATTGAAGGTGGGATACAGGCAGTAGATTGTTACCCCCACTCCATCATTGAATCTACCCTTGACTAACACAAGACTTGAGAAATCTCTGAAGCCCCCTAGCCATAATGATGAACAGGTAAGGTGAAAGAGGATCCCCTTGCCGAAGACCCCTAGAGGCACCACATGAATCAGAAGGATCCCCATTGATAAGCATAGAAAAGGAAGTAGAGGTCACACAACTCATAACCCAATCAACCCACTCTCTAGAAAATCCAAATGCTAAGAGAACCTTCTACAAAAAGGCCCATTTAACTCTGGCATAAGCTTTTACCATATCAAGTTTAATGAGCATAACCTTCTCATTAGAGATTTTCATTGAATGAATGGCCTCTGTAGCAATAACAACCCCATCAAAAAAAATTCTACCAACAACCAATCCCCCTTTCTCATTGGAAATCAAAGAAGTAAGACAATGTTTAAGCCTTTATGTAATCATCTTAGTGATGATCTTATAAACCACATTGCAGAGAGAAATTGGGTGAGATTGATCCAAGGAATAAGCACCTTCCTTCTTTGGAATAAAAGTAAGAAAAGTGGAGTTCATGGCCCTCAACATCTCCTTATTCCTCTAAGATTCTTGAACAACCTCCAAGAGATCCACCTTGATAATCTCCCAAAAAACTTGAAAAAATTATGTAGGAAAACCATCTGGGCCGGGGGCTTTATCTTTTCTCATTTTAAACACAATAGTCTCCAATTCCTGCAAAGAGATGGGCCACAAAAGAGCCTCATTCATCTCATGAGAAACCAAAGAAGGAATACAAGCAAAAATATAATTTTCCTCGACACTCGCAAGGTGGAAAGTCCTCAATAAAAAGTGCTGAAAAGAAATGAGAAGCCTCCCGGGAAAACTTAGTCTAAGAAGAAAGATGGACTCCCTCAGAAGAAACAAGAGAGCTGATGAAATTACTATTTCTTATAGAAACAACAAAGTGATGGAAAAATGCAGTATTTCTATCTCCTTCTTGAACCAAATAAATTCAATACTTCTGCTTCCAAAAACTATCCTCCTGCAACTTCCATTCCTCTAAAGCCTTAGAAGCTATAACCTCTTCTGTACACAACTCAATAGTGAGACCCAAATAACGAATCTAGCGGGTGATACAATTGAAGTGAGCCTGAGCAACCAACTTATTGTGATGAAGATTCCCAAAACATTGCATATTCCACTTCTTGAGTCTATATTTCATAAACTACAATCTCTTGATGAAGGAATACATATCCGTACCATAGGGGTATGTGCAGGATCATGATGGGCCAAAAAGTGGCAATATGATGGGTATGTGGCTGACGACTATTTTTTTACCCAAAATTGATAAAACGAAAAGGGTTTTTAAAGGAGATTCTCAGATTTTCATCAATATAAATTATGCTTTACTTTGAATTTAATAAGTAATTATTATTCATTTTCTATTGAAATTATGACTAAAGTCCTAATTGATAGGTCCATTGAAAAAAATCTATAGCTTTCAAATGGTATCACATTTTTTTAATCCAAAACATGCATCACATTCTATGCTTCACATACTATAGGATTAAAAAAAGAAAAATTGAATTTCATTAAGTTTTGACCAAGTTAAGGTGGTCAGACATACAAGTTTTTTATATTTTTTAAAAGGTTGTAATAAAAAAATCATAATTAATTATTTACTTAGAAAAAAATTACAAAAAAATATGCATCACATCGGGGCATGAGTCGTCTACTTATATTTAAAATATTATAAAAAATAATTATCATTTTATTGTGGTTAGGGTGGTCAGACAAACACCTACTTCTTATTTTTTCCCTGAAATTTAAGTACCACTACATTGAAATTTCAAATTTTCATCAAATATATTTTTTTTGAAAGAAAAAAACCCTAGTAGTTTAGAAACTACATTCAATTTTCTACAGATTCTATTCTTACATATTTTTGAAATAGTATAGATAACTTATTCAAATTTTCACGTCAAGTTGCGTAACTCTGATTTTTCTGAATTTTATGCCACTTAAGGGCCTATTTTTTCCATGATGATCTTGCACATACCCATAGGTAGGTCTCCCCTTACACCACCAATCTATCATCAAATCATGGAGAGAGGGGTCATGTATCCACATGAGTTGGAACTTGAAAGAAGGGTTCTTATGAGCTCTGAAAGGAACAATTGAGAGTTTAATCGGCCAATGATTTGAACCTCTCCAATCCAAGATCTCATAACTAGTAGTCCAACTATCCACAACCCAAAAAAAGAGAAAAGAATCATTTCAAGACTCTCACAAATAGCAGCATCACCACACCTTTGATTATTCCAAGTGAAGATACCATTACTAGGTTTCACATCAATAAGATTCAAACTTGCCATGTTGTCTAAGAAAAGAAAAGAAATAGGGTCAAGCTTGGCAATACCCCCCCTCTTCTCCTCTAAACAAGAAACAACATTAACATCTCCAACCATAATCCAAGGATTCCAAGGAACAAGAGATCATACATAACTAAGGTGAGTCCAGAGTTGGGACTTACACATCAAATCAGTGGGAGCATTTAAACATTAGTGAAAATACAAGATTCACTAGATTCTAAACTAGTAGCAATCAAAGAGAGAGAAGAGCAACTCGAGATCTAGCACTGAGGAACAACCTTTCTTGGATACCATAGAAAAGCCACACCTCCAAAGCTACCAAAGGAACCAACACACTAACAACCCCCACACGACTAAACACTAGAGGCTCTACTCACCATACCATCCACTGATAGCTTAGTCTTCTGAATGAAGACAATATCAGGAGAATGACAACCAATCATCTCATGAATAGCCTTATGTCTAGGAGTGTTATTCAAAGCCCTCACATTCGATGAAATAAAAATAATTTATGGGGATGAGAGAAATGAGAGTCTAGGGTTTTCACCAACCTAGAATCCACCAAAGTCTCATCCATCAACTTAACTTTCTCTTGGTATTTCTTGTGACCCACCTTAGAAGCTTTCTCTGGGGGCCCCTTTTTAAGGGGCTCTTGTTGCAAACTGAAATCCTACATAACCCCATCATTTTTTCTTCAATCTGAGGGCTCATTCACTTGTGAAGGAGAGGAATCCACCACAGCTCTATCATCCTTCATAGCTGAAGATCCAACAAGATTGGAGGCATCTTGTAGGTGAAGGGGAGTATCCATTTCCATTTGACCAACCTCCATCTGACCAACTTGCAAGTTCACCCCAACCAAGTTTTGATTCCCAGTTTCTTCAAACTCTTGAAAGACCATATCCAATGAGATAGTACTAGGAGGGATCCCAACTGCAATCCCCACCTCCTGATCCAATTTATGCAAAGAATCAAATCAATTAAGAATCACATCATTTTTTCTATCCTTGAAAGGTCTCTTTTGACCCCTCCCCTTATTACGAGGCTTAATAGGAAAAAAACCATCCATTTATGCAGCCCCCTCCACAATAGGAGACTTTCCATTATCATTCTTAGGAGAAGTCTTAGAAGAGGCATTAGCTACAATAGCTCTGCCTGGTTAAACCAAGGGAGCCTCCTTTGAAAATTCCCATATTCATGAGAAACACGACAACGAAAAGGGAGAGTTTCATAATCAAGTTGTTGAATCCAAGAGGAGGATCAAACACAAACTTCAATAGAATCAAGCAAAGGATTGTTCAAATCAACTTCAACACAAATACGAGTATAAGAGATTACCTTCTTGTCCAAATTTTTTTGGGTAGGCCCAACTAGTTTTCCAAGTAGTTTGGCTATCATATGCAAAATCTCACTTCTCTAGAATTCGAATGGAAGTCGAGGCATACAAATCCAAACTAAAACTCGCGTAGGAAGTTCTTCAGCAAAGTTGAAATCCTCATGCCAAGGTTTGATGAAGAGTCCAATATGATTATATAAATATGGACCACATTCAAATACCTTATTCCTATGCACCATGCATGAAAAGACAACCAAAAAATAATTATTGCATCCATCATTATCACCATATCTTCTTCAGGATTCAAAACCTAATGGGTCTAAGATTCTAACACCGGCAAAGAAAGACGAACACCCATGAATTTACAGATTAAAGCATGATTACTCAAATACGTAACATCCTCCTTAAAAAAATATGCCTAAATCACCAATTTTGGGCGATCCAAGCAACGTTAGAAATAGTCATTTACCTTTTTAATTCTTGGGAAACCCCCCATTGAGGAAGACCTGTCTCCATTCAAATTTCTATTAGAGGATTCCATACACAAAGAGGAAAAAGGATGACGATGCAAAGCCCACAAGTTGAACGCTTCTCAGCTTCAAAACCTAGTAGGAGAAATAAGAGCCAAGAGAAAGGGCCACAGACCCTCTGCACCAAAGAGGAATGAGCAGAAACAAGAAGAGTCACACCACCCACAACCACCATGCTCCATCAATAGAATACGCCAAATCCACAACCTACAACACACTGACCCCCAAAAAGAAAAAAAAACCCACCCCCATGAAGAAAACGACCTGTAACACCAACGCTAGAAAGGAAACAAACATGTAGTGAAGGGGAACAACATGCAGGAAACATCACTGCATCCACACCCACACCTGTGACCACAACTTCATCGCGCACCCCGTCATGTTAGTATCCATTTATCCTTTCAGTTTTGATACCATGTTATAAATATGGATCTTAGCATAATAATAATTATAAATAAAAATAAAAATAAAATAAAATGAGAATCATACAATCATATATTTTACACATTACAAAAGATGTATATGTGAAAAACTCTTATGGGTAAAAATCCTCGTAAAGAGTCATTTTATTAAAACACTTATAGAATAAGGTCTATTAATTTTGTTTTTTTTGGGACACTCCACATAATTCTACATGTTCAATAATACCTTATGCACATAGTGATATAGTTCACTATAAAATCTTCAAATTCAAACAATCTCAAATTAGATAGAACCTCTTTAAATATAAGAGAAAGAGTGGAAAAATACTTGAAGTGATATTAGTCACACTTGTTTAATAAGAACCATTCATAATTAATTAATGGTATAATAGTTTCTAGACTATAAGCATATGATATATAAGGTTTTAACCTTGTATTAGAACAATATATAAATGTTGTAAGGGAATGATGCCTAGAAAGATTATTCTCTAACAATTGTGCTAGAATATTTAAGTTCTCACATGGTATCATATCTATATTAGAAATTATTGGTGGTCTCATAGCTTTTTTCAAGTTATTTTTTTGAAAATAATGCTTGAATATAATTTGGTACTTATTTATGTTCATCATCTAGTTTCTTGTGTATTAGAGGGTTTAAGATCTCCAAGTATAGGCCAATTTAAATTCATTTCAAAGTCTTTTGTATTTGCACAAAAGTTGATTGAAGGATTGAACTATACATTGCAAAGATCAATACCTATTGTAAGGTGATTGGTAGACCACATGTTCTTATCTCTATGTGAGGTGTTTTGCAGTAGTGGATTTCTTTGTATAAGGAATTTCTAGGCTGTACAATTTATATTAAATTGTCTAGCTTGCATGTAGGTATTGGTTTAAATGGTATGTGGCAAGTACCATTTAACTCTTCATGAAGACATATATCTACATGTTACAAGGTGTGAAGAATATATTCACTGAATTTCATGTAAATCTTTGTTGTAGGCCATGGGACTTCATTGCAAGTTGTCAAACTTCCTAGAGGTCATTAATTTATTTATAGGTCAAAGATACACTATTCACCAAAAAATAGTGGTTGCTTCCCTTAAAAATTACATTAAGGCCCACATTATTAAGTGGTGCTATAGCCACCAAATAACATAGTCCCTTGGTCATATGTTGTGGTTGCAACCAACTAGAGGGGGGTGAACTCTTGTCATTTTATTTCTTAATTGGGAAAGCATTTACAATTTGGAGTGTAAAAGTAGAGAAATAAGGAAAATTAAAATTCTAATATCTTTTGATTGGATACTTGTACATAATTGAGAGCTATTTATCTTAAGTGCTTATTTTTCCAAGCCTGATACATTGGAAATGTTTTTTTCACTAATCTTATAATGTCTCATTTTTTATTCTAATTGGAAAATCATGTACAATAAAAATATAAAGTTCCAGAATCCAAAGGGGAATGTAATACTAAATGAAGGGGGGTGTATTGTATTTTGTTGTGTGTATTATCATATTCCTTTGTCTCTTAATTTTTCGTATTTTTTTTTTGCAAATAACTCACATTAGGCATGAATTCACATCAATTTGTTACACCTTTTAATTTTCACCAATGCAAACATAAAGTACAATCATGTTTAAGAATAAATAAAAGGGGGTGTATTTTGTTTGTTGTGTGTATTTTCACATTCCTTGGGCTCTTCATTTATGCAAATAACTCGAATTAAGCATGAATTCACATCAATTAGTTACACCTTTAACAAATTTTAATTATAACCAATGGAAACATGAAGTACACTGATGGTTAAGAATAAATGTTTGTATGGGGTAACTGTGGTATTGAGGTTGAATCGTTGATGATGAAGCTAAAGTAAATTCTTTTTAAAAGTGTGATCAATCCTTTAGGTATTTTTTTCTTATAGTTTCTCCCAAATTCCTCTTTCATGTTGAAGCTTTAAAAATGCCTAATGATGTTTGGAAAACATTAGAAAAATATTTGGGAAGATAGATGAAATGAAAATTAATGTACTATAAAATGAGTTAATAACTTTGAGCCTTAGGACATTTTATGCCCTAGATACTAAAATTTAGTAATTGAGGTTGCAGTTGAGAGAAAGTGAGATGGAGAAAAATGATGATAATCTAGTTCTTTCTATACTCTCCAAATTGGGTCTTCAATATTCTATGTTTCTTTCTACTTTCTAGTCCCTAAAATGGATATGAGAGGCACACTGAAAATTCCTTTTTTAGATGGCTTCATTTTTGGCTTAACAAGGAAGCAAGATAAGTTAATTTAGATGTGAATACCGAAGCCTTGAAAAAATCAAGCCCTTATTGCTATGAATGAGAAAAAAAAATCTTCAAAAGGGAAGAATAAAAAATCTCAAAAGGAAAAGGAAACCAAGAAAGATAAAAAAATTGAGTTGTCCAAAACCAACATTGAAATATTTTTGAATTAAGGAAAACCCAAGAAATAAATTGTTAAGTTTCCTATTGTAAGAAAATTGGGCATGATGAGCAAAAATGTATGAAGAAATAGATATACCACCTCAAACATATTCTTGAGACGAACAAAATGTGGGTCCTTTAATATATCAAACCATCCTCATCCATTCAAGAATCTATTATGGAAAAGGATAAAGGAAAAGAAAAACCTAAGGGAAAGGTTCTAGTCATTAATATTTTTTTATCAAATTCATCTTGGATCATTGACTTAGGTGCCTCACATCACATGGGTTATTCATAGGTTGATTTTTCTTTCTTAGAACCTTCTAGCATTTCTTCAATTATCTTGGGTGATGACACCCCAATATTAGTTGTAGGGAGAGGATCTATTGAAAATGAAATGGGGACATTCATAAATGTTCTAAGTGTACCTTATATTTTAGCTAATATCCTATAAATGCATCATATTAATCATATAGGAAATGGTGGCATCTTAAAAAAAATTAAGTTTGAAGTGCTTATGCCTTTCAATTTGACAATAAAGGCTAGGTCTGCATCCTGCTAAATCTTCCTCGTAGGTCCTCCTTTGTCGATTAATATTTTGCAACTTGGAGGTCATCTTGAAAATTCATATGGTAGAATTCTTCCTAGTACATATGGTAGTGTTCCTATTCAATTTTGTGCCTCCTGGATGAGTTCTAATTGGTTAGTTAATGTGTTGTTGACAATGACTAGGCCAAATTTGGTGTTCCAAAAAGTTGCAAATTTTCAAATTTTAAGGGAAACCCATTTCTTTTTTTGTTCTAAAACATATCTAGTTCTGATTTCATAAAAAAGGAGGCCATTTGATACATTATTTTAATGTATTTTGGGTGCGGCGAACACATCTTATGGACCAATTTAGAAAGGAGGTACCTAAATTTTAATGGTTGGGTGAGATTTTATTTAAAACCCATCTTTTAAATAATTTATTATGGCCACATCCAAAAAAAATTGTCTCCAGGGGTCTCTATTTGCACACAATGAAATTAAAATTGCCCATTTTCTAATGTTTTCAAATGTTAGTATTTAAAATATTGTGCAAACGTGAAAAATAAATTTAAGGAGTGAAATACAATCTAAAATATTTATGAGGAAAACAAGAATAATTCTTGCTTCCTATTGGTTGAGACACAGTAGCTCACGACAACTCCATTTCCCATTGCCAGTTTTGGATTGAGAAGCAAACACAAATCAACAATGATTTGTGGTAAAGTGATGGTACTTCATTGGAAAATTTATTTAATGTTTCCTTGCAGTGGGAAGGTTTAATAATTTTTCCAAGTCTCCATCGCTCATCACTGAAATGGATGGCTATTCATTTTTTAAGACAATGATGCATTCTTTCTAGTGATGAGAGTTCATTGGCATATAATGAATGTTTCATTGAAAATGGGGTATTTTTAAACCTTAGATTCTAATTGGCTGAGGTTCATAGGAAAACATCTAGGTCAAACTGATTAAAGCAAGTATTTGAAGGAAAAACTTTAAAACTTTATATGATCATATAAATCAACAATATTGATCATCTCCCTTTCACGCATGCAGTATTGAAAATAGAATAGAAATGAGTGATGGCCTTTGTATCATCGCTCATCATGGATTGAGAGGTTCTTCTTCCCTTCATAATAGAGATGGTATAAATCTAGTGACGGTTTTCATCTGGAGGCATAGGAGCAACATTTGGGGGAAATATAGAAATATTTTAAAAAGTTTGTTGTTAAGAAAGTTTTATTTCTTCCTTCCTATTGGCTAATAAACTTCACAATATTTCTCAGGCATCACATATTTCCAGTGGAAGTGAGAAAACAAATTTAAAAGAAGTGATGGCTTGAGGTTTAGCGATGTGTGTTGATTGGGTAGAGGCATCGATATATTAGAATGGTGTTCGACTATGTTGTAATGCTGAGGCACTTCAAATCACGTTTTTGTAAATAAAGCTAGATTTTTGGGTGTTAAAATGAATGCTTATCTATTCTTTCACCTCCAAATCATGGCCAACAATATTCCTCATGCCCGAGTAGCCTTTTTAGGAATTTTTGAGTTGTTTTAAAGTGCCCATTGATGTTGTAAACACCTAGAATGGCTGAAAATGCCTCCATGGTTTCTCAAATGCCTCAACTATATCAAAAAAATTTCCTACAAATTCAAAATTATGTTGATATCTTTTATTGTGCTTATGGGGGAGATCTTGAGACCATTATGAGCAAGTGAGTTATTGGATTGATATAAGTAGAGAAAAATGAGCCAATTGCAGGCATAAGTGCACAGTTAAAGGATTACTGTAGATCAACTTCTTGAAAAAATTACAAACTATATGCAGAGTGAAATGAAATATCAAAGGGTTAAAATGCAAGTTTTGAAAGCATTTTTAATAGACGGGTATGTTGGTTTTGACCTAGAGTTAATATTTTTCACTTCCAAGTGAAAGTAGAGTGATTAAATTGGTTTTTATAGCCAAGCAAAGATTTGCATAGTATTTTCAAGCAGAGACAAGTTGATGAGAGGGAAAATGAAGAGTAAAGAGGCATTCTCTAAATGCCAGTTTTTTGTTGATCAGAGGTGTAGAAGTATGACATGTGTCACCATGGATTTAATTTTAGGTCTTCTCTAGTTTCTTCTCATTTCTCTTAAATGAAGTTGTTTCACTAAAAAATGGATTCAATTTTTGGAGATTTGAAAGGAGGAAAAGAGGCATTGTATAGAAGGGATTATGGTCTTGTTGCATAGAAAAATTTCTCCTTATAATTTTCATGGCCTTTTAGGTCTTGTTTCATGGTGTTGGAACTATGTTGCTTTGATTTTATGTTGTAAAATAGCTTTAACATGCTTATTTAGGTACTAAAACTCAAATAACGACGTCTTGTGAAGGTGTTGTAAAGTGTTGTAAGACATTTCTACATTCTTCTAAACTCTATTTAATACAATTCACCTAAAAAACACCTTTTTACTCATCAAAAACTCCTATTATGAAATGTTATAAAGTTTTGTAACAAGATTTCACACTTTTCTAGGAACAATCTCCTTATTGACACCTCTCTTATGACTTAATTGACCCCTTTACAGCCTCATATCACTTAATTAAGTGTATTTTTGCATATTATCCTAACAAACAATATTAAATACAACATTATTCCTGACACTTGTTTTTAGGTCCTAGGTGGGACCCATTCGCCATAGCTGGCGAATGAGTCCCCCTTGGCCCCAAATTCAAAATATTTTGAATTTCCTTTCAGGATTTTATTCAAAAAACATTTTATGGTGGCCTGTGATGAGGTATGAACGGATAGTAAGGCACAAGGATTGTATAAATAGGCATTTTCATCTCATTTTACATCCTCCAACATTCACATATCATATTCAAATAATCTTAAGCATTCAAGCACTTTGAAGCTGCCATTAACATTACTTCAAAATTACAAGATCAAGAGTTAGGTGAGTTAATATCATTTGCATGTTATTACTTTATCTTTCTCTTGCATTTCATTATATTTTCAAGGGTTTAATTACCAAAAGTGGGGTTTGACCAAGGCAAACCCCTATTCACTAACCCCAATCATTTTTCCCCTTTTACTTGTGTATTTGCAACCTTTTGTTTGTATATTTGATAGGTTATAAGGTGTTGAAGATTTATTTTCATGTCTACTAGGTACTTCAAGTTAACGTAAATCAAATTCAAGCTTGGAGAGACTTATTCGTCCATTTTCTACAGATTTGACTTCGACATCCCGACAAGCATACATTCCCAAATCTAGTGTTGCAGAGTTGTCTCTTGGTTTTTTAGAAATTTGGGAGAGGACTAATTCACCACCTATGGTGAATGAGTCCCACCTTAGGACTGGAAATTTGAGTTTTGTCAAATTTTAGATCCTGACAGACAGAAATCAGCTCCCAACAGTTTTTCATCAATAGGAGGATTGATTTGCCACCCTAGGAAAATGAGTCCCACTGTGAAATATTAGTAAAAATCATTAGCATTCCAAACACTCCAAAAAACTTATATTTCATCCAGGTGCACTCAGATTTACTTGTGTATCTTCTGTTCTACATAATTTCTTCATTTTCATAGTTATTTGCATATCACATTGTGTTTTCAAACATAGTTTAAATTGCAGTTTTGCATTCATTTTAGTTCATTTTAATCAGTCAATTTCATTTATTCAGCTTAATTTACATCATATCACATAACACACATCCTAATTTGAGTGTTACATAAGCATTTTGGACCTAAATCTCTCTCCTTTTTTGGTGAAAAACCCTAGAAGTGCAAGAGCCTGCATTTAGTTGAACCCGACTTTTGAACATTGTAAACTTTTGATTGCATTCATATCTTGCATCATAGTTTTCATTTGTATTAGCATTCAATTAAGACATTGATTTGTTATTTCATTCTAGGACATTTCATTTTGCATGAGTGAAACATTCATTTAGTTTTCTTTTTACATTCGATTCCATTAAAAAAAGTAAAAATTTGCATTTTGCATCTATATTTTCATTCTGTAGAGCATTTAAATAATCCTTAAAAATTCTCAAAAACATAAAAAAAATACATCTTGGGACTCATTCCCTACCCAGGGCGAATCAATCCCTCTATACTTTTTAGACAATAGTTTTGTGCTTTTCTGGAATTTTTCTGCATTTCTATTTTCTATATCTGCATCTCTTTTACAGTTAGTAGATTTTCTATTATTTTCATTTCACATTCTTAAATTAGCTTGCATCTCCATCAACCCTTCCTTTGTGGTCCTTGCATGATTTTTTGGTGCCCCATTGATAATACTTTAGTGAGAAGAAGTTCTAGACTCATGGCATCCCATGATAGCACTTTCATTGCGGACCTTGGGATCTCACGAGCTCCTACTCCTGGTATGGAGAATGGTGCATTAGGCCCATAAAATACCACTTCCATGACTTCACCTTTCCATCCTATGCATGTTGACAATCAAAACAAATCCCTCCTGCAAGAAAAGGTCATTAATATTCATGAGGACTTTGCACATTTACAACAATATTTTTCACTTGAAAACATTTCCACCACTACTATACCTACTATTGAGAACCTTCATCACTTAATTGAGAGTGATGTTTCTTTGCAAGTGCTGAGATTTACAAGAAACATGCCTCTTCAATTACTTAATCTACAAACATTCCTATAAGCCAAGGAGCATCTGAAGTTCCTCCCCCTTCAACTATAGTTTGCATACCAACTTACACTAGTCTGCAAGTCCACACAACTATGCATCAACCTAATTATGTGGCTACTTCTTTCCTGATTTCCACTATCATTCCTACTTCTTTTGTGGCATTGCAAGCTCCTTCCACCACTTTCACACCCCTTAGCATTCCTTCCATCTCTCCTAATATCACTTACACTCCATCACTATTTTCCCTTCCACTTCAACCCAATTATCCTGATCCTTTTATTACACAACTCCTTAACATTGTTTCATCTATGCAACACCAACTTTCCACCATTAGTCAAGGTCAAACTGCTCCACCCACATATCTTGTCTGCAACAAACCCCTTATAATTATAAATCTTATGTACCCCGATTCCATAAAGGATAGAAATGTCAAGGTTTAGGAAATATGAAGGAAAAGGTGACCCTATCAACCATATCAATGCTTATACCACTTTGTGTAGTGACTTTGTCCTTGACAATAAACTTTTAGCAAAAAAAATTCCAAGGACTTTGAAAGATACTGCTTTAGAATGGTCTTCCAACTTTCACAATCATTCCATCCGTTCATTTAACAAATTGGTGGAATCTTTCATTAGTCACTTTCAAGTGCACATGACACCTAAAAAGACAATGGTTGACCTTATGAGATGTAGACAACACAAATAGAAAAGTGACAAATTTCATCTCTCGTTACCAATCCTTATACACTCAAGTTGATGTCAAAATTCCAGATGCACATCTACAAAAGATGTTTATTGAGAATTTGCACACCAACCTTCAGGATAAACTTACCATGATGAAATTTCCTTCATTCATGCATTTGTGCACAACCTTATGTGATTATCAAAATTCGGTATCAAGTCATGAGTCAAAATCCACTTCTAGTCAAGTTGAAAAACTTGAACATAACAATCACAACCAAAACAACATGCAAAATTTCCACAAACCTAACCAAGGATTTTTATAATTTAATCCACCTCTTTCACCACAACCAACTCCACAAGTTCAAAATTCCATGGCCACTACTAAGACAGCTATGCCTTATCATTATGGCGATCCGAATAGACCATTCACTCCTTTACCTAACACCCTACATCATACAATGAACCAATTAATTCAAAAATGCATGCTCACCTTACCCCTGGTTAGACCACTTGATCCTAATCAACCCTTACCACCTACCTTCAAACCTAACTCTTATTTCCATTTTCATCGTCAAAATGGCCATGACACCGAACATTGCAAGCATCTTAAAAATTTATTTCAAGACCTTATTGATTCGGGTGAATTGACCATTATGGGTGTTAATGATCAAGGCAAAGTATGTTGCACTCCCTAACCAAAATCTGCAATTTTTCACCAATCCTATGCCTAAACACACTACCTCATTTTTCAAGGCTAGTGAACCTTCAAATCCTGATGTAATGACTGTTAATACACACAACAAACAACCTGATACACCTCCTATTGTTACACAAGCTAGTCCTATGGATAAACTTGTAGCTACGATAGATGTTATTCCTTGTAAGGTCCAAAACACTAAATCTCTTGATATTACTTTTTCTGCTAAAGACATACTACAAAAGCTTCCTGATGGTCCTCTCTACATAGCTGACAGAATGTATGATAAACCTACTAATGGGATATTAATAGATCTCGCTTGTGGTGAGAATGTGATCACAAAGGAGTTCCTACTATTACATGATCTATATCAAGATGACTATAATAAACCAATTGTATGGATTAAGGCACAATGGTTTTGCATGCCCTATGATTGTATTGATCGTTCTACCTTTACAAATAGGACCTAAGACTTTGGAGGTAACATTTTCCATTATTCCACAATGTGACCAATTTTGTTTGCGACTAGGCCTTGCTTGGCTTCACTCAATGAAAGCAGTCCCATCAGTTGTTCATAAGTGCTTGAATTTTCCACATGGAAATGAGTTATTCACCATACACCATAGTGGCTTTAATCCTTTATCTTCCAAAGGTAACTTTTCATTAGAAGCCTTTTGGCCTAAACTCATGGAACCTATCACCCCTCATAAGGACTTCTTTTACATTACTTATCAAAAGTTTAAAGCCAAAAAGATCGTTGAATTATCTCTTCATAACACATTGTTGTCTACCTCCACTCATCCTATCCGAAATTGAAAATACCATCAAACCTTCTGAAAAAATCCCTCTTGACACTTCCCGCAATCATTTAGATGACCAAGGGAAAATAAAATAACTCCGGTCCTCCCTCCCCACATAAAACAAGTGTATAAAGCAAAAGATAAAGTGGTTGATCCATCCTCTTTAGTTTCTCCTACTCTTCCCCCTTCAGATGTGGAAGAACCTATGATGACTCAATCCACTCTTACACCTCAACAACTCCAAAATATAATTAAATGGAACCGTGGTGCTCGGGAATGTAGGTGTAGCCATCGTCTCCTTGCTTGTCAATCTTGTATGGAAGAAAATAAAGAAAACCAACCTCCACCCTTGATAGAAGTAATAGATGACCACATTCCCTCTCCTAACCTACCACATGATAGTTCAACCCAACAATTACCACAAAACCAACCTATCCAACAACCAACACTCTTGATACATCCATCCTTAGAAATCACCCTTTGTCCTCACATCATTATTAATCTTGATGATGATGATGATGATGCGGTGATTGCTAAAATATATGAAGAAGTACACAATGATTTAAACTCTTTATTTTTGTCTACAATGAGTTTAAATGATAAATATTTTCCACCAAGTGATGAACCTAGTACAACTCCGAGTTTGGCACTTGTGATTTCTCCTTTGGATAGTCAACCTCCTTCGCATTACATTGAACATGATCGGGAGGTGGATGGCTTGTTAGATACTTGACTTAGCTAGCCTTTGATATTTTCCTTTTTCTTTTTCTTTTCATGTGTGTATCGTGTTCCCCTGTAATGTGTGTTTCATGTTTCCTCTCTTTGTACACTTCTTCTATTCGTACATTTATTCTTCTATTTTTTGTGCTTTGTTTTGTGTTTTCCTTTTGGGGATGATACAAAGTGTAAAGATTCCCTGTGTCTCTTCCATGTTGACCCAAACAGTCCTTGTCTTTTTCATTTTTTTTTTTGTTTTCCTTTTGGGGATGACGCAAAGCGTAGAGATGCCCTATGTCTCTTCCATGTTGACCCAAATGGTCCATGTCTTTTCATTTTCATTTTGGGGATGATGCAAAGTGTAGAGAAACCCTATGTCTCTTCCATGTTGACTCAAATGATCCTTTTTTTTCCCTTTGTTTCTTTGTCTTTTTTTTTGTTTTCCTTTTGGGGATGACGCAAGGCATTGAGACCAAAATGTCTCCTTCATGTTGACCCAAAATATTTTTCATTTTCCTTCACCTTTTCATTTTCTTTTCGCTTGTGTTTTCCTTTTGGCGATGATGCAAAGCGTTGAGATGGCAATGTCTCTTCCATGTTAACTCAAAATGGACTTTTTTTTTCCTTTTTTTTCACTATCTTTGTGTCATTCTTCCAGTTCTTTGTATTTGGGGAATGATGAGAAATCTTAGCTCTTTCATACAAACATTCTAGTAACGAGCATACCCACCCCAAATCCATAGATCCCTTATGTGTTTGGTGTATTCTGGGGGGCAACTCCCTTTCTTTGTTTTTCATTTTTTTTCCTTGACATGACACAACCTAACTTTGAAACATATGACTTGGCATAGAGATTTCCAAGTTGGCTCTCATGTCTTGTTTTCTTTTTGCATTTTCTTTTCTTCTCTACATTCAAGTAATTGCTCACTGAATGATGTGTAGCAATTCCTTTAAAGTGTGGGGCATACAATACCATTATTTCATTATGTATTCATGATTCTTAGTGTAGCCTTGTCGTTTACGTGATGTGTTTGTCACTTTGTGGATGACATTGGGTGTAATGTCTTTCATAAGTGTGATCTATCTCAACATATTACATTCCTCTTTGTGGTTTGATGTGACACACTGCATCCCCTAAGTTGTGAATATACTATTCTTTGATTGGTCCTCTCTTGGAGACATTAGACATAATGTTCCTTAAGTGACTGACCTTGAATAAACTGAACAAGACTCCTTTGAACAATCTTTCACATTACATTTTTGCATTTTACATTTTTGCATTTCTTGGCCACCTTACATAACACAACTTGCATGCATGTAGTGTCATATTGTTTAAAGCTTAACATCTACATTTCCTTTTTCTTTGTGGCACCTTGTTAAAGTTATCGAACATGTATAGCTTTAGCATGGTTGAACGGGAAGCCGACCTAGTGGCATGACTTTTCCCCATAGCCACTTTTATGTTTGTGAGTACATACCAACTAGCATATGTATCTTACTTTTTGGGCTTTCTCACCCCGCGGACAACTAGTTAAGCATACATTCTCATTTTCAAACAATCAGCCTACATCTCTTTTCATAACTAGTTGGATAGATGATTGAAGCTTCATTCAATTTTATCATTTCAACACTTGTGTGTTCCTTTGTCCTTATGCCTAGTTTTCCATGGGATCTTCATCTTGGGGGCTTGATCATCCCTCTTGATCATTGTATTCCATCGTGCTAGTGTAAGTACATTCAAACCCTCCCCTTGATGTTCATGGCTACTTTAGTGTGAGTTTGAAGTAGGTTCATCCTCTCACTAAAGTGGGGGCTAAATGTGTCATAGAAAAATGGCTCCTTATCATTTTCATGGACTTTTAGGTCTTGTTTCATGGTGTTGGAAGTATGTTTCTTTGATTTTATGTTGTAACATGGCTTGAACATTCTTATTTAGGTACTAAAACACAAAGAATGACATCTTGTGAAGGTGTTGTGAAGTGTTGTAAGACATTTCTACATTCTTCTAGAGTCTATTTAATACAATTCACCTAAAAATCACCTTTTTATTCATCAACAAGTCCTATTATGAAGTGTTGTAAAGTCTTGTAAAGAGATTTCACACTTTTCTACACACAATCTCCTTATTTACACCTTTCTTATGACTTAATTGACCCCTTTACGCCCTCATGTGACATAATTAAGTGTATTTTTGCATATTATCCTGATAAACAATATTAAATACAACATTATTCCCGAAACTTGTTTTTAGGTCCTAGGTGGGACTCATTATCCATAGGTGGAAAATGAGTCCCCCTCGGCCCCAAATTCAAAATATTTCAAATTTCCTTTCAGGATTTTATTCAAAAAACACTTGATGTCAACCTGTGATGAGGTATGAACAGATATTAAGGCACAAGACTTGTATAAATAAGAATTTTTCAGCTCATTTTACATCCTCCAACATTCACATATCATATTCAAATAATCTTAAACATTCAATCATTCTACATGATCAATTAAAGTACTTTTAAAGCACTTTAAAGCTACCATTGACATTACTTTAGAATTACAAGATCAAGAGTTAGGTGAGTTAATATCATTTTCATCTTATTACTTTATCTTTATCTTGCATTTCATTATCTTTTTAAGGGTTTAATTACCAAAAGGGAGGTTTGACCAAGGAAAACCCGTATTCACTAACCCTAATCATTTTTCCCCTTTTGTTTGTGTATTTGCATCCTTTTGTTTGAAAATTTGATAGGTTATAAGGTGTTGAAGATTTATTTTCATGTCATCTAGATACTTCAAGTCAACATAAGTCAAATTCAACCTTGGAGAGACTTATTTGTCCATTTTCTACAGATTTGACTTCGACAACCTGACAAGTAGACATTCCCAGATCTGGTGTTGTAGAGTTGTCTCCTATATTTTTAAAAAAATGGGAGAGGACTGATTTAGTACCTATGGTGAATGAGTCCCAACTTAGGACTGTAAATTTGAGTTTTGTCAGATTTCATATCCCGATAGACAGAAATCAACTCCTACTAGTTTTTCATTACTAGGAGAACTGATTCACCACCCTAGGCAAATGAGTTCCATTGTGAAAAATCAATAAAATTCATTAGTATTCCATACACTCCAAACAACTTATATTTCATCTAGATGCACTCATATTTACCTATGTATCTTCTGTTCTACATAATTTCTTGATTTTCATAGTTATTTACATATCACAATGTGTTTTCAAACATAGTTTAAATTACACTTTTGCATTCATTTTAGTTCATTTTAATCAGTCAATTGCATTTAGTCAACTTTATTTACATCATATCACATAGCACACATCATAATTTGAGTGTTACATAAGCATTTTGGACCTAAATCTCTCTCATTTTAGGTGAAAAACCCTAGAAGTGCAATAGCCAGCATTTAGGTTCCCAAAATCTATGTCACAGGTCTAACTTAGGTGAAGGTCTATAGCTCTAAGTCATCAATTCATAGTATTTCCACTTTTTGTAATGAGCTTAATTGAATATCAAATTGTTGTGTAGTTGTCTCCAAACCTGAAGTGTAATGTTCCTTGACATAAGTAATCAAGGGTTATTATTGTTTTCAAGCACACTTGCTGCTATGAATTATTTTTTATATTGTTTTCTATTCAAGGAACAAAGTAAATGCTTTTGTGAAAAAAGTGGGAATGTTGTATTTTCAGATGGATTACTCGGTATGGATACATTGCAAAATTAAGAGGATCTTATTATCATAAGGTGATAGTATAACAAAAGATCATCAAAACATGTTTAGTATTGTGGCATTAGATTCAGGATATATGACTCTGTAGCCCTTCCTTGAGAACTAGTTAGTTTTGTACACTGCCTACTTCTAGAATGGTCTCAAACTTTATAAATCTCAATAAACCTTTTCTTTCAAATTTAATTTATTAGGTTTTCTATGTCTTCATGGAGATTAAAGAGTGTAGGGGAATTTTTTTGGAATCATTCATTTATCACTCCTCAATTTGTTTGATATGAAGACATGTTTGATAATTTATCTATTCTCAATATTGATTCAAGGTGTAAAGCGGATCATGTCTAAATGCAATTAAATGTACACAATTCTTTATATATTCATTTGAGAACCATCCATATGTTAGAGATCTATAATTTGTTTTCTAGTGCAAGTCATATTATATGTGAAAATTATATTTTGATAGGAATAACCTCCTGAGTTTTTAGGAGCTCAAAGTGCAGAAGGTTGATTATAGCCTTGTTCGTTGGAATTTCCTATCCTTTATGTCTTGATAGTGCAAGAGCTTTGTCTTAACCTCTTGATCCCTTGGTTTAGGCATTATGTTTTTCCTTAGGATTGGGGGTTGCAAGATAAACACCAATAGATTGGTGATTCTACTGGGGGGAATCAGAAGAGTATACATTTGGAAAGAGTCAAATAATTTGATGAATCTGAACATCTATTTCAAATATTGATAATTTTCAGACCTAGAGGAGGTTTCATTGCAATAGATTTAAAAGAATTGATGTGTGACTCTACTATTGGAGGATACCTAAAACTAAATTAAGCTTTAAAAGAGCTTCATGTTGTTTGAAGTTCAATTCTCTATGAAGAGAAGTGGTCACTCTATCAAAAGAACCTGATGAAAATATCAAGAATATTTCAGATCTATAAATATTTCCTATTAGGAAGGAAAATTTACATTAGCTACAACATATCTAGGTATTTTTCATATTTTGGTTTTGAAGAAGGATAAGCTTGTGTATGAAAACCATGTTTGAAATTCTTAGACAAACTTATGTTCCCTTATTCAATGAGTGTTAGCACCATTAGAAAGGGAGTTAAGAAAGCTAAGAGTAAATGGTTGTAAGTACCTAGAAAGGAGTGAAACACATAAATATTTTTATAAGGATTGCTATTATGACTTTCTTCATATATTTTTAAATCCTACAATGCAACCACAACCATAGTTCCAAATATGTCCTTAGAGAAGGCCTTTCTCTGTGGGAAGATACAAACCATTAAATTTTAATGGTATTCAAGGTTTCCCAAACCCTGTTCCTAATGAATTTAGGGAACACTTGCCAAAGTTTAAAGGGGAAGGCTCAAAATCAACATCTCACTATTTGCAAGAGTTTTTTGATTTGATGGGAGATTATGAGATAAGCCACAAAGATGTTGTCATGAAGTTCGTTGTTCAATCTCTGAAGGAAGATGCCAAAGATTGGTTTTCATATTTTCTAGTGTGTTTTTATCTCTTCCTAGAATGAGTTCATCGAAACATTCATAGAATAGTTTGGTGAAATAATTGATCCAAGATCAAGGAGACAAAAATTCATGGACATTCAAAGAGACAATCTGTCAAGAGTTAAGCATTCCAAGACTTCATAAGAGCATTAAGAGAGTTTACAAGAGAATTTCTAAGGCATTCAAGGGAAGATCTCTTCATCAAGCATTGCAAAAATTCAAGATCCATCATCATGTCATGATTATCAAGCACCAAGCATGTTGTTGAGCTAGCGTTGTGATGTAGCTTTGAACATCCATTTGCAAGTATTGTTTCATATCTATATTCAAGATCTAGATCTACATTCTCCATGGCCACTTCATGTTAGATTGTAGATTTACAAGATATCATTGAAAGTATCATTGTTCATGTTTCATGTTTTATACATTTCATGTCCTTATTTCATTATCTCATCATTTGGTTTATTTACCTAAAAGGGGTTTGACCAAGGAAAAACCCTATTCCCTAACAATAAACATGTTTTTCTCTCTTTACATGTGTAATCACATATTTGGGTGTCTTGGAGCTTGAAAGAACATTGAAGATTAGGTCACAAGCTTGAAGGAAGTTTTTTGAGTTGTCTCCTCACTTGCAAGGTTATAGAAAGTCTTCTACAGGTTCAAAATTAGGGTTCCAAGTTTGGAAACAAAGTATGGTAGAAAGAGAAGAGATTGGAGGGAAAAATCAAATCTTAATCCTTTGAAAAAGAACACTAGGACTGATATGTCACCTTAGGCATATTAGTCCCAGTATAGTCAATTTTTAGGGTTTCCAGAGATTCAGAATAAGCACCGTCAGATTTTAGTTTTGGTACAGAAAACCTAGTCTAGGACTAAATTTCCTAGACTGGCATATGGGTTCCATTCAACATTAAAATTAGCATTTCTAGTATTTCTAGTCCTCATTCAAGCCTCTATAGGTTTCCAGGTGCACACTTCTAATTTTACAGCCTTCTGTTATGACTATATGCATTTCTAGGTCATTCATTCAAGTTTCATGTATCACTATGTTTAAAAATTAGATCTTTCATTTTGTTGATCTTTCCAAGCCCTAGCTTGGTGGCAAACCCCTCTTGTAGTCATAAATTAGACCCTAGGACAACCCTTCTAACATATCTCTTTCCCTCATCCTAGCATTTGGATTGAGATCTCTAGGGTTTTCTTTGAATGTGGAGTGTAGAAGATTATTGTCCTATGTCCTAAAGCCTACTAAAGAAATTTTTTTATCTTACACAATTTTCAAAAAACTAGAATGGGACTAGTACACCACAAGTGGCATATGAGTCCTAGTACATAGAATTTTCTAGACTCCTAAAAATCCTGTGTCAACACTTCCATATTCATGTTTAAGCCTAGAAACCCTAGTATAGGACTAATACACCCAACTTGGCATATGAGTCCCAATATGCCCTAAAGTATGCATTTTCAAGATTTCAGAGCTTATTCTAGGTACATTCTAATTTCTGGGAGCACCATTCAGACTTCTCTATTTTATGTTTTGTTTTGCATTCATTTCTAGGTTATTTGTTGAAGTTTTGCATAATAGTAGGTTTCGTCATTAGGTCTTGCATATTACTTGTCTTTCCAAGCCCTCTCTTGGTGGTGAACCCCATTTTTGTCCTTAATCATACCCTAGGACACCCTATTTCAAGATATCTTTCCCCCTTTCCTACATTCAGATTGAGATCTTTAAGGTTTCCTTTAGTGAAACTTGAGGGAAATAGGTCTAGGTCCTTAAACCCTAGCTCACCTTATCTTCCGCAAGGATAGGGTGGCCTATTTTTGTCATTTTAGATTCTAGTCTGCTTTGTCTTCACATTCATGTATTTACAATATTTTTTTCACATTTTCTTAAGTTTATAGGACCTTGGAAAAAAGTTGTGAAGCATCCTCCTTTGACGCAAAGAATCCCTATTAGTCACAAAGTGTCCACAAATATCTAAAATGTCAAAGATCCCCTCGTCCAAAAATGGCACATGTGTCTAAGTTTGGAACAAAGTGTGCTAGAGAAACTTCCATGAAAATTTAATTATATAATGTATATTTAGGATTTATTTTTCTTTTTTATGCACTAGGTCCCTCCCTAAGCTCAACACCATCTAGGAGGAAAAAAATTATTTCACCTCTGAGAGCATATCTCTTAGCTATCAGAGGATGAGATCAGTACCTTATAGTAGACATGATTATTTTAAGTATACCTCATGCCACCCACGAGGTATCATGATGGTATGATGATGGCCCTTGTAGAGAGGTGGGACATAGACATGTGCACCTTGCACCTTCCTACATGGGAGATTACCATCATCTTGGAGGACATTGACCACATCCTACAGATACCAATATAGTAGACATGATTATTTCACCTTTGAGAGCATATCTCTTAGCTATCAGAGGATGAGATCAGTACCTTATAGTAGACATGATTTTTTTAAGTATACCTCATGCCACCCATGAGGTATCATGATGGTATGATGATGGCCCTTGTAGAGAGGTGGGACATAGACATGTGCACCTTGCACCTTCCTACAGGGGAGATTATCGTCATCTTGGAGGACATTGACCACATCCTACAGATACCAATACAAGGTGATATTTTCCATTCCATAGATGAGAAAATACATGAGGAGATGTGAGATGATATCCAGTACTGTCTAGGTTGGGCCATCTGAGAGGGAAGTGTTAGACCCCATGTTGAGCTGAGATGGATGATATACACATGGTTGTCACTACTAAGGCATATTATGATAGTTACTACAACATTGACACTAGTTCCTGATAGGTGAGGAACACACTTAGATGGAGGATTGGTTCTTATTATCTGAGACATGGAGGCACATAAGACTTGTGGACTATGGAAATGGAATGCACAACTTCCCTTATCCACACCTAAAAGGGGAATGAAGGAAGAGAAATTTGATTTCACAAAGTTCACACTCAAGAACAATTCCATGAGATTCCAATGCAATAGAGATTGAAATTTTTCAAAGGATATTTTCCTTAAGGTTGGAAGTTGATAAAGAAGGTTGACAAAAAATACAAAACTAAAGAAATGTAAAATGTTTGAAAACACACTATGATATGCAAAATGAACTAAATATGCAAACAAACTATAACATAAATTAATGATATTGAAGAGGTACACCTGGAAACTAGAAATTGATGGAGAATAGCTCTGGAATCCTACAAAATTCACTATTGAAGCCCACTAGGACTCATAAACCAACCTGGACGACTTAGTCTTGTTTCGGGGAAATTGTGCCAGAACAAGTTTCAGAAAAAAGGGTACTCAGAACTGAAAAAACCCTTTTTCAGGCCTAGAAGTGGGACTCATACACCATTGATGGTGACTTAGTCCACTTCCAAATTTTAGGAATATAAAATTTTCAATCTATAGCTCTCAAATTTCTCTTTTTGTTCCTCCAGGTGCCCAAATACGAAACCCTAATTTCTGAGGCTGTAAGTGAATTTTTGTGTAGATTTTGACCTTTCCAATAAGGAGATGACTTCAACAAGTTAGAAACCTATTATTCAATCATGTCCAATCCATCCAAGCACCTAAATCATGATGATGGATCTTGAATTGTTACAACGATTGATGAAGAATCTTGCTCTTGAATGCCTTATAATTGAGCTTGAATGCTATCTTGAATGCTTGATTCTTGCTTGCTTCACTTGGAAATTTGAATGAATGATTAATGAATCATGAATGAAGAATGAATTAGGGTTTAAAGGTGTCCTTTTATAGATGAGAGTTAAGTGAATGGCTAGAATAAGGATCATGATCAAGGGCCAAGATTAAATTAGAAAAAAAATTAATCAAGGGTGGAGGTTAATTGAGAGAAGAAAGACATGGATAGATAAATACTTGAGGTGGAAGATAAGATTGACATAGAAAAGGATGTTGTTGGAGAAAATTAAATAATAAAATTATTTAATTTAGGTGGCCAACATAGGATAAATAAATAAAATATTTATTTTATTTATTTAAAAAGAAAAATGAGAAGAAATATTTAGATAATTAAATAATTAAAATGATTATTTAATTGGGGAGATAAGGAAAGGATAAATAATTAAATAAATATAAAATTTATTTAATTATAGAGAGAAAAGGTTAATGAATAATTAAATAATTGAAATAATTATTTAATTATAGAAGAAAAGGGGAAAGCTAACTTTTGAATTAAAATAATATTTAATTCAAAAGTGGGGGGAAAGGACAATTAGACTTAAATGCTTAATAAAAGTCAAGAAAAGTGTTAAAGTCATTTACAATTCTTTACAACACCTTTACAAGACATGCATTTTATTCAATTTGCAAGGGTCCAAGACCTAAGGTGGATGTGTAAAACACATCACAACACTAGATCAAGGAAATATTAAGTCCAATTTATCATTAATTATTTCCAAATCAAGCAAGGAAAAAGGAATACTTTTTGGTGTCCACAAGACTATTTATGATTAGGGTCACAATATGCTTGCACATTTATATTATGATCTTGAGTGCTTTGTGTACCAAGGCCTAGATAGAATCATACATTGTATGTTCTTGCAAGTATGGTGCTTCAAGCATATCACATGTATGATGCCTACATGATATCCGACTATAGTAGTCATCTCCTATCCACAAGCCTATAACTATTATCTAAGACAACCTTGGAAGGATAGAGATTTGCTACAATGGCAAGTCAGATTCAACCACTTGGATGACAAGGACATAGTATGGAGACCATATCTCAAGATATCATGGTGGGAAGATGAGAGACATCAATTTGTTAGGATGTAGTGGGATAGATTTATATTGAGATTACATGATTACATTATGAGACCCTTATACTAGTACTATGATTGTGTCATGTGCTAGTTTGGACAAATTCAAGTTCCACTGAGGCTATGACCTATGTATCTACGATGAGCACAGACTTTTTCCAGCCTTGGAGATAGTTGTTGCCTTACCATTTATGATGTTCACTATAGTGATTCAAAGGACAAGGACCAGGAAACACCCCTAGTCTCTGATGTTGATGGCATAGGTGCCATAGGAGCCTACAAGCAGTGGTGGATTGGAGCATGACCACCTTATGTCTTTCCCAAGCATCACCCTATGGGCCATGTAAGACTTCTCCTAGTTCATAGAGATGATAGGTATGATGAGGTGATTGATAGAGATACAGATGAGGGTACAATACTAGACATATTTCTTGATGATGAGGAGGACCTGAGGTCCAGTCAATGAGTGATGATATTTATGAGATAGATGAGGCCCCTATAGGCCCCGAGAGAAGAGATCCACCTCCTACTTAGGTCACTAAAGTATAGTCAATGACTATAGTAGGACCAACTTTCATGAGTGTGGGGAGGCCAGTGATAGAAGGCCTTCCACACATCCTACATAGGAGGGTTTCATTGTTACACATATATATACCCTAATAGGTAGGCTGGAGATCCAATTGATGATGTGTTATTTATGATTTTACTATGCTTTTATGCTTATGTATATAATTTGTATATATATCATCACATGTACTAATATCTTTTATGATTTCCATCTTTCAAGGTCCACACAAGAGTTGTGTGTTCTTTGTCACCAAGTGACCATGCAGATGGTGCTTCCTTTCCCCCACACAAGGATGTACCATCAAAGTACATTCCCCCACCATCAAGGAGATGACATGCAGATCTCTTTGAGCTAGTTGCGATACTGAGGACATCGTATGAGAGTGTGATCATAAACACTGACCTAGTTAAGTCTAGGGAGGAGTGAGTTACAGAGTAGCTCTCAACACTGCAAGTAGCATATGATGAGCTCCAAGCATCTCGAGTTATGATAGAAGGTGAGGTGGAGACCATCCCATGATTAGAGGTCTCGAGGCTAGAGAGGGAGATGGCCATGCTACAGGTAGAGAGAGATTGTATAGATTGAGAGCCCATTGAGGCACTCATATGGGAGGTGAGAGTGGTCAGAGAGGTATAGGGCCTACAAGTAGCCATGAGATCTATGAGCAGGTCATGATCACATTCTATTGTATCTCGATAGATGCCACCACTAGGACTCAAGGGGTCTTGCAATCATAGGCCATAACAACATTGTATTATTGATTATATGTACATGAAATTTTGATATATAATATATGATCATTCATGTTTTGGTTTTATAATTTGAATTAAATGTCAATGGATTTATTAAATATCCTTAGTAAGAATGTTTAATAAGTGTCTCCATGATTTAATGTTTATGTGATCTACTTAAAATATTTTAGTACATTGTTATTGAGTATGCACTATGTTAAATTAAATGCACCTATGTTCTAATTTTAGAACATTAAATGCATATAAGGATCTAATATAACATAACATGCAAGATGAAGAAATTGAATAGTATGTAAACTAAAGTAATAGTCCAAACTTATTGAATAATTACTCGTTAATCTAAGAGACACAAAGATCTGTTTGTCAAAGAAAGAAGCGATGTGAGATAAAATAGAAAACCATCTACTTAATCTAACAACACTACTTTAAAATACATACTATTGAAAGAAAATGTTAAGTCTATTATCGATGCAAATATGTGGCATTCATAGGTTCTTTGAGAGGTGTACCATCTATTTCCGTTTATGTATATACTCAAGACCCATAACTTTCGTGAATTATGTAAGGTCCCAACCAATTAGGGCTAAACTTTCCTTTTTCATTCAGGGTTGCATTGACATTATGTTGATTCTAATATAACAACAAGTCACCTTTATTAAAAGCACGAGGGATGACATGATCATTATAACTACATTGCATTTGTTTAGATTAAGCTAGGAGATGCTTGGGAGCATTAATATGTCATCATCAAGAATTTCAAGTTGATGCAATTATTTCTTTTTATAGGTATTGTCATTAATAAGCCCCTTAAGAGAGATTCTCAACAAAGGAATTTTTAACTCTAAGGGTATTATCGCCTTGACACCATAAACAAGGTTGTAGGGAGTGTTTCCTATAGATGTTCTAATACTTGTATGATAGACCCACAATGCATAATTTAATTGATTGTGCCAATCTTTATTATGTTTACCTATTGTTTTCCTTAGGATTTGTTCAATAGTTTTGTTAGTTGAATCCACTTGACCATTTGATTGTGGATAATACGGTGTTGAAAATTGATGTTGAATATGAAAGGTTTCCAAAAATTTCTTCACATCATTGTTCTTAAATGGGGTTCCATTATCTGAAACTAACACAGAAGGGAGACCAAAATGAGCAATAATGTGTTCCAATATGAAATGACATATTGTGTCAGCTGTTCTGGAACAAAGAGGTATAGCTTCTACCCATTTTTTTGAAATATTTATTTGCAGTGATTATAAACGTATGTCTAATAAGAGAGGGTGATGATATTTTTCCAATAAGATCCAAACCCCAAACCAAGAATGGCCAAATAGGAACCTTGGCACGAAGCTCATAAGTAGGAGCGTGAATCAAATTATTATGTTCTTGACCTTTATGGCATTTATTAATGTGAGAAAAATAATCTTGTTCCATATGTTACCAATAATATCCTATATCGATTAAATTTTGAACTAACGATCTTCCTTCAAAATGTCCCCCACAAGCATTTGCATGAGCTTCTTCAAGGGCTATAGGGATTTTCAATTTTTTAAGGAATCTAAGTAAAAGACCATCAAATGATCGTCTATATAACACATATTCAAGGATTATGTATTAGATGTGAGTTTGCAAAGACAAGTTTTAGTGTTTCTAGGTGTAGGCTAAGGAAAGGTAACTTATTTTAAGTAATTAAATATTGTTGTATACCATTTACTAGAGTTTTCAATATTGATTAATAATACTTCTTTGATCTTATTATGTATTGATAGTTTTGTGATCGTATGGATTACAAATGTGAAATTGATAGATGGACCTTCAGGAGATACAAGGGAAGCAATGCTTTCCATTTCATTTACATGTCAATTATAATTTCATGGTATGTTATCAATGGTATATGATTCAAAGTGTTCTAATAAAGTTATTGTAAGATCTTTACACTTAGATAACTTATCATGTTTCACTTGATATGAATTGCTTATATGTTTAAAAATTAATTGAGTCATGAAATATTTTAATGTGTTGAGCACCAAGAGATAAAGTTGCACATAATCCAACAATTAAGGCTTCATACTCTACAATGTTATTCGTGCATAGGAAGTTCAATCAGTAGGACAAGGGAATAGACTTTCCAGAAGGTAGGATTATTATAACCTCTACTCGAGAGCCAGTTCTACACTTAGACCCATCAAAGTAAACTTCCCATGTTTCCTTTTTGATAGCCAACACACTTTTATCTGGGAATGAATAGATATTAGCTAACACTAACAAAGAAGGAGCATGAGCTAAATGGTCAGTTAAGGCTTGTCCTTTGATCGCCTTTTGAGAGACAAATTTAAGATCAAAATCAGTTAACAACATAACCCATTTAGCTAAGCATCCTAATAAAATAGTTTTACCAAAAAGGTATTTTAAAGGATCAAACTTTGTCATTACATGCATTTTTTCATTTAACAAATAATGTCTCAATTTACTAGTAGCAAACACAAGAGTCAAACATTGTTTTTTTATCATTATATATCAACTTTCATAGTCAATCAAACTTTGACTAATATAATAAATAGGATGTTCTTTACAAGGGTAAAAGCACAATAGTGTGTCACACTTTTGCCATATAAATGGTTTCGAGTGAACTATTTCCAGCTAGAAGATATTAGGCTAAGTTGCTTTCAACTGAAACCATGTGGTGCTGACGTGACAGGTACATTTTTGACCCAAGAGGTTATGGCTGAAAGTTACTCGACCAAATACAACTGGCCAAAAACATGGAAAAAGTGAGCGTATCTCATATTTATGGCTTGGAAATATCAAGACATTTTCGACTGAGTATGTCTAGTTGGCATCCTACATGGCAGCCAAGTCATCATTTTTTAGAATTTTCTAAAACATTCAACTTTGGTAGAGTATTTCTCTAGTCAAAATGATCTTCCTGCAAAAAATAAAAATACCCTTTTGTAGAGCGCGGAGTGGAGAATCGAAATATATATTTTTTATAATATTTGGATTAGTTTTAATATATATATATTTTTAAATAATGCAAGTAGGTTTCAAAAATAGAAAAGAGGTTGATTAGAAATTTTTAAAAAAGATAGTAAGAATTATTAAAGATTTTTAAATCTTATATGGGGCACAAGAGGAGAGAGTCTTCTTCAAAAGGGTAATTTTTTTTTTTGAAAATGATGAAAAAAATTGAAAATAGTTGATGGCCCGTGAAAACTGTCAAATTCTGACATGTCTGACTTTAAAACGTTATTACGAGAAAAATATACATCAAAATGTGATTTTTTTTTCCATGCATAAGATATTGAAGTTTCCTATTTGGAGAAAAAAAATAAGGGAGAAATGAAGTTTTTTTCAATTTGTTTCTTGATGGTCCATGAAGTCACTCATTTCTAAAATTTTCAGCATTCCAAAATTTGTCCTTAAATTGATAAAAACACTATAATGAAAACATTTTTTTTTTTAATTTTAAAAATTGCAAGAATAAACTACATCAAAAGTTCTACATTTCATTAGTTTACACCATTTTGAAATTCAAAACATAAAGACCATTTTTATTTGGTCGAAGTTCAGAATTTTTTTGCTGTTGGTCGATTCCTTTATAAAGTGTGACATAGGTTTGTGCTTTTACCCACCATTATCATCTTGTTGAGCAAACAATGCTACTAAAGCATGGACTGATGATATTGTATAAAGGATAAATGGTTTTTCTTGCATAGTCGATTACAAAACAAAAGGAGTAGTGAGATAATCTCTCAAATTTTCAAAGGCTTATTTACAATACCCATTCTAATTAAATTACGAGTATTTTTCAATAATTTGTGTAAAGGGTAATGTATGATCCACCAAGGATGCCACAAAATGATGGATAGCTTGAATTCTTCCTTGTAAAGTATGCAACTAAGAAATATTTTTAGGAGGTGGCATGTTAATGATAGCATCAATTTTCTTTGTGTCCACCTCAATTCCTATGTGGGATACTATAAAACCTAACAGTTTTCCATTTTCCACTCCATAGATACATATTTTTTTATTCAATCTCATGTTATACTTTCACATTCTTTCAAATATTTTCTATAGGATGTTAACATTGTCTTGACAGGTTAAATATTTTGCTAGAATATCATCAACAATATCTTCCAAAATATTATGTATGTAATCATGAAATATCAATGTCATAGCTCTTTGATATGTTGCACCTATGTTCTTCAATCCAAAGGGAATAATGACCCAACAAAGTGTTCCCCAAGCTATTGTAAAAGTAATCTTATATTGATCTTGAGGGTTGCTAAATATTTGATTATATCCAAAGAAACCATCCTTGAATGTCAACAAAGCATGTCCCACAATCGAATGTACTATCATGTCGATATTTGGAAGGAGAAAATCATCTTTAAAAGATGCTTTATTAAGGTCACCAAAATCTATATGCATCCTAATACGATTATCAGGTTTTGCAACTATGACAATGTTTGAGATCCATGGAGAATAGTCAATAGGATGAATAAAGCCAGCTTCGAGAAGTTTTCCAAACTCAGCCTTAACCAATAAATCTATCTTAGGATTCATCTTACATGTCTTTTTTCTTACAGGTTTAACATCTTGTTCAAGGACCATCTTATGTGTCACTATCTTAGAATAAATACCTGACATGTCTGAATAAGTCCAAGCAAAGAGTTCATGAAATTCGTGTAGTAATGTTGCATTATCTTCTTGTTTGTCATCATCAAGAAACTTTCCTATTTGAATAATTTTTTCTTCATTAGTGTCCATCGGTATGTTGATTGTATCTCCTATAGGGAGTGCATTTTGTCTTGAAACTTTAGAGATATGTTCTTCCTCATCCTTGTCAACATTGTTGATTTCCCTTTCTTCATTCTCTTATTTAGTACTAACCATTGCAGAAGTGATTCCTTGTTTCTTAGGGGGAGTTAGTGACTTATCATAAACTCCTAACATTTCTTTCAAGGCTTCATCATCTTAAAATTATTCCAATGATTCATTGAATATGTTGTATCAATCAATTTGGGGTTCCTTAAAGTGAGTTATCTTAGACTTGAATTGCACATGATAGTATTGATGTTGAGTGAAGGTCTTTTTGTCACTTTTGTTATCTTAGAAGTTTAATATCCAAAACTAGTCTTAGTTTCTTGTGTGGTAGGCTCTACAAGAACACAGATGCCTTTTTCTTTCATGCCACATATTTTTCCACTATAACCAAGTTGTTTCAAGAGCTCATAACCTCTTCCATAAAGTCTTTCTATCTCTTTCGAATTCGAAGGTTGTTCATAGTGAACTTCATAGAAGTTTTTTGTACAACTTATGTCTTCTTATAAAGTGAATGGCATAGATTCCTGTGAAGGATCTTTCAAGTTTTGTGTTGAAATGGACTCCAAATTTTATAATTTTTTGGTACAAGGCTGGGTTCACCAAAATGAAATGAAATAAAATAGGGGCTTTTCCAAAATGGAAAGGTAAGTCTGAAGGGGGGAAATAGACCCTATTTTCCTAGATTCATTAGGAAATGATATCCCCACAATGAATTGATTATCAACACTTTGGTGAATCAACCCAAAATGAGAATTTTCAAATTTCCTTATTCTTGAAGGATGGGGGTCAAGGTCAAACAACACTTTAGGGAGAAAAACTAAAAATAGAAAATCATCTCCAAAATGCAATATATCACTTGGATCTTGAAGATTAAGAATAAAAATAAGAGAAACAATAGAATTTCTAGAAAATCTGAGAGGGAGTAACACTATGCACCTATCATAAAAAGAAATTTCTACAAGTTTGTCAGGTACTGATTTCCCTATGGGTGAATTGGTCGAGGTCACCTTTTCTCGAAATCTTTGAATCTAAAATCTGAGCTTGAATCCTACACTTCTTTCTTGTAGATTTGAATCTTCACTCTCAGATCGGGATCTATAACAAATCTATAAAACAAATTTTTTTTCTTGGTTGTGGATGGGGGTTTGCCTCGATCAAACCCCTAGTTTGGTAATTAAACCTTAATGAAAAGAACAAATTTTAAACATGAAAGTGTGTGTGATCCCTAATCTTAAATGTGTTTAAGATTATAAGAGATCAAGTGCAAAGAAACCCTACTCAAATGCATTAGAATAGGATCCCTAAATGAAACAATGAATAGTCACAAAGACCTAATTTGGGTGATATCATATCGCCCTAATAGATCACAAATCTGAATATACCTTCCTTTGGGTAGAAAGTAGAATGATATTAGAAAATGGAACCACTTAGGAAACAAGCCACTAGGTTGGTTGAATAACTTAGTACATCTCCCAAAACCTACAATCCATCATGATCCTCCATAGGAATCTATCATCAATCTTTGACAATGCTTGATCTTGTTGACAAAATGAGCTTGAATACCTACAAAAAAAAAAAGAATTTTGCACCAAAGCTTCAATTTTGAATGCTTGATTGGTTTCTCCTTAAGCTCTTAAATGCAAACTAATGTGATATCATGTTAATCTCTTGCTTGTCCAGTTAAAAATGATTAAAAGACAACATTATAGGTTTCCTTTATAATTTCCTATTTATTAGATCACTGAAGCTAACACTTAGAATTTGAATTTAGGACTTTGAAATACTGCCAAAAACATGTTTAAATTTGAACCTATGAACTTCAGGAAGACCCATTCACGCATGGGCGAATGGGTCTTGAACTAAAAGTTTAGGACTTAATTAATCCTGGGGCATTAAGTTAATTGATAGCATTTATTCAATGTGGGTTATAGTGTTGGGAAATAAATAAAATAGGCCTTAGGATACATAATAAAGGGTATTAGGGGCCCATTAATAACGTTTAAAAATTCATAAATGAGAGGTCACTAAAATAGGTCCAAATTAAGTGTGAAATTGTACTTTCTCTTAGAATGGACTACAATTTTCTACACTACATTAATATTTCATACAATGAGCTTCATTGTTATTGAGGATTTTCTCCCCTATATCTCAAAAAATATTCATAGATTTAGGATTGACCTTTGGGTGTGATATTTTCTTCTCTTCACTACCTATTGGTTTTCTTCTAGGATTTTTAAATTATCCTATGTTTGTTTTGAGGATTTATGATTCCAAATGACTAATGCATCTGAGATTTTGGATTCCTAATTCATCATCCATCTCTTCTTTCGAGGAAGACCAACCATCTATCACCATGTCCTCCTTCCCTAAGCCTCAATTATGGGGCGTGTAGGATTATACTTATTGAGAAATCCCTAATGCAATCAAATTGGGTTTGACTATTCTTTTGAGGTATAGATCATATGGACTAGCTAGGAATCACACCTAAGACCTTCTATAAGTTGTTAGAGTGCTCTACCAAGTGAGATATTTGTCCCTTTTCTACCAGCTCATCATCATTATGGGTGTCTTATTTCCAACAACCCCACTTAATACATAGTGTTCGTGCTTGGGGTGCTTGGGGATCCTATCCTAGCTTTGAGACCACTTGTAGGTGGATAGAGGAGACAATATATAACCATAAATGTGTTGATACACATGATTTGTATTGTATGAAAAAATTGATTACACTTGTCTTTTATAGAGCTCTTTGTCAATGTAAAGATCATTCTAGATCATAGGCTAACTTGACATACGTTTAACACATTTCACCTTTTTATCCTTATATCTTATTTAATATTGTGTTTTGAATTCATTTAATATTTTGATTATTAGGGTGGGAGAAATTACAATACTTCAACACCCCCCCTTAATTTCTTCCACCAATGCTTCAACATTTATCATTTCTAGATTTTTTTTGTTTTCTCTCTCTGGTGGTTGGAATAAAGTCTTCAGAATTACTCAAATCCTTTTCTTGTCAATATCTTCTTACTCCTTTGAACTCCCCCAACTGTAGTTGCAATCTTTCAATTTCAATGACTGTGACCAAACCCTTTCTTCACATAGAAGTTTGATCTCTAGTAGAATTCTTTTTCTAGTAATAATTATTTTTATAAGATTGGAGGAATTGGGTAGACCCCCCTATAAACTATAGTACACCTGGTAAAAATTTTCATGTGAGTAGTGATGTTGGCATAACATGCCCTTTGGTACCACAAGGATAGGGGGAGACTAGACCTCGTGACCTCTTTCCTGCAATATGATTCTTTAGCTAATCAAGCTAGCCCCCCAACCCTTTTCTAGAAATAATTATTATTCATGTGTGCACTTTGGAATTGTCTATGAAAGCCTTTGTGTTGATTGCTTCTATGAAACCCATATTATTGACAATTTTTGTGTGCCTTACTATTGACCAGTACTCAAGTGTAAAGTTATATAGTCGAATCCACTAGGGGAATCATAAGCATGATATTGTAGAGGATTAATGTTGGGCATCTATTTTTATAAATACATCACCATGTTGTTCATCCACCATGGCCCTTTGTTGAGGAAATCATCATGATCTATAGGACTTTCGAACGTTCCCATGAAAAACTCTTGTAGGAGAAAGTTGATTTGAAATTTGATGTTCCACGCTTTCACATCCCATTCCAATATCTATCTTCTTGGAATAAACTTTCCTAGGTATATTCATTCAAAGAGTTCAATTTTAGAGCCTCTATCAATCCATCCTCCTCCATGTCGATGGTCAAAATATGAAAATCATCTTCCACTTTTCCTCCTACTTTACAACCTTTTCCATACCAATTATAGTGATACTACACAATTTGTGTGCTAGACATTATAATTTTCTTAAAGCTTGATTTTCTCATAATATTTGAGCAATGTCTATCTAACTTTAATAATTAAAATTTTAAATTATATTATATTTTGAATTTCAATTAGTCAAATGTGTTTTCAAAATTTTGGACTCAAATTATCTAATATTTTTATATCATAATTGAGAGAAAAATATTAAATCTTATATATTTTAAACTACTTATGTTATAGATATTATCAAAGTCAATTAAAAAGAAAATATGTATTTTTATAAAAACTTATATTTTCATATACATGAAATTGAGTGATATTATTATTTTAACTGTCTTTAATTTTTTTTAGGGAGGATACCTACCTTAGTAGTGATACTTCTATTTAATTGTGGATGCTTATACAATTCCTTAATCAAGTCTCCTTAGCTTCATTTTATCTTGCTAACCAATTTGTATATGTCAAAAATATCAAAGTAATGAATGTCAAGTGAACCCTTCACATTTATGAAAAATACAATATTATAAACCATTATTCATAAAAATACAAATTAATTAGTTTGAGAAATGTATAATTGAATTATAAATATTATACTAGTATACCTTCTTTACTATAACAACAATAAGTAAAAATGTGATTAATTTCTAAATAATTAACTCTACATTAGTATAGACATCTTATATACACATAAATAAAAAATATGCACTATCATATTTACTTGAGAAATGATTTTTATTTAAATTTAAATTTTGAAAAAGCTACCATTTCTTATTTCAAGTAAATTCTTTTTTGCTTACTATGCACTTTACAAAATAAAAGTAAAACAAAAGAACTAGTAATTATGAAAGTAAAACTATAAGTTACAAATAAAAGTAAAATGTGTGTACTACCAAAATAAAATTAAGCTAAACAATGTAGATATAATAAATGTTAACTAAATCAAGAATTTCAAGATTGGTATTTCTATATATTTTTTTATAGATATATTTAAGATATTTTTACTAGTTTATCAATAATTTTAAAAGTAAAAGAGTATTTAATCATTAAATAATTAATTCAATACACTTTTAAGTTTTAAAATATTCATTGATGTTTCGAAAACATTAAAAGTGAAATAAAATATTATAATGGTTTTATAATTAGTATAAATATCGTAAATATATCTATCTAACATCCAAAAGATATTAATTTAATAACTTTAATTTTTAAAATATTTTTTATATACACAATTATAACATAAATTCCTTGGTATCACTAGAATATCTATCAACATTTACTAATTTATTTTTATTTTTTTAATTAGATAACAACGTGACACTATGAAGTAGTGTGATAAGATAATTTAAAGCAATTAATTTTTATTCTTTTCAGTGCATCATTAAAGAATTAATCCTCAATTTTTCTTCAATGCATTCTGATCATGTCAGGCCAGAAATATTTTTGAGCGATGCAGATATGTCATGGTACATGCGCCTGAAATGGAAGCGTTATTATAAAGGGGAGTGGAGAATTGTGTATTGGATAGTGAAGGAGACGCGTGGTGAAGATTGCAGGACACTTACCAAATCTGTCGTTTACATGGCCGGCCATGTAAGCTAGTAAGCAGCGCGCAGTCTGTCCTCCACTATTCTTTGCATTGAATTCACCATTAAAATATATATGATTTTAGATTTTATTTTCTGTACATGCAAGGAAGAATAACCGAGAAACAAAGGTGGAGAATGAAAACACGAGTACAAATAAGAGTTGTAGTATTGTAGGATGTAATGTTACCATCTGCCATTAATTAGCAGAGTAGAGTTACTTCCACCTATTTGCCTGCATACAGGAAGCATGAAGGCCACATTCTTGCTTTCTTCTTTCTGTTAGTTCTAATAGTACAGACGTCGTAGGATGCCCATGCGATGTTGATGTACTTGTAGATACTAGTTTTTCTTTCGTTTACCACCTCTGCCGCTCTTTGTTTTTTCTCCACTTATAGCTTTGTTTCTTTTCAAAGGTCTTAGTAGCTTAGTTTGATCAGATTGCAGGATTTTGATTGTGTGGGTTGTTGTTAATTAGTTTGATTAGTTGTGTACTTGAATTTTGGATTGCTTAAGTTATGGGAAAGGTCTCATGCATGGGATTGGATTAGCATTAGGCCTAGGCTTTCGGGGTGCTACTGCTGCAGCTAATCATTGCTGCAAAATCTGATTATGGTAGAAATCATGCGGTTACTGTTGTTGACTAATTTGTGGTCTTGAACGGGCAACTCAATCGGTTTGTTTTGTAGTAGTTGTTGTTGAGTGTGACTGGTATGACAAGCGTCGGAGATTCCTGCTTGACCTTGGGAAGATTGCAGAATTTGAGAGAGGATAGAAGCGATGAAAATGAGACAAGATTTAGCGGCAGAAGAAGTATGAACTGAGCCCGCGTGCAGTTCAAGAAACGAAAAATACTTCGCTTGGAAATTTCGGCAACGAGTTTAAGCAGATATGTGAAGGCAGTGCGGAGACAGACAAAGACACGGAGCATAACCAAATAGCGAGCAAGAAAAGTAAGGCCTCAATTCGCAGCAACTCTTCTGGATCGGCTCAAGAGAACCGAAAGTACGAATGCCTGTACTGTAGCAGAGAGTTTGCCAGTTCACAGGCCTTGGGAGGCCATCAGAACGCTTATAAGAAGGAGAGACAGCAGGCCAAGAGGCCCCTAATTCAGGCCGGCAGAAGCAGCAGGAGTTATGGCAATAGCACTAGTTCATATGGATTGAAACGTTTTCATGGCTCTGGTCTTCTCAATCTCCACTCTTCTCCCATGTTTAAAACAGCCATGCCCATCATCCAGCCGTTTCCTGCAGTTTTCGGCTACAATACCCAAGATCCATCTCTATTTGGAGGGTTTCCTGCCATTAATCAATGGTCTGCTACCATCCGTCCTGATAGCAATCTATTGATTTATCGTACTCCAGAACGCCAGGAGTTTGCCTCTGGGATTTCCTCAATCGTATCTAATGTTGCCAACGTATATTCCTTCCATTCTTCATCCAACGATTCACCAAGCTTCCCCTCACTGCCATTCCCCATCCAACCAAGACAGTTATGTAACTTGCATAACTTTCAAGAGCAGGACGTCGTCGTAGGTGCCGAGCAAAGTAAACATAGTAGTCATAATAATGTAGGTTTGCAGCTGCATGAGGCCGAGCATGGGTTGGATCGTCATTTGGGTCTTGGGACTTCTTCAAATCAGTAGACTTGTAGCTGGCTTGATCGAAATTTTGTATTGGTCCAACTCTGACAAGTGCCACTGCTTGCCATTAAATAGTCTAACAATAAAATCAAATTTGTTTTACAATAAAATTTTAAATTATTTTTTGTAAGATTTCTTTTTGGATTCATTGTGTATGTTTGGAATAATTATTAGTTCCTGCCGGCAGGCAGGAATACTTATGCATTCGCCTGGAATGTATTTAACCGACAGCATTGACCAATCACATTTCGCCATTTAACATATTACTTATTTTTTTGTATAGTTTGAATTTGGAGAGTTATTTTATATATTGGAAAATTAACATTTATCTATTTTTCTATTCGTCCGAATAGCTTTATAAATCATTTTCGTTTTAAAAATTTGGGAAAATGCGAACGCATAAATTGATTAAGTAAATTTAAGAAAAGGCATAGTTTAAAAGTTGGTGGCTAGAGGTACGTAATCCATGAATGCACATTAAATGCATTAAAATATCAGGAAACTACAAGCGCATAAATTGATTAATTAAAATTAAGCAAAGGCATAGTTTATCAAACTGGTGGGTAGATGTACGTAATGCATGAATATAAATTAAATGCATTGAATGGCATCTGGCTCGAGGTGAAGGCACTGGAATGGCTTGGAGGCCATGCATGGCCAGGGTATTTTGGTCATTTAATATAGAGTTAATTTACTTGCTATGCATTTCTATTACTTTGCATGTGTTGTTTTTGTCTTCTATGAGTGCCTGTTCTGAGGGAGAGTTTTAGCGACTAAGCAGGAGATGTTATAGTTGTAGAGTCTAGACCCAAAAACGAGTTATTTGAGGTAATAATTTGGTAATTTTTAGAATTTCGTCACATTAAAGTGCATAAAGAAGTTATATTTCATAGTGGTCTATTGTGTGGCCGAGCAAGGTATTTTGTAGTTGCAGAATTGCACGCTGGACAATGAGAGACGAATTGCTTAAGGTCAGAAGAGGTAACTTTTCATTTTTTTTGTCTATTTCATACAAGAAATGCAAGTAGACTTTAATAGTGCTTTAAGGCATTCGTATACTTTGATTATAAATTCATATGTTAAACTACTTTTAGTATTGTTTATTTGAATTTCTTGTTGAAATGCGAAGGTTTCATCTACGTTTGATAGGAATTATGTAGAAATCCTCTTGTCCATTTTACTTCATGCATGTGAGCCCTGTAAAGTTTGTATATTTTTTATTGTTGCAAAGCAGTCCCATAAGGAAGGCTTTCAAACCAAAATCATGTTAACGTATGCGATAATGAGAGCTTTCAACCAATGAGTTGACAATGTGTTGCTTTGAGCTTTTCTGTTGTCATCGAAGCATAAAGGATAGAGGGGTTCTGTTAAAAGTCATGGTTGTTGTCCTCGTAGGCATAAATTGCTATATTAAACTACTTTTAGTATTATCTATTCGAATCTCTTGTTGAAATGCGAAGGTTTCATCTGTGTTTGATAGGTATTATGTAGAAATCCTCTTGTTCATTTTACTTCATGCATGTGAGCCCTATAGAGTTTGTATTTTTTTGATTGCTACAAAGTGGTCCATTAAAGAGGGCTTTGGAACCAAAATTATGTCAACATCTGCGATAATGAGAGCTTTTCAACAATGAGTCAACAATGTGTTGCTTTGAGCTTTTCCATTGGCATGAAAGCATAAAGGATAGAGGGATTCTATTAAAAATTGTGGTTGTTGTCCTCATAGGCATAAATACAAACAATGGGAGCATACAAAATATAGTAGAAACCCTTTTCCTGCCAGCAAGCATAAAATTTCTATCAGATGTCGTTACTATTTTTGTATCTTGGGGTTATAAAAAACTATGTCAAAAATGTTGTGCAATCCAAATTATAATGTTGCCATAGAGTAGTTAAGTAATATTGCTTGATAGAATAGTTTTAGGCTTCATGCAAAAGAGCAAGCAAATTCATTGCTAGAAGATTTGTGGTCCAAGAACCTGTGGCAATTAGTTTGTGTAGTTAATTTTATCTACATTTATACTTGTGTCTCTTGAATCTAGAAAAATGATTGCTAGTGTTTTTAATGGTTTTGGCTATTAGTATCGATCGCAGTAGGAGTACTATATATTGCTATTCTTTTAGAAAAACAAACACATAGTTTTTTTTTGCTAATCAAAGCTTTTTACATGGTGCAATGCTTTTGGTTGGAAGAAAAGAGGTGGTGTAGCGGTCGAGCTGTGGAAAATTCTTCAAACAAGCAGTACAAGGTGAGTTTCTAGAATGAACCTTCTCCTTTGTTTACAATTGCATGTAGTAGACAGAGAAAAAGGTTAATTCAAGATTCTCACTATATTGATTGTACTTGTAATCATGTTGTTGCTTTTTGTTACAAGGACAATCTTTGAAAATGAGTATTGTGAGTGGCATATGCTATATGGTTCATAAAAATTAAGCAGTTGGGGTTCAAAAGTAGATCTTCATTGCAATGGCATGACCTTAGAAATGCAATGATTATCCAATCAATTTTTTGGGTGCTTGATTGCACTTTATAATTTAAACCTACCCTTTTCAATTTTGACAGTTTGATTCTGAATCCATATGCATACTTTGATTAAAACTACTGGCTGAAGGTGCATAATTCATTGATGCAAAATCAATGCATTTAATGGCATCTGACTAGAGGCGAGGCTGTTTGGATTGCTAATTAGTCTTTGAATATATAACAATCAAAAGAGATAAATAAGTATAATTATCTTTGGCCACATTTCACTTTTGGACCTTTAAATCAAATTCAATTAACAAAGTAGCAGTTAGACCTAAAGAAGGTTCAAGGACTATGTTGGTAGAAAAACATATTTTGGACAATGCCTAGACAATTTTTTGAAATTGCTTACAAACTTTGAAGCAAATGCATTTTCCCTTCTATTTTCTTTCATTGTACACCATAAATGGAAGTTGGGTTTCGCATTGTTGCAATGCATTTGGATACTTTGATTGTAAAATCATAGTTTAGATCATTTTAAGTGTTATCGATTCATATCTTTCCTTGAAATACCAAGGATTCATCTCAATCTTGGAGGCAATGTACAACTGTCTATAATTATCCTTGGCCACATTTCACATTTTGACCTTTCAATCAAAGTCAATTAACAAAGTAGCAGTTAGACCTAAAGAAGGTTGAAGGACTATGCTGATAGAAAACCATATTTTGGACAATTGCTAGACAACCTATTGAAATTGCTCTACAAAATTTAAAGAAAATGCATTTTCCCTTCTATTTACTTTCATTGTACATCTTAAATGGAACTTGGGTTTCACATTGTTGCAATGCATTTGGATACTTTGATTGTAAAATCATAGTTTAGATCATTTCAAGTATTATTGATTCAAATCTTTCCTTGAAATACGAAGGATTCATCTAAGTCTTGTAGGCAATGTACAACTGTCCTATAAAGAGAGCTATAGAACCAATGAGCTGTCATAAAGGATAGAGGAATATTGTCAAATATTGTGGTTATTGTCCTCATAAGCACACATGCAAAATATGGAAGCATATAGAAAGCAAGTTAATTCTTTAATAATCCCATGAAACATACTCTTTGTATGCAACCATGCATACAGGTTTGCATGTATATATGTGTGCATGTAATTATGTATATATGAATGCATGTATCTATGTTGCCATGTATCTATGTGTGTATATAACAGATTACTATTGCATTTGCTTTAAATGTTTTTTTATGGATGGCGCCAGCTACCCATCTAGTCATATTGTGGTTGTTGTACATATTGCTTTTTAAGATATATGAACTCAATTTTGTGACTTATATTTCATATTGGTAAATTGGCATTTATCTATTTTTGGAAGCCATGGGAGTGGCTTTTTGAATCGTGATTGTTTTAAAATGCTTGTGAAAATGAAAATGCATAGGTTCATTGATGGCTATGTGCTTTCATGCATATATGCATATTTATGGATTCATTGCTATCATGTAAAGGCCACATAAATATTCATTCCCCAAGCCCATGTAGTCATTTCAATATGTGCATATATTAAGGGATCTATTGATACATGGATATGTGCATCCATGGATATATGAATGCATCTATAGATGTAAGCGTGTGATCATGTATGTATGTATATGTGTATATATTTATACATCCATGCATGTATCTATGCATCTGTGCATTGAAGCATGTGTGCAGCTATGTGTCTATGAGTACATTTTATCCAGTAATCAATGTCAATTAATAGAATAGCACTTGTACCTAGAGAATGTTCAAGGATTGTGCCAATAGAAAACCATATGCATATCAATATGTTAGAGAGCATGTATCTATGCATGGGTGTGTATAGATGCTAATTGTTCTGAATTTTGGTTGCATGTGATTGCATTGAGCAATTAAGAATAAGTGCTAGATAATTGAAGTAAAATGACCCCATTCAGTTAGCAGATCAATTTTTCTCAGCCCTTTACATGTTAACTGATATTTTTGAAGCTTTTTCTGTTCATTGACAGTCTTTGAAGCTTAAATTTCATAGTATATGTAGCATTTTACCCAATAGCTCTATCATTCATGATGATTTAGGCAAGTTCATATTTCCTCATTCATCCTTGTATTGTCTCATATCTAAATAATTAGGCAACTGCTAATTAGCCTTTAAGTACATAGCAATTCAAAGAAAGAAATAATTGCAATTAGCCTTGTGTACATTTGAACTATTAATCAAAGGAAATTAACAAACTATCCCTAGAAAACCATGTTCATGTTAATGTGTTGAATAACACATATTTGTGCATGGGTGTATATAGATGTTATGAGTTGTGATTTCTACCATTATGTGGTATTTACTATTATTTGTATGACCAAGCGATATGCAAGTAGAATTCATAGTTCATAGCATCTAGATACATTCAAGGACAAATACAAATCAAGGTTGTTGGCATCCTAATAAGAAAGATGATGAGATACATCCAACTAATCTATGTCACAACATCTTATTGAATAAAGATGATTAGGTTAGGCAGGTTACAGATGAGAATCCTTATTGGTGTGTGGCTAATACTCTTTTTGATTGAAGACTTGTCAAGAAAATTACATGCCAATAATATTAGAAAATAGGTAGAATTAGATTAATTGATTGACTATAATTTTGGTTCCAAAGCTCTCTTTATTGGACCACTTTTCAGCAATCAAAAAAATACAAACTCTACAGGGCTCACATGCATTAAGTAAAATGAACAAGATGATTTCTACATAGTACCTATCAAACGCAGATGAACCCTTCGCATTTCAACAAGAAATTCGAATAGATAATACTAAAAGTAGTTTAAAATACGAATTTATGCCTATGAGGACAACAACCACAACTTTTAACAGAACCTAGCTATCCTTTATGCTTTGATGACAACGGAAAAGCTCAAAGCAACACACTATTCACTCATAGTTCAAAAGCTCTCATTATCGCACATGTTGACATAATTTTGGTTCCAAAGCCCTCTTTATGGGACCACTTTGTAGTAGTCAATAATATACAAACTTTACAAGGCTCACATGCATGAAGTAAAATGGACAAGAGGATTTCTACATAATTCCTATCAAATGCAGATGAAACATTTGCATTTCAACAAGAAACTCAAATAAATAATACTAAAAATAGTTTAAAATATGAATTTATAATCAAAGTATAACAATTCCTTAAAGCACTATGAAACCCTACTTGCATTTTTGTTTGCATGTACCTGGTTTAAACATTTAATTATTGGTTCTTGATAATGGAATGAAATGAACTTAGACAAATGGAAATAGAATAACCCCATGGAATTGAAACATCAATGTTTACATGGCTTTAACATGATAGCAGATTTGCGTGCATGAGACTTATTTGACTCTCAAATCTCATAGTGTATGTGGCATATTAGCTAGTTGGCTTAACATGATAGATTTCAAACAAGTGAATTCAGTGATCAATCAAGCTAATTGGCTGATGAATTAATTATGTTCCATGGTTAGCCATAGCTAATTATTAGTCATCTTTATCCTCCAAATCAGTTAAATCAATGTTGCTTATTCACATTCACAAATACAAAATATTTCTAAACATTTTGCATGCTTTTAATAGGAAAAGAGAATTAGAACAAGATATGTACATTCATCTAAGCATCATAAGACGTAGATTTCTGATAGATATAATGGTTTCTAATGCTGTCATGAATATGCATGCCAAATATGGAAGCACAAGCAAAAACATTTAAACTATTTGACAGAATTCCTCAAAGAAATGTTGGCTCTTGGTGTGTAGTGATTGCAAATTATGCAAAGAATTATTTGTCGAAAAAGGATCTTTGCAAACATTCAAGCAAATCAACTAAATAGCTAATCAAGTTAACTGTGAATCAAGTTACTCGACTAATCAATGAAACTAGTTCATTGATAGATCAGTTTTCTTGAATAGTTAATTATAGTTAATTTAAAAACATCTTTGTACACTAAATCAATTAAACCAATCATGGTCATTCATATGCAAAAAAAGGACTTTCTTGAAAAGGCTTTATAGACAAGGAAGCAAATGCAATTGCTAGGTGTAAACCGAAATTGCAAAATCCTCACTGACATCTTCCTTTCTGTTTCTTGTGCTACAAATATTCAATAGGCTATAGTTGTCCATATTAATTGTATTCCTTCATCTATGTTGAAGCCATCTGTTTATTCTATTGCTTTCGCTATTATTTCATGAAAGCTCAAGTGTCATAGTATATATGGCGTAGCAGCTAATAAGTCCATCTCACATTTTGTTCATGACAATTTAATTTGTCTCATCTATCTCTAAACCATTAATCAAAGTCAATTAACAAACAACTCAATCTTACACTTGACTCATGCAAATTAAGTCAATTCTATCTTTTACTCATTAATGAAATTAACTAATTAGCTTAACAAGATAGCTTTGAAACAAGTTAGGTTAGTGATCAATCAAGTTGTTTGACTGATGAGTCAATTGAGTACAATAGTTAATCATAGTAATAGCAAACAAATCCTTGTTAGATGATGCCATTGTTGAAACCTACTTGCATTTTTGTTTGCATGTACCTAGTTTAAACATTTAATTATTGGTTCTTGATAATGGAATGAAATGAACTTGGACAAATGGAAATAGAATGACCCCATGGAATTGTAACATCAATGTTTACATGGCTTAAACATGATAGCATATTTGCATGCATGAGACTTATTTGAATCTCAAATGTCATACTGTATGTGGCATATTAGCTAGTTGGCTTAACATGATAGCTTTTAAACAAGTTAATTTAGCGATCAATCAAGTTAATTGGCTAATGAATTAATTGTGTTCCATGGTTAGTCATAGCTAATTATTAGTCATCTTTATCCTCCAAATCAGTTAAATCAATCTTGCTTATTCACACTCACAGATACACAATCTTTCTAAACATTTTGCGTGCTTTTAATAGAAAAAGAGCTTTAGAACAGGATATGTACATTCATCTAAGCATCATAAGACACAAATTTCTAATAGATATAATGGTTTGAAATGCTATCATGAATATGCATACCAAATATGGAAGCACAAGCAAAAACATTTCAACTATTTGACAGAATCCCTTGAAGAAATGTTGGCTCTTGGTGTGTAGTGATTGCAAATTATGCAAAGAATTATTTGTCGAAAAAGGATTTTTGCAAACATTCAAGCAAATCAACTAAATAGCTGATCAAGTTAACTATGAATCAAGTTACTTGACTAGTCAATGAAACTAGTTCATTGATAGATCAGTTTTCCTAAATAGTTAATTATAGTTAATTAAAAAACATCTTTGTACATCAAATCAATTAAACCAATCATGTCCATTCATATGCAAAAAAGGGAATTTCTTGAAAAGGCTTTATAGACAAGGAAGCAAATGCAATTGCTAGGTGTAAACTGAAATTGCAAAATCTTCGCCAACATCTTCCTTTCTGTTTCTTATGCTACAAATATGCAATAGGCTATAGCTATCCATATTAATTGTATCCCTTCATCTATGTTGAAGCCATCTGTTTATTCTATTGCTTTCGCTATTATTTCATGAAAGTTCAAATGTCATAGTATATGTGGCGTAGCAGCTAATAAGTCCATCTCACATTTTTCTCATAACAATTTAATTTGTCTCATCTATCTCTAAACCATTAATCAAAGTCAATTAACAAACAAGTAAATCTTATACTTAACTCATGCAAATTAAGTCAATTTTATCTTTTACTCATTAATGAAATTAACTAATCAGCTTAACAAGATAGCTTTGAAACAAGTTAGGTCAGTGATCAATCAAGTTGTTTGACTAATGATTCAATTGAGTTCAATAGTTAATCATAGTAATAGCAAACAAATCCTTGTTACATAATGTCATTGTTGAATTTGATTTTGTGTCCCTGTCTGCACTTTTGCTACAGCTTGAAGCAATGATGCTTCATGGTTCAAGTATTAAGTATAATTGGAAACCTTTCTTGACTAACATTCATTGATTTAAATCTATTTTGAAACCATACTTGCAGTGGTTCTCTAGGCTCGATGCAAAATAGAAATATAGTTAAAATGCATAGCAAAAGCCTGTAGAGAACCATGCTCACACTTGTGCATTTGGAATTCAAGAACCTATGATAAATAGACTACTAGGTTAATCTGTTTCCAATTGATAATTGTTTCCATTGAATCTTAAAAAAAACTAGCTAGTGTATTTCAGTGTTTTGACTATTAGTATCCATTACACTATCACTGTCATCCATTGCAATTATAATTTTGGGAGTTGTTTGCACAAATATGTTTTCATGCATTGTGAAACCCAACTTGCATTTCTGGGATAAAATGAAGCAAAATAAATAAAAGTAGCAATTTGTTGCCTTGAGTAACTTGTCTCTTGGTATTCATTGAACGAGCATAGGAGCTTTTGCTCTGTCACTGTAAACATCCCCTTTCCATTGATAAGAGCTGTCAGTTTTCTAAACTGTGTCTTTGCTTAAATTTGTTTGTATATGCCATCTTATTCCAGATTCTCAGTAAAAAAAAGAATCTCCATAATCTACCACCAAAGAAAATGCATTAACATCAAAGGAGTTTGAAATTGAAGATAATAAACCTAATAGCACTCATGGATAAACCATTTTCTATAGTGACAATTTTATTGGCTCCTAGCATCAAGGCAAGACTACTCATGCATTCAGTTGAAATGCTTTTAACTAGCAGCATTGGGCAATCACATTTTTCCATTTAACATATTACTTTTTTTTTTGTATAGTTTGAATTTGGAGAGCTATTTTATGTATTGGAAAATTAGCATTTATCTATTTTTCTATCTGTTTGAGTAGTTTTATAAATCATTTTTGTTTAAAAACTCCAAGAAAATGCAAATGCATAAATTGATTAAATAAATTTAAGCAAAGGCATAGTTTAAAAGTTGATGGCTAGAGGTACGTAATCCATGAATGTAGATTGAATGCATTAAAATATCAGGAAAATGTGAGTGCATAAATTGATTTAATAAATTTAAGCAAAGGCATAGTTTAAAAAACTGGTGGGTAGATGTGCGTAATGCATGAATACAAATTAAATGCATTGAATGGCATCTGGCTCAAGGTGAAGGCACTAAAATGGCTTAGAGGCCATGCGTGGCTAGGGTACTTTGGTAATTTAATATAGAGTTAAGTCACTTGCTATGCATTTCTATTACTTTGTGTGTGTTGTTTTTTGTGTTTTGTAAGCGCTTGTTCTGAGGAAGAGTTTGTAGCGACTGAGCAAGAGATGTTACACTTGCAGGGTCCAGACCTAGAAACGAGTTACTTGAGATGATAATTTGTTATTTTCCACAGTTTCTTTCCATTGAAGTGCATAATGAAGTTTTCTTTCATAGTGCTTTAGTTCACTATCACTATCACTTTGTGCCTAATGTGTCAGTGCATGTATGTATGTATGCATGTCTCTATGTGCATATGCATTTACCTATGTGCATATCTATGTAGACATTTTTAGATGCATATATGCATGTATGCATGTGACTCTAGATATATCTATGCATATATGTATGTGTGTATGATGCATCTATGTCTATATGCATGCAAGCATATGGATGCATATATGTTTATGTCCATATATGCATTCATCTATCTTTACATGGATGTATCTATACATATATATACATATGTATACATATATGTGTGTCGATATGTCTTTTCTAGGAAATATTTTACAGTGACACGGCAAAGGTTGTCATGGTTCCAATAAAGGGCACTTGTAGACAAGCTACTCCAGGCAATAAATAGTTTCTTTCATCAGTTTTCTTTTATTTTAATGTCCATAGGCAGATTGGGTTTCACAGTGCTTAGCCTACGCTATTCTTCAGAGACTAGTTCCTTGGACAAGAAATTGTCTTTTGTCCAATGTACAATGTGAGAGCTTAACAATAACTTGGCGCTTAGGAGTCCTCTAAAGATTGCATATCTTCAATTACTGCAGAACTATTTCATAGTGCAAGCTTTAGAGCCACTGTTCTCTTAGGATGTCCCATAATAGGACCTTACAAACAATATGAGGACAATGTGTTCAGAGGACTTTACAAACTCTCAGGAAAATGCAATTTACAGATATAAGCCTAAACTCCACAATTGCTTTCATCTCTCTCGTTGTCATTAAAGCATAAAGCAAAGAGGATTTTTTCCCAACTTCTAATTTTTGTACTTTTACATGATAATTCACCTTATTGATTAATGAATCACATTATCTTAATTAATTCTTTTTCTTTTTCCTTCTATCATTTCATATCTAATTAATTAGGTAACTGTTGAATAGTATTTATATACATAATAATTAAAACAAAGAAGTAATTATAACTGTCCTTGCTCACATTTGACCCATCAAAAAAAGTCAATTAAAAAATCTGATTCCACTTGTTCACTGATAGCATTGGCATGGAATTTCCTTGGAAAGTCTTCAAAAAGAGGATTACTCACACACCAATAAGGATTCTGATTTGTAACGTTCCTATCCAAATCATGTTCATTGAATAAGATGTTGTTGTATAAATTAATTGGATGTATCTCATCATCTTTCTTATCAGGATGCCAACAACCTTGGTTTGTATTTCTCCTTGGGTGTATTTAAATGCCATGAGTTATGAATTCTACTTGCATATGGCTTCATTGCACAAGTAATAGTAAGTGCTACATAACGGTACAAAATAAACTTATGCATATGGAAATGAAATGACCCCATTTAGTTATAAAATCAATATTTACTTGGTTTTCACTATTAAGTGATAGCTGGTTTGGCATTACACAATAGCTAGAAATTATTTTTACCAGAACTTAATAGTGCTAGCGCAAGTTTGTGTTGTTTTTTGGCTTAGTATTGAAAAGTTGTCGTGGCCTATTTACACTTTTTTAGGTGCTTAAGAAAATATGGGATCTATTCCATTGATTGCTCTTAGAGAGCTTATGCCACCATTGCAATAATAGAATTACACTAGTGCATGCATATGCAAAAAAATGTTCTATATTATAGGGTACACAAATAGCAATAAGTATTTAAAAATTATGAAATGCAATTTGCATTTTAAGAAACAAAAGTTCTTACTTGGGTTGTTTCTCGTTCAAATGAATCTACATAAGAATTATGTTTAGTTTTTATGAATAGCATAGTATATGTCACTCAATGTACTCATTTGTCTATATTTTCCTTGTAACAGGGATCAATGCTTTCAACTGTATTTAAACAATCATGCACAAACTGTAACATGAGGTTAGCACACTAATCTTCTCCCTTATTTTTAAAAGAAAAAACAATGCAAAGTTTTCCAAATATGTGCTTCTAGGAAGATTTCCCATGGTTCTAGATGAAATAGTGTATGTTTCTACAGTTTACTCACTTCTCAATTTTTTCATTGTACTAGGAAAAATTGCTTGTGCCTATAGTAACAGTCACAATTTGTGCATTCCTACAAGTATACTTGATCGTTTGATAGTAGATTACAAGGTCAGTTTTCCAAATTGTCTTTTTGCTTTCCTTGAAATGCAATTGAAATTCTTCAATATAATAACTGCAAAGAGTTTTTTTCCATGTATTCATTTTGTAATCTTGTATTCCTCATTTCTTTGAACGTAAATGATTTAGAAGGCTTCTTCCACATATACAAACAGGAAAACGCATTTCCCATAATTGCAATAGTAATTTGTCTTCAGACAATAGAATAGGTTTTTCTTATGTGTTAATTAGTTATACTTCCTCTATACAATATCCATAGAATAGAATGAACTGTTAGCATGCAATTTTTAAACCCTGTTTGCAATTTCAAATAGCCTATAGATTCATAAGTCTTTGTTTTATGTCAACTAGTTTTTAACCTATATGCATTTAAGGCAATTTTTTTCATAGGGCTGCTTATATCTGTGGCAAGTTGCTATGCAGTGTGCAAGTTAACGTATCTTTAATCTTCCTGTATTGCAAACAAAAGCCCACAAAGTTAATTTCAAAAGCTGACATGGCACATGAGTACAATGAATGATGTACTACATTACTCATAGACATGACGCAATATTTTTCCATGGTCTTGCTTACATGCAAAATGACATTAACCACAATTTTTTTTGCTCACATTTCCAATTTCACTATGTGCTTTAAACCTCTAAAGGAAAACAAAACTGAGGAAAGAAACTATTTATTGCCTCAAGTAACTTGTTTCTAGTTCTGGATACTATAACTATAACAAAGTCTACTCAATCGCTATAAACTCTCCCAAAACAAAGACTTGTAGAAGAGAAAAATAATTTTTCACAAAGTAATAGTCATACTTAACAACTGACTTAAGTCTATAACAAATGAACAAAGCATCCTGGCTATACATGTCCACCAAGCCATTCCAGTAGTTTCTCATCCACCCACATGCTATTTAATGCATTTGCTTTGCATGTATGCATTGTGCGCCTGCACCTCTGAGTTTCAATCTCTTTTTCTAATTATTTAATCAATCTATGCCTTCACTTTTGCTTAATGGACCTATCCCTTTGCATTTTCCTCAAATTTTTAAAATGCAAATGATTTTAAAAGCTATTCCCACAAATAAGAAAAGCCATAGATCTTCTTTGATCAAACAATGCTTTTGCATTTCCCTGATTTTCTTTAAACAGAAATGATCTGTGAAAGTATTATCTACAGGCCACTTAATTCATGTTTATCTAAATAGCTTTTAAAATCATTTGTTCTTTGAAAAAAATCAGTCACTTAGAAGTACATAGAAACAAAGGAATCCAATTACACAAAACATTTAAATACCATAGACTTAGATTGACAATGTGAGCAAAAAAGATTCTTGTCGACCATTTGTTGCATGTAAACAAAGCTACCTAAAAATATTGTTTTGTGTTTATGGCACTGAAAGTATACATCATGCATTGTCCTCATTTATCCACTTTGTCAATGTAACAGGAATAAGTACATACAATCCTGTTGGGGGACAATGGATGACAAGGTCAAGTTAAAGAATTAATACTATTTTCCCCTTGTGCTTCTATTAAATTGTTTGTTGTGTGGTATGTTTCCTAGGCTTCTGCTACTACTCAAGATCCATTTTCCAACATATATAGAGATTATTAACTTCCAAGATGCTCGACAACATGATTAATACTATAGAATGCTATTGAGTAAAAGCACATAGGTGACGATGTAAACAATTATAGATTTTGTAATCTAGATAATAGCATTTGATGTTATTCATACACAACATTTTCTATTCTCAAACACATTAGAATACACGAGAAACAAAGAAAATGATAGACGTTGACACCTGTGAATTAACAAAGTGCCCCCAAATATCAACATTGACTACGTGCTTAAGGGTGAGGGGCTTTGCAGATTGAGTGCTTTTGCATACAATGTTGGTGATTGTTTGTTTGACTCATTACAACTATTGCTTAACAATCATTACACATAAATTCAACTACAAAATGGAGCTATAGATTACTTCTTGAGTTTCCTTCAAAACAAGGACAAAGAAGCAATAAAATCATACAACTATGAACTAGACCCTGATACTCTATATACATTGCACAAAGTACATGATCCGCAAACATATTTCCATAGAATGCGATTATCTACAAAGCCACAAGCAAATTGCACAGAGAGTGGATTGTGGGGTGACATATTTTGCATTCACTAGATATCCAAATGGTTGAATATACAAATATCCCTTTGGTCAAGAACAACAGCAAGAAGGTACTTACAATTCAATAGTTCTGATTACACAGAATCAGTCTCTATACTATTTCATGACATGAATTCTTTAGATGGACACTTTGAACCATTGTTAAAAATTGAAACACAAAATGTAACTTCAAAACAGCCCATAGGTTCACATGAAATAAAAAAACTATGCACAAAGTATCCTTGAATGTCAAATATTGACAATGTCCTTAGAGCTAAAGGCGTTTGTAGATTAAGCACATTTTCATACAATGTTGGCGATTGTTTGTTTGATTCACTTCAAGTACTACTTAACAACCAGTACACCTCAACTCAATTATGCAATGGAGCTATAGATTATTTCCTAGCTTGCTTTCAAAAAAAGGACAAAATTGGTAGAATCATTATTTCTATTACAACCTTTAAGTACAAAATACAACTAGAAATGTCTCGTCTTCATACATGTGCACAATGGAAACTTGATAATCTAAACACATGTTCAAAAAAAAAATCACATATGCTCCTATGTACATTGAACACCCATAGCTTGAAAGCACATGCAGAAGACATTGTCAATGACTATGGCATAATGCAATCTGATATCTTGTGTCTCCAAGAAACACATATGCATCCCTTTGAGCTAAATACCTTGGTGCAGTATTTTGATAGCTTCTTTGTACATAACATACATGGCATAGCAACTTTAACCAGGAAACATTTACTCCTGTCAAAAATAACACAACATGAAACCTCAAATATTGAAGCCATCACATCAATAGTAATGCTATCTAACAATGAACTCAATGTTTGTAATATTTATGCATTACATAAAACTTCCATAGATGAAATAATCACAATCTTGCAAATAATTATTGGATCCACAAATTCAGAAAACATGTACATTTTAGGCAACTTTAATGTCGACATGTCTTTAGAAAGCAGAAACAAAAAAATGATTCATAGTTATATGCAGCAGAACAATATACAATTTATGTTGAACCAACAACATAGCATGGGCAACTTAGTCATTGATCACATTTGGTCCAACACGACTACAAATATATGCTCTATCTATATATTAGAAGCATATTGGACTGATCACAATCCAATTTTCCTAAAATTGCATGTTTCCCAATAGACAAATTCAACTTTATATAACTTATAGCCTTATATCACCTTTATGCATTCCAATGTTTTTTCCAATGCTATATCCATTATTTGTAGGAGATCTATGGATGAAACTAAAAGACAGTCAAAGCAAATACAAACCACACAAGAAGAATCAACACAACGGTAAAGTGCTCATAGTATTATTCCTTCATACTCATTCACCCAAATCACAAATATTCAAATAATATTTTTCCAATTCTTTGTAGGACACCAAAAGATGTCTCAAAAACATAAGCAAAATAGGTGCAAATTGCACAGGAAGAGTCAGCACAATGGTAAAGTTCTTGGTTCTTCATTCTACTGCCATTTGCCCAGCTTGCTAATATTAAATTAGCATTTAATTGACATTATCCTTATTCCTTGTAGGACAAGAATCAAGAAACCTAAGATTTTTTCAATCGAACAACTAAATGAAAAAAGAGTTGGAGACACCTTCTAAGGTGATGTGCTTGTTCTCTACAAAGCAACATTGGATAAGGCCAACAAAACACAGGAAATGCTATGTGCTGATCTGAAAAATCACAAAGTAGAAATGACAATCATGTTAAATGTTAGTGGAAACCTTGTATATCAACATGAGCCTAAAATAGTCCTAGGGTCAGCTATTTCAATCTTAGATTTCCAAGTTGCACCTAGGATAGATTGTGACAGAGGTGACTATGATTGCATTTTGATTTTAATAGACATAAGCACCACTGAAAACATCCCCTGCCTCTATTAAGAGTACAAATTCATTCCAAGTACAATATCAGCCAATTGTTAACAACTATGAATGAGTACCTAGCTGGCACAATATTTGTGCTATTAGTTGGTGCCAGGAAAATGGGTACCCAATTTGCAGTTGATATCAAAGATGGCCACACTGACATAGACAGAGCATAGGTATTTCAGTCTATAGAAATTTAACCTCTTCTTTTAGTTTCAACTTTTTAATGTTCTACAGTGGTCTCCATAACAATTTCCATAACAAAATCTAATTCTCTCATTGAATTGTAGCTGGTATTACAGTCAACATATGAGCAACAATACTTTGCACTCGAAGACCAGTTGCATACAAATAAAACACCTGCAATGCTTTTCAAGAATGTTGTAAGAAAAATAGATCAAAAGAATGCATTTCACACATGTTGATCAACATTCATCTATAACTTGAATGACAAAAGAAACTTGGAAAAACTCAACAGCCTACTACATTCAACTTTCAAGGTAACAACATTCATTTTTTGAAAAACTAGTGCATCCAAACTTGTATTTTTGTCTCCTCTAACAATTTTGAACCATATTCTATAGGTTTCTGGTACTCTAAAAGCAGCAAATGCATTTTCCAATCCATTTCATGCATGATGTCCAAAATGCAAATTCAAATTCGCTACTTATGGCACACTCCAAGAAAAAACTACTCACTGTAAACAGTGCAACCAACAATTCAATTATACATTCTGTTTACAACTTAAAACTACCATAACAACTTATGAGAATCAAACAATTCAGTCTTCAATTGACCGGGTCACCATGCACAGTCTATTGCCCACACTGCAAAGGCTCAGCTATGAAGACTATATCAAGGACAAGTCAGCAGTGATATTCATCCTACGGGACTTTAGTGTTGAACGATATTTTAGCCTTGACCAAAACAATGCCATTGTTGAAGCCATTTGCATTGAAAAATAGACAAGAAACATCACCAGAAGGTAATAAAGTCATTCATATGTAAACTTTTTCTCTTCTAAACCAGCAACTTAAATCACTATCCATACAAACTATGTTTCTAATACATAGCATTTTGTTGGCTTTACAGGAAACTAGGAATACAGGAGCACAAATTTACATTGTTCAGACTTTTACTTTTTCTCCTTTCCATGCTCCAAGACATTTCACTGGTTTTCACATGTTAAAGACATCTTTGGTTTTAAAATACTCTATTGCTATTATACATTTAGACACTTTTATAGGTTACTATGTTAAAGTCTTCTCGAATATGGACATCTGAAACTCTAATTTTGTTTTTGCACCTATGAAGACAATGGTTCTCTATGTACGGCCAACATATATGTTCAATAATTATTACCCCTCCATGCATAATTCCATTCAAACTATATAGTTTAAATGTTTCCTTTTGCATTTTGTCCTTCCTAGATTTTCTAATATTTGCTTTTTGATTCTTATGTTTTCAAGAGTTTATGGTCACCGAGTAGAAGTTGTTATGGTTGCACACTGTAGACCCATTAACAAGTTACTTGGGATAGTAAATAGTTATTTTCCTCTAGATTTTTTCATTTTATGTTGTTAATGCAACCAAGTCTCGCCCCTACTTTTATGCATTGTACTTTATAGTCACTTTTCCATCACACATTCTAGTGTATAAAGTACACTCTTGTATACACAAATCCATATGTTGCTTTTGCTGCATATATGCATATTTACATGTATATATGCCTCTATGTCCATATGTACATATGCACATATTCATGTATGCATGTATTCATCTAAGCTTCTACGTATCCCTATATGCAACTACGTATACATTTTTCCATGTATTTATGGATGTGCCACTCTAGCCTTGTACCAATTTATTATGTTATATGGATATCCCATATAGTAACACTAATTAGCTTTTCCACCATACATAGCAGTTGTTTTCATAAATGCTAGATCGAGCTTATATGTATCAGGATACATATATAATCACACTAAAAACTACTAAATTATGATCTCTATTGTTCCATTTTCATAGACATGTTACTATTGCAATCAAATGTGTAAAGCATTCGTGTCTAAAGAAATTAGATACAGGAATGGCAATATGTTACACAACCTTGTCTTATGCCTTTATAGCAGTTTTTTCATTGCATTTGAAGAAAACTAGAAACTAGAATTTTATTCATATTATTTCATCTATGGCATTTACAACTTTTCCAATAATTATTACAAGCATAGAGTTCAGTGTTGAATAGTTCTATTGTTCATGTCATGGCTTCCACATTGTTGATGTCAAATTGCATTCTCTGACAAAGCTAACATGTGAAAACCAAAGTGTCCATTGTGAACACTTATTGCATTCCATGGGACCACATTTCATTGAGGAGTTTTTTTGAACAATTCGCTTCCCTTGTATATGCTTCCATATTTTGCATATGTGCTTATGAGCACATTAACTATAATAGTTCACAAAATTCCTTCATCCTGTATGCTTCCATCATAGTGAAAAAACTCAAAGCAATTGCAGAATCTAGGTTTTGAGAACACAGGCTTACATAACACAAAAACAACACACAAAGTAATAAAGATGCATAGCAAGTTGCTTAACTCTATATTAAATGACCAAAGTATCATGTTCATGCATGGTCACCAAGCCACTCCAACGCGTTCACCTCCAGCCAGATACCATTTTATGCATTTAATTTGCATTCATGCATTGCGCTCGCTTTTTCCTGATATTCTAATGCATTTAATCCATATTCATGGATTATGTACCTCTAGCCACCAACTTTCAAACTATGCCTTTGCTTAAATTTATTTAATCAATTTATGCGTTCGCATTTTCCCAGGATTTTAAAATGAAAATGATTTATAAAGCTACTCAGTCGAATAGGAAAATAGATATATGCTAATTTTCCAACATATAAAATAGCTCTCCAAATGCAAACTATACAAAAAAAAAGTAATATGTTAAATGGCGAAATGTGATTGGCCAATGCTGTCGGTTAAAAGCATTCCAAGCAAATGCATAGGCAAATTAAAAATGGGTTCACAAGAAAGAGCTTTTGATTTTGAATCCATATGCATACTTTGATTCAAACTAGTGGTTGAAGGTACATAATCCACTGATGCAAACTCAATGCATTGAATGGCATCTGACTAAAGGGAATGCTATTTGCATTGCTAGTTACTCTTTGAATATATAACAAGGTTCAAGGAAAAAGCTCTCATTATCGCACATGTTGACATAATTTTGGTTCCAAACCTCTCTCTATTAGACCTCTTTGTAGTAATTAAAAAATATACAAACTTTACAAGGCTCACATGCAACCATGCATCTTTCCCAGAGATACACATATACATGCATCCATGTGTACTGCAATACATGCATCTATGTACACATGCAGCCATGGATATATGTATCTATGCAACTTCATATACAATCCATGGATATTTCCATACATGTATATTTAAGCATTTATGTATCTAGCTATGCATCTATCTATCTATCCATGCAACTATGTTTCTATGTATTCTTCTACCTATAGATGCATCCACGCATATATGTATATGTGTTTCTATGTGCAAATGTATACAGGAATCTATCCATGTATGTGTCAATGTATCTATGAATAGATCTATCCATAGATACATGTATCTATGCATCTATGGATACCATGATAGATTTCCACATCCATGTATCTATGGATACATGTATCAAATAGCTCAGTTCTAGGTCTTGACTCTTCTACAACAACATCTCCTATGACTACACAGATCTGTAGAATAACAAAAAATGAAACACTCAAAGTAATCACAATGCATCTCTAGTCACTAAAATCTATATTACATGATAAAAAAGAAAGAACTTTTGAGTAGATGAAGGTCATGAACATTGAACCAATAGTAGGATAGTCACCACAACATTTATGTAAACCTATGGTGCAGACTCTCTTTTCCATTATCAATTTTATTCCCAATTTCATCCATGAAGAACTTTGTCAACTTGTAGATCTTGTTGTTAGCCATGACTTTGATCCATCATTTCCATTTCTTTCATCAATGAATTCCATATCTTTGATCCATGAAGAACTTCTTCAACCTATGCATCCATGAATTCCGTATCTTTGAGGATATTCTTCATGGGTGAAATTGGGAATACAATTGATAATGGAAAAGAAAGTGTTGAGCATAGGTTTACTTAAATGTTGTGGTGACTGTCATACTATTAGTTCAATGTTCATGACCTTTATCTACTAAAAATTTCTTGCTCATTCATACCTTGTTAATTAAACCTGTGATATTGCATTGCATATGTCGCATGTTCTTCACCTTGAAATGTCCATACTAAAATACAGTAATAGAAAGTAATAAAGTAATTATAGTAATACAAAATAATTCCAATAAAAACTAATCGAGTAATACAAAATACTTTACAACACCTTGTGTTTTACAACTGTCAGTAGGTTGTTGTTTTTACAACACCATGTGTTTTACAATCTATAGTTTAACAAAACAGTAGTCAAGAATTAAACAAAAATAAATAGTAATAAAGAGTGATAAAAAATATAGTAATAAACAATAATAAACAACAATACAAATTATAGATTCATTCAACTGTAGTGTTTCAAAATACTAATGGAAACTCAAATTCAATGTTTTAGTTTCCATTTCTCATTTAACAAGTCTTGCAACATCCTAATCAGATTCACTCTTTACATTTTATTTCTTTACTTTTCTGCCCTCATTGGAATGGCAGAATCATACGTGAAGCCACTGAATAACCCATCCATGATTTGATGGAACTGGTGTGGGGTGATCAAGCAATGCAAGTAGAGAAAGATACATCTCCTATAAGTCCTTTTCTATCTATGGCTCAACAACATGACCATGCAATCACATTGCTCGGTCAAACAAATGATCACCCTGATGTTGTATGGCACTGCTAATTTTTTTTTGTATACACCTCATATCTGAAGATGTTTGAGGCAATGAATGTGGGAAGATGCCACCAATGAGGTAGACACCCTAATCAACATCATATCTTTCCAATGCTTCTTGAAGCTAAACATGATTGACCACATGAATCCAAACATACTTTGCATGCAAAATTTGAACTTGAATATAGTTTGTCAACAAGTCCATGTGGTTTGATAGGAAACTGCATGCCACATCAACCTCAAAATATGGGAGCACAATTTCGGTGGGCTCCTGAATTTTTTCAATCTTGCGAATGGCATCCTCCACTATACGATAATTGAATTTGAAGGTATGACACAACCTCTCTATACTGAAGGGATTTCCATTGTCTTCCTCATTGTCGTAGGGAATCTACCTAGTGTGAATTCTTGAGTTCACCATTTTTGGTTGTGTTGTCAAAAAGTAAGGGAAAAAAAGTTAGTAACAAATAGCACTATGAGCATCCAAAAAAAAAACTAATATTCACTTCCAACTATTGATACCTATTCAATCTAAAATCTAAAGATACATACCATCCTTATGCACCTATGCACAAATACATACTGTCTAACATATATTCATAATTACATGTACACATATATACATGAAAACCTGTATGCATGGATGCATACAAAGACTATGTTTCATGGGATTATTAAATAGTTCACTTGCTTTCTATATGGTTCCATACTTTGCATGTGTTCCTATGAGGAAAATAATCACAATATTTGACAATATTTTGCTATCCTTTATGAGAGCTCATTGGTCCCAAAGCTCTCTTTATAGCGTAGTTGTGCATTGCCTCCAAGACTCAGATGAATCCTTGGTATTTCAAGGAAAGATTCAATTGGATAACACTAAAAATGATCTAAACTATGATTTTATAATCCAAGTATCCAAATGCATCGCAGCAATTCGAAACCCAACTTCCATTTAACATGTACAATGAAAGTAAATAGAACCAAAAATGCATTTGCTTCAAAGTTTGTAAAGCAATTTCAACAGATTGTCTAGCCATTGTCCAAAATATGGTTTTCAATAAGCATAGTCCTTGAACTTTCTTTAGGTCTGACTGCTACTTTGTTAATTCACTTTGATTGAAAGGTCAAAATGTGAAATGTTGCCAAGGATAATTATACTTATTTATCTCTTTTAATTGTTATATATTCAAAGACTAATTGGCAATCCAAACAACCTCCCCTTTAGTCGGATGCAATTCAATGCATTAATTTTGTACCAATGAATTATGTACTTTCATCCACTAGTTTTAATCAAAGTATGCATATGGATTCAAAATCAAACTCTCAAAATAAATGCATATATAAATGTGTCTTTTTCTTCATTTCATAATGTATCTATGTATCCATAGATGCAATCATGCATATATTGATTTATGCATATATCTGGTCATCTCTTTATGCATCTGTCTATATATGTATAACTCTATCTATGGGTACATGTATACCTCGATTTATGTATATATGCACCTATGAATTGCATACACACTTCCATGTATATATGCATGTATTGATATCTTACATGGATACATGTATATATGCATATATGGACTCATGCACCCATGTATATATGATAGCTTATTGGTTACAAAGCTCTATTTATAGGACAGTTGTGCATTGCCTCCAAGACTCAGATGAATCCTTGGTATTTCAAGGAAAGATTCGAATGGATACAACTTAAAATGATCTAAACTATGATTTTATAATCAAAGTATACAAATACATTGCAACAATGCAAAACCCGACTTCCATTTAAGATATACAATGAAAGTAAACAGAAGCAAAAATGCATTTGCTTTAAAGTTTCAAAAGCAATTTCAACAAATTGTCTAGCCATTGTCCAAAATATGGTTTTCTATCATCATAGTCCTTGAACTTTCTTTAGGTCTAACTACTACTTTGTTAATTGACTTTGATTGAAAGGTCAAAATGTGAAATGTCTCCAAGGATACTTATACTTACTTATCTCTTTTAATTGTTATATATTCAAAGAATAATTGGCAACCCAAACAACCTCCCCTTTAGTCGGATGCAATTCAATGCATTAATTTTGTACCAATGAATTATGTACTTTCATCCACTAGTTTTAATCAAAGTATGCATATGGATTTAGAATCAAACTCTCAAAATAACTGCATATATAAATGTGTCTTTTTCTTCATTTCATAATGTATCTATGTATCCATAGATGCAATCATGCATATATTTATTTATGCATATATCTTGTCATCTCTTTATGCATCTGTCTATATATGTATAACTGTATCTATGGGTACATGTATACCTCGATTTATGTATATATGCACCTATGAATTGCATACACACTTCCATGTATATATGCATGTATCAATATCCTACATGGATACATGTATATATGACAACTCATTGGTTACAAAGATCTCTTTATAGGACAGCTGTGCATTGCCTCCAAGACTCAGATGAATCCTTGGTATTTCAAGGAAAGATTCGAATGGATACAACTTAAAATGATCTAAACTATGATTTTATAATCAAAGTATACAAATACATTGCAACAATGCAAAACCTGACTTCCATTTAAGATATACAATGAAAGTAAATAGAAGCAAAAATACATTTGCTTTAAAGTTTCAAAAGCAATTTCAACAAATTGTCTAGCCATTGTCCAAAATATGGTTTTCTATCATCATAGTCCTTGAACTTTCTTTAGGTCTGACTGCTACTTTGTTAATTGACTTTGATTGAAAGGTCAAAATGTGAAATGTCGCCAAGGATACTTATACTTACTTATCTCTTCTAATTGTTATATATTCAAAGAATAATTAGCAATCCAAACAGTCTCCCCTTTAGTCAGATGCCATTCAATGCATTAATTTTGTTTGAATGAATTATGTACCTTCAGCCACTATTTTTAATCAAAGTATACATATGGATTCAGAATCAAACTCTCAGAATAAATGCATATATAAATGTTTCTTTTCCTCCATTTCATTATGTATCTATGTATCCATAGATGCAGCCATGCATATATTGATTTATGCATATCTTTCCATCTCTCCATGGATCTATCTATATATGTATGACTGTATCTATGGGTGCATGTATACATTGATTTATGCATACATACACCTATGAATTACATACACACATCCATCTATATATGCATCTATCGATATTTTGCATGGATACATGTATATATGCATGTATGGACTCATGTACCCATGCATTTGTCTTTGTCTTTGGCCAAATGGCCCCTAATGGCCAGAGTATCCTAGTCACCCATGGCTGCCAAGAAATTACAGCGCCTTCCCCACTAGCCACATGCCATTTAATGCATTTGCTTCAATTATTTTGACCTCTCCATGTGTTCGCATTTTCCTGATATTTCAATGCATTAAATTTGTACTCATAGATTACGTATCTCTACTCGCCAATTTTATAAACTATGCCTTTGCTTAAATTTTTTAAATCAATCTATGCAGTCGCATTTCACTGATTTTCAATAACAACAATGATTTATAAAGCTATTATGATAGATAGAAATAGGTAAATGCTAATTTTCCAATATTAATTTATCAGAATAGTGCTAGTTTTCCAATATAACAAAATTAAAAGTTATATGTTCAGATACATTTATGCATATTTTCCATCCATGCATATATGCATATATGCCTTCATCCATATTTACATGTGTATAAGAATACATCCTTCCATGTAACATATGCATTTGTACCTATATGCAAATATGCATGCATCCATGTATACATGTGTTCATATCCCCATCTGTCCATGTAGTTCTATTTTTTGTCTATACATGTGTCTGTTGATGCATCCATGCATATATCTATCAATAGCTCTACACATTTCTCTCCTCATGTATTTAATTTTCTCCACTGCATCAGCATTTGCATGTTTTCAGTTTTATGATCTTCCATATTTATGTTTTTTCATATTATATGCATAAGAGCTTCCACTTTGTCTTTTGTTTTGACTCTTCTATCCATAAATATCATTATATTTTTATATCCACTCTTCTATTGTCGCATTTCGAGGAAGCTCAAGGATCTCAGTACCATGTTCAGTACAAAGGAGAGTGAGAAATACAATATGGGTCTTTTTTCTGTGTTTATATTGATGCACTCAACCCTATGATGAGTTTTAAAAGAATAACCAATAGCAAACTAGACATTCTTCCAGCCCTTGTTGGAAGAAATAATCACTTCATACCCTATTGATTCCATTCATTTCCATTTCCACCCTTGCACGTCCTTTCTTCTCAAATCACATGCATTTCAAAATCCATTTATTTGCTTGTGTTGCATCATACCAATGTGTTGCATTCCTTTTTTCATTAAATCGAGCTCTCTCATTGAAATTTTCATTTTTTCCATTTAAACGTAAGCATATAACTTAAAAATGATAAATTCATACCATTTACATTCCATTCATTCTCATATCCACTATCGCATATCCTTGCCTCCCACATCAAATACTTTTCATAGCTTATTCATACACCTTATTTGCATCTCACCATTCTCTCAATTCGCTCTCTTTGTTCCACTCGCATAACTTATTCTTCTTTTTAACCCTCACATATCTTTATCTATCTACACCTCAAATATACCTTCATCCATCACAACAAAATTCACACCATACCAAACAAAGAAAAAAATGAAGAAAATATCAAGGTTATGCAAATAAACACTAAGGGCTTTGAAAATAACACTCATAAGATAGAGTTGTATTCAAGAGTTATTTTCAAAATGTCTTTTCTAAACCTTTTTTATTACAAATCCCTAAAAGCACGTATGATAGTTTCTTTAATCCTATAATGTGTAATCAGATTTTACAAATATTTACATGTTTCCATGCATTCAAATGCATCATTAGGTATCCTTTATACACTTGTTCAAAAAACAATATTGTATATGTTTCAAATGCAAATTATTCCTAACATTTCTCACTTTATGCACACATGCATTTATAGATTGTTCTTTGTGTACCAAATTACATGGACACATCTATACATCCATGCATGCATAAATGTTTACATGGATCCATATATTTATGCATCCCTTCGATATATGCATTGTTGATATATAGTTTGTTTTCCCTATTTTCCTTTCGCTTACTACTGCAAATGCTACTTAAGCCTCAATGTGCTTTGACAAATTATTTTTATTTCTACTTGATTTTAGTGTTTTCCATTCAAATTTCTCGTTCCCATGTCATGCATGCTTTTCACTCTTCTTTGCATTGTGTGCACATGGATACATGTATACATGCATGCATTTATACATACATATTGCACCATGCCCATATTTCCATTTGGGAAAAAATCTTCTTTAACAGTGGGAGCTACAAAAGCTCCAGTGTAGCTCTCTGGTAGTTGCACAAGTCTTCCTGCTACAAAATGGCAGCTCTTGGATTTAAGGAAACCATTCTATATCTTCCTATTACATTGTTTCAAAAGTTGGTAGGGGCCACCTGTAGGATAAAAAAGGGTCGGTAGCTATTTCCCTAAGGTTGTAATGGTCAGTGTGCTTGTAAATTTCCAATTGGGTACACTTCGGATATCTAGAAAATTGGGGTCTTGATGACATCTCATATGGTGTATTCAGGGAATTATGCATAATTTTCAATTGTAAAATACAGAATTGATATTGACTATTGATCCACTATTTCCTATTATCCGACATTTTAGATACCAGTTTATTCCCAAATTTTCCAAACACTTGCATATTTGAATTTCTGCTTTCTTGCTAGTAGTCATCAACATATAGTTGTGGGCATCAATGTTCTTGCTTAGTAAAGCATATTCAAAACTTGTGCATTCCTAGGTGCTTCTAAAAATTATCCCATCTCACTAGGTTTAATGACTCTAATTTTTGGGGACTTCTTTTCCATTATGCCCCCATTTTCTTATTGAGTGAATCAGTGCAAGAACTATAAATTATAAATGAAAAAATACCTGCCTCATCATGTCTCTGGGAGATCTAGCTAGATGTTGAATTTTTAGGTATGGAAATATAAAATTGAAAAAAGAAATCAATTTCTTAAATTTTTAATAATCCAATATGAATATATTTTCCAGTGTCTAAGACTGCATTTATGCTTAAATATAAATTTGGGGGCATGTACCTGTCAAATTTTTGACAACCATGCCAAACACCTACTCATATATCATATTAACTGCTATAAGGAGATGCTAGTACAGTCTCTAGAATTGAATTTTTCCTTAGTTCTATGTGAAAACTTAAAATAGTTGTGACTTTCCCAAGTATATGAATGGGATGCAGAGTTGTCCCTATTCTACTCATGATGCCCTGTATATGAATTGAACTATTGTCATGTCTATCTCAGAGAAAGAGCTTAATCTTCACCAACTACATATGGGGACAGTCGAAGCTTTCTGTTCTACACAAAGAAAAGCTAAAAATGAAAAAATCTTGTGTAAGGTTCTAAAATCAAAGCTTACTAAAAAATTTCATCAAATTGTTTTGACACTTGCAGACATAAGCTCAAATTTTGAATTCCCAATTCTAAATGAAAATTTGGTTGCATTTTGGATCAATTACATGTTTTTCATCATAAGTATGGGCATTAGACTTGAAATAAATTATGCATTGTACTGAAGAGATAGGAAGATAAATTAGTTTATCTCATTTGGCTATGAAAACTATAAGTTCTATGATTTTTTTTGTTTTGATAAATATCAACACTACATTTTGATTTTGTTTCCAATATATACTAGCCTTCAAAAGCATTTAACTGTCATGTACCTTATGCTATTTTTGGCATTTCTTGTGAGATATTTTGTCAAAAAAATTGTGTGCAATCCGATATATGTTAGTCACTATATTGCTGCATGGTAAAGGTATTTTCTAGTGGTGAACTATGTCTTCTTATACATTTTTTTCTTCCTGGATAAGATCATAAAGGAAATTTGTTACTGGAAATGTAAACATACACCCATGTAAAAGTACTAGTATTCATTGGTGTTTCTCTTTTGACTCTTGTATCCTTAAATATCATTATATTTTTTATATCTATTATTCTCTTGTCACATTTCAAGGAAGCTCAAGGATCTTGGAACTTTGTTTAGTCTGAAGGAGAGTGAGAAATGGGACATCAGTATTTCTTTTTTATTTGTATTGAGACACTTAGCCCTATGATGATTTTTAAAATCATAACCAATAACAAAATAGACATTCTTCCACCCTTTCTTAGAACAAAAGTTCACTTCACACCCTATCGAATCCACTCATTTCCATTTCCACTTGTGCACATCATTTCTTCTCAAATCAAATAAATTTCAAAATCCATTTATATGCTTGTCTTGCATCACACCAATTTTTTGCATTCCTTTTTTCTTTCAATCCAGCTCACTCATTCAAATTTTTATATCTTGCATTTAATTTTAAGCGTAAAACTCAAAAATGAAAAATTCATACCAGTTACATTCCATTCATTCTCACATCTAGTTTCACATATCCTTGCTTCCCACATCTAATACTTTCCATAAGGCATTCATATACCTTACTTGCATCTCATCATTCTCTCAATTCCTTCTCTTTCTTGCACTTACATCGCTCATTCTTGTTTACCACCCTTATATATCTTTATCTATCGATAGCTCAAATATACCTTCATCCATCAGAACAAAATTCACACCATACCAAAGGAAAAAATGAAGAAAATATCAAGGTTATGCAATTAAACAATGAGGACTTTGAAAATAACTATCACAACATAGAGTTGTATTCAAGACTTCCTTTCAAAACATTTTTTCTAAAACCTGTTTATTGCAAATAACTAAGAGCACATATCACAATTTCTTTGAGGCTAGAATGTATAATTAGATTTCATAAATATTTACATGTATCCATGCATTCAAATGCATCATTGGATATCCTTAATACACTTGGTCAAAAAACAATAATGTATTATTCTTTTTTTTTTATCATAACTGTTTTTTTTATATCTTTCAAATACAAATTGTTTTTGACATTTTCTAACTTTCTGCACATAGGCATATATAGATTCTTGTTTACTTACCAACTTACATGGACACATGTACACATCGATAGATGCATAAATTTTTTCCTTCATCCATAAATTTATGCATTCCTTTGATATATGCATTCAAGAAAATATAAATGCAAATTGAGTCTCATTGTTAAAATACAGTTGTATTCAAGAGTTCTTTTCAAAATATCTTTTCTAAATCCTGTTACTAACAAATTAATAAAAGAACTTATGACAATTCCCCGAAGGCTATAATTTATATTCAGATTTCACAAATATTTACATGTATCCTTTCATCCAAATGCATTATTAGATATACTTTATACACTTGTTCCACAAACACTAATGTATTGCTGCTTTGTTTCAATCAATAATGTTTTTTTAGTTCCTGTTTAAGATGCAAATTGTTTCTAACATTTCTAACTTTATGGATGCAGGCATATATAGATTCTTCTTAACATACCAAGTTACATGGACACATGTACACATCCGTGCATGGATATATGTTTACATGGATCCATATTTTAATGCTTTCCTTTCATATATGCATTCATACTAACTAGTTTATTTCTCTTGTTTTCTTTCATTTAATACTGCAAATGCAACTTCAGTCTCATCATGCTTTCAGGCTTGCTCAGGTGCCAAGGATGCTTTTCACTCTTCTATGCATTGTGTACATGTCGATACATGTATACATGCATCCATGTATACTTAAATGCTTCAAGCATTGTTACAAATGTTTCTCTCTCAGTAATTTGGATGCAAAGTGCTACAAACATATAAATTATTTTACTGTACCTATATTTTATCTTACCTAATAAGATTCTTTATATCTTTTCAAATTATTTTTTGCTTAAAATATATACACAAAAAAATATTCATTCATATTACATTAACAACATTCAAATCTAATTTATAATAAAATCAATACCTTTGTACTATTTCATCAAAGAATTTATCATAATATTTATTTCACTTATTACATTTTAATAAGTTAAATTATTACATTTTATTTTATATATACACAAGTTTAATCTTAGGTAGTAAGGTTATCTATTATATCTTTGCAAATTACTCATTGTTTATTATATAAACACAAATTTTTATTCATATTACATAAACAAGATTCAAATCTTATTTATAATAAAATCAATAGATTTATAGTGATTCATCTAACAATTTATTGTAATATAATTACATTGTTCTATACACGAAAATATCTTATCATATTACATAGACAGGATTTAAATCTTATTTATAATAAAATCAATAGCTTTATATAATACTAACCTTCATACTACATTTACAAAAACATTGATTAATCTTACAAAAGTTTATACTCAAATGAGCTACCCCTATCAATCTTCCACCTAACACTACTATTTCTATTAGCACTTGCATATTGTGATATGATAAACTAAAATAACTCAGTTGTATTAATTAACATAGCATGTGTTTTACAATAGTACACTAAACATAATTTTATTTACAAATAGACATAGAAGCAAAAAAAGAGATATGGTAAACTTTGTTTCACCCTGCATATAAATATGGTTCATAAATAAAGAATGAATTTTCCTTTTTTGTCCACACATGGTTTTGGTAAATAGTTGCAAATGATATTTGATGCTTTAGAAATATCCCTACATCAAAAATTTGTTCCATTTAAAATGACTAATGAATTTTTTGATCAAATGGTTTTTTTTTTAAAAGAAATTATAAATATTGCACAGGTCATTAATAGTTTATTTCTCTTGTTTCCTTTCATTTAATATGCGAGCTGAGTCTCCTCCTCCTTTAAGACTCATTCACATGCTGACAATGCTTCTCACTCTTCTATGCATTATGCGCACGTGGATACATGTATGCATATATGTCTCAAGCATTATTACAAATGTTTATGATTGTTTGCATTCAATAATTAATACAAATTAATAATGCATTCTTGCTTCCTAATTAAGATCATAAAGAATCTTCCTTCACAAAAATGTATACATACACACATAAAAAAGCAAGTATTCATTGGTATATCTATACAAAAGTCCACGTATACATGGTACCCATAAATAAAATTTTCCATGTATCCATCCACACATCTTACCTATTCACATGTCTCTATGGACCACATTCCCCATGCACCCTAAAAATTCCATGCATTACTGTGCTAGTAAAAATTACTTTGAACTTTTCTACCTGTTTTTAATACATTTATATTCCTATCTGCTATCTAAATACTTTTTCTAACTCATAGGTACATGCCTTTTACCTCTCGGCAGGAACTCGACGCTTGCATCACTTGTTTCCATACGGATTATGGAAAATTAATATCAATTAAATTTTCTTTTCTATTAGAATATAATAATTTCATGTTGTAATGAATCATGGCAATTAATATCAATTATATTAATATAAATACATTTAAAATATTAAATTCAAACATATTAATTTAAAATATTATATATTATGTCAATAAATATATAAGATTAGACTAGTATACATATTTTAAATATTGAAAAATATTAGTTTGTATTATTTTAGTTAAGTAAGAGTTCTTTTTTTATAGAAATAAAAAATAAAATAAAATCATTCTATTATTTTTTAAATTAAACAACACATTATCCTTTGTTTTTTTTTTTATTTAAAATAGTTCTTCATATAAATGCAATAAAATTATTTTCTTAAAAAAATAAAATAATAATACTGATGAGGTAGAAACAATAGTATATTTATTTTGATATTGTTTTGATAGAACATAGTGGCAAGTACCTACCTCTATAACCATGTTTTTTTTTTTTTTTTTTAAATTTAAAATTAATGGAATTTTAAAAATAATAGTAATTGTATGAAAATTAGTATATACAAACCATACCTCAATCCTAGAATATTGAATTTGAATGGAAGCTCCTAGAAGAAAGATGACAAACTGTATTTAGAAATTGTAAAAAGGAGATTTAGCAATAAGATACTTTTGAGGACTATAAAATCTATACCAATAATATAATAGCCCAAAGGTTGGTTACTAGAGACTATAAAATCTATAGAAATAGTATAATAGCCCAATGCTTGGTTACTAGATTATTGCTAGAGATTTTATAGTCTTTGAAACACTTGAAAAAGGTCCATGAAATCACTTGCAACATGTATGAAAAATTTGGCTCAACATGGTGTAAGTTATGCAAGAAAAAAACTTGGATAATTCAGAAAATTAATAAACTTTCATAGTATGTAACCATCCTTTGGGATCCAAAACATGGAATTTCATAGCTAATAGTTAGTATGTCACCCTTCCAAACCTCTAATGGATAATTCATAATAAAGAAAAGGCTACATTTTTGGAAAATTTCATGAATGAGTATGAACCCTCACTAAGGAGTCAAAACATTCAATCCACAAGCTCTCACGTAGAAAGGATATAGGGTTCAAAAGCCAAATATTGTCTAAAAAAAACCTGAGAGAATATTTCTCCTTTAGCAAGGTGGACAAACTTTTCAAAGTGCACACTTTTAGATGAGTAGAAGAATATACTTGAAATTCTATTAAAGAAAAGTCCTAAAGATCCTCTACTCTTAAGCTAAGGATGAATTTAACTAGTGGAATACTTTGGAAAAATACGAATACAATATAATTCTTAGTATTAGATCCATTTCTTAATAAACTTGAGATGAATATTGTTGAGCCCTCTTATGTTGTGATAAATTAATTCTTCCTAAATCAGGTACATTATCTTGGCTAGTAGTCCAAAAAAAAAGCATCACAAGAAAATGCTTAAAATTATTGGGCATACCGCAAGCTTCTAACTATATCCTCTATGATAGGTCTAAGAAAGACATAGATCAACTTCTTCTCAACTATGACTTTAGCAATTACTACTAGAAATTTCTATGTAGCAATTTAAATTGGTAACATGTATTTTCATTTGAATGAAAACATCACTTATAGAACTAGAAAAAATCCAACTATCACTCTACATTTTCTTGGATTTGGAAAATAGTTCCATTAGATTTGATATGGACTCTATGGAAAGAATGAAAATTTAGAATCCTGAAGGAAAAAAAAAACCACCTCCCTAAATTCCCTTTCATAACACACAAAAATGCTATATTTAAAACTATTAACACCTTTATTCATCAAAATCCAACTCTCTCAAGGTTTTATCCAATTGGGATACTAAAATTCGTAAGAACTTAAGCTTACTTTAGCCTACCTCATCTAGGGTCTCAACTAAAGCTCCCTACATATTATTTTCCCCATAGCTTAGCTAAATGGGAAGTCCCAATTAAATCCTTCCTAAAACTCAACTTTAATAGGACATCAAGGGAGAACCTAGGCCCCTCTTGTATTAGGTATGCTCTCATAAATAGTTAAGGTATGCTATGAATAGAAATTTATAAAAATATTTAGGTAGCTACCAATAATGAAGTGAAGGCTCAAGCTCTAATCATTAGCCTTATAATGGCTAAAAGGCTAGGTGTAAAAAAATCAATATAGAGGATGACTCAATAATAATCATCAATGCTTTAAGAAATTAAGCCTCTAGCTCCTAGAAGCTAAATAATACCTTCAAGCCAATATGGCCTCTACTAGATTCCTTCAAAGAATATAGATGCAACTATGGTAATAGGAAGTCTAACAAGTTAGCCAATAATTTTGCTAATATGGCTATTGACTGGTCTAAAGACATAATTCAAATTAGTAATACTACCTCTATTCTTGTTTCTGACTCTGAAAGATATTTCCAATAATTAAACAAATCATGTCACTCTCATCCTAGGTAATGTCCACACATTGTAGATCCTTGCTTGTTAGTTTGTGTGCTTCATTAGTCCATCTAAATAGAAATTTTATGGCCCAACTACTCGTTATTGCTATTTTTTTTTGTATTATTTTGTTAATTACTTTTTATCTATAAAAGGGCTTGAATCTAATATCTCATTGATTGACATGATTTGTTTCATGACTATCATAAACCTTCACTTGTTATGTCCCTACCCCTATAGTGAGTATATTATTATGTGTAGTTGGCTTGTGGCTGCCTTAACTCTTAAAATTAAGTCATATTATCATTATTATATTTTTTTCGGTTATTCAAGTCAACCTGAGGTTTATATAAGGTTATCTAGATTAGCTTGGGTGATATCCTAGGCATAAGTATGGTGTATAGGATGTATAGGTAATTTATTAACCTTCTTGATAACTAGTTGAGAGTCACTATATACATGTAACTTGGTTATCTTCGATTAGATGGAAAGTCTAAGCCTTGTGATAAATGCCTCATATTCTACTAAATTATTGGTGTAAGGAAATGTGATGTGGTAGGACATAGGGATTCAATCACCTTGAGGAGTGATAAATAAGATCTCTACCCCTGATCCATACTAAGTAAATGATCAAAGTAGTTGCTCCACAATGTTCCTTCATCTAGAAATTTTTCTAGCAATGGATGATTATCCAATTGAGGTGCTTATGCAAGCTAATCAAAAATAAATTATCCTTTTATAGCTTTTTTGTGTACATACTCATTTTTAAATTCATTGAGAATCATAACCTATTTTGGCATGTATCATGTGAGGGTTTCGTTTAAGAGAAAAATTTTCAATGGATCCACTTTGGAGATGAGTTTTTTCTTATGATTGAGCAGGTATTGTCTCAAATTATTTCCAAGAAAGACTACGAAGAGGAATGCTTGTTCAATTTTCATATAGTTCAACTCACGTCATACAAAGGCTCAAGATATGTAGTATGTGTACAATAGAAGTGGTTTATCTAGATTAGGTGGCACAATGATAGGAGGTGAAGCAAGGTAATCTTTAAGTTGTTGAAATGTGTGCTCATAGTTGCTATCCCATTTGAATGTAACATTGTTATGAAGAAGATGTCAAAATGGTCGATACTTATCTGCAAGTTGTGCAATGAGTTTTCTAATGGCTTGGATTTTTCCTTGCAATCTTAAGAGTTGTTTAATGTTCTTCAGTGGAGGAATATCTATTATTGATTTGACTTTAGCTAGATTAACTTCTAATCCTCTTTGAGAGACAATAAATCTCAATGGTTTACCTAATGTTGGACAAAATACACATTTCTTTGGATTTAGGCATAATTGATACTTTTCAAGTCAATCAAATATCTTTTCCAATACCTTAACATGTCCATCTCTTGTATTTGATTTTCTTGAAAATTCATCCACATAATATTCTATAATTTCATGTAGCATGTCATGAAAGATTACTACCATTGCTCTTTGATAGGTAGCTCCTACATTTTTTATACCAAAAGGAATTATTCAATAGAAAAATGTACCCCATGGTGTAATGAAGGTTGCTTTATATTGGTCTTCATGTATTATTCTTATTTGGTCAAATATGAAGAAACCATCAATAAGGGATAACATTTCATGTCCCATTGTTAGATCTACAATAATGTCCATGTTTGGTAGTGGGAAGTCATGCTTTGGACATGCCTTATTAAGATCCCAAAATTTAATGCAGATCCTTATACTTTTAGTGGCTTTGAAGATAGGTAATATGTTGGAAAGCCACTCAAGATAATCAATGGGTTTAATAAAACTAACTTCTAGAAGTTTAAAATGTAATTCTACTTTTACCAAGGGAGCTATTTGTGGATGCATCTTTCTAAGCTTCTACTTTACTGGTTTTACATCTAGATATACTTTTAAGTGATGTACCACAAGAGATGGATCCAATCCTAACATGTTTGCATATTCATAGGAAAAATTATCAAACTATTGTTTGAGGAATTATGATAATTTTTTATCGATCTCATCTTCTAATGTTGTAGCTATGAAGGTGATTTTTGGATCTTCTTTGGTTCGCAAGTTGATGTCAATAGTAGCCTTTTCCAAAACTATGGATGTCTCTTGATAGGGGTGATCCCACAATAGTGGTTTACAATTTTGGACAAACTAGACACTGAAATTATTATTTTTAACTAAATCTTCACATTTGTGCACCTATAGCAGCTAAACCATGAGGAATTTGAAGATGATGCAAACTAGAGTCTCATCACATTTTGTCTGTAGATTCTAAAAATATTTTTTTCAAAAAATTTGGAATTAGATTGTGCTTCTTTTTCCATCTCCCACGAAAACTGGTTTTTCTCAAAAAATAGCATTTTTAAAAAGTGATCCACACCGTATAATGTATAACTTTTTTTCCATGATGGATAAAATTATAATTCTTTCGAATTTAGATTTGTGACTCCGATATCTAGTGTTTTCATTTGGTTAGATAGTTTTTTATTGAATATTTTTTCTTTAATCAAGTTTCAAAGTCAAACCAATTACATTTCAGACATAGTGCGATCGTATAACCTGTAACTTTTTTTGTATATATCAAAATTCAAATTTATTTATTTTATTGGATCAAGGACTTCAATATCTAGTGCACTTATATTTTTAAATTTTTTTTTTTGATAATCTACTATTTTTCCACATGTACAGAACGAAGACCTTCATTTTTGGTGAAGAACCTATGTTTAATAAAACTAAAAAAAAAAATACATAATAAAATCAAAACATATAAAAATTATATTCGTTGGATAGCTCGTTTTGAGGACTATTGTATGCCATAAGGGTTTCTGAAGACTTCTCCATTTTCATCCTCAAATAAAGCTCCAAAGCGTAAAAAAAATAGACTTTTTTTGTGTCTTACGATGGGGATGAGGGGCAAGGGGGGTTCGAATGAACACCTAGGGGTTCGAATGAAAACCTAGGGGTTCGAGTGAACTCGTAGAGGTTTGCTCAAACCAAGGTTTGGCCGAACCATGGTTCGAGTGAAACTCTTCAAGGGGGTTCGCTCGAACCCCCTTTGCTATGGATTTTTTTTGTTTTTGGTGGCCAAAATTTAAAGGGTTTTGCTCGAACACTGGTTTGAGCGAACCCCTAATGCGTTCGGTCAAACCAATAGGTTTGTACGAACCCCCAAAATCATTTTTTTGCTTTGGGGTCATTTTTTGTGAGTTTTCCTTCCTCACTTGAATTGTAAACCACTATTGTGGCTTCAACCATAGTGGGGAATTGAATCAAGTTCCTTATCTTCTAACACCTCAAAGAGGTTTTCACTAGAACATATGTCTTTTATTTTTACATTTTCTTGATCCAAAAGTGCCTCATTGAGGTTTTCACTAAGGGATTGTTCTTTTCTATTTTTACCTTTTTTTAATTTTCTTACTAAGGCCCATGATTTATTCTCTGAAATAGGCATGATAAGGTAATTTGAATTCAAACTCTATTTTATTATCTCCCATAAGTATTCTTTCTCACACTCCCATGAGTTCAACAATTGTGTCATCATTTTGGAAGGTTTTAAGAATGAGAGGCCCTTCTTGATCCCAATTAAGAAGTTCCAGGTATACAAGTGAGAGGTCAATGGATGGTGTGATGTTATAAATATTTTCATGGTCGAAGATTTGGTTGATGCATTTAGTGCGTTCGTCGGTAGGCCCCTCAAGTATTTTATCATCAGTTAATATCTTACCAACTTTATTGTGAGTACATTTAGGTTCTTTGATGACCATTTCAGCGGCTTGATTAACAATTCCTTGGTTATCCTTGTATGCATGTAGTCTAATGGTTTCCATTATACCTTGTTCTTGTTCCCCTAATCTTTTGTCTTTGTTTCCCATATGTTTGCACAAATGATGGCCCTTTGGGTATCTATTAACTTCTAGGTGTAGTGATTATATGTCCTCTTTGTCTTTCCATAACCATGATGAGATGTCTATGATAAGATCCTCTTTGCCTAGAAGTCCCCATTTATTAAAGATTTTGAAGGTTTCCTTAGGTTCCATTTTGAATACCTTAGGCTTCCCATAGGATTATGGTGAGAGAAGTTGTACTACATAAAAGGAATTATGGATTCCATAATTTCCACATCCATTTTCAGTAACTTTAAGATTGATCTCGAGAGTGGTAGGTGAAGTGGAAGTAAGTTGTAATGTGGATGGATTTATGTAATAATGTGAGGTGCATGTTGTATGAACCAAGATCATAATACCTGCAAAACACAAAGAATACACACATTAGAAGATTGAAATGCAAGTTAGAATCTAAGTTCCCCATAAAATCCATTTAACTATGCTCAAAATAGGATTAAAACAAGAACACAATGAAAGAAGATAAAAACAAGCTAAATCCTATTAAGAACAGGCAAACTCTTGATCTTATGGGGGAGTTGGTGCCAATTTGATGTGAAAATTGACCCTTTCCCAACTCCTATGCGAGCTTCGGTGATTTGATGAAGATGTGATCCACTTTGTTGAAGATTGAACTGTGCTCCAAAATGAAAATCTTCATAACCGAACTATGATTTTGATGACATGGATGAGAATTTCTATGCTTGAGTATGGATTTGAGTATAGAAAGTTTTCTCAAATTGTGGATACTAAAATGAGGAATGAAGCCTCTTATTTATAGAATGACAAGTTGGAGAAATGCCCAAAATGAAGCAATGTGGGACTAACATTCAACCAATGGCAAGGTGCCACTTGTTAAGAGATGGATGGATAAAGGATGTGCACATTTTGATGAATGTGCCCATAAATGTAGTATTTGAAATTTGAAAATGTTGAAATGACAAGGTGGAGGGAGATTGAAATGGAGTAATGGCCACTTGGCTCAATGCAAAAGGACATGTAAGATGAAATAAATGCCTTGTTGGAAGGACAAATTCCACTTGGATTTGAATTCAAATTTGAAAGAATATTCCTCTATTATGCCATGTTGAGAGAAAATAGGGATTTAATAAATGAATTAAATCTATTTTCATGTGCAAGTGGAAAAAGCAAGAGAATGGGAGATGAATTAGGATTAAATTAATTAAAGGTTAATTAATTTAATGAAGGATTAGATGATGTGACAAAGATTGACTTAGATTTATGGGTTGATTTAAATCAAATATGAGAAGAATATGATAAAAGGATTAATTAAATAAGGATTTTTTATTTATTTAATTGAAGGAGCTGAAGTTACATTAAATCAAATAAGGTTTTAATTTATTTAATTTAATGAGATAGACTTTACAGATTTAATCAAATAAAATTGATTATTTAATTAAATAGGGACAATTAGATTAGACTGATTGATTTAATTAACAAGAAAGAATGACTTAATCAGATAAATGATTTATTTAACTAAGAGAGGAAGACTGATGAATTTAATCAAATAAGGGTATTCGATTAAATAGTTAGACCGAGGGATGATTTAGGATGGAATGGTGGTAGTAGTCAGGATTAGATGTGCAATGTCAATCAATACATTTTCTATGTCTACATTTTTCCCCTTTTTGAAGCAAAGTACTTGCTACATTGGTTCAAAGAATAGACTGTCTCAATCAAATTTCAAAAATTCTCTAATTTTTTCTGATGCCCTACTGCTGCTCCAGTGAATGAAGAATTACATTGGTATACTGCCCCCTCGAGAGATCAAGCGAAAAGGTTCAATTTGATAGTCAATCTCATGAAAAAGAGGTTCAAGACTAGTTCAGCTTGAATGTTTGATGTAGACAGATTTGATGATGTAGATAGTCATTAGCCATGGGCAACCTCATGTCTATTTTGATATATTACACACACTTGATCCTAATTTGTACCATGACAGTTACATTATTGATGATATAAATGAGATGATTATGATTTGTTTATATGTAATGGATGATATGATGATGCATGGATGATATGGATGCACATGATATCATACGATGATGGTTTTGTGATTATGCAAATGGATGATAAATATATGGTTTATGAGATGCTTAGAATAATCAATTTATATTATACAATGATGAAATGCAATGGATGTGAGATGATCAATGTTTCTTATATGATATGATATGATATGCAGTATGTTGATGGTTTATGGATGTAGGATAAATGTAATGGTGATCATTTATGATTAACTGGCATGGTACCATGTTAGCACGAAGGGAAGTAAGAAGAAATAAGAAAATGAAAAGAGAATCCAACAAACCAACTTTACTAGAGATGATGATGATAATGATGATTTGCATACCGAGGAGTTGGGATTTTCGAAGGACCAATTACCTTTTTTTCTAATAACACACATAGGCATGATGCATCAAGGTATAAAGAACCAGGATGGTGTTGCACCTAGTGTGATGGACTTTGACTTGACAATCAGATAGGAGTATTCCTATTCACACTTGACATACAGAAACTTTTCTAGGATTCACCTAACAAAGCAAGTATGAACACCAAGTTATATTACAAGAATGTTCAACAAGAACAACCATCAAAAGATAATGATCAATGCCCCATTCTTTTCTCTCTAAATTGCTTTGATTAGACATCATCAAGAGGTCATTGGAATGAGTGCAATAAGATAAATAAATAAAAAATGATCAAGTACACAAACAAGCCAATGTTCTTCATACCTTTAGCCAAAGGGATTTGTTTTGATTAGGATAAAAATCTAAAGTCATTTTTCCAATGATAATTCCCATTGTAGGTAGGATGCATCCTAGGACATGTTAGTGGATGGTGGCAAGTTGATAGGTTATTTTGAAAGGCTATTGATATAATGTCGATTGACATGTTTGTGAATGATCAAGAGTTTTATTTTGCATTTAAAAGTTTGAAGTTTTCTTTTGATTTTGTGTTTGAAGCTTGCTTTTACTAATTGTTGTGGTTGTTTCTGTTTGTTTTGCCAAAGGGTGAGTGTGATGATTGATTTATTATGGATGAGATTATTGTGGGTGAAATCGAGATGAGATGGATGGATTTTTTCAAATATTTGGATGTTTTTGATGTTTTGAAATGTTTTGCGGCTGTTTTTGGATTTTGTGTTTTCAAATGTTTTGATTTTCCAAAATTTTAATTTTTATTTTATTTTCTAATATTTTATGAATGCTTTTGTGTTTTTGTGTCTCGGGGGCTAATCAAATATTATCCTTGCCTTCATAGATGATGTAGTTTGGATGGTGTGTTTTTTATGTTTTTCTAATTTTTTTTACCTTTTTTTGGTATTTTGATATGTTTTTGACGTTTTTGGAATTTCACATGATTTTGATGATTTGGATATGTATATGTGTAATGGTTTCAATGCTTTGTTTTGAGATTTTTTTGAAAACCAAGCTAAGGTTGATTGATCAGATCGATGGATTGATGATGATACCATTGTTGAGGATACACAACAATGCAAGGATAGTGTTAACAAACACAAGGATGAGGATGGATATCCCAAGATGATGAGTGATTGATTGGATTTTCTTGATCAAGATTGATGATGATAACATTGTTGAGGATAAACAACAATGCAAGGATAGCCTTAAGAAACATGAGGATTGGGAAGGATATCCCGAGATGATGATGGATTGATTGGATTTTGTTGATCAAGATTTTGAAGCTCAGTTTGGAAAAAAAATTGTTTGAACAATTTGATGTGGCATTGAATTGAAAATTAGATGCAACTGATAGTGATTGTTTGGGTTGATGTTCGATGAAAGTTAAAGCTTGATAAGGAACATCTTCTTGTCAAAATAATGCCATGGGCTAGTGATTTGGATTTTGGCTCACAAATGCTTTGACCAATTTGATTTCATGTTTTCCAATGTTCAAATCACCACATAAGTTGGAGGATATAGATCAAGATTTATTCCTAAAGCAAGACGCCAATATCTGCCCGTAGAGTCTAGCAATGTATGGAATGCCATGGGTGGATGTTTGGATAGGTGTGTGGATGGAGGGATATGGATTATCTTGCAATAACATAAGGTGTTCAGATAGAGGATGGTTATTTGGATAATGTTTCATGGCTTAAATAATGTTGGGTAGGATAAGATCAATGAAAATGACCCATGTCAAGATGTCTACCATAAGCAAGTGTAAAGTGTGCACCAAACTTTCATCAAGGTCAAGATAATTTGGACTATGGATGCAGATGGATAAAGATGGATTGGATAAATGGTTCATGGATGAATGGATTTATTATGGATGAGATGGATCAAATATTGGATTTATTATGGACGGGATAAGATGCTTCCACCTGAACTAGCTCACGTAGATGCTCAATTCTACACATGATGCCTTTTTTCTAGGTTTTCATCATGGTATCTGCCCAAAGCACCACCATAGTGGTTTTCACTAGACGATGAATTTTATCTTTACTATTTTCATGATTTTTCTATTTTTTTGATTTTTTGATTTTTAATATTTTTTTATTTTTTTGGATTTTTCTGAAAGATTTTAAGCTCATGTTGAATTACCTGGTGGTGTGAATGTAGATGCTTATTTCATAATGTTCCATCGATATCCTGCTTCAAGAAGCTTCTTTTCCAAGATACGTGCACTTGAATGCAACTTTTGAGATTCCTAATCTACTTTATTGATACCAAAGTTAACTCTATCTCTGTGTGCACATCGCAATAGAGTTCCTTCTAAATCCTTATGATGAAGGGTGGCTACTAATGCATGGGTATGTGTAGGATCATGATGGGCCAAAAAGTGGCAATATGATGGGTATGTGGCTAACGACTATTTTCTTACCCAAAAATGATGAAACGAAAAGGGTTTTTAAATGAGATTCTAAGATTTCCACCAATATAAATTATTCTTTACTTTGAATTTAATAAATAATTATTATTCATTTTCTACTCAAATTATGACTAAAGTCTTAATTGATAGGCTGATTGAAAAACATTTATATTTTTCAAACAATATCACATTTTTTCAATCCAAAACATATGTCACATTCTATGCTTCACATACTATAGGATTAAAAAAATAAAAATTGAATTTCATGAATTTTTTACCAATTTAAGGTGGTCAGACATACAAGTTTTTATATTTTTTAAAAAGTTGTAATAAAAAATTCATAATTAATTATTTACTTGGAAAAAAATTATAAAAAAATATGCATCACATTGGGGCATGATTCCTCTACTTGTATCTAAAATATTATCATCTTATTGTAGTTAGGGTGGTCAAACAGACACCTACTTCTTATTTTTTCCCTGAAATTTAAGTACCTTTGCATTGAAATTTCAAATTTTCACCAAATAGATTTTTTTTTTTAAAACCTAGTAGTTTAGAAACTAAATTCAATTTGCTACAGATTCTATTCTTACATATTTTTGAAATACTATAGATAACTTATTCAAATTTTTATGTCAAGTTTTCTAACTTTGATTTTTCTGAATTTTTTGCCACTTAAGGGCCTATTTTTTCCATGTTGATCCTGCACATACCCACATGGTCAATGTGAGAATTGGATATCATGCGTGGAGGCATGGATGGAGTGTGTTTAGGGATAAAAGATGGATTGGTTGATTGTTTGGAACCTTTGACTTTCCAAACTTTGGAAGATGAGCAATGATGGGTGGATATGAAAGTGTGAAGGGAATTAAGACCAACTGCTAGATATACTTTGTACGTCACTTGGGAAGCTTGATTTTTCCTTTGTGGAAATTTTTGATGGATACTTTTCCCTTTTTTATTTTTCCCCATAGTTTTTTTGACTAATGGAGTTTGATAGCCCTATAATCTTTCTTTGTATTCTTTGGTATCCATATGTATTTGATTTGTCCGACATGATTCTTAGCTTCTTTTACTTTGATAAAGCTCTTTGTTCTTTGATTCAAATATTTCTTTTGATGTTGGTCCCAATTCATGGATGGTGTTGGGTGGATGAAGATTCATGACATGGTTGGTTGTAGTATTGGCCTTGGTTTCATCATAAGGATTCTTCGTGCTCCCTATGTTGATGTTTCCTTGAGACGAAGTTTCCCCCAGTATGGTGATAGTAGCACCTTTGTTCCTTGATTCTACTTGTTTTGAGATGTCTTGTTTAGTAAGAACTCTCTGATAAATGACCACTGCAGATGACATTAGTTCAATTTACTGCTCAGCTAACTTTAGAATATCATATTCTATTTGACCTATTTCCTTGAGTGGATAATGTTGGATATCTTCATTCATGATGTCCTCAATCTGAATTTGGGATATATCTGATCCTAATGTTGACAACTCAGTTTGATTGTAGGAATCAATAACCTACTCTTTTTTTGTAGCAATGTTAGAAGTAGAGGAATTATGTTCTGAATGAAGATCATCTACATGTCCATCCAAAGAAATCATCTCATGAGTAGATGGAGGAGTATGTGCTATATGGATATGATAATCTTGTATAGATAGGAGAGTTTCCATTAGATCATTGTAGTAGCTTGGAGATACAAATTCTTGATCTTGAATGATTTGGGAATTGATTTTAACATGCTTTGGATCAAATTCTTGACATGGGTTAGTTTCAAAGGATGGATTGCTTATAAAGGGTTCTTGGATGTCTTCTTTAGGCATGGGAAATGGCTTAATATCCTCTTGATCTTTGAGTGGACTTGGATCAAATGTTGAGTTGAATATTCCTTCAATATCTGTAAACATATCTTGGAAAGGGCCATTGCTAGACTTTGGTGAAAGATGTTGATCACACTTTGGAATAAATTCATGAGATATGCCTTCTAACTCATCGGATGATGTAGAGACATTTTTAACATGATCATTGGTCTATGGATCACTAATAGTTATTATTCTTTTATTAATAAGGTCTTGGATGAGATTTTTGAGTCAAACACATTTTGATGTTGTGTGTCCCTTTATTTTGTGATACTCACAAAGGTGTTTCTCATTATACCACGGTGATTTTACCAAGGGCTCTTGATAATTCTCATAAATGGGAATTTTTATTAGATTCTCTTGTACCAATTGTTGCATGACCAATTCAATTGGTCTCCTAAGGGATGTGTATTTTCATTTGTTTCCTTGTGAGATTTTAAATTGACCTTGTGGTGGTTGATTTTGGAGATGTTGTGATTGATTTTGGACAATGTTCTAATTTGAGATGATGCTTAGATTTTGCAAGATAGGTTGAAATTGAACATTGTTGTGGTTGGGAATCACATTTCCTTGATTTAGGTAACTTTGATTTTGCATGGTGTTACCTTGACGTGGATCAATACATGGAGTTGTTAACATATTCCTTGGACTTTGAGCAAAATTGGTATGATTTGCACACATATCTATCCAAAGTTTACCAAGTGTGGATTTGAAATGTTCATGTTTGGTAAACTTAGTGTATTCACATTTGGCATGTATGGATTTGGTGTGGTTTTGTTGAAGACTCATGCATTTATTGTTTGGTTGATAGATTTGTAGGTTTGGACTTTGATTTAAATCTACCATTAGGAAAGGTGTTCCAAAATTTAGATTGGGCATGCTCACATTTGTTGTGCTATTGAGGTTTGTAAGAGATATTGATCCCATGTATGGATTGCATAAATGCAAGTTTTGATAATCAGTTGGCATTGTAAAGCTTTGATAGCTTGGTTGACTTGGATTACTCATGATTTATGGATCAAGTTTATATTCCATGTTCTTCTTGCATTTTGACCTTGTTGCAAAAGTGACCTCTAAGGTGTTTAGGACCAATGATGAGATGAAGGATGAAAGGGGTGAATGATATGGGTGTTGAACTTTTAGTAACCTTGAAGGGGTACTAGACTTTAGGACTTTTGGATTTTGTATTTTGGATTTGATTTGGATTTTTGGGATTTGGATTTGATAATGAACTCATAAATTCCAAGAGGTTAGATGTTTTCTTGGAATGAATTTTTCCACAAGGTGATAATTTAACTAAGTGTATGAAGAAGGATTCATCTACACACACCTAGTCAAACAAGATGTTTTTTTTTTTTTTCAAGAGGATTTTTCCAAAAGTCTAGTATGAATGATTTTTCTAATGGTTCAAAATTTGTTTGAGAGATGGGTTTTGATTAATGTTTGAGATGGATGAAATGATTGGTTATTTTGATCCTAAATGAACCTAAGAATAAATTTTTTTACAAGACCAAGGTTTAGAAGAACACACTTTTCCTTAAGAGTAATTCAAACCAAAAGATCAATGTTTGCTCAAAAGACCATAAGACAAAAGATAAACAATGACATGTGTGGGGTTCAATTGATTTCATCTTGATTAATGAATTACTTTTACCAAAAAAACTCTCTTGATTAAGTTTCAAACTGAATGTCTATGTCTCAATTTCTTTTAATCCCACAAGGTCCATTGTGTGGAAATCAAGAGAATCAAGGTGATAGTTCCCTAATGTTGACTTTAGTGAGAGAAAATTGAGATATAAACTAAAGTATGTAGATGCCTCTAAGGATAGAATCCCAAGGGAAATAAATAGCACTTGGATTTTGTCAAAGGTATTTGTACCTCTAAAGGGTTTGAAATTTGATGTTCATGTTGAATGTTTGTTTACCCAATCTTTACGATAAAGAAAAGTTTTTTTGATTCCAAGAACATGTACAATCCTATGAATATGAAAGACTATATTTATTGAATCCCCACTTGGACAAGTCCAGCTATGCTTATTTTTAGTGAATGGTTAGATACTTGACCCTATTGGCTCCCCTCCATGACACTCACTTATCAAGGAAGTCATGCATCAATACCCATGAAAATCCCATGGCATACTTTCCATTTCTACTAAAAATCGTAAAAGTGTGGGGTGGCTTCAGAACAACCATTCTTGCACCAACAAATAGAAAGGAATTTTGGCCTTTCTACAACAAGGGTTTTAATTTATAATTTCCATTTGTAGGATTTGATCCATCGAGGTGAGAGACCATTGTTGCCCTTCTCATCAAAACCAACCACATGATACTGGCCTTTGTTCTAGTACCCACTTTTATATCCTGATTGGAAATACACTTGGATTTAGTGTGTTACTGGTTGGGTCATTCCCTTGGGTGAGTACTTTTTCCCACAAGGCAAGCCCTGTAAGATAAACAATAGCAAGAAAACATATCTCTAACTCGATTGATCTTTGTTGAGAAACAAAGAGAGAATACATGTGATAGGTTCCACTCACACTTGAAAGATGTGTTCAATTTTAATCCCAAAATGAAGTGTGGAGACAATATTTTATGCAACTTAACGTCACCAAAAAGACTTTTCATTCTCAAGATCATCATGAAGCACGAGAGAAGTGCATACGCCTTTTTAGATGAGATTACTTTGTAGAAAATATTACAAAGCACAAAGGACACATTTTCATTTTAAATCTACAAAGCAAAAGTGAATTTTTATTAGTGTACCATAAGAAGTGTGAGATTTGATTGTTCAATTGTTAACCTTAGAAAAAATCTAGTAAATTTTCCTAAGGTTATTCTTAATCCTTTTGTCTTGTTCTCTTTAGAGCCCAAATTTAAATCTATTGAGTCCTAAAAGCTTTAAGAGATAAAATCCTTAAACTTGGAATTATAATTGCTTCCAAGAGCATCTAAAGAAATTTGATACAATAGAGAAATGATGTCATAAGAAGCTTTACTTTTGTTTCCTCCTCCCTTTTTTGATTTCCTAACCTGAAAAAGTGCTCAAAATATTATATGAGATCAAGAAACAAGAGGATATAAGGGTTAGATGAATCATTAAGCATAAAAACCCTAAAACTTAGACCAAGTTATAATGTGATTTGACTTTAGATGTAAAATTGAAAATTTTAATTCCATAAAAGTTAAGAAAAACCTACTCCATTGGATAGCATACAAAATTCTACCACATTTCAAAAAAAATAAAAATCAGAAAAGACCATTGTATGACCAAGATATCATCATTTTAAAACTGACTATAAAAGTGCTTAAATAGTGTGTAGAAGTGCTAAAAGAATGTGTAGAAGCACTAAAAGAATATGCAGAAGTGCTAAAAGAATGCACATAAGTGCTAAAAGATTGTGCATAATCGCTAAAAGATGTGTAGAAGTGTTGAATCAGTGTGCAAAAGCACTATAACAGTGTGTAGAAGTGCTATAACAGTGTGCAGAAGTGCTAAAAGAATGTACAGAAGTGCTATAACAGTGTGTAGAAGCATCAAAATGGTGTGAAAAAACATTATAACAAGGATTAATGAATAAAACTATCAAAAAATAAAATTCTTTTTTTAAAATGTGTTAGATTTGTAATTCAAGCCCTCCTTCTAGCACCAAATGTATGAACCAAGATCCTAATACCAACAAAACACAAAGAATACAAACATTAGAAGATTGAAATGAAAGTTAGAATCTAAGTTCCCCATAAAATCCATTTAACTATGCTCAAAATAGGAATAAAACAAGAAAATAATGAAAGAAGATAAAATCAAACTAAATCCTATTAAGAACATGCAAATTCTTGATCTTATCGGGGAGTTGGTGCCAAGTTGATGTGGAAATTATCCCTTTCCCAACTCCTATGCAAGCTTTGGTGATTTGATGAAGATGTGATCCACTTTTTTGAAGATTGAAGTGTGCTCCAAGAAGAAAATCTGCATAAATGAACTATGATTTTGATGACATGTATTAGAATTGCTATGCTTGAGTATGGATTTGACTATAGTAAGTTTTCTCAAATTGTAGATGCTAAACTGAGGAATGAAGCCTCTTATTTATAGAATGACAAGTTGGAGGAATTCCCAAAATGAAGCAATGTGGGACTAACATTCAACCAATTGTAAGGTGCCACTTGTCAAGAGATGGATGGATGAAGGATGTGCACATTTTGATGAATGTGCCCATAAATGCAATATTTGATATTTGAAAATGTTGAAATGACAAGGTGGAGGGAGAGAGTCAAATGGAGTAATGGCCACTTGGCTCAATGCAAAAGGACATGTAAGATGAAATAAATGCCTTTTTGGAAGGACAAAGTCCACTTGGATTTGAATTCAAATTTGAAGGAATATTCCTCCATTATGCCATGTTGAGAGAAAATAAGGATGTAATAAATGAATTAAATCTATTTTCATGTACAAGTGGAAAAAGCTAGAGGATGGGACATGAATTAGGATTAAATTAATCAAATGTTAATTAATTTAATTAAGGATTAGATGATTTTATAAAATTTGACTTAGATTTATGTGTTGATTTAAATCAAATATGAGAAGAATTTGATAAAAGGATTAATTAAATAAGGATTTTTTATTTATTTAATTAAAGGAGCTGAAGTTAGATTAAATCAAATAAGGTTTTATTTTATTTTATTTTATGAGATAGACTTTAGGGATTTAATCAAATAAAATTGATTATTTAATTAAATAGGGATAATTAGATCAGACTGATTGATTTAATTAACAAGAAAGAATGACTTAAGCAGATAAATTATTTATTTAATTAAGAGAGGAAGATTGATTAATTTAATAAAATAATGGTATTCGATTAAATGGTTAGACCGAGGGATGATTTAGGATGAAATGGTGTTAGTAGTCGGGATCAAATGTGCAATGTCAATTAGAACATTTCCATGTCTACACATGCTACATCATTTATTGGGAAATCATGGAAACAATTGTATTTTCCTTCCAACATTTTACAATATTGGGAAGTTTGAGAGTTAGTTGGTATGATTACTTCCCTACCATTGTATGAAAAATGTGGGCATTTTTGGTAGGCAGATGGGATGACTTTTATAAAATTTATCCAAGGTCATCCAAGGAGGATGTTGTAAGGGAGATAAAGATCACGTATTTGACATGTTGTTTCCATAGTGTCTAGTCCAACTTGAATAGGTATTTTAACGATTTCTTCAGACTCTCTTTTAGCATCATCATATGCTTTAATAGTTATCTTCTTTTGAGGTTCAATGGTGTCTTTAGAGTAGCCTAACTATTTTATTGACTTTAGAGTGCATAAATTAAGTCCAGATCCACCATATATTAGGACTCTTTTTATGGTGTGCTTATGTATAATTGCTTCAATACAATGTGATTTATTATACAAAACCTCATAATGTATGTTGTTTTTTGTAAATGTAAGGTGATGTGTGGAGTAAATATGAACAATTCTATTTCTTCAAATTCCTTTATGTTTATTTCACTTGGTACATGTGATTCTTGGAGAGCTTTACCTAGGGTTTCCTTATGGATAGGTGACATTTGAAGCAATTCTTGGATGGAAATTTGAACTTTATTTTTTCAAAGGTGGTAAAGGATGTTATACTTTTTTCTTGTGGAGGGGGGTGATGAGGAATATTCCCCTTGTATTTTTACTCAACCTCAATGGGTGGTGACAACCAACACTAGCACACTCATGTTCATTGACAGTGATTGTGTTGTATTATTCTATGTGACCAATAATAGTCATAGGATGATGTATGGATATCTCTAGTATATGAATATGGTACAACATTATAAGATGTAGGAGATTTACCTTCATTATGTGATGGGAAGGATTGTATGTAAATGCCTAGTTGTTAATTAGGGTAATTATGTGTTTGTCCTTCGATATTAATTTCTCCTCTATCAATAAGGTCTTGTATCTGATTTTTCAATTTCATTAACTTATATGTGTTATGGCCTTTAACCCTATGATATTCACAATATTAGTTATCCTTACACCATGCAAGTTTAGGTTGACTTTCATCAAAATTATTAGTCATAGGGAACTTATTAAATTTTGTTGCGCAATTTTATGGAATATTACTTCAATTGGTTCCCCCAAGGGGGTACATACTAGTGCTTTATTTTATTTTTTGTATATGTTTTCCTTGATGGATTTTGATGTTGTTGGAGGTATATTGTTTTTGTGATATGTGTTGGTCTTTTGTTGAAGTGTTTTGGAATTTTTGCACATGTTTATTATCAATCACAACATCATTCACAACATTTTTTTGGACCAAAATTTAGATTTATCCTTGGATTTATTGGAATTATAATTTTGGTCCTTGTAGATTTTAACTAGCCCTTTAGCAACAAATTTTTTTCAATGATTAACCCTTTTTCAATTACTTCATTAAAAATATTGACACATTAAAATTGTAAGTGGAGACCTACTTCTATGTTTAAGTTATCAACAAAGATGTTAAGCATTTTTTTCTCAAACACCTATAGGGAAGTCAACTTGCTAATTGTCTCCAATGTCAAAGGAAGGTTACAAAACTCTCCTATGTTTTTTCTAGTGTTGCACAATTTAGCCAAAGTAACCTCTTATTCAATGATGTATGAAAAGTGGGCTACAAATATTTTGACCAAATCAAAAAAGGATGTGATTGAACTATGGGACAGGTGTGTAAACCATTCCAAGGATTTTCCCTGAAGGATTGTAGGGAATAATCACATGAGGTAGAACAAATTATAAGCCACTTCTTGACATACCACATGAAATCCCTTGATGTGTTCAATAGGATGACCCTTTCCCTATACTTATTGAATTTAAGAATTCCATAGCTCTTGGGGAAGGGTATAGACAATATAGATTAATCAAAAGTATATGGACATATGCATTCAAATCTATAAGTCCTTTTTGGTTGACCTATTTAGAGTCCTTGGATCATGTTCTTCATGTTTTGCAACTCTTGGTCTAGGGAAATATTATTAGATGTGTGGGTGTTGATGCATGATGATTTTTTTGGCATTGATAGGTAGAGGTTGAAGGATGGTTTATGTATTGATGATTATGTTGGTGTTGGTTGCATGGTGTTAAGGGATTGTTGGAATTATTTAGAGGTTGTGAAATTCTTGGGATATGCTGATGAGTATAAGTATGTAGATGTATAAGATATTTAAGGGTTATTGTAATTAGCATTAATGGATATGGTAAGGGCTTGGGTAGAAATAGTAAGGTGGGTAGAAGTATAAGTGGTACTCGTGTCGGAAGGGATGTTGAACCTTAGCTGAGAAGTGGATGTGATAAGTTGCCATGTTGTTAGTTGGGGAATGGTTGTATAAAGAGGATGGTTGGGATTAGGTTGTGACCCCAAAATATTTCTTAAAAAATAATTTTATGATGGATTATTAGGAGATTCTTTCCTTCTAATTTGTGAGTTATCAAAATTTGATGGTATTTTAGCTCCTTTAGCTAAAGGTTTTGTGAAGGAGTTATCCTTATCGAGGTCAAAAATTTTTTCATCTCTTGATTATGGAGGTCTTGGGTAAAGGTGTGTAGTGTAGGAGACTATTTGTGCTGGTCTACATATGCTTCCTTACTATTGTGAGCTGAAGATTGATTGGTGATGTCTTTGATGAGGAAATTCCCTTGGGGTTCCATTTGCCTCTTAGCCTATGATCTAGTAAGTGGCATGCAAAATAAGGATTCTCTTAGAAATATGTCTTAGGACAAGTGATGAATAAATTTTGGATAAGGGGTGGTTTGGAATTAGAATTAAAATTGGATGATGAAGATAACTTGGAATCGGACTTAGTAAGTTGGATTAGAATGATGAAATTAGAAATTAGATGTGATTAAAATTGGGATGGTAAAGATGACTAATTTATAATGATAAATATTTGGAGGCTGGATTAAGATGACCTAATATGGTATAGGTGATTTGATAAAGGATATGGATGGATAAAAAATCAACTTTATATCAAAGATTAAAATCTAGGTCCTTGGTGATAAGGTGATTTTTGGATATATCTTTGCTTCCTTAGGATAGGAAAGTTCCTAAGAAATATTAGGTAGAGGTTTTCAAATAAAATAACTCAAGGGAGAAAATTCCTTAAGTTTAAAAATATAAAATTATGGCATAACCAAGAATGCTACTTAAGATAGGAATGTTCTTAAGCAACATCTAGGTTAGAGAAGGATATATGTAAGGATCTAGATCTAAAATTTTGATAAAATTTTAATTTGCAAGGGTGTTCAGGCTAGATAATTAGAGATAATTAGAGGATTAGGGTTGGATGATTAGGATGTTTAGGAAGATGGGATGACATCATTTTAGTATGTTTAGGGTGACTATAGGAGGATTAGGATGACGAGAATTATTAAGATGAAAAAATGATGATTAGGATGACAAAAGGATGATTATGATGGAAAAATGATGATTAGGGTGACAAAAAGATGAAGAGGACTAGTGATAGATGGGGATTGAAGGTTAGTTCAAAGTCCAAATAATGTAAAAGATGAAGTGGTATAAAATAGGGATCAATCATCAATCCAAATGATTAGTTGTAAGTCAAAGTGGGGCGAAGGATGAAAGATGATGTGGTTGATAATTGGAGAAGGAAAGCCTATGGTAAAACTATGGAGTTATAATCAAGGGAACCTAATGGTCTTTATCAAATATTGGTGTTATTTCATAGTTCAAGCTCAACATGACAATTTGGCACAACTTGAAAGTCAAGAACAACTTAAGAGTCAAACACAGTTTGACAATGGTAATTTGGTCAGAGCGTAGGTGTATTTTATTAGAGCATAGGTTTGGATAGTGAAAATGTAGGCATGATTAGTTGAAGAATAAGTACAGTTCAATAAATAGGTTTTAGATAGAGTGCAAGCACATCTTGTCAAAGTATTGGTACTAATAGCCGATGTGCAAACATAGCTAGGTGTGATAGAGGTGTAGTTCTAGAGTCTAGGTTTTTGGAAAGAGATATTATATGAAAAGAAAATGCATTGGCCAAAGAAAAAGTTTTAAGGGTGAAAATACTATTTTAACTAAAATGTGAGTGGCTTATCACTGGTTTAATATAGGAAGACACACTAAGCCATTGATTTTTTTAGTGGCTACTATTTTCCAATTGGCTAATAGTTGAAATTTGGGAATCTAAAATTGGCTAATAGTTTGAGCTACAACGTGACTTAAATCACCACATTTTTACAAAATTTTATTATAGTCTTATTTAAATCACCAAATTAATTATTTTATTAAAAAATTTAACTAAAAATTTTGTCACAATATTTGATACATAATTAGATCAAATTCGCCTAAATTTTATAGATTATAGTATAAATCTATATTAATTTTCCAATATTATATCATAATTATTAGTTTCTTTAGAACCATATTTCTAATCTTTAGTTTCCACCATTGATTTATAATATAATCTACTAGCCCTTGTTGTATTCCTTGGGGTAAAATGTACCCATGATCTGTAATGCTCATAGGGCCACAACTTTGGGTCTCATGAGCATTATAGATTGTGGGTAAATTTTACTTTACAGAGTATAATGAGCACCTCATTAGATCAATGATCTAAAAGAAATCTAGATCCCCATGAGAATTACAGATCATGGGTACATTTTACCTTGTAGAATATAATGAGGGCCAATATATTATACATTAAAACAATGGTGGAAATATTATAGTCTACCCTTCCAACCCATTGATAGTTTCCACCCTTGGGCCCCTACTTTTCCATGAGAATTATTTTTAGGCTAGATAGATCTGCCATCATAATTAATGCATTTTACTATTATTTTTTAAAATTCACCAAAAATTTCTACAAAATTTTAGTGATGTAAATAAAATTGCTAAAAAAATTAATATATTTTTTGAAAAAAAGGGAAGATTCACCAATAGAAATTAATATTTTTTCCTAAAAAATGAAAGATTCGCCAAGATTTAAGATCTTTTTTGACAGGGGTTTCTTAAATTTATCACTACACCAAGCACTTTATCACAATCCTAAATTATTCAAGTGGGTTTATAGAATTAATATGGGACCATAACACTATTAAGTGTTAATACATCTTGAGATCAGATAGAAAAAGAATTCTTATGAAAGTAGATAGCTAGAGAGTTAGTGGAAAAGGCTCAATATGACAACATGATCACTCTCTCTCTCTCTCTCCCTCCTTAGGAGACTAAAATCCAAACCATGAAATTTCTATCTCTACTTAAGGGAGTACATAGTGATTAATTTTGGGTATGATATTGTACCCTACATGACACTAAGCTACTGCTAAATGGTCTTAATTTAAGCTTTACAATTCTCTAGGGTGTCCTCTATATACCACAAGGGTATGTGAGGCATAATCATTAACACTATTTTATAACAAGTGTGGATCAAGAAATTTTACTATGAAATCTTGAACCAACCCTCCACCACTAGCACTGGAATCACCTAAAAATAAAGGCTTTTCCAATTACAATGCAAATCGATTGGGGTACAAATTTCATTCTCCCCTTTTATATACCCCACTAGTTACATGTGGTTGACGTCATCCCCTATGGTGATAAAATCCCTAGGTAGGCCTCCTAAAGGGAAGGACATTTATTAAGTGTTTTTTTATCCCCAAGATTGTAGTAGGTGCATAGGGAGAGGATACACATAAAAGTAACAAGTCGTAGGCTCTAATCTAAAACAAAATTGAGGAGATGAAATGTTTATAATCCCTAAGATCTATATCTAAGTGCAAGCGGAGAGCATACACCTACACAACCCTCTAAACACAACAAGAAATGGTTAATTTACCCACTAATCTAATTTTAGTTCATAAATATAGCAGAAAATTAAAAATATTGGACTAACGACCTATAAAACCACACTTTTTATTAGCTTCAATGATTAAGTCTTGGAAATGCTTAACCAGCTACACCACTTGTTAGTCCAAAAGTTATACAAAAACCCAAAAGTTAAAAAATTGAATGGAAGCATAGCTTTACATAGGACTAAACAAAATCATAGTTGTAGCTCTATAGAATAGAGGTGAAAAAGGTTGACTCACATGTACAAAAGGGCTCTGCATAAGGGCACATATTTTTGCACAAAAGTTTGTTTATGTAGAAGATAAAAATCTACAAGATTTGATTAGCCAGAAACAACAATTGTTTGCTAGAATTTGATCAAAATAATTTTGATTAATCCTTATTTATAAAGCAACTAATAAAATGAATACATAAAATATGAAAAAATTCTTCACACTTATTTGAGGCAAACAAAAACAAAATTTATAAACCAAGGGTTAATTTTAAATCTGAGGGATGAGTTATTTTGACCTTAAAAGTAAATTTTAAGCCCAAAAGAAATATGTTGTGTCACTACGAGCTTATTTAACCTATTTTTTTATTTTTCTGTATCTTGGATTTTTTTCTTATTTTTAAATAGTTATGATTTTTAGTTGAAAAAGAAGACAATGATTGCAAATGAAATAATTAGATTGAATTAAAATATTAATCCTAATATTAAAAATCCTATAAAGACTCAAAGGAACCTACAACTAACAAAAAATGTTACACTAATATTAAAAATTATGTGCTTGAATGAAAGCATAGTTCTAGAGATCGCAAGCACCTCTAGTCCCTACACAAGTGCAAGGGATCAAAATGTAACTGAAATAGAATGATGCAAAATCATCGAGAGTAATTGTATAGGCATGACTAGTCACAATGCAGGTGCCAATCTACAAAATAAAGTGTGAATCTAGAACTTGTGAGAAAATTCTTCACGAAAACTTGCAAAAAAGATTACTAAGGGATGTGGATCCCATTGTGTGTACCAAAATGAAGGTAGGGAGAATCAATGAAAACACAAATAGAATGCATTCAAAATAGTCTTATTCCTTCAATTCTCCTTATCCATGGACTAAACTCAAGTTTTCACCCAAGAACTTGAAGATTTTCTCTTAATTGATGATATGTGGATTTCTTTAAGTATTTATTCTAGCATAACTTATATAGATTAAATTGTGATTGATTAAAATGGGAGAGAAGGCTTGATTTTATATAATTCTTGATGGAAAAATGGAGGGTCAGGATATTCTCATGAAATGGATAGTTGAGATTGAATGAGATGTCAAGTCTTAGCCTTGTGACAAGTTTCATAAGGTGGATGCATTTGACCATGACATGTGGCATGGGGAAGAGAGAAAGGTCTTCTCACACATGTGTGGGAACATCTTCAAAATAACAAGATTATGACAAGTGGTAACAAATAAGGAAAGGTGTGATCTATGAGTAGGCTTTGACCATATCACAAGCAGAGATAAATGGTAACTATAGGATTTTTATCATGAGGAAGAGGATCTCACACATTTGTGAGCATCCAATGAGAAGAGAGTTCAAAGTATGAATTGAGAGTTGATGGTCACTTGTGCATGCAACATTTGTCATGTGTCTCCAAGTTTGGGGGAACAGGTAGAACTAAAAATAGCAAGAAATGTTAATGATGGTTAGGATAAGGATTAAGTTAATTAATCATGGACTAATTAACTTTATTGGGATTAGGATATGGGTAAAGTTAATTAATCATATATTATTAACTTAATTGGGATTAGTGGATTCAAAAGAATATACATACAAGGTAAACTAACTAAATAATACAATATTTAATTATTTTGGGTGATACTGTTAATTAATTGTGATATTTAATTATTTATAAGGTGGAGTGAAAAATTTAATCAAATAGTATAAGATTTAATTAATTATAGGATAAGGTGAAATAATTAATTAAATAATGATAATTAATTATAGAGATGATGGTCAAGATTAATTAAAATTTATAATTTTAATTAATCACTTATCAAAATTAGGGTCTCTACACTTATATTCAAGGTTATATTTTGACCTAGATTAAAACTTATGTGATTTTTTTGAATTCTCAAATACATAAATCTTATTCCTTCTCCTAATATTATCAAGGGTAATTGTAGAGTTAATACCCCAACCTATTACTAATAAGAATCAAATTTCTTTGTAATGCCCTGCCACATAACCTTAAAGAATCACAAAAAAACAATGGAAGTGTAGCATTTTTTTATAAAAACAGTGTAATATCTTAACACATACATTCTTTAGAGTACGCAACAACACATTAAATTTCAATCCCATTTATAGAAGTAATCTAACCATAACATATAAATATTACTCATGAAATTAAATTACATACATCTAAAGCATTTAATTCATCACATAAGATATATAAGAATATTAAAGAATCATTTACAACTTGCATTCATTCCATACAATAGTTACAATACTCATTTCTAAAATGAGGAAGTTCAAATAATAATGTTACAATTACATGATACAAAAATCCTCCTCAAATACAAATGAGGAGTAATACATATACAAATATCCACTAATACAAAGTACAAAAGAGACAAAACATATCAATTGGTACACGCAAGCTCTCCAATCTAGAAGATCCTTCCATCATGAACATGATAAGGGAACACAATGGTGTATGGTGCATGTTCCACCCAACCAAGTGGTAACCGTAGGTCCACCCCCCATGCTAGAAGATAGTAAAAGGGCTCCCTAGACAAAACCAACTACCTTTAGACACAAGAAAACTCAACAGTAAGCTATACTAGTACAAAGCATAACATGAAGGTTACATTGCTTTCAGAATAAAAGAATCAAGTACATCAATTGAACATCTAAACTATTGTAATAGGAGTGTCACGCATAATCTGCTCTGGGTTACCCTGGCGTCCCTTTGTGTGTCAGACCCCCAACTAAAAGCCACTCCCCTACTAAAAACACAAGGAACTAAACCAAAACTCAAGGGTAACACGGTGCACATATACCGATAATAAATATCCAACCATTAAGCAAGATACAACACATACCTGTTCGTAGTAACTAGGTGATAAACTGAAGTATAACTAAGTGCACTGCCGAAGGTAAATAAAAGGATGAACTACAATTCACAAAAACCCCCTCACAAAATAACATTTGGAATACTTATAGTACAACATTCCAATTTACCCCAAAAGTAAATAGAAGAAATCACAATTTAAATAGGTAAATTCAAGCAAGATATGAATCTACTATTAGGATTTCCTAAATCTAATTTTGAAAACAATAATACATTGCGTAAATTAATCTAACTAAAAGCAATATCATTTCCAAATAATGAAGAAATTAAATCTAATTATATAAAACATTTTCCTAATTACATCTATTTTAAAATCAATTTTATCTTTTAAATTATATCATACTAAAGTTATCTAATTCATGCATTTGCATGCTTTTATAAAAAAATATAAATTTAACATGTATATATATTAAAAATATATACAATTTTAAATATATTAAAATCAAATATAATTTTCCAACATATATCAAAATATAAAAATATAAAGTAAATAAATATATTTATATACATATACATATATATAAATATCTATATAATATATATATTTACATATATATAATTATATATTTATTTTTATTCAATAATAATCATATTATAATCGCATATTAGAAACATAGTAAACACCAAATAAATTGGTGGGCAGAATAAAGGTTAAAGTCTAGCTGATATTTATAGACGCTAGCTCCCATACATGGGTGTCGGCTTGTGTGGGGGCAACACTGGGCTACTCCCACCATCACCTCCCTTTGGGCGTGGTGACTATGGGAACAACCACAACCTTCCCCTCATACAATATATATACAAACCTTATAATTTTATTTTATTTTACATTTCAAACCCTGTGATTTATAAAATCGCGTACAAACTTTCAACAGTCTGTGATTTAAAATCATTTTTTTTTAGAATAAATTTCTACATAACCCTTTCATAAAATATATACATTTATATATATTTGTATATGTATATGTGTCTATATATATGAATAAATTAATCAATAATAATGTTATAATTGGGAAAATTATTTTCACGGAAGGTTTTCTATAGGAAATGTTTAGAAAAATTCATAGAGGTTTTCCAATTTTCCCAGCCAAATCAAAATAATTGGGAAAAAAAATTTAAATAAAATTCTTCTACATGAAGATCTTTCCAATACAAATAAGATTTTCCCCAGTTTTAATAGGAAGATTTTCAAATCCATTCGTACAAAGACTTATAAATTGCTCTGTTATTTTCCTCTGGGGTTTTATATTGTTTAAAAATAATTTTCTATAGAACCACTAAAATATTCATGACAAATTTCAAACACAGAGGCCTTACAAATTTATGAAATAATTAAAAGCTTCTACACAAATTATAAATTCTTTTTGTATAGGCAATTTTTCTAGATTGCAAAACAATAAAAATAATTAAAGGAACCTATATCCGGAAGCGAGGGGAAGTGATGTTTGATGTAAGGCTTCACCTGTAGATTCCAATTTTTCCAAAGCTTTCTCCAAGAATTCGCTATTCCAGAAAAAGAAAACCAAAAACGAGAATAATTTCTCAACAAGAGTAATAAATTTTCTAACACACATGTCAAAATTAAAATATCTTCTCAATCAATTCATATATTTCCCTTTTGATATTTACAAGAAATTTATGCTCTTTTAATAATTCAAACTTTACAAATTAATATTATCTAATTTATGCAATTTATAATTCAAATTCACATAATAATTTCTAATTAAATTTAATATAATTAATTTAATTACTTTATAAACTAAATTTAATCACAAGGATTAAATTACTTTACAAAATACATTAAATTTAATTAATTAAATTAAATACAAAAATTCTAACATTATTAATTAAAATTAATAAAATAAACTCTAAAATCATTAAAAGCAATAAATTTAAATAAAATTCTTCTACAAGATCTTTCCACTACAAATAAGATTTTCCCCAATTTTAATAGGAAATTTTTTGAATCCATTCGTATAGAGACTTATAAATTTCTATGTTATTTTCCTCTAGGGTTTTCTATTATTTAAAAATAATTTTCTACATAAGCACTTAAATATTCACAAAAAAATTTCAAACATAAAGGTCTTACAAATTTACAAAATATTTAAAAGCTTCTACACAAATTATAAATTATTTTTGTATAGGGAATTTTCCTAGATGAAAAAACAATAAAAATAATTAAAGGAACCTGTATCTGGAAGCTAGAGGAAGTGATGTTTGATGTAAAGCTTCCCTGTAGATTCCAATTTTGTGAAAGCTTTCTCCAAGAATTCACTAGTCCATATGTTATTTTGTTAGGGGGTTGTTGTGAATTGTAGTTCATACCTTTATTTACCTTGGGTAGTGCATTTGGTTAAATACTTCAGTTTATCGCCTAGTTACTATGAATGGGTATGTGTTGTATCTTGCTTAATGGTTGGATATTTATTATCGGTATATGTGCACTGTGTTACCCTTGAGTTTTGGTTTAGTTCCTTGTGTTGTTAGTAGGGGAGTGGCTTTCAGTTGGGGGTCTGGCACACAAAGGGACACTAGGGTATCCCATAGCAGATTATGTGTGGCACTCCTCCTATGAAAATAGTTTAGATGTTCAATTGATGTACTTGATTCTTTTATTTTGAAAGCAATGTAACCTTCATGTTATGCTTTGTACTAGTATAGCTTAATCTTGAGTTTTCCTGTGTCTAGAGGTAGTTGGTTTTGTCTAGGGAGCCCTTTTACTATCTCCTAGCACGGGGGGTGGACCTACAGGTACTACTTGGTTCGGTGGAATGTGTACCACACACCATTGGGTTTCCTTATCATGTTCGTGATGGCAGGATCTTCGAGATTGGAGATCTCGCATGTACTAGTTGATATGTTTCATCTCTTTTGTACTTTCTTTCAGTGGATATTTCTATATGTATTACTCCTCATTTGTATTCGAGGAGGATTTTTGTATCATGTAATTGTAACATTATTATTTGAACTTCCTCATTTTGGAAATGAGTATTGTAACTATTGTATGGAATGAATGTAAGTTGTAAATGATTCTTTAATATTCTTATATATCTTAAATGTGATGAATTAAATGATTTAGATGTATGTAATTTAGTTTCATGAGTAATGTTTATATGTTATGGTTAGATTACTTCTATCTATGGGATTCAAATGTAATGCATTGTCATGTACTCTAGAGAATGTATGCGTAAATATATTACACTTTTTTTAAAAAAAATTGCTACTCTTCCATTGTGTTTGCGTCATTCTTTAAGGTTACGTGGCGGGACATTACACATGGTATCAAAGTCCAAGTTCTAACACTGGGAACTCTGGTTTCACATGAGCCCATTAAGTTGTCCTTGATGTTTGCACTCTTATGTGTGTATTCCTTTCTTTGTTTACCTTGACTTTACTGAGTGGTTTATGTTTAGGGTAGGGTCAACCTAGTTACCCTGGAGGTGGATAAGAGATGATCTTCTTTTCTCTTTCTATTCTTCTTGTTATAGATGTCTAGATAGTTGTTAATTATGTTAGAAATGAAAATGGGATGCTCTATTTTAAGCATGTTAGTATGTAGTTATGACATGGAGTTGTGTGGAGGTTTAACCACTCTCTTGTATAAAAGATAAATGCTTTTCTATTCTAAAAAGTGGAATATGGATTTACGTTGGGGGTATGTGCAAGATCATGATGGGCCAAAAAGTGGCAATATGATGGGTATTTGGCTTATGACTTTATTTTTACCCAAAATTGATGAAATGAGAAGGGTTTTTAAAGGAGATTCTCTACTTTCCACCAATATAAATTATGCTTTACTTTGAATTTAATAAGTAATTATTATTCATTTTCTATTCAAATTATGACTAAAGTCCTAATTGATAGATTGATTGAAAAACATCTATAGCTCTCAAATGGTATCACATTTTTTGAATCCAAAACATGTGTCACATTCTATGCTTCACATACTATAGAATTAAAAAAAGAAAAATTGAATTTCATGAAGTTTTGACCAAGTTAAGGTGGTTAGACATACGTGTTTTTTATATTTTTTAAAAGTTGTAAAAAAAAATTCATACTTAATTGTTTACTTGGAAAAAATTACAAAAAAAATGCATCACATCAGGACATGAGTCCTTTACTTAATTATAAAATCTTATAAAAGAATACTATCATTTAATTGTGGTTAGGTTGGTCAGACAGACACCTACTTATTTATGGATATATGTGATGATATGAATCACATGGATTATGGAAGTAAATGAACTTATGGAAATGTGTATGTAATTGTATTTCCCCCTGTAAATGTGACAAACCATTGATTGTGCATTAGTTGAGTGTTGTTAATACCCCATACATGTTTTGTGGGTCCATGGGATGGTGATATAGTGTACCCATCCTTATGAAATATGTTGTATTCGGTGTGGAATTAACCATACCATTTTGTGTGTTTGTATGTTTGTTACCTGATTGAGGGCCAACCCATGTGTAGTTGAAAATATATATATATAAGAGTAGCCATAAGATAGTTTCATATATTCTTTTCTTTTCCTTCTCTAGACCTCAATCCATGAAGGGATAGTAGTAGCCACAAAGTTTCTTGGGTGGAGTATGTAGTGTATGCACATTGTGACATAGAGAGATCTTAGCTCAATCGATCTTGAGGAAATGTACCCACTACTTTCCCTTATGATGGAACAAGGTACTTGATCCATATGTGTTAGCCTAATCCCCACAGTTTTGAGTATAGTCGCATTGGTTTGTTAGTATATGCCTAGTCATTCATAGGGACGTTGAGCTAGCATTAGGGAGTCAACCTCATCCATATCAGAGGTGAAGTTCAAGTAGCCCCATATTGATATACTCAAATATGTTTTATATATACTATATTTGCACATGTTTTGACATGATGCAATGGATATGATGCCACACCCCACTGATGTTCTGACACAGTGCTAGTGATGATGTCGTGTGAGCTGGGATCAAGGACACGACGCCACATGCATAGCCACATGAAGGTGCACTATGAGATTGTGTTATGATAGCCTACTTATGTGATGAGCATTATGGTGCCTCACAAACTTGTAGAGGGATACCCATGTTTTCTTTCGACAATATTTGGGTCGATTAGCATATGGATATGTCCTATCCATGTATACCTCTAGCTATGGTGAGTACCTACATGTGCCTTCTCCATGAGGTATCACTATGCGGGATGTGTTTTGCGCATTCCTACTTCCACGGAGCTACAAACACATTGCCATGTGGCATACAACCAGTGTGTGCCTTCTCTGGCTAGTTTATAACCATGTCATGTGACGACGCGAGGTAGAGTGTAGCCAAGCAATACACTCTAAGACATGTGGATGGTGTGCTCACTCTGCACCACATTTGGGCTACTGTTGTATCCTGACGATGTTCCCTCCTTCCTCATTTGGTGGCTAGTATCTAGTCATGCAATGTTGTATAGTGCAATGTTGAATATTGTGGACTTTATTTATGGTTATTAATGATTTTATGTTGATTGTGAAGGTTTAGCCACATCTTGTGATCTTATTTACTCGTAGCCCTTGTGGTTACACTTGATTTAGTGTTGACATTGCATGCATTTCTTGCTTTATTCCTGAAATTGAATCTTATTTAATGGTTACTTATAACTTTGGTGGCTAAACTAGTTTATCCTTATTTTTTTCCATGTTGTCCATGTGTTGTACTGTGATTCCTCTCTAAGGACGTATGAGGAAAACTTGGTGAGTGTATACGAAGAAATATCTAGATGTAGGGAACCTTGAGGATGGGGGTATGTGAGGCTGTTACACAGTGAGGAGAAGAAGTGTTTCAATTGTAGCAAGACTTATGATGAACCTCTTTAGGGAGTGTTCTCTTACCTACCATAGTCTTAGTGGTGGTAGTCTTTCATCTAAGAGAATCTAGAGTTGGTTGTGAGCCTGACTTTATCAACTTGACCAGTCAAGTTAGAGCACTTGGACAATAGCTAGTAGAGGTCAATTCCAAAAAATTAGCGCACCTCTAGTTGGTGTTAGATCTTAGGGGCATAAAACACCCACTAAGAGTGAATAATAGTAGCACTCTCAAACAAAACATAGGACTTCTCAATTTCAACATGGTGGTAGTTGGATTCAGAATAAAAGAGATCAAAGTTGGTGTTAATCTCAATATGATTGTATCAATCAACTAACCTAGATTTCATAGTCTATGGTTAATAGGGGCAGTGTTCAACAGTCTAGTGCCCCTCTTTGTGATAGAGGATTTAGTATATGTACAAGATGTTTCGCTTGTGGCCAACAGGGACACATAGCGTGATAGTGTCCCAATAAGGGCACATCAGGTTATACTCAGAGAACAGCTGCATCAGATCCATCTATTGGAGATGCAAGTAGGTTCCACATAGTGATTGTAGCAATTGATGACCATCAAGTAGAGTATCAGGGCATAGATTTAGAGACTACAAGTAGAGGATGGGCTGTTGGCTTTGGAGTAGGTTAGGGTTTAGTGGGAACCTAGTGATGATACTTCAGCTACTTGGGAGGATGTGACTAGGATGAGGGAGCTCTATCCCTACTTATTCACAGGCATCTAGGGGTAAGCCTGATCCTAGGGGGTAGGATGTAGTACCCCTCTGATTTGCTTATTTTTTCAAGCAATGTGCTTTTACTTTGATAGACCCTGATATATGTTGTTGTTATTTGATCACTCACATTGGAGTGATGATGTTTTTTATTTGATGATGTAATGGTACACTATATGGATAATTATTGTTTGTGACATGCTTTCTGGTTAGCATAGTTGATGATTTGAGTTAATGTTGATATATGGTCATCTATAGTTAATTGATATTTAATTTCTCCAGTCTTGATGTGATATTGTATTGGTGAAGAGAATGGGATTGCATCACTTGCTTGCGAGTGCCCTATGATTCTGCGATTTTCTCTTCACGATGTGTTTGAATCATGATTTATATATGTACATGTATGATATATGTTTGATTAAAGGATTGCAGGTACATGACATCAACTCCACCTAGATTCACAAGTTTGAGCATGTCCATTACCCAACAGAATAGTTGATTGGGAGATAGTAATGGGGTTTCCTAGTCAAACCACAACCCTAGTCATAGTGTGTCATTAGTTTGTTTTTAGTATGTTTTGTCGTTATGTTGTCCATGTTTGCATTGTTGTTAATTTATTTTGCAAGGTTTGTTTGTGGAAATTAATGGTAATTAATGTTTTTAATGATTTTAGACTTTATTTTATTAATTTTAATTAATAATGTTAGAAGTTTTGTATTTAATTTAATTAATTAAATTTAATGTATTTTGTAGAGTAATTTAATCCTTGTGATTAAATTTAATTAGAAATTATTATGTGAATTTGAATTATAAATTGCATAAATTAGATAATATTAATTTGTAAAGTTTGAATTATTAAAAGAGCATAAATTTCTTGTAAATATCAAAAGGGAAATATATGAGTTGGTTGAGAAGATATTTTAATTTTGACATGTGTGTTAGAAAATTTATTCTTGAAGAAAGCTTTGGGAAAATTGGAATCTACAGGTGAAGCCTTGCATCAAACATCACTTCCTCTAGCTTCTGGATATAGGTTCCTTTAATTATTTTTATTGTTTTGCAATCTAGAAAAATTGCATGTACAAAAATAATTTATAATTTGGGTAGAAGCTTTTAATTATTTCATAAATTTGTAAGGCCTTTGTGTTTGAAAATTTGTCGTGAATATTTTAGTGGTTCTGAAGAAAATTATCTTTAAACAATAGAAAACCCCAGAGGAAAATAACAAAGAAATTTATAAGTCTCTGTATGAATGGATTTGAAAATATTCTTGTTAAAATTGGGGAAAATCTTATTTGTATTGGAAAGATCTTCCTTTAGAAGAATTTAATTTAGTTTTTTTGCCAATTAATTTGATTTTGCTTGGAAAATTGGAAAACCTCTGTGAAATTTTCTAAATATTTCCTTTAGAAAACCTTCTGTGAAAATAATTTGCTTGATTATAACAATCTTATTAATTATTTTATACATATTTATATATATGTATATGTATACATTTGATATATATACATATACATATACAAATATATATAAATGTATATATTTTATGAAATGGTTATGTAGAAATTTATTTTAAAAAATATATATATATATTTTTTAAATTATAGATTGTTGAAATTTCGTACGTGATTTTATAAATCACAAGGTTTGAAATGTAAAAATTAAAAAAAAATATAAGGTTTGTATATATTGTATGGGGGGAAGGCTGTGGTTGTTCCCACAGCCACCGCCCCCAAAGGGAGGCGATGGTGGGAGTAGTCCAACACTACACCCACACAAGCCGACACCCATATATGGGAGTCGGTGGCTATAAATATCAGCCAGACTTTAACCTTCATTCCACCCACCAATTTATTTGGTGTTTACTATGTTTCGAATATGTGATTATAATATGATTATTATTGAATAAATATATATATGTATATAAATATATTTATTTAATTTATATTTTTATATTTTGATATATGTTGGAAAATTATATTTAATTTTAATATATTTAAAATTGTATATATTTTTAATATATATACATTTTAAATGTATAATTTTTTATAAAAGCATGTGAATGCATGAATTAGATAAATTTAGTATAATATAATTTAAAAGAGAAAATTGATTTTAAAATAGATGTAATTGGGAAATTGTTTTATATAATTAGATTTAATTTTTTCATTATTTGTAAATGATATTACTTTTAGTTAGATTAATTTAAGCAATGTATTATTGTTTTCAAAATTGGATTTAGGAAATCCTAATCGTAGATTCAATCTTGCTTGAATTTACCTATTTAAATTGTGGTTTCTTTTATTTACTTTTGGGGTAAATTGAATTGTTGTACTTATAAGTCTTCCAAATGTTATTTTGTGAGGGATTTGTTGTGAATTATAGTTCATCCCTTTATTTACCTTGGGTAGTAATCTTGGTTATACTTTAGTTTATCACCCGGTTACTATGAAGGGGTATGTTTTGTGTCTTGCTTAATGGTTGGATATTTATTATTGGTATATGTGCAACGTGTTACCCTTCAATTTTTTATTAGTTTCTTGTGTTGTTAGTAGGGGATTGACTTTAAGTTGGGGATCCATCACACAAAGGGATGCTAGGGTAACCCATAGCAGATTATGTGTGACACTTCTCCTATGACAACAGTTTAGATGTTCAATTAATGTACTTGATTCTTTTATTATGAAAGCAATGTAACCTTCATGTTTTGCTTTGTACTAGTATAGCTTAGTCTTGATTTTTTCTATGTCTAGAGGTAGTTGGTTTTATCTAGGGATCCCTTTTACTATCTCCTAGCACGAGGGGTGGACCTACGGGTACACTTGGTTGGGTGGAATGTGCACCATACACCGTTGGATTTCCTTATCATGTTCGTGATGGCGGAATGTTCTAGATTGGAGAGATCGCATGAACTAGTTTATATGTTTAATCTATTTTGTACTTTGTATCAGTGGATATTTGTATATGTATTACTCCTCATTTGTATTCGAGCAGGATTTTTGTATCATGTAATTGTAACATTACTATTTGAACTTCCTCATTTCGGAAATGAGTATTGTAACTATTGTATGGAATGAATGCAAGCTATAAATGATTCTTTAATATTCTTATATATCTTATGTGATGAATTAATTGCTTTTGATGTATGTAATTTAATTTCATGAGTAATATTTATATGTTATGGTTAGATCACTTCTATATATGGGATTTGAATGTAATGTGGTGTATCATACTTTAGAGAATGTATGTGTTAAGACATTACACTTAAAAAAAAAAATTGCTATGCTTCCATTATGTTTGCATCATTCTTTAAGGTTGCGTGGCTAGGCATTATATTCTCTAACAATTTTTTCTACTAGATTACCTTGTTTTTTCTCTATGTAATAACTTTAAAACTAATATTATAATTTATGTAGTGTTAGAGTTATCCTCCATCAATTCCACATGAGCTCTTCTAATATGTTGATTTATCTTGTCTCTAGACCTCATATTAAATGTAAACATATTCAATATATTAGTTATAATAAATTCATCTATCATGAACTCATCACAAGCCCTTTTTATTACTCTTCTTGATGTCCTAATCACACTCAAATTAAGCTAGCATACTTGGAGCATTAAAGGTAGTAGACTTAATTCTTACATGATGTGGGGGAAGGTAATAATATAATTTATTTGATGGAAATAAATATTTGAATCTCTCAATACTACCATAACATGAAAATTGTAGCCATTGAGCCTCAACTTGATATTTTTCATTTTTCTTAGTTTTGTTTTCTCTTGTGATATTAATATTGAGGATGTACTAGCCAAACAAATATACACTTAGAAACTTGTGAATGTATGTGAGCTAACATTTACTCATTTTTTTTCTATTTTCTATATCTAAATACACGTATGGTGGTATTGAATTAATGCATGAATATAGTATGCACAAATTTACAACTCTTGTCTATTTCTTTTTTGAGGCCTCTTTCTTTACATGGTCAACTCTTTTGGAAATCAATCTCAAGGTGTATATATTATTTAGCTTGACCTGCTACTTTTATTGGTCCTTAATCTCTTGATAATATCCCTTATATAGCATTCCATTCATTTCTCTTCTTCTTATAACAAGCTCAATCAACATCCATTTATCCTTTCTTAACTTCTTGTCTACTTCATCTTGATTATTTTTAATGATTTCCCTTGTCAAAATATTAGTGGTCATATCTTGTTCTAGAAATTTTTACTCTTATACTATAGATTATATTCTTAGATTATATGCTATAGCAACAACCAATTACATTCCAAACTTAGTCATGATACAAATCAACAATTCATAACCTTCCTTGATATGATAAGATATTAATTTTACACCTATGTGGGAAGGAATCCTCCTTTTTTGGTATTCAAACTAAACATAGTATTTGACTTGTAATTCACCATATTACTTCTAAGAAGTAAATCATATTTATATCTATATTTGGTAACCTATGTGGAATAACTATAGAATCATATATCTTGATAATATTTTTTTTTATAAAGGAATGAGTCTCACTCAATGTTGCTAATCATTCCATTTGGCTTGAGTAAAAGATAAGTTAATAATTTCTAAATATACTTTGGTTACCTTGGCCTTACACATCCCAACTTATTTAGGACAAGGATGATAAACATCCCAACTTATTTAAGACATGGATGATAAATTAATCTTCAAAGATGTGGTATTTGGAATGTCAATTATTATGGCTCAAATTAATTTTCGACATCTAAACTATCATTAATTTATATACATGCAACTTATTTGACATATGTCCCACAACTAGTATGTCTTCCTATTTTCTAGATAATTAATATAAGTAAATTAAGCTGCACAATAGAGAGTAATATTTGGAGGTCTATACATGCATGTTTTGAAGTGAAAATTGGATTCAAATGATTTGTATGACATCCTTTTTTTCTGGAATTGGCTATGCAACCTACAAAATAGGCCGAATTTGACTATTTATTTGTATTAATTAATTAATTAAAAATAAAGAATACAATGTATTATTTATTTTTAATTAATGGTCATCTTATGGTGTGGAGAAATGGTAAAGTTCGTAGCTAGTAATTACCTTCTCCAACATAATTGTTCGCTTTCAACTCTTCATTCTGCTCTTGAAGGATATGATATTCTAAATGGCTCTAATGTGTTGGGAGTGTCCTATCTCAACAACTCCTCCTTTCTAGTCATTCTTTATCTTCTCTTCTTATTCTAATGGCACATGGTTTACTATATGATTATTCTCATGAGTTTTTGTAGTGTTTACATAGGTTAAGGTCATGGCTAGCTTGCACAATTACTAATATTCTTCATGACATATTTAATTCTTTTAAGATTTTGATCAGACATGCCCTTGTGGAACCTCATTCCACACCTTACTTCACTCCTCCATCTAACCTAGAATCATCAACCAAAAGTGGAGTGTAATCTTCTATATTTTGTTAGGGTCTTTCATCTTGCCACCTTCCATCAAGCTGCATTTAAATTATGGTTTGGAGAACATCTTCTTAGCTACAGAGATTTCTTTTTTTATCTCTTTAGGTGTCTTTAGTTTTGTGGGGGTAATTTTTTTTCATTGATTAGGGTTTTCTTTGGCTACCACCTTTTCTCACTCGATTATAGTATATAAGAGTTTTGTTCTTCACTAAGTTATAGTTTTGATGGGCTTGCACACCACTATATTCTCCTTCTATCTTTCTTTTGGTCTGATTATTCTCTCCAGGAGAGATTTTATTATCTTGGGTTGTAAAATCCCATCTTCTCTACATGCCATAATCTAGATGTATCTTCCTCTGCATGGTAGAATCTAGTTGTTTCTTCTGCAATACTAAATTTGGTTATGTATCCTTTTTGTATATATCAATAAAATTTTGTATCTTACCCTATATATATATATATATATATATATATATATATATATATATATATATATATATATATATATATATATATATATATATATATATATATATATATATATATATATATATATATATATATATATTAAGGTCTTAGTTGATCCAAAGCTTCTTGAAATTAGCTACATCCTCTTACATATAGTGCCTACTAGATATCTCTCATAATAAAATTCATATTTATAAATAGATGTCATATAATTGAGGATAAAACCATGAACCCCATAGTCATATTCTATTGGACATTGTTGTGTGGTCTCACAACATGCCCCATTTTTCCCTTGGAAAAATGTGGACCCCACTCTTTTTCTTTTATTTTCCTTGCTCTTTTTTGTTTTCACTCACTTCGGCGTTGTTTCAATGCTTGGTCGATTGCTAATTTCCTCTCTCATTTTCACTTAGCCTCTTTGTTGTCATATCCTTTTATTTCCCAATTTTGGTGTTTCGGTATGCTCTTAATGTTTAATCTGTTACTAGAAATTGGAATCCTGGAGTCCTACATTTGAGCCAAAAGAATTTGTATCTTCATAAGATTCTAGCTCTACCCAGTATGTCATTGATAAAAATTTTAATCCTAGTAATTTTCTATTTTACCGGAGTTTGGTATTTTATTGAACTTCTTTCTTTTCCTACTATCAAGAACCGGGGAGTCTGCTTTGAAATTGTGTTAAATTTATCTCTTAGACTCAATGTTCAGTCTTTCCTTTCATTCTAGTTTTCTCTTTCCTCAAAAGGTATTTCCCAGATCTTGGTGTTGTTTTCTCCTTTCATAAGCAATATTGCAAAGCTTTAATCACAGTGATCACCAATCAATCACATATATTTAATGATATATATACCTTGCAAAGAATCAACGTGGCATCTGACTACCATGTATAGTCATCATGCCATCTTTCTTCTGAAATAACAAGCCAACAGATAAATCTAAGTGTTTGTGATTTTGACCATAATCTGTAGTGATTGCTCCTTTATTCTAGGAATCAATGCAAAACAATAGGTAATTAATGAAGTTGGTGAAATACCTATGTACTTGGCACCACCTCAAGCATGCAATTGCTTTACAACACTCCACTTTGTATCATATTACAAATTTGCTAAGGACATTGAATTAATGAAATGACATTGGCACACAAAGAGAGGTAAAATTTTGAGAAAGTAAGACGTGGCTACCAAGGGTTTTGAAGTTGCATTCTAAAGAATCACCATTATTAACCAAAACTAGGTATGTTCCGAATAATTGATGCTTTGTTAATAGTTTCTCAGGCTAAAATTTTTGATAATGGTATTTCCCATTTTGAAATTGAAATGTTAATTATTCTCTTAGTTGTTAAATTTAATCAAAAATGAATTGAAAATTTTATGAAATGTAAGTTTTGGTTAAATCTAACCCTAACTCGCACATAAGACAAATATTCTAAAAATTGCAAAGTACATTATATACAAAATGAGTACTTCTAACACAAGGGGAGAAGATGAATTCAAGTATTGCAATTCACAAGCCTTACCCATCAATGTAGTGGTTACAGACACCCACATGGGATGGTATTTTGACATTGAAATCCATTCATGGCTATTACAAGAGAATGATTCTCAATGTACCAAGTGTGTTGTGGCAAATGGGTTACTTCCTATAGGAGGGCTTCTACCAGCAATGGAAGCTCTTGAATTAGTTATGCAATGTCTAAATCATTACAACCCATCCAAGAGGTTTGTTGAGAAAGAAGGGATAATTTGTGCAAACTTTCCATAGCAAGAAATCATATACACATTTGGTCTCCTCATTTACACATAGATGTTCAATGTCAACCTAAAGGCCAAAACCAAGACATATCAGAGTGTTGAAGAGCCTAATAGAGAAATTATGAGCACCCAATGGTGTCGACAACTAATTACGCAACAAACCAAGGTAATTCAAAGTTCTATGTTTAAACAATAAATGTAAGACATTATAACTTTGTTGAGTAGAGTCGTTGGTTTAAGAGATGTAAGAAAATTTGAAACCTAGGTGTTCATGATAATATCCCCCATGATAGAGGGTCATGTGGAGTTGCGTTGGGGAAATTGATAAGTGACAGACTACATGAACAAATTACTACATTCCCCAAAACCAGATGCTTCTACATGTCATCATATTTTATTTACTCGTGTACTATGAGAGCCAATAAAGAAGGGTTGAAAGAGATTAGTACTCTGGACACAAAAGTTGGCAACAATTTGATAAATGCACATCTACCCAAAATCACCATCCATGGATATAAAGATGATTATAGGAAATTTAATGATTTGTTCTCCATGAAATTGGTAAGAACAATGGAAGGTCATAAAGCTAAGAGATTATCCCTGGAAGCACAAAGTGTCATTCGACCAATGGGAGGCTAGTACATATAGTTCCAAACTTACTCCTGCATTATAGTGGAGGGATTTGATGGACACCCATTCATGTTGCCCAGGTATCCTATAGATAAAATTGTTTTATTGGAATTAGTGAGATAGTTAAAACCATCTCAGGTTCTTTATAGCCATGCTCATAAAAAGGCCTCTTTCAAATTTCCCATTACAATAGGAAATTATAAGTGTAGTGCAATTAGAGTGACTGATTTATGTGAAGAAGAACTAAGGACCTACCATTTTGAAGAGTTCCCACTCTAGAGAATGTATTATGATATTGAAGGAAATATTGCTAAAAATATAGCTAGTTTCATGCTCATGTGCCTCATTTAGAAGATTTTGGTTTAACTGTGAAGATGAGCACGTCGTAAGAACAAAATATGAAAGAATGAATTTAAGATTTACTTGGATGCTCAAGATTTATGACAACCCAAACCAAATGGAATAAGATGATGGTCAGGTGTTAAATCAATTTTATAATGATGATAGGGTATATGATGAACCCATTCCAAATCTAGGTGTTGATGATGAAGATATGACATCAATTGGCAAGTTCACTAGACCATTTTTAAGGTATCCTCAACATTGGATTGATGATTTTTGCAAAGGACTGAGGGAAAGAGGAATTGAACCCATCTTCTTAGAAGATAAAAGAAGGAAACAAAGAGATGAAACTTCTTTTGAAAGTGGAGAGCCTACCAAGAAGAAAAGAAAGACTAGTAAGGTGACTCCAAGTATTAGATTTGAAGATAGAACCCCTAAAACTACAAGAAAAGAACTTCCTATAAAACCATCTAATAAACAGAAAGATGTAGACACAGGTAAAGATAAATCAAAAGTAAGACATAAAGGTGCATAAACCGGGTCTGCATCTCAAAAGGCTATAACATTATTTATCTCTCCCCCTTTTGTTAATATGGATAGTATGAAGCAAGCACTGGGAGGGACTCCTATAGCTCTAGAGGAAATTTATGAAGAAGATGAAGCATGAATTAAAGAACAAATGGAAAAATGGGGTGCTATGTGGGATAAAGTGAAAGAAAATAAGTCAAAAGACAAGCCCATGGTACACTCGGTGATAGAAGAAATTCAAGATACAAGCTCTAACCCCATAAATGTTGAAGAAGAAGAGTTTATTCAAGGAATGTTTTCCTTAGAGGTAGGAAACCCTAGCATACTTGAAATGGAAATAGGGGAGACTAGAGAGAAGAATCCTATTGATGAAAGAATTGTTGAAGATACTCTCGATTCTCAACCTTCATTTGGGAGTGTGCAAAATTTTAATGAACATTCATAGGTCTTTGAAGAATCGGAGAAAGGCCATACTGAAATTGAAATTCCAGAAGAAGAAGCTACACAATTCATAGAAGATGGAATTGAAAATAGAGAGAATCCCAATGTAGCATTGAATGAGGAAGATAATGTTCAAAGAGATGAAATGGAAAATCTGATAGATAGGAAAATATAAGTCTCCAAATAGAGGAGGCAGTGTCAAATCCTACCAATCTTGAATCTATGCTAGATATCACTAAATAAATCCCCATTTCAAAAAATCTCGCAAGTCAAATAGAAGAAGTTCCTGAAACAAGTGGTAAATAGGGACAAAGAAATGTTACAAAGGTACAACAAGATGATGATACACCTTATTGGTTAATCTGGGAATTAGCTTCCCTAATGGAAGTGGAAGTACTACTTTTGAATCTTAATAATTTTATACAAGAATTAGGTACTCCTAAACCTAGGAGCAAAGCAAATACAAAGCATGTCATACAAAGGAATGTAGATGGCAATAGAACTATTTAGATAGCCACTCTAATAGCTGATAAGGACAGACATGAAATAACGCCTAAGGATTATAAGATCACAAGTATTAATCTTGGACACTCATCTTGGAAGCAAGAATTAGAGGAAATAAAAGTAAATTTAAATGCTATTGTTGCAAGAGTACAAAATTATAAACAAAAGAAAAGAGAATTGAAAGAATGGGTTGCTACGTTGGAACATTTTATTAATTCATTAAATTTATCTAGTTGAGAACAAGATGAAAAGCCCCAACATTTGGTGTTGATGTCACAAGAACAAGTAGATGCAATTGCTACAGTTTGTCATAAAATGAACATGTATGAAGAATGGATTGAATACTGGGTAAAGAAAGGAGAATAATTTATTGCAAATGCAATAAGAAAGTACAAGGAAGCATGCCATCATTCAGATAAATTGAAAATATTTGAATATCAATGTAGATTTTGCCAGGAGCAAGTCATCGATGAAAGGAGAAACATTGAAATTCTCATGAAGTCATATATCGAAGAGCTAATACAGAATAATGTAATATTAGGACATGGAATTTCATTACCAAAAAATTGGAAGAAATAGCTCAAATGGGAAGGTGACATGTTAATACAATGTATTGAATGATTTGAAAGAGTCACCATTGAGTGTAGAAGATTGATTAGTGAAAATAAAGAATTTATTCAAATATTGGCACGTCAAGATTTTGATCCCCAAACATTAGGATAGGAGGGAAAAGAAGCTAAAGCTTTCAAGGAATGGATAGTGTTAGAAGATTAACCTTTACTTGGTAAAGGTTATTCTTTAATTGTAATTATTTATTAACTTGTAGGAATATTCCAAAGGAATCCCTACAAGTCTTTTGTCTTTTTTGTCATCTCACACATGTGTGAGGATGGCTTATTCTTTAATTCCTTTATTAAGGAATATTTGTAACCACCTCCTTAAGAGGTGACACTTTGCACACACATAGATGAATGGTGGCATTCATTGAGTTGGGAGTTACATTCTAACTCCTTTTTCTCACCTCTACTTATTGAGGTGCCTCTCCTCTCATTCTTCAAGACTCAAGCAAGCAAGCTAAGGCTGGAACTCTCTCTCTCTCTCTGTCTCTGTATTATTCTTTAGGAATTTTTCCTCCATTCATAATATTGGGGTTTTTTCTTATTTTTTCCCCTTAACAAATTCTTGTGTCTCTCCATCTTTGGTGGTACTTGGTTTGGCTACTTCAATTTATTTGGTAATCTCTTTCCTTCAAACAATTGCTCTTTATTAGTACTTTCCATTGCTTTTTTCTATTTCCTTTCATGGTATCAGAGCTTGGTATTACTAATATCTTGTGAGCTATATTGTTGAAGGTTTAGCATATTTTTCAGCACACCATTGGAGACATTCTCAAAGAGGAGAAGAAGATCTAGTGCCTAATCTTCGTTGTTTTTTGTCTTCTAACCCTTGTGTAGGTTTTTTGTTATCTAAAGTTTTAAATTATTTTAGTTTGCATGCATACTTAAGTTTATGCAGTTTCTTTTTCTTTTAAACCATCAAATAAAGGGTTATAGTTCAAGTTTTAAAAAAAAAAACCATTTTTTGCATGTTCAAATTCTTGTAAAAAAACAAAAAAAAAATTAGAAATTCTTTTCTAACCTATTTTTATTGTGCAGGAATTTCAGTTTTCTAATTTCATACTTCAAATAATTTGTTTGCATTTAGTGCAAAAACCCAACAAGGGTTTATCTTATTTTTCAACTTTCAATTTAAAGTTTATTTATTTCTACAGTTTATACAAATCTTAATATTAGATCTGTATAAAAATTGATTATAATTTGTATGGATGTTTATTTTTTGCAAAATTTTAGAAACCCTCAAATAAAAGGTTATATTTTATTTTTTTAGATCTGAAACCTTTTTTTACAATATGAGGTTAAATCTATAAATAAAATCACTACATTTTACATTTTAGAAAAAGCGTAATCTGCTTTTTTACATATCTGTAAAAATTCTCCATATTTACATGTTCAATTTAAAAAAAAAAATCAATCTCAATATCCCTATTTTTTCTATTTTACTATTAATCTCATTTTTTCTTGAATAATAAAATATCAAAAAATATTTAAAAATAATAAATAATATTCAAGCTTTCAGCCATTGCATTTTTTTAAAGAAAGAAAAATCAATTTTCTTTTTAATCCAAATCTTGTTTACTAAATTTTGAAGGCCCTGCCTCATACAAATCTTGCTTTTGCAACTTTTGGCGCCGCTGTTCACAGCTCCTTCCTTCATCCAGAACGCAGCCATATCCTTCTGCACACCAGACTGCACTCATGCAAAATAAAATCTTTATCTTCTTTTAATTTTTAAAATCAAACCCTCAAAGTATTTCCCGCCTATTGCTCTTTAATCTCCTTTCAAAAAGATTTTTTTTAAAAAATCTTCCCGCCCATTCTCTTGGCTAGACATTTTTCCTTTTTAATGTGCTTTTGAAGTTTTTTTTTGAAAAAAAGGCATACTAGTTTTAATAAAAGTTTTTATTATGCAAAAGGATTTTACCGTTCTTTTTCATTATGTTTTTAAAAAAGATTTGCGTATCTTAAGCTTTTAAAAAGCTAAAAGATTTTTTTTAAAAAGCACTCTTTTCCTCTTTTAATTGATTAAGTAGGTTTCTCAAAAAAAAATAATAAAGTCCTTTTTTTAATACTACGTTTTTTATTACAACTTTTAAAGTTTTAAATTAATTTTCTCTAAAGTTTATCATATTAAATCTATTAATATTTATTATTTTTTAAAATAATATATTAGTTTATTTTAACATTTGAAATTTAATTAATTATTTTTTTTTCTAAAAAAGTTGTTTTTAATATTTTAGTTTAAAGGGGCTTATTTATTTTTAGACAATTTTTTTTTAAGATTTAATTGAATCAAGAGGGATTTTTTTTTAAGCAAATATTTACAATAGTTTTTTTTTTCATAAAGTAATTTTTTTATTGCAATCATGTCAACTTTAATTCCTAAGATTAAATTAACTAGTTCTAACTATCATTCTTGGAAAACTCACATTTCTTTCATTTTTTGATTTAAACATCTTTTGGATGTTGCAATGGATCCTAAATCTAAACCAGGTTCATCTGCATCCAAAGATGAAATTGAAAAATGGAATCTTAAAAATGAGGAAGCCCTTGGCCTCATAGGTATCTCCATGTCACTCGAACTTTATGTTCATATTGGGACATGTACAACTACCTATGAAGCATGGGACAAACTCAAAACAATTTATGATAGTACAAATCAATTAAGAAAAATTCAAATTCAAGATCAAGTTGAAGATTTGAGGTATTCTGATTTTAAATTTATGGATGATTTTTTATTGAAATTTAATGTTTTAAATAGTCAATTGGATGGTTTAGGAGTTAAATTAGATAATCTTAGATTAATTCATCTTATTCTTAAAAAGTATCTTCCTATACAATTTCAGCAATTCATTACTAATATTCATGCTCAATTAGCTATTCCTTCTTTAGCTACTCAATTAACTTATAATATTTTTCGTGATTTATTAAGACAAGAAGAGGCTAAGTTAATTCAGTTTGGTACTCTTAAGTCTAATGAACATGCTTTCTTGTCTAAGCATAAGCAAAATTTTAAACCTCATTCTAAACAACAACATTATAATTCCAAACCTCATTATAATAATGGCAATGATCCTAGAGAGTTTAACTCTTCTAAGAGACCACATTGCACTTATTGTAATAAGGATGGTCATTGGCAAAATATTTGTTTTAAAATGAAAATTGAGAAAAATCCTATGAATCAAAATAATCAACAATTTCATAACAATGGTGATCAATCTAGATGTGCTTTTACATGTAGTTAGAATGTTTCTAAACCTTTTTGAATGGGTTATTGATTTAGGTGCATCTCATCATGTTGCTTCACATAATTTTTTTTTAAATAACTTCACAAGTACTTTATTATTGGACTTGATCAACCCAATAATAGTGTACTTGTTTTACTCAATTATATTTGGAATATGAAAAGGGGATATTCATGTAGTCATGAATGCATGAATATCGTCTTAAATGACTTATTTATACTTAATAATACTTCACTTCATAATATGCAATTCCCATTATTCCATCATAATTTTTATTTATTTTTAATATTAATTTTCATAACTTAAGGTGGCTTGATTTGTGGCTTTTCATCTATTACAATATTTAAAACAAATCTAGTGTTTCCTTCTCAACTACAATTATGTTGTTTTGAAAAAGGGAATTTGATATTTTATTGTGTCTCATTAATCTGATATTGTGCATTATTGGTCAATTTGTCTTTTTGATGGATTTATTTCATCTATATATTTTTTGAAAATTAAAAGCTCATTGGAGTATTTGCCTTCTTGATGGATTTATTCCATCTATATATGTTTTGCAAGTTAATCACTTTATCAAGTCTCAATGGAGCCTTTACATATATTTTTTGTGCTAGTCACATTTGCAGTAATGTTGCATAGGGAGCCCTATCTATAATGAATCATATATTTTATCAAGTCTCATTGGAGTTTTTTTTGGGACCCATGGAAAATATTTCCATCCACTTTGATGGTATGCACTTATTTTTTTTATGAACTTAGATCTATTTTCTAAATTGATGGGGATCAAGTTCTTGAAACCTTTATGTTTCATTATTTTATTGAAGGCAATATGGTTTTTTTAAAACCATCTTTAGGACTAATTTTCAAAGTCCTTTATTATTAATCTTGACACAATTTCCCTTTACATTACAACAAATGATGTAGTGAGAGGAAACCTAGAACTATTATTGCTATGTCTAGATATATTGACATTTTATAATTTGGGCTATGCTTTCTTTCTATCTCATGGTTTCATTAGAAGTAAAAATGGTCCAAATTTATATATTAAACATAGTGAAAATGATATTGTGATTATTATTTTAATGATTTAATTATCACTTCTAGTTCTAACTTTTTGATTAGTGATGTTAAGCCTCAACTCAATCAACAATTTCAAATGAGTCATTTGGGCCTATTACATTATTTTGGGTATGCAAATTTGGAAAACACCTAAAGTGTTGGATTGGTTTCTAGCTTTATGTCTAAACCATAACAAACTCATTTTAAAGTTGCAAAAAGAATCTTGGTCTCTTTTATGATGCAAATTATGATTTTTCTTTAAAAGGTTATACTAATTCAGGGTTAGAAGGTGATCCCAATAATGGGAGATCCACTTGTGGTTATTGTTTCTTTTTTGGATCAGGTGCAATCTCATGGAATAGTAAGAAACAACAATCTACTTCTCTTTGTTCTACATAAGCTGAATATAAAGGTTGTACAAATGCATCTAAAGAGGAATTATGGTTAAGAAGATTACTTGAAGACTTGGGTCTACCTCAAAAGGATCCTACTCCTTTGTATTATGATAATCAAAATGCTATTGCTTTGGAAAAGAATCCAATTTTTCATGCAAGGACCAAGCACATTGCTCTTCAACATCACTTCATTAGAGAGCATATTGAAGACAAGAAAATTTCTCTTTTGTATTGTAAAAGTGAAGATCAAGTTGCAGATATTCTCACCTAAGCTGTTTGTAAAGATAAATTTCTCTTTCATTGTAAAAATTTTGGTTTACAACCCATTGAAGGGTTTGATGTAACCTCCCCAAGTAAAGCTTAAGGGGGGATGTTAGAATATTAATCTTTACTTCGTAAAGGTTATTCTTTAATTGTAATTATTTATTAACTTGTAGGAATATTCCAAAGGAATCCCTACAAGTCTTTTTTCTTTTTTGTCATCTCACACATGTGTGAGGATGGCTTATTTTTTAATTCCTTTATTAAGGAATATTTGTAACCACCCCCTTAAGAGGTTACACTTTGCACACACATAGATGAATGGTGGCATTCATTGAGTTGGGAGTTACATTCTAACTCCTTCTCACCTCTACAAGTATTGACGTGCCTCTCCTCTCATTCTTCAAGACTCATGCAAGCAAGCTAAGGCTGGAAGTATTATTCTTTAGGTTGGGGGAATTCTTGTGTCTCTCTCTACTTGGTTCTCTTTGTATTATTCTTTAGGCATTTTGCCTCCATTCATAATATTGGGGTTTTTTCTTGTTTTTTCCCCTTAACAAATTCTGGTGTCTCTCTTGCTTTGGTGGTACTTGGTTTGGCTACTTCAATTTATTTGGTAATCTCTTTCCTTCAAACAATTTCTCTTTATTAGTACTTTCCATTGCTCTTTTCTATTTCCTTTTAGATAGAAAGAATAAATAGAGATCATCTTCAATTGATGATGTGAGAGGTTATTAACGAGATAATACAGTGCAAAAATGTTATAGCCAAATATTAAGCAAACAAAGCATAGAAAAATAACATCATAATTTGAGTAATTGAAGAATATATTAGGCTCAAGCTCACTTGGAGAGCAATACAAAGAATTTCAAAAGAGTGCATACATCAAGTATTAAGAGCTTTTCGAGAATATCATCTAAAGAATGAAGGAAAAATCCAGGAGCCTGAGTTATAAGCGAAAAGAGAAAGAACCGGATACTAGAAATATCATGAATTTTATTTTGGTATCAATTTTAAATCTACAAGTTGATCCCGGTCCCGGTAGATGTTCCTCATTCTAGTATTTTAAAAGAAATTTGGTAGCCTTGATTGATACAAAGTGTCCGTGTTGAAGTATGAAGAGAAGTGTTGCTATGGATGACGTGAAAGCCTTCCCTATTCTAGAATGTTCTTGATGATAGTTGGAAGATGCTATGTGACACATTTTAATTTGTTGTTTCTGATTCATTGGATAAAATTTTAAGTTAAAATTTTGGGGCCTTGTTTCTATAAAAGGCCATCTCCTCCCACTTTTTTATTTTAAGTTTAGAATTTGTGGATGTTGGAGGAGCATAAAAAAATTTAAGTGTTTTTCTTTTTTCCTGTTTTCTTAACCATTCCGGCCTAAAACTTTGTATGCACATAGACATTAATTGATATCAGAACTTTATGGATAGCTACCTATCTCAGTATATTTTGTAGGTAGTTTTGTAAGTTTAGTCAAGAAAGACTGTATGCTAAACCATTTAAGGGTGCACACAGAACCTACTTTGTGTCCATAAACAAAACCCTCTCTTTAAAAGCTTGCACCATTTTATACGTAGCTGTGAAGCAATCTAGTGAAATATAAAGTGGTTTGCTATGGTTTAATTAATTCTTTGGGGCATCAATGGAGAATAACCGCGAGAAACATTTCTTTTTCAGTATTTTTAATACTTTGTTTTAGAATAGATTTTTAATAATTGAAAATGTTCCAAAAAATATAAATGAATGGAAATTTTTTTGTTGAAAATCTTTAATTTTCCAAGAAGTTGTTGAATGCTTAATGCTAAATCTACTTAAGTGATAGAAAAAAATTTGTGATGTTCATGAAATATTATGTTGAATCTTTTGATTTCATGATGTTATTTGTTGAATGAAGTGAAATTTCATGTGAAATATTTTTAATTATTAGGAAAGCTCGAAATAACCATAGTCCCTTTGAGATTAACAACAAATATCACATCTTTACCTAAGAGCGACCCTAGAGCAACCATGACCTAGTTATCGGAGACTTGGAATTGAACGAAAACCAACTTTTGTCCTATGAATGCAGAATTTCCCTTTAGGTTCTTTGTTCCATATCTTTCAAGAAGGATAGGCTCTTCACGGTCTTGTATGTGGATATTTTATTCAACCTATTTACTACGAGTAAAACTATTTTCAACAGGAACTAGAACTAGAAGGAGGGCCTATTGTCATTATTTTTAGTTTTTTTAGGGTTTAAACTAGATTTCTGTAGAACTACTAGATATCGGTCTAGTGATCCTCAAGTGACCTTAGTCGAGCTTAATGGTCGAACATCATCTAGACCTCAAAAGTCTGGAGGTTTATGTGCAATTCCAAAGATTGCAACCATTGTTCCACCATCACCTCCTATAGTGATGGCATTCTTTAATGTGGAGTCACCAATTTAATTTTTCATATACAACGATTTACCAAAAAATCCTGACAAGTTGTGTTCTAAATATTATTTTCATAAAGATGTTGAAGAAAATATTAGTATATTCAAAGATACATGCTTTCGAGCAAGAATCCAACATGAAGATTTTGTGTGTTAGTTGTTCCCATATAATTTGAGTGATGAAGTTTACCAATGGTATATCAACTTACCTCATAATTCTATCAGTTCATGGAAAGACATGTAAACTCAATTTTTAGCCAGGTTTAGAACACCGACTGATCCTTCTTTGTTATATCATCAATTTTCTCAAATCAAAAGGTTCGAAGGCAAACCTATAACCACTTTTAATGAAAATTTTCAAGAGGCTTATTCTAGGTTACAAGCACCTTATGTAGTGGATAATTTGTCTACTATCACAGTTTAGTATACAACAATAGATCCTTTAACTGCTATGTTTGTGAAGCAAAGAGAAAATCCTACCACTCCTTTACCAGAAGCCTATGTTGAAGCCATAAGTGTAAATTTAGAAATGAAACATCTTGGAAATGGATCATCTGTGAATGGAGGAAACAAATTGAATATTTTCCCTACCCCAAATGTAAATGAAGTCCCTATGTGTCATCCTATGGCTCCTAATGTTTATCCTACAATGGTCTAGAATGGGACATTTCCTCAAAGTACTTTCTTTCAACTAGGAAATAGTCAAGTTTTAGTCCCTAACCCTGGTCCAGCTATCACATAGTTGCATCCTAATGAAAATTCTTTTTTCTCACAAACTCAAGAAAATCAAAATCTCAAAATTTCTAAGGAAAAGGAAGACATGAAAGAAGTTACAAATCAACTCAAAAGATTAACCACAGAGGTTACATAGTTATGGAACCAAAATTTCTATACTCAAAATAATAATCAGAATTCACAAAATAGAGTGTATAATTCTCCTAGGCCAACTAGACCCTAGAATACATGCCCTAATAAAAAGGGGGTATCAATTCCTTTAGATAATCTTGATTCAAATGATGAAAAGTACACATCAAAAGTGAACTTAGCTAACCTTGCAATCAATAATTGGTGTAGAATTCACAATTTAAAATTGCTTCAAACATTTTCCTTGCTGCTACTCATTACAATAAGCATTGTGATTCTCATCCTCCAAAAGGAAATGAATTAGTTCTAGTAGGATATGACACTACTTTAGTGTTGGAAAGTTATGAATGCTTCAAATTACCTATTTCTATCACAAGTCATGCTCATGAATATGAAGGTGATAATTTGACTATTACTTTGGAAACATATACTTTTCCCTATCAAGACGAAAATGAGCCTTAAGAAATGGATGAAATACATGCCTTCCAATAGTATTAGAAAGTACATTATTACAACACGAGGAACAACGTTAACAGTGTAAGTAAATTCAACAGTCCTTTAACAACATACAACCCACCTAATAACTTCAACACTCCACCTAATGACAAATCAAGTAATAATCCTGGGTTACCCAAAGTGACCTCTCATTATAATTCATCAAATGTTTCAAAAGGTGAAAAGATAGACTCCACTGATCAGAACAACTTGACTAAATATTTAGCAGAAGAAATTAAGAAGGTAAAGATTAGCCTTTCTCTATCATGATTGCTTAAGACACCTATTATCAAGAAAGCTTTCTTAAACACTTTACAATATTTTCCTAAAGAAGGAAAATTCAAGGACATTCAAGTGAAAAATAGTCTGGCTAAAGAAAAAGATAAAAACATCATTCCCATAGCGGATGCACAAGTAGCCTTTTACAAAGGAAAATTAGAGTCCCCACCATTTTTGATCACTTTGATAATATTTGGTAAGAATCTTCATACCTACTTAGTAGACTTTGGAGCATCTACTAACGTGATGTCGTTATCCATATGTCAAACATTAGGGTTAACCCCTACAAATTCTTTAAATAAATTCACTCAACTTGACAAGACAAAGGTAAATGTAGCAAGAGAGTTGACTAATATTCACATGCAATTGGCTTCTAATCCCAAAATCCAATATTAAATTGACATTCAAGTTGTGGAGATACTTGATACTTATGGTATGTTTCTAAGTAGAGATTGGTCTAAAACATTGAATGGATATATGGTTACTGATTTCTCACACATGTGGTTACCATGGAAAGGAGTTCCTAATAAAATTTTAATTGAAAGTGAACCACACATGAAGTACATGATCATAGATTATAATCAGAAAAATAAAGTTCTATATGTCGATGTAGAACCAGGAGTTTACAAAATACGAAGTTTGGGAGTTAAAATTGACAAATTTTTCACTTGTGATGATAAGAAATGTATTGTACTAACTCCTAGAATAGATGTTTTAATTGAATCAGATTATGATTCTTCTGAAGCAAAGCATACTCCTTTTGATAAAACAGTTATATGATATGTTGGAGATAATCCGCGTGATTGAGAATCAATATTTTCTATAACATGATAACGTCAAAAGAACTATACCAGAAACATGTAGAAACAAAGATCAAAACATATAGACTGAAAATATTTATACAATGATATCAAAAAATGGTAAAAATTGGCTATAGATGATCAAGCCAAGATTCTTAATTTTGACAGATCAAAATCAAAACAAGGAATTGGAATTGGAGTTGAACTCATCAACCCCCAAGGTAAGCCTTTTCTTGTTGCATATCGATTGCAATTTTAATGTACTAACAATGTAGTAGAATATGAATCCCTTATGCATGGCTTGATCCTGGAAATCAAGAAGAAAGTGACAATCCTTAAAGTGTTTGGTGATTCAGAATTGATAGTTAAACAAGTTAGAAAGCAATATATTGGTCACTATGAAATATTATCCAATTATCGACACAGAGTATGGGATTTAATTGAAGAATTTGATGCATTCAATATTACTCATATCCCTAGAAGATTCAATAAGAGAGCTGATGCTCTAGCTACTGCTACTAGTACTCTAGAAACTTTAGAGACTTTAGATCTAAAAAGATTCATGGTTGAACTGGTACAATTACCTTTGATTCCTAATAATGTCACTAACCTAAAAGTATTCAAAAATGATCGACATATATTGGAATTCATTACTAATTCTGGTATTTTTGAAGCACAAATAATCAAAGAGATAGATCACCTTGATGGAGAAGTTCAGGATGAAGAATTGACTCAAGCTAGAGATAATAATATTTTGAAAGGAATAATTAAGTTAAGACGATTGTTCGATATTGACCAGATAGTCAAAAAAAAAATATTTACCTCAAAGTGACAGTGGACTATTTGAGTTATACAATTTGCATACTGAAGAAGATCCTAAAAATGTACTCATAGGGAAGGTTTATATTGAAGAAGAGAAAAGAAATATTACTCAGACACTTAAAGATTACTGGAAATTCATAGCATGGACATATGAATACTTGAAGACTTATGAAACTTCCATTTTTACACATACTATACCATTGAAACTTGATGCAAAACCTTTTCGATAGAAACATTGTCTAGTAAATGTACTATTAGAGCCTTTAATTCAAAAGGAAATTCAAAAATTGTTATCATCCAAGATAATTTTTCCTATCATACATTCTACTTGGGTGGAAAATCTAGTCCCCATAAGGAAGAAGAATGAAGATATACGATTGTGTGTAGATTTCTAGAATCTTAGTATGGTGTTTGAGAAAGAAAATTATCCACTACCCTCGCTGGAAGAAGTATTAAAGATAGTTAATGGTTCGCAAATGATGTCCTTTTTGGACAGATTTTTTGAATATAATCAAGTAATGGTAGCAAGGGAAGATCGCATGAAAACAACTTTCACCACGAAGTGGGGAACTTTCACTTCTAGAATGATGTCATTTGGATTGATAAATGTTGGAGCTACATTCCAAAGAGCTATGGACTATGCTTTTTGAGAATTAATAGGAAAATGTATCATTATTTACATGGACGACCTTACATTATTTTTGAAAGACAGAAGAGATCACATTCGAGATCTTAGAGCAATACTACAGAAATGTGAAACTTATGGAGTTTCAATAAATCCTAAAAACTGTATTTTTGAGGTGACTGAAGGAATGTTACTGGGACATATCATTTCTGAACATGGTATTTCAATCGATCTAGACAGAGTGAATGCATTACTCAACTTACAGCTCCCATGAAGTAGAAAAGAATTGACGTCATATTTTGGTAAGATCAATTCTGTTCAAAAATTTATTACAAGATTTGTTGAAATAGTGAAGCCACTCAATGATATGTTAAAGAAAGATTCCAAAATAGAGTGGACGAATGAAGCTAAAATTTCCTTCGAGACTATAAAGACTGCAATCACAGAAGAACTAGTATTGGTAACACTAGATTATGTTAAACCTTTTTATATTTACTCATTTTCTTTTGGTCACACTTGTGCAATAGTATTAACACAAAAAGGAGAAAATAAAGAAGAAAAACCAATTGCATTTATGAGTGCTTTGTTCAAGGAAGCAGAATTGAGATGCACAGATATTGAGAAACATGCCTTTGCTTTGGTCAAAGACGTACACAAGTTTAGACATTACATTCATAGAAGTATAGTCGAATCCATTGTCCCAGATTCGGCTATTAAAATTTTGTTAACATAGAGTGAGCTCAGACAAAAGGGAGCTAAATGGGTCACTATTTTACAAGAATATGATTTAGACAGCATAACCATAAGGTTGTTCCATGGACAAGCTTTGGTTAAATCTATTGTAGAAATAGATCCAAAACATATCAAGCCAACAATACACATTGGATGAAAAGGATCAAGAAGATTGGTATCCAGACATTTGGCATTATTTGGTCAATCATACTTTTCCTGACCATATGCAAAATAATCAAAGGAGAGACCTCGAGATAAAATCACAGAGTTGCATGATTAAGGGAGGATCTCTTTTCAAAAGAAATCATGAAGGAATCTATTTAAGATGTTTAAATAGAACAGAAGTTGATAAAGTGTTGTAGGAATAACATGATAAATTTGGAATAGCTCATGGAGCACCTCTAGCTAATGCACACCTCATTTTGAGAGTAGGCTACTACTAGCCCATGATTTTTAAAGATACTTATGAACATATCAAACATTTTTATACATGTCAAACAACATGAAATAAAGGAATCTTGATTGAATGCTCAACTGCTACAGTTGGTGATGGAGATACGTACCTTTTCACAAGGGGGATTAGACTTTATTGGAACTATCAATCCTCCATCTTCCACTGGTCACATATTTATATTGACTGCTATAGACTATTGTACCGGATCAACATAACCATTCCCTAGAAATCAATGCACTATAGATGTGGACATCAAATTCTTGGAAGAAAACATTATCACTAGGTTTGGAACATCATATGCATTGGTATGTGATAATGGCCCTGCTTTTTCTTCATTGAAATTTTCTAACTGGTAATTTGAATATGGCATAACACTAAAATTCTCATCTAATTATTACCCACAGGGAAACAGAATAGCTAAATCATCAAATAAAAATTTGTTGGATATAATTAGAAAATTGATTGAAAAGAACCCTAGGGAATGCTAGTCTTTGTTAAAATTTTCCCTTTGGGTAGATCGTACTAGGATGAAAGTTGCATTAGGGAATTCTCTTTATCATTTATTATATGGGGTAGATCCTATACTACCAATAAACTTAAAAATCCCTACCTAGCAGTTTTCACAAGAATATACTGGATTAGATGATCAAAAAGAAGCTAGATTGTTGCAATTGATGCATTTAGATGAAAAATGTACTCAAGCTATAGATCATTTTTCTAAACATCAATCTATAGTGAAAAGATGGTTTAATAAGAAAGCTAGATTAAAGAATTTCATAATATCCGATTTAGTCCTATATTGGAACAAAGCTCATGAACGTAAAGGTGAACATGGTAAGTTTGACAAATTATGGATAGGCCCATACCAAATTTTTGAAATGTTGGGTGATAGTACTTATAGATTGAATTTTTTGATTTGAAAAGATATCCCATTGCCTATAAATGGGTAGTTCTTAAATCATTATTTCTAGTCATAACTAAATAGTTTTGTAAATAGTTTTTGTACATAGGTTTTTTTTTTTTTATAGATGGTTTTGCTTATTTATTTATTTTTCTTTTTTTTTGGGTGTCGTTTCGTTTGACTTTACATTAATTGGAAACCTTTGAAGGTCAACAAGTCAATAGAATTTCAACTCCAAAACTTTAATCTATATTCTGACTGGAAGTAGTTTTCCATTTATAAATTGTTTGAAAATTGTTCAATTTTATATACTCTGATTAGCATGAATCATTCAGTTGATGTTAAGCTACAAATGAATACATTTAAAATAATTCTACTGAATTTTGGGATAGCAGTTGTTTGCATTAATTGAAAATTCAAAAGACTACCTTTACTACCACTGTAATTCCCAACCTAATAGTGGGCTTCATTGCTTATAAGTTGATACAAGAGTTATCATTGCAATATCAAAAGCAAAAAATGAGCTATCATTGCTAAAAAAAAAAAATCAACTCATTAGGCCATCCAAATAACTCTATCGAGGCTATGGACACCTGACCAACAGTAGAGCTATGTTTGGGGGGAATTATGGAGATAACCTTGTTAGGGCTATGGACACTTGACTAGCAACAAGGCTCTATCCTTGGTTGGCTTAAAAGGAATTTTCATATTATGTAGGTTAATGCAAACAGTTTCTATTTCTCAGTTTACTGTAGCAAAAATAACCAATTACACACATGTGAGTTCAGTAATACTTAATTTTGCATTCTAACCAAAGTAAAATTTGAATGTGGAATGAGGATCCCATGATTTAGAATTAGAATACTAAAGAAAGTTGGAACATTGATGTTAGATCTGGAATTGACTTTCTATTGTTTTGTTTTGTTTGTTGGTTGGTAGTTGTTGTGTGGTCTCACAACACACCCCATTTTTCCCTTGGAAAAATGTGGACCCCCCTCCTTTTTTCTTTTCTTTTCCTTTCCCTTTTATGTTTTCGCTCACTTTAGCGTTGCTTTGATGCTCGGTCGGTTGCTAATTTCCTCTCATTTTCACTTGGCCTCTTTATTGGCATATCCTTTTGTTTCCTAGTTTTTGTGTTTCAGTATGCTCTTAATATTTATTCTATTACTAGAAACCGGAATTAAAAAGTCCTACATTTGAGCCAAAAGAATTTGTATCTTCATAAGATTCTAGCTCTACCCAGTATTTCATTGATCACAATTTTAATCTCAGTAATTTTCTATTTTACCAGAGTCTAGTATTTTACTATTTCTTTCTTTTGCTAAAGTCAAGAACTGGGGAGTCTACTTTGAAACTATGTTAAATTTATCTTTTAGAATCCATTTCCAGTCTTTCCTTTCATTCCAGTTTTCTCTTTCCTCAAAAGGTATTTCTTGGATCCCAGTGTTGTTTACTCCTTTCAGAAGCAATATTAGAAAGCTTTAATCCCAATGATCACCAACCAATCACATATCTTTAATGATATATATACCTTGCAAGGAATCAACATGACATCTGATTGCCAGGTATAGTCACCGCACTATCTTTCTTCTCAAATAACCAGCCAATGTAGAAATCTAGGTGTTTGTGATTTGGACCATAATCCATAATGATTGCACCTTTATTCTAGGAATTAATGTGAAATAATAGGTAATTAATGAAGGTGGAAAACTATCTATGTACTTGGTACCACCTCAAGTATGCAATTGGTTTTACAACACTCCACTTCATTTCATATTGCAAATTTGTTAAGGACATTGAAATAATGAAATGGCATTGGCGCGTAAAGAGAGGTAAAATTTTGAGAAAATAAGATGTAACTACCAAGGGTTTTCAAGTTGCATTCTAAAGAATCACCATTATTAACTAGAATTAGGTATGTTTCGAATAACTGATGCTTTGTTAATAGTTTCTCAGGCTAAAAATTTTGATAATGGTATTTCCCATTCTAAAATTAAAATGTTAATTATTGTCTGAGTTGATAAATTTAATCAAAAATGAATTGAAAATTTTATGAAACATAATTTTTGGTTAAATCTAACCCTAACTCACACACAAGACACATATTCTAAAAATTACAAAGCACAATATATACAAAATGAGTACTTATAACGCAAGGGCAGAAGATGAATTCAAGTATTGCAATTCACAAGCCATACCCATCAAAATAGTAGTTATAGACACCGACATGGTGTGGTCTTCTTACATTCAAATATGTTCACGGCTATTACAAGTGAATGCTTCTGAATGTACCAAGAGTGTTGTGGAAAATGGGTTACTTCCTGTAGGAGGGTCTCCACCAGCAATGGAAGCTCCTGCATTAGTTATGTAATGTATAAATCATTACAACCCTGCCAAGAGGTTTATTGAGAAAGAAGGGAGAATTTATTGTAGACCTATCATAGAAAGGAATCATATACACATTTGGTCTAGCCATTTACACACAGATGTTCAATGTCAACCTAAAGGAAAAAACCAAGACATATCAGAGTGTTGAAGAGCGTATTAGAGAAATTATGAGCACCCAATGGTGTTAACAACCAATTACACAATAGATAAAGGTAATTTCTAGGTCTATGTTTAAACAATAAATACAAGACATTATAAATTTGCTAAGGAGAGTCGTTGGTTTAAGAGATGCAAGAAAATTAGAACCCTGGATGTTCATGATAATATCCCACATGATAGAGGTTCCTATGTAGTTGCATTGGGGAAAATTGATCAGTGACAAACTACATGAACAAATGACTACATTCCCTAAAACCAGATGCTTCTACATGTCATCATATGTTATTTTCTCATGTACTATGAGAGCCAGTAAACAAGGGTTGAAACAGATTGGTACTTTGGGCACAAAAGTTGGCAATAGTTTGATATATGCACATCTACCCTAGATCACCATTCATGGGTATAAAGATGATTATAGGAAAGTTAATGATTTATTCTCCATGAAATTGGTGAGAACAATGGAAGGTGATAAAGCTAAGATATTCTCCCTAGAAGCACAAAGTGTCATTCGACCAATGGGAGGCTGGTAGATATAGTTCCCAACTTACGCCTACATTAGGGTGGAGGGATTTGATGGACACCCATTCATGTTGCCCAGGTATCCTACAAATAATTTTTTTTTATTATAATTAGTGAGATGGTTAAAACCATCTCAAGCTTTTTATAGCCATGCTCGTAAAAAGGCCTCTTTCAAATTTTCTATTACAATAGGAAATTTTAAGTGCAGTGCAATTAGAGTGACTAATTTGTGTGAAGAACTAAAGAACTTCCATTTTGAAGAGGTCTCACTCTAGAGAGTCTATTATGATATTGAAGGAAATATTACTAAACATATAGCTAGTATTTGTGCTCATGTGCCTCATTTAGAAGATTATTGGCTTAACTGTGAAGACGAGCTCGTGGTAAGAAGAAGAAAATATGAAAGAATGAATTTAAGATTTTCTCGGATGCTCAAGCTTTCTGACATCCCATAACAAATGGAAGAAGATGATGGTCAGGTGCTAAATCAATTTTACAATGATGATAGGGTATATGATGAACCCTTTCCAAATATAGGTGTTGATGATGAAGATATGACATCAATTGATGAGTTCACTAGACCAGTTTTAAGGTATACTCAGTACTAGATTCATGAATTTTGCAAAGCATTGAGGGAAAGAGGAATTGAACCCATATTCTCAGAAGATAAAAGAAGGAAATAAAGAGATGAAACTACTTTTGAAAGTGGAGAGCCTACCAAGAAGAAAAGAAAGACTAGTAAGGAGACTCCAGGTATTAGAATTGAAGAAAGAACCCCTAAAACTACAAGACAAGAAGTTCCTATAAAACCAACTGATAAACAAAAATATGCAAACATAGTTAAAGGTAAATCAAAAGTAAGACCTAAAGGTGTATCTTCTTCTATAGCTAAACCAAGAACAAGAGTAATTATTGATGAAGGAACAAGAGCAACAAAGAATTATGGTGCACAAACCAGGTCTGCATCTCAAAGGGTTGCAATATTATTTACCTCTCCTCCTTCTATTAATATGGCTAATATGAAACAAGCACTGGGAGGGACTCCTATAGCTTTAAAGGAAATTTTTGAAGAAGATGAAGCTATAATTAAAGAATAGATGGAAAAATGGGGTGCTATGTGGGAGAAAGTGAAAGAAAAGAAGTCTAAAGACAAACCCATGGTACACCCAGTGATAGAATAAATTCAAGATACAAGCTCTAACCCCATAAATGTTGAAGAAGAAGAGTTTATTCAAGGAACGCTCACCTTAGAGGTAGGAAATCCTAGCATACTTGAAATGGAAACAATGGAGACTGCACAACATAATCCTATTGATCAAAGAATTGTTGAAGATACTCTTGATTCCCAGCCTTCATTTAGGAATGACCAAAATGTTAATGAGAATTTGTAGGTCTTTGAAGAATTAGAGAAAGTTCATGCTAAAACTGAAATTGAAATTGAAATTCTAGAAGAAGAAGCTACAAAGTTCACAGAAGATGGAATTGAAAATAGAGAGGATCCCAATGTAGCTTTGAATGAGGAAGATAATGTTGAGAGAGATGAAATGGAAATTTTGAATAGACAAGAAAATACAAGTCTCCAAACAAAGGAGGTAGTGTCAAATCCTGCTAATCTCAAATCTATGTAAAATATCACTAAATAAATCCCCATTTCAAAATACGTGGCAAGTGAAATAGAAGTTCTTAAAACAAGTGGTAAACAGGGACAAAGAAATGTTATAAAGGTACAACAAGATGATGATACACCTGATTGGTTAATTAGGGAATTAGCTTCTCCAATGGAAGTGGAAGTACTACCTATGACTCTTAATAATTTTATACCTGTAGAGGAATGTAGATGCAAACATAACTATTCAGATAGCCACTCTAACAGGTGATAATGACATACATGAAATAATGCCTAAGGAGTATAAGATCACAAGTATTAATTCTGGACACTCATCTTGGTAGCAAGAATTAGAGGAAATAAAAGTAAATTTAAATGCTATTATTTCCAGAGTACAAAAATATAAATAGAAGAAAAGAGAATAGAAAGAATGGGTTGCTACCTTGAAACACTTTATTAAGTCATTAACTTTATTTGGTCAAGAACAAGTTGAACTTCCCCAACATTCGGTGTTGATGTCACAAGAACAAGTAGATGCAATTGTTGTAGTTCATGTCATAAAATGAACATGTTTGAAGAATGGATTAAATACTGGGTAAAGAAAGGAGAAGAATTTATTGCAAATGCAGTAAGAAAGTACAAGGAAGCATGCCATCATTCAGATAAATTGAAAATATTTGAAGATGAATGTAGATTTTTCTAGGAGGAGGTCATCGATGAAAGGTGAAACATTAAAATTCTCATGTAGTTAGATATCAAAGAGTTAATACAAAATAATGTAATATCAGGACATGAAATTTCATTGCTAGGAAAGCGAAAGAAATAGCTGAAATGGGAAGGTGACAAGTTAATACAATGTATTGAAGGATTTGAAAGAGTCATCATCGAGTGCATAAAATTGATTAGTGAAAATCAAGAATTTATTGAAATATTGGCACGTCAAGGTTTTGATCCCCAAACATTAGGACAAGAGGGAAAAGAAGCTAAAGCTTTCAAGGAATGGATAGAAATGATAAATAGAGATCTTGTTCAATTACTAACATGGGAGGTTATTGACGAGATAATATAGTGCATAAATGTTATAGCCAAATATGAAGCAAAAAAAGCACAAAAAACTGACATCATACTTTGAGTAACTAAAGAATATATTAGGCTCAAGCTCACTTGGAGAGCAATACGAAGAATTTCAAAAGAGTGCATAAATCAAGTATTAAGAGCTTACTAAGAATATCAGCTGAAGAAAGAAGGCAGAATCCTGGAGCCTGAGTTACAAGTGAAAAGAGAAAGAACTAGATATCAGATATCGAATACCAGAGACTGAAAATATGATAATTTGATTTTGGTTTCAATTTTAAATGTGTAGGTTGATTCTGGTCTTGGTATGTGTTCCTCATTCCGGTATTTTGGAAGGAATTTGGTAGCCTTGATTGATACAAAGTGTTCATTTTGAAGTATGAAGAGAAGTGTTGTTGCGGATGAAGTCAAAGCCTTGACTATTCTAGAATGTTCTTGATGACAGTTTGCAAATGCCACGTGACACATTTTAATTTTTGTTTCTAATTTTCTAGATAAAATTTTAATTTGAACTTCTAGGGCCTTGTTGCTATAAATGGCCATCTCCTCCCACTTTTTTATTTTAAGTTCAGAATTTGTGGATGTCATAGGAGCATAAACTTTTTTAAGCTTTTTTCTTTTTTCCTATTTTCTAAACCATTTCGGTGTAAAACTTTGTATGCACGTAGACATTAATTGATATCAAAGCTTTATGGATAGCTACCTATCTCAATATCTTTTGTAGCTAGTTTTGTGAGTTCGGTCGAACAAGAATGTATGTTGCATCGTTTAAGGGTGCATACAAAACCTACTCAGTGTCCATAAACAAAATCCTCTCTTTAAAAGCTTGCACCATTTTATACATAGTTGTGAAGCAATCTGGTGAAATATAAAGCGGTTTACTCTGTTTAATTAGTTCTTTGGGGCATCCATGGAGAATAATCGAGAGAAACTTTTATTTTTCAATATTTTTTATACTTTTTTTTGAATAGATGTTTAGTATTTGAAACTGTTCCAAAAAATATAAATGAAGGGAAAAAAAATGTTGAAAATCTTTTATTTTCCATGAAGTTGTTGAATGCTTAATGCTAAATCTACTTAAGTGATAGCAAATAATTTGTGATGTTCATGAAATATTATGTTGAATCTTTTGATTTCATGATGTTATTCGATGAATGAAGTGAAATTTCATGTGAAATTTTTGTAATTCTTAGCAAAGCTAGAAATAACCGTAGTCCCTTTGAGATTAACAATAAATATCACATCAATAATAGTACCAACAAAATAGATAATGTAATATGGTCATGTCATTCAAACATAGAGTGGAACAATGAGCGGGAATATGGAGCATGGGCAAGAAAAGTAGGATTTTGAATCTCTGAACAATGGAGCAGGCTGTGGAGCAGGATCTGAGGAATCCTAGGTAGAATCTACGCATGTTCTGAGTAAGGAGAAAGGTAAGGATGAATTAGATGAGGACACCGGAAACAAAGTTCAGGTGGACCCAAGAGGGAAGACAAATTTGGGGGGTTCCCCTGAAGGACAAAAGGGAAAAAAACCAATGAAGTGGTAGGGACCGTTGATACGAAAGGAGCAAAGCACAAACCTTGGTCTTCACTATTTGGTGTTAAACCAAATGGAAAATCGGTCTTTCCTCTTGTGCGTAATTTTTTTGACCCAGTGAAAGGTAAGTTTTCCATCTCTGTGCTTGATCCGATTATTGATCATAATATTGCTTTGATGGAAAAATTTCTAGTCGGTAAGTTTATGGGTCCTAGACCAAATGTTGAGGTGGTTAGGAAGTTTGTTAAAAATAAGTGGAGAATCAATGGTAAGGTCACAGTGGCTTCTCTTCCTAGAGGTTTCTTTGTCTTTGATTTCACCTACAAGGACATATTGGCTGTCAGGAGTAGTGGACCTTCGGTCATAGGAAAATCTTCCCTAGCCCTTAAGAAATGGACCTCTTGTATGGATCTATCTGATTCCATTTTTTAGAATGTTCCATTTTGGGTGAGACTCCTGAGTCTCCCTCTAGAATATTGGAATGAGGACGTTTTGAATGGCATTGCTAATTCTTTGGGAGAGCTTCTGTCTATTGATGCTATGACAACAGCTAGAAATTTGTTGGTGTTTGCATGAATCTATGTGGGAGTTTCAAAAAATGTTGACCTTCCTTCTTCAATAGATATCTAGTCTAAGTTGGGAACTTGGACACAAGCTATAGAGTTTGAGTCCATTCCCTTTGATTGCTTTAAGTGTAGAAAAATGGGGCATTGGGCTAAGAAATTCCCATTAAATGCTAGCAAAGACAAAGAAAATCTCCAGTCTAACCCTAAGAATGTTTGGAGAAAGAATCCTGAAGGGGAAGGGCAAGCGAGCAGTACCAATACCCTTAATGAGGAATCTGGTAGGAAATTTGAAGCTGAGAGGAATACCACAGAATCAATGGAAAAATAGAACCCAAGGAATCTAGTGTTCAAAAGAATCAACAAATAGGGGTAGAAAGTATTTCTAGTTCAAAGGAAGAAGGAGAAGAAATCTTGGAGAATGTTGGGGATGGTAAAAGGGATAAGGACTTTGTTTCTTCCACTCTTAATATTTTATCAGAAGGAAAAGATAATGGCGATCCTGGACTGGAGGATATTCCTATCAAGGTTTTCTCTCTAGATATTGGCATTCCTATCCTAACTACTACTTCTGTAGAATGTTTCCCTTTGAGTGACCCTCTTAAACTCTAGGAAAAAAAAAACTCTAGATTTTTTCAAGGACACCTTTGAGAATCTGAGCCAAAATATTGAACTTTCAAGTGACAATTTGAACTAGCTTAGGAATGGCCAGATGGATACTTTTCCCTAAGAGCAAAGAAGAATATATGATAAGGATTGGGAATCTGGGAGAGAGTTGGAGAGTCAAGAAGATACTGATTGGGAAGAATTCCTCTCTCTATCAAAGAAAAAGGAGAGAAGTAAACAACATAATACTCCAAGTAGTGTTGTTACCAGAACAAGAGCAATGGCGGATTGTGGTGCTACAAAGTATAGCCAAGGAAGGTTGATTAAAAGGTAGAGAGAGCATGAAATCTTTCAGGACATAGCGGATGGTGTTCAAAAGACCATTCCAGAGATTCTCCAATCCCCTGGTAAGATATGAAGATTATGTCTTAGAATATTAGAGGGCTTAATAGCCTTCATAATAGGGATGTTTTGCACACTTTTGTTAGGGATCATAAACCTAATATTCTTCTCATCCAAGAAACTAAAATGTCCAAAGATAAAGTGGAGAAGATTAAAATATTTCAGAACTATGGAATCCAAGGAAATGGTTCAGATTGTGCGGCAGGAGGAATTGCTACTTTTTGGAACTAGAACTTTATTAAAGGGGAACCTTTGTTGGAGAGCACTAATCATGTGGCTACTAAATTCACACATATTAGAGACAATTTTAGCTGGATTTAGTTGAATATCTATGCTCCTAATGGGAAAGGAGCCAAAAATATTTTTGGAACATTTGAGCTCTCTGCATTTCGTAGGATCTTTGATAATGACCACTGGGTTGTAATGGGAAACTTTAACACACCCCTTTTGAATGAAGATAAATTTGGAGGATCTCAGGTGAATTCAGAGAGTAAATCTAATCTTTTGGAATTCATCAACAACAAGGCATTGATTGATCTTGATTTGTAAGGAGCCATATATATTTGGTCAAATAGTCTAAGAATCGGTAAGGAATTGATTCAAGTAAGGTTAGATAGAACTTTAATTTCTAATCAGTGGCTTTTAAACTATTAATGTTCTCTTAAAGCTCTTTCTAGGGTGGGTTCTGATCACTTTCCTATAAGTTTTGCAGCAGACACTATAAAGGTGAAGAATAACTCTCCCTTTAGATTTGAAAGAATGTGGCTGTCCCATCCCCATATTTTTGAGGAAGTCAGGAAATGGTGGAATATTAATGTTTCATGTACTGCTATGTTCAAAATTGTTAAGAAACTGAGGGAAGTCAAACACAAATTAAGAAGCTAGAAAAAAGAGTCCTTTGGAACATCTTTGGCATTAAATCTGAACTTCAAATGGATCTTGTGAAGATCTAGGATAAAATTTAGAGGGAAGGATCCATTGAAAATAATAGGGCAAAAGAAAATAAGCTGGTGGTGAAATTGTATGATATTATTGCTATAGAGGAGGAGTTATGGAGGCAAAGATCTAGAGTGTTGTGGCTCTCACCTGGAGATAGAAACACTAGGTACTTCCATCTATCTACCTCAAAGCACAAGGCTTCCAATAGAATTTCTCACATAGAATTTAATGGCATGAGTTCTAAGGAAGAGGAAGACATCTAAAAGCAAATTGTCCTCTTCTTTAACAACCTTCTCTCGGCAGATGAGGAAGTCAACCATAAGGACCAAGATTTTCTATTAGAGGCTATCCCTAAGGTTGTTGGGATGGAAGATAATGATAATCTTGTTGTCATTCCCTCTAGGGAGGAAATTATGAAAGTTGTCTTTTCTTTTGAAGGAAACAAGGCCCCTAGCCCTGATGGGTTTCCTATGTTCTTTTTCCAATGGTTTTGGGAAATTGTTGAAAAGGATGTTGTGAATTCTATTAAGGAATTCTTTTGATCCAGAAGTCTTCTTAAAGAATTAAATGCTACTTTTGTGGTCCTTGTTTCCAAGAAAACTAGGGCTATGGAGTTTGAGGTGTTTAGGCCTATTAGTCTCTGCAACTCTTTCTATAAAATCATATCTAAGGTTTTGATGTCAAGGATCCTTACTATCCTTCCTTCGTTGATATCCCCTTAATAGAATGGTTTTGTTCTAGGAAGTCAAATCTTAGACTCTATAGTTATTGTCCATGAGAATATCCATTCACTTGTGGAATCTAAAACTGAATAGTTTATTTTTAAGCTAGATATATCCAAATCTTATGACTGTTTTGACTAGGATTTTGCATTCAAAATTCTTAGGGTGTTTGGTTTTAGCAGTAGAGTCATTTAGTTGGTGAATTAGTTGGTTACTACTATCTCCACCTCTATCATTGTGAATGGGTCTCCTTCAAGATTCTTTCAAAATTCAAGAGGCCTAAGATAGGGTGATCCTATCTCTCCTATTCTATTCATAATCATGGCTAAGAGCCTGGGTAGGAATCTTAAAAGTTTGATTGAACAAAGGTATCTTGTTGGTATTAGTCCTTCATCTACTAATTTTATTTTTTCTCATCAACAGTTTGTTGATGACACTATGCTAATGGGAAGATCTAAGGTGACTAAGGCTAAGATTTTGATAAAAACTTTGGACGTGTATGAGAAGGCAACTGGACAAATGGTCAACAGACAAAAGAGCTCCCTTTTTTTTCTTTAATACCACTGAGCATAGACAAGTCAAGATTGCAAGAATCATTGGTTTTAGAGTGGAATCCTTAACCTCTACTTATTTTGGACTACCACTATGCCTTAAACCTCCATATTGCTTTTGGTGTTTGCTGGTTGACAGGTTCAGAAAGAAGTTGGTAGGATGGCAAGGAGCTCTTCTGAGCCAAGCTAGAAAAATTCAACTCCTCAAAGCTTCTCTTCAAAATCTCCCAATTTATGCTTTAAGTCTTTTCAAAATTCCTGCTAAATATGCAGAGGCCATTGAAAAGATCCAAAAAAGATTCCTTTGGTCTGGTGTGGAGGAGAGAAAGAGGATGCATCTTATAGAATGGGATTTAGTTTGCAGACCAGAAACCTTGGGGGATTCAGGTCTTAGAAAAATTAGAATGATTAATAAGTCTCTTCTTCCTAAACACAAATATGGAGATCCTTCTCATCTGGTGGAGAATGGATAGATATTTTCAGAAGTAAATACATGACCAATTTTGTGTCCCTCAAAGCTTTGTTGGATTCTCCTATTCTACCCTGTGGTTCATCTTGCTAGAATGACATGATTGCTGGTAGAAAGATCTTGGAATTAGGGGTTGGATGGCACATTAGAAGTGGCAATCTAGCTAGGTTCTATGAGGACACATGGCTTTTTAAGGATCCCTTAATCAAAATTGAAAGATTTAACAGATGGGATAAGTTTTGCAAAGAAAATTTTGGAGAGTATGTTAAAGATTATTGGAATGAAGTAGATTGGGTGGATTTGAGTGTGGTTAGTTAGGAGTTGGCTCAACTTCAATCTTCCTTAAGGGTTGTTAGACTAGGACAGAATCAGCTGGATGGTCATCTTGTCTAGATGGACAACCCTTCAGATAACTACTCTATTTCTTTAGTTGTTTCTCTATTGTCCCTTTCTCAAGCCCCCCTCCTTTCTGGTCTAAAGCATGGATAAAACACTTGACTCCTAAAGTCAACATTTTATTTTGGATTTTTCTTCAAAAAAAGGTGCTAATGGTGGATAATCTTTGCAAACGGGGATTACAAATCCCAAACATATGCTACCTTTGCAAGTGTGAGGCAGAATCAATAAACCATTTGTTTCTCCACTGTTTGTTTGTTACTACAATTTGGGAAAAAAATTTAGCCCTCTGGAATATTTCTTGGGTGTTCCCCCTATACATTGAAGAGTTCTTTTCACAATGGAAAGCTCCATCTCAAAATCCTTTCATTCGAAATTTATGGGATTTTATTTTCCCTTTTGTTCTTTGAGGAGTGTGGAAAGAATGTAATAATAGACTTTTCAGGGATAAGGAGATGTCAGAAACTAATTTTTTGGAAAAAAAATTAGGCTTATAAAGGAAAACTTCAATGTTATTCCCAAAAAATCTCTTAATCTTGAAGTTGTGGTGTGCACTCCCTATGATCTAATGATAGCCAAGGATTGGAATATCAAAATGGATGTTTCTAAGGCATCCAAGCTAGCTAAGAAAAGTAAGGAGGGTGTGCACTAGACCTTTCCTCCAAATGGTTGGACTAAAGCCAAATTTGATGGCATTGCAAAGGGAAATACAGGGATGGCTAGAAGTGGAGGTGTGTTAAGAGACTCAAATGGTAATTTTATGGTGGTTGTGGCTATTTCCATAGGTCATCAAACCAACCATGTGGCGGAGGCTATAAGAGTTTTTCAAGTTTTAAATTTAGCACATAATCTAAATATAAAATATTTATAGCTTGAAGGGGACTCCAAAAACATCATTGACTATCTCTTAGGTAGGACCCCTCCCTCTTGGTCTATTAAGAATTGGATTGAATAAGAAAAATATATCTTAGACAAGTTTGATAAAGTTAATGTCTCCCACGTCTACAAATAAGCTAACAGCATGGTGGATTACTTTGTGAATGAGGGGGTTAAGAGGGGAGGTTTGAACACGTGGAAAATTTTAAGGGACTTGGGAGCTAAAGTCAGGGCCTTATTAGATTATGATGTTACACATGGGAAAAAGGAAAATATCTTTAATGATGATAGGGAAAAGGGCTAATTACATCAAAATCAAGATATTTGATCGGGTTGTGTAAAATAACTTAGTTGGTAAGAAAAAGCGGCATGCTTTGTGCATTCATTGGAATGGCTACATAAATTTGCAACAATTTTTTAGTGCTGGTAGAGAGTACAATGAGGTGCATATGAATATGGGGGGAGAGGAAAATAATCGAGCCTAATAGCTATGAAATGCACACAAGGAATGCTAAGGTATGGAAATAGGTTGTGAGAGGTGGTTTGGTTCCATTCTTGGAAAAAGTTCATGGGCCTAATCCTATGGCTACTGACTACTTTGAGAAGAACTGGAATAATGGAGAAATAATCCTCTTTGGGAGAAAGGTGAAACTGGATGAGAAAATCATGGGAGAGGTGACTAGAATTGCCACTAAGGGCATGAATTTTTATCGTGTCAGAAGGTTTTTAGATGAGGTGGTAATCAAATTCCCTAAGAAAGAAAAGGACAAAATGAAACTAGTCAAAGTTTCCAATAGTTATTTTGAAATTGACACCATCAAGGGGCTTTGGGGAAAGGTTCTTTGTGTCATAATGGAGTATATTACCTTGGATAGGAGGTTCACTAGAGTTTATGGTCATCATTTTGCTATCCTTAACCACTTTTTCCATAAGGTACATATTTCTCCACCTCATTATTATTTTTGTTTGTTGAGCAATAGCCTTGAGGACCACAAGAAAAATCCCTGGAGATACCCTATTCTTCATCCTAGTCTTATTAGGTTAATCTATGAACATTTTCAAAGCCCATCAGCTTTATCCAAATAGGTTTCCTCCATGGCATCTGAGGACTATGATACAGACAGTGGTGGTTCAGAGAATCATTCTAAGCCTAACCCAGGGAGAATTGTTGAAGCCCATCCATCCCCTATCCTATATAATAAGAGAACCCAACTTTATAAATCCTAGCTCATGAAAGCTAATCCTGAGATTTACTCTAGTTGCCTGACTCCTTTAAAGAATCCCACTCTCAAGGGTTCCCCTGCCAATGAGTTGGTTTCCTACTTGCGGACCTCTGGAGGACAAAACTGAGAACCCTGAAGTTAGTAGAAACTTTGTCTCTACCTCTCCTGCCTCTTTCAAAGGTGATGGTACCAGATTTCCCAGCTCCCCTAACCTGGATGATTTTGACCTCATTTTAGACTGGGATCAGTTTGGAGATATACTTTCCTTTGCTAGAAGTGGCGTTGGTGATATTTTTAGGGTTATGAAATGGGCCTATCAATAAATTAATGATCTTAATCTTAGAAATAGGGTTCTAAATAGAAAGTTGGAGGAACTAGAATTGAAGATGTCCACTTTGAGCAGTGAAGAAGGAAAATGAAAAAAGAACAATATTGGAATGGGAGATGATGACATTGAGGACAAGTATAAGACTCTAAAAGCTAAAATTATTAAAATAAAAAATAACATGAAAAATGTTGTGGAACAAAACCATAGAATGGCAAGGTACAATGCCATTATCATCAATGTGATGTCTGAAAAGTTTGAAAAGTTGCAATAGGGCTCACTAGTTGTTGATCTGGAAGAGGACAAGGATAAAAGCAAGAATGAGGACCAAGGAATATTGAAGAGGACCTATACCAACCTTAAGAGGAAAGTGCCTCCTACTACCCAAATGGTCTAAATCTTAAGGAGGGGGTTCAAGAAATGAATGACATGAAGACGAGACAGCATAAATTTTAAAGTCCCAAGTTTAGTCACTGCTGGTGTTTTGTCTAGTCGTTTTGGGTTTTTTCTGTGGCCCTTGCTAGCTTTTTTGGTGGTTGTGGCTTTGTATTTTTGTTGTACTCTCTACATCCTCTCTGTTTATGGGGTCTTTGATGATCTTTTCTTTTGTTTGTAAACTTTGTGGTTTCAGGTCCTTGTAAAACCCATTTTTTCCTCTTTCAAAAACAACAAATATCACATCATTACCTCAGAGAAACCCTAGTGCAACCATGACTTGGTTATCAAAGACTTTGGATTGAACGAAAGCCAATCTTTTTCCTATGAACGCAAAATTTCCCCTTAGGCTGTCTTTCTTCTATATCTTTCAAGAAGGATAGGCTCTTTGCGGTCTTGTCTATGGAGATTTTATTCAACCTATTTACTATGAGTAAAGCCATCATCAACGGACATCCTTCCTTATAACTTGGTTTATGGGTTGGTATATATTTCTTTAACAAATATTGAACTTCTTCATATCTAGTGGTTTAATTTCATCTTGTGGTATGTGCTCAAGTATAGAGGTAGAAATCTTGATTCTATGATGTGGAAACAATTGAACTCTATAATTGTGCCCATCTTCTATACTATATATAAAAGGTTCACAATTTTTTTTCTAGTGAATTATGGTTGAAGAAAAATTTAATTGAAATTAATTACTTTCTTATAACTAAATTATATATTTTTGCTTTGCCCCTTTCATAGTTTTGTACTTGGGGGAATACATCTTTGAAGTTTTCTCCTCCAATTTATGACATGATATTTTTTAGGAAAAATAGTTTTACGAGGTGAAGGTTATAGGTATTGCACAAAGATTCACCTTTAAAGGATTTCTTAATAAATATTCAAAATAAATTCCATTCCATCCCTAACCCACAAGGTATTTGATTTATGCCTTATTATTTACCATATGGTCTTTTAAGAAATCCTTTCTTATTTGTTTCCTATATTTCTTAGGCACCCTAGGATGCATTTCAATAAGGTCTTGGATAGGGTCTTGCTTAGACAACAATTTTAGGGATTTAAGGATAATTCAAACAGAGAAGTTTTACTTTATTGGAAATAGATGTTGATAATAATTTCTAATATGAAAATTCTTGGATACTATAAAAATTACTAACCATAGAGAAATCAAATGTAATATGCTTAAACCAAAGGATAAAATCATGTAAAAATTAGAAACTATCCTACCTCAATAAGGTGTTAGATGCTAGGTATTAAGTTTTCATCTATATCAAAATGAAAGATATATAAATTTAATAAAAGGATTTATTTATCAATGAAAATAATGGGAAATGAAGAGTTAAAAGTGACAAAGAGATTACACTTCCCACTAGAAATACCATTCTCTAGTAGCCAAGTTCCTAGTATCTCATAAGGAGAAACTGTATGAGTTAAATAATTAATAACTATGATCAATTGACCAACACCAAAATAAATTTATAGTATGTTAACTAACATAATTTCAATAAGAATTAAATAATTCTTTGTATGTGAAGATGAATGCAATGTTTAATGACCAAATCAACCTCTTATTGAATGAACGATATCGACAAGTTGATCACTTCTTTAATAATATTATAATTTAACCTATGTTCTATACAATCATACATCACTTTAAAATTAGAAAACAATAAGAATAATAACATAAAGATATTCATTTTAGGCCTGAATAGGTTTTAGTTAGGGTTTTACAAGGATTTAAGGAACATATACTTTGCAAGCTTATACTCAAGATTACAATCCCAATATATCAAGAAATTTTTTTGGCATATCATTTGCAAGAGGAAAAAAACAATATCATAGGTAAATAGGGCATACCTCAACAATATCCATCACATAATATGCATCAATAACATAAGGGAAGGCCTCACTAGGTTCATGTTTCACTATCATATAACATAAGAGAAGCATGATTAATGTGAAACTCATGTAAAATAACATGAGTGAACCTAAATAAATGAATTAATAGTAATCATATCTATAAATGAGTTAAAAATATATATATAAGAAAACCCTTCCTAAAACTATATCATCTTCCATACCATAAAAAATTAGAATTATATAAGAATTACTCATATATCTAAAAAATATAAGAATACATCATAATTAGTAAGGAAGGTATGCATGTCAGCTAGTGAAATTGACCTTTGAGGATCCATGACGATAGATAATCCAAGTGTGGGGGTTGAGATTAGACTCATATGACAAAGATAAGGCCCAAACCCTAATCAATATGTGAAAATAAAATACTAATAAGGGTGGATCCAAACCCTATATAAATTTAAAGTGATTAAATAATTATATCTAAAGTCCCTAATAACAATCAAGGGTAATCCCTAGGTTGTGTTAAATACAAAAAATATAAACTTCTTTAAATAAATTATTTAAGCAAATAAAATAAATACAATATTTTATATAAATAAATAATCTAGAGATATAAGCTTGGATTGATAATAAAAATTACTAAAAATGAAATGTTGAAATAAATACAAAAATGAAACAAATTAATTGCATGAGTAATTGTTACTCCATTATAAACCTTAAAATTTGAATTTGTATTGTTTGAGTTCACTTTGCAATATAGAAGTGATTGCTATGAGTGTAGAATTGAATCAAAAGTGTGGAAATGAGCTTCTACCTCATAGATTAAATTTGACATAAATCTACAGTCTAAAACATATTCACCTTAAACCTTATTATCTAAATTTATCTAAGGGCATGTAATGCTTACAAACACCTCTAGGGAATTTGTTAGGTCATGATGATAAGGTTCTCCTCAACTATATTCCTAGATGGTTCAATTCAATGATAATGAATCAAGGTTGAGAATAACAACTAAGAATGTAATATCCCTCTATAATTATGATAATTTTCTAATGTAATTTATTTTTTGAAATTTTAATAGAGTTAGATTTTCTCTTTTATAACTTATAGATCATATGTGTGTGTGCATGCATACACGAGTGTATGTGTTGGATGCTTCATTTTCATTAGGGTTGGTCTTTAAATACATAGTCCTAATGCATAATTTATAAAATTTATAAGATTGTTTATTTATAATGATAAAAAAGAAAAGACTAATAGGATTTGAATTTTAAAATTTGGAGGATCAAATTTGCTAGTGAAAATTTGATATGGATTAGCTATGCATTATGATATTTAGAGATTGGGATAGATTTTAGGGGATGAACAATGTGAGCATTCAAGAATGGATGTCATCATTTAATTAATTTCATACAAAATAAATTATATTAAATATTATTAAATGTCTTAAAGACAAATTTATTACTATAAATCTAAAACATATGAGAAAACATCATAGATATGAAATTTTTACTATTACAACTACAAATAAAATATGCAAAATAAAACTATTCTATTTTTATAAAATGTATTTTATAAATAACAAACAATTGAATTTAATTATTAACTATTATTAAATTTAAAATTTGTTTTGAACTATTTAATTGCTTTCAATAATACATTATTGTTATAGGGATTACTTTTCTATAGAGAACTAGGTTTGACAATGGTATGTCATTTCCCTTCTTGATGTGGAGTAAAATTCTAAATAATGGATTCAAGGCTATTAAATCAAATAGGTCGACACACATACAATATATGAAATTGTCTATGCACCATACAAAATAGTTATTTGATCATATTTATTAATTAATTAAAAATAAAGATACAATACATTCTTTATTTTTAATTAATTAATAAATACGATCAAATGACCGTTTTGTATGCTCGTAGACATTACCATCTTCAATAAGATTTGCATATTCATTAAGCACAATAAAAAAATCGAGGGGCCCAAACTATAATTACTAACGTAATTAAGATATTAAATGTAAGAGACTACGTCAATCATTAAGTCGGTGGTGAAGTTATGTTAGAATCACATCCCACCTTCAACCGACCTAAACAATCATCAATATTTCTTGGTAAGAAAATGGACAACGGGCCTGTCGAAACGTTCCGTAAAGTCTCAAGAAACTGCCTATACAGCCGAATTGGGCATATGTCGACGTTCCGTATATCAAAATATGAGTATGACTGACTTCTTAAACAGCAACCAGATTTGCCACGATATGGGCAAAGTGTTCTGATATTGCACGGCAATTACCCTACTCTGGAACAGTTGGCAGAGAAGAAACATGAAAGCTGCAAATCAGTACCACAGCTCGCTGCTCATAGACCTCGTTAGGCCCATTTACGTGCAAGTTTCTTCTTTAGACGAAATGCACTCTTCTGTTTCATACACATATATATTACGCATTAAAGCGTATATCATATCATTCTCAAGAGATGGATATATCTTTCATTTTATTGATAAGGGCAATTCTTCTGTTGATTGCAGGCCCATGTGTATTTTCTGCAATAGTCCCTGCCTTGATATCGTTCGGAGATTCTACAATAGACGTGGGAAACAACAACCATCTTCTCACTTTAGCAAAGAGCAACCACCCTCCCTACGGAAGAGACTTTCCTGGTGGAAAGATAACTGGTCGATTTTCGAATGGATTCGTAGCCACAGACTACGTTGGTATGGCAAAGAATTTCGTTCCCATACTTGATTGGTTTTGGTATTTTCTTCTATTGTTCAATCACTACAAATTCAATGTGAATTTGACTTTGATTTTTCTCTTTCCAGCATCTATGCTTGGACTGGGCTCTGCAACGCTTGGTTATTTGAATCCGGAGGCTAAAGGAGATAATATTGTGAGGGGCGTGACATTTGCTTCTGCTGCATCTGGTTTCTACCATGGCACCGCCAAAATTTATGTTAGTAAATCATGAGTTTTATTACTCTGAGAAATCAATTTGCTTGAAAACTGATTACATTTAACCCTTGTGCAGAATGTCTTAAGCCTAGAAGATCAATTGAAACTCTACAGACAATACAGAGAAGATTTAGCCCGTGTGGTGGGAGCAGCAAATGCTACCAGAATTTTATCGGACGCAGTTTATTTCATAAGCACCGGCAGTAATGACTACCTTAACAACTACAACTTCAATATTTTTCTTCAAATCGAGTATAATCGCGGACAGTACAGAAACTATCTACTAAATCTTTTGGCTAATTTCATTCAGGCAATTTCTCCAAACAGTAACTTCTGTGTTTGTTAACTGAATGGAACTCCAAAATCAATATGAACTTCTACTTATTGTGTATTGAAATGCAGGAGCTTCGAAAGTTGGGTGTACGTAGAGTGGGGGTGTTGTCTCTTCCTCCGTTTGGCTGCTTACCTTCGCAAATAACTCTATATGGTCTCGGAAAGGAGACTTGTGTTAAAAAGCTTAACAAAGAGGCAATCATTTTTAACTCGAAAATGCTGAAATTACTGCAGAAATTGAACGGAACGGATGGCATGAGGTTTGCTTACGTAGACATTTTCACCCAAGTCTATGACGCTGCAAGATTCCCAGCAAAGTATGGTGAGATATGTCGCCATACTTTCTTTGGAGCTCCAATACAGTTTACCTTTTATTTGTTCTAACTGCATATTTTATATTGTTCTTGAATGAGAACAGGGTTTGTAGAAGGACGGAGAGGATGTTGTGGAACAGGGCGTCTAGTAGCATCGATTTTTTGTAATAAATGTAGTGTTGGCACATGTGCAAACGCTTCAAAGTATGTATTCTGGGACAGTTTCCATCCGTCAGACAGAATGAGCTTTCTTCTTGCAAAATCCCAGCTTCCCAAAGTTCTCGAACAATTGTTATGACAGATCTACTGTATTCCGCTTTGATTAAAATCTGAAATACTTTTGAAAAGTTGGCGGCAATTATCTGTATATTAATTTTCCTATCTGTTGGTTATATATTGTCACATTTAATACAGATGCATGCTAGAAATATTTCTGAAACTGTACAATCAATTAAAATTGTCGCGACTGAGTATGCTATGCTTCAAGAATGTATTAGGCTTTACCCTAAACAGTTAACCTTCATTGCTGTCAAGCTAAACAAGAATGGCCTCCTTAGCTTGGATTATGGTGTGACTCACACGAATGGACGTATGTTTAATTTCTTGCCCTGAGCAAAGTTATTGAAATCTGTGCATACTTTCAGCTTGCTAGCTTAAAGTTTATTGTTAGTTTGCAGAGAGCAACAATACGATTAAGCTAACAGTACGATTGTATCCAGTGACCAACGCATCCCAGACGTAACAGTATTTGTATTTTAATTAACGTGTCATTTTCTTAATTCCGTCCTTTTTTTCGTTTATTAGTTCTTTCTTCTATTGCAATTCGTTTTCCGTGTATTAGTTTGCCAGTCCTAATGAGATTAGTTCGAGTTCGATTTTCCTAGTTGTTATCTTGTCATATTAGTATCTTATGATATCAGATACGACTTTCTAACCAAACGTATCATATTGGTTAGATTCTTCAATATTATCTCTTACCATTATATAATTAAAATAATGGTTTATCCAATAATTGAAAGGTACAAATATTTATTGTTTTTTTTTTTTTTTGGGTTATGAGTTATTTGGTACATTATACGGTTGAGATGGTTGTAAATATGTATTATTTTTTAATAAGGGTAAAATAAGTTTTATAAAAAAACTTAAAATCTAGCACAACCAAATATTAGCAAATGTTTAGTTAATCAATAGCATAAAAAATAGTTTTAGAAGTCAAAGTTCATGATCATCCAAAAAGAAAGAAGAAACAAAAGAACACGTAGGCCCAAGACCCAATTACAACATTCTCAAGCCCTTAATGGCCACTAGCTCCTCATTATAGAAAATTTCATATTGACCATTGAATGACAACTTTAAGTGTTGTTTCTAACAATAGGTATACCTAGGCTTGCTCAAATCGATACACACAACTCCCAAAAACCTATTCTATAGATTTATGAGCTTATTTTTCCATATAACCACTCTCGTAACATACCCATTATATATATGGAAGTATATGTTGAACAACCATCAATACCCACCCTCAAGATTATAGCATGTGGTATGTCCATTATGCTTTTCATGTGATTGATGGCCATTGTATTTAATCCCTAATGCATAAAGTTACAATTTTATAGAGCCATTATGCTATTGTTCTCATTTTCTTATTGCCACTATATTATGTCATATAGCTAATTCATTTTTTCTATAAACGTGTATGAAATTTGTAATATAAATCTTAAAATTCTTTATTTTATATAATATTTTTTTATTACCATCAAATTATACACAAATAAAGTGTTAAGCATTCATGTTAAATCTTTCTATAATATTGCCTATGTTATAATACTCAATGTGTGCATTCAACTCAAACTTCACAACACTGAAATTTTATGTCCACCAATCTTACACATGTATAATGAAAATTTTCTTAGGGGATTCTCTTAGTAAAAGCAAAATGTGCAGTACTATTAAACACCCTTAATTTTATTTTAACCCTTCAATTTTATGATTTTGATACCCACTTCACATACACTATTATAAATAAAATTCATCTCTATTTTCACTAGGTATTATATGTACCTACTCTTCTTGTTATAATTTATATACCCTTATTATTTTTGCACTATAAATTAAGCAAACTAATAACACTATATTTGGCTCAAACCCAATATTGATTTCTATCCCGTACATTAAATCTTTAGCACATAAATCCCCAATGAAATATAAAAATATGTCATCTTACAAAAATATTTGATTTAAAAGAATTCATACATAAAAATCTACCTTGCTAAACCAACTCTAGCAATGAATCCCTTAACAAAATATATTTTAAATTTTATAATGCATAATAACTTAAATTATAGTGCAAGGGTTTTAGAGATGCTTGTTGATTCCTCTAGGAAATATTGTGGAATTACCAAAAGGTGACCAACAACTAGTTCTAGAAAGGTTTAGTAGTAGTGTACTATACATGCACATCTTGTTGTGACTATTATTTACTATTATAATTGGATTAGAGTTGGGATTAAGCAAGTGCCCTTAGAATTATGAATCTTTGACATAATACATGACTATGTGGCTTAAAATAAGATAACTTCATGATTCTAGCAAGAGCAACATAGTGAATGGCGTTTCCTTAGATTAATCCATGAAAAATAATCTATAGAAGATTTTGAATTTCACTTGAAAATTCCCCTGCTATGAAAACTTATCTACCTTAAATACCTATCATGAGAGAATAATTAAGCTACCCCTTTTCTTCCTAATACTATTTAGCAATATATTTGTTGACATTTTACTTTTTTTAAAACCTCAATATTCATGCACAACCAAAAGAAGTTTTGTTTATGTTAAAACTAGAAGGGCCAGTACCCATTACAAAAAAGCCATAGAGACAAAAGACAAATGACCCACAAAAAATGAGACCACCAAAAAAGTAGAGAAAGACTCACTAGTAGTGAGCCAAGAATAACCACAAACAATCTATGTTTTTGACTGAAGCATGAAATCAAAGAATATAGACCTACGAAAAAGAAATACAAGCAATCGTTCAAGGGAACACAATGCAGAAAACACCACCCTACAGTAGTAGGGGGAAACTAGTGAAAGCATGAAGCTTATACACTAAACAAAGAGCAACAACCTCCAACCAAAAAATCTAGAACCTCCACTCAAGAAACATGTCTTCTATGATAGGAAACTAGTAGCCAACAACTTCTAAAATAGTAGTCATACCCAAGGCAGGACCAAGCACCCAATACCATCTAATCTCCACACATTAGGAGAGAAGAACTTCTGAGCAAGGGGTAGCAAACTCCTAATAGGCTTTCTAGCAATCATGAAGAAGAACCAACAATAGAGCAAAGAAAAAACTTCACTGTAACACCACCAAGTCCTTCCAGCCAAACTACTCTCCACCTCAATCGGAGAGAGCCCCACCTCAATAAGGGAAGCTAGGAAGGAGGTCAACTAAGGAAGATCATTACTTTCAACCAAATCCACCAACACCACCTCAATAGAAAGTGACTCCACCTCAAAAGAAGTCACCAAAGGGTAGACCAGGACAAAAGTATGAATAGTAGAATGGGTCACAATAGAACCCCTTAAACTCAAAACTCTCTTAAGCAATTCAAAAAAATATTCTCGAACGAGTGAATAGCGCAACTCGCACTAAAAATTCAAAAAAATATTCTCGAACGAGTGAATAGCGCAACTCCCACTAAAAACTTTAGTACCAGGAGACCAGAAGAAAGGAACGCTAGGCACAGACTAGTCTACTTCACCCTAGCCAAAAAACACCCACCTCTCCAAAGTAATGAACTTACCTTGAAACCATCTGAAAAACTTGAGAAAACCAAAGGCTAAAGAAAACAGCCTAACAAACCTTCTTGCAGAAGCACAACCACCACCGAAAAATGGACAAGCTGCTCCAAACTTTTAACCCCCAAAGACATGGGGGAACCCCATGGCTACCAACGAGGGAAGCCCACAAAAGATAATTCGCAAAGTTAAAAAGGACCAGCCTAGTGACCCAACCAAGCATGGCCGCCGGAGCGGCCAACAACAACTTGGCGACCACACAAAGGCAGTGAAAACAGACACAAGGCGGAGAGCCAAATCAGACCCAAACTGCAACAGTGACCGTCGAAGGAACATGAAGAAGGATCCCAGAAGTAATAAGGACCCCAAACAAGGGGCCACAAGCCTCCAAAGGCCCCAAGACATGAGCAAGGATGCCCATGTTAAACAGAGAAAAATCCCCCAACAAAGGGCAAGGAGAGCCCATACCGAAAATTAAATGAGAGAAGGTAGACTACCAAGAAATATTCATAAGAGCTCCGAATGAAGGAAGCCGCGACTGCGCCTCCATCACCCAGAGGCAAGTCGTAGGAAAGAATCTTACCCACGAACCACACACCTCTGCGAAAATCCACAAACAAAGCATTGTAGAAAGGGGAAAGATAATATAAGGGACAAGGGCCAGATAATATACGGGACAGGGGCAAGAACGCACACCAACAAAGATGCCAAGGCACCCAAGAACCGCAGCAGCAAAGAGACAGAGCAACAGGGAGCATCAGCAGGAAAGAAGAAGAAACTCTGGTAGACAACAGAGGGAACCATGACCTCAGCAATAGCGTCTACCACAGAAAAATAGAGGGGCAGCCAAAGGAACAACACACCCTGCGTAGAGGACACGATCCAAAGCACCAACACCCCATCCCCACCATCCTTGTCATCTACCTCAGATCCCTCATCTCCTTCTACACCATGGAATTTCAAAAATCCGGCTCTAGGAAAATTCACCAGCAGCAATTCACCGATGAAAAATTTACCACGGCCTTAACAAATTCATCGTCAAATAAAATTCACTGCAGAGACGAATTACAGCCCATTAATATTTTTTCATATATATTTGAAAATTTTGATTTTTTTTTTAAAAGAATAATTTGATTTATGATAATAAAAATTTAATTGCATTAACTTTCAAGAATTTGATTTATGATAATAAAAATAAAAATATTTTTCAACATATTTTATTTTATCATCATCTATAATTGATTTATGATAATAAAAATAAAAAATATTTTTCAATATATTTTATTGTATCTGTTATCTATAATTAATTTATGATAATAAAAATAAAAATATTTTTCAATATATTTTATTTTATCAGTCATCTATAATTGATTAATGATAATAAAAATAAATTTTATTTTATTAGTCATCTATAATCATTGATTTATGAATAGAAATTACATTCATATCAAAATAAATTGTAATAGAGGTGATTTTTATTTTTATTTTCAAAATTCAAAGTTCTAGAAATATATATTGAAAAATATTAATGGCGGTTAATTTTCCACCTCGATGAATTGTTGGTGGTAAATTTTACTTGGTGATGAATTTGCCATAACAGTGAATTTTGCCATGATGAATTGTTGGCAGTGAATTTTTCGTCGGTGAATTGTTGGCAATGAATTTTTTGTATGCCCAAAAACCCAGATCCCTAAGTCTTCCTGCCTAGAACCCGCATCATAGAATTCAATTCTATCACAACCAAGAGAAGTTGTCTAAGAATATAAAAATGATAATTAAAGGTGTTGATGACCTATTCCAATTTAGGAAGACACCAATTTTTGATAACTATTGACAAGAAAAAGGTAAGTTAGAGACCAAAGTTTTGAGTTCTAAAATCTTGCAAGTTGTATTTTTACCCTAGTATTTAAAGTAAGAGAACAATAGGAAGGTTAATGGTAGAAACTACAAACATGTTGTAACATACTAAAACTATAAGTTCACAATAAAGGATATTAGGCATTTATTACAAGTCTTAAAATCAAATATATCATTCATATATTCATTTGCCTTATATATCACAATAATGGAGGTATTACTTCTTTTTGTCCTTGTCCTCATCCTTATTTCTCTATTTTCTTACTTATATTTATAATGTATTTTATATTTATGTCTACAATAGGGACATGTCGCTCACAACAAATATATTTTCATATTATTTCTAATTGGTCTTATGTTCCACATGCCTTTTGCAAACATATGTGGTGGATATTGGGTGCTACTATTAGTTTACCTGTCCTCTACCAACATCATCCTCTCCTTTAGAACTATTTCTTTTTTGTAAGGCATGCAAATTTATCTATTTTTTGGTAGAATATTTATATAGATATCCTTTAGTTTATGGAATGTTGGGTCCCATTGGTGTTTTTTTGTTGTAGCTCTTGAATTTTATTGTTCACTTGAATGATGACCTTCTCTAGCTTAGGCATAGTAGTTGGAATTTGGATTATTTGAATAATTATCTTTACATCTCTAAGAAATCCGATGGCATGGTAAAGTCTCAAATTGGATACTTCCTAGTGTTGTTTGATTTGGGATTTGATTTCCTCTATCTTTTTTTTATAATTATTATATTTGACAATGCATTATTTCTATTTTTTACTGTATCATCAAATATCATAGATTGTGTCACAAGGACAAACCATTTGGAATATCTTCATCTTTGCTTGGTCTATTTGGTTCTTTAGTCCTTTTGTTAGTGTATGCCATTGTAAGCATAACTAATATAATTTATTGATGTAATTGGTTGTGTTATATGAAGTATTGATTATGAGATTCTAACTATATGTGTGTTGCCACACATTTCTTTCTCTCATCATCAATTTTATTCTTTTCCACCTTGGCTAGAAATTTGGTATAGAGTTTTAGGGCCAAATTTTACATTTATTTTATCACAAGTCCATCTAATAATTTCTTCAAGTGTTTTCCTTTTTTTTTTTTTATCTTTATATAGCTAAAGGTTTTTTATTATGAATTATGTTGATTGAATATTCTATTTTTCTATGTCTTCAACATTCTACTTTAGGATATCTCCCCTTGCACTACTATGAAATATATTCCCAAGTACAAAATTATAAAGGGGTGATATATTTAAAATATTTACTTTTGTGCCTATTAGTGGAAATTGAAGAGGTTATACAAATAGTGGCATGGTGTGATGGTTAATTTGTTGTGTTGTTATCGTTTCCATCAAGGTGCCAACCCCATTGGGGTGTGATTATTGAGAATTAATAGTGGGGATGAGGTCCCCCACTTGTGGCCTCACCAATTCATAGCTTCGAGTCAAAAGTGTTCACCCCTCTTAAAATAAAGAGAAATTGAAGAGACTATGAAATTTCAATTAGTTAGATTTTATTTTGTTGTGGCAAGAAATCCTATTTGTGTTGCATGGGGGATTTGGAAGTGGAAGGTGTATCTTTTTTTGATGATGGTGGTTTCTATAGAATACCTTGTTGTAATTTTCAATCATAAGGGAAGTTAGAATCAATGCTTAATTCACATTGTGTTGTTCATCATTCCTCTTGGAATACCACATAGGCTTATGTTGTGATTTTCAAGTTCCCTATTCTATTTTATTTTATCCTCATTGAGTACCATTAGTATTTATTAGTTATTATTTCTTACAATTTTATGAGATTTCTTTTTTCATCTATCATAGTTGGATCTTAACTCTCAACAATGTTTTGCTTAGATTAAGATAGAAGGGCCAATACCCATAATAGAACAGTCATTGAGGAAACAAAAAATTAGAGCATGAAAAACAAGACTCACAAGAAGTGATCCAGAGAGGAACAAACCACAAAATTGTGCTTTTCACCAAAGCATAGAACCAATAACAAGTCAAGCTCTTTCTCGGAGCATGAAACCAGAACAATGAGAACAGTTGTAGAGGACCAAAAGCAGCAAATTAACCCACTTAGAAAACACCACCTAGTGTATAGCCTAGGAAGAAAAATACATAAAATAAACTATATCCTAAAGAAGATAGCTAGTAATAGAAAATTCCTACAGCAACAAGGTAGCCACAACAAGAGACCCTTCAGAAAACATAACATTTCTTAGATAGGAGTGAGCTGACAGAAGCCACCATCTACCATATCCCAACAACCCCAACCAAAGGGGAAAAACTAAAAGCTCACCACAAGCCACTCTCCACCTTAATAGGAGAAAAAAGAGGTTCAAAATCAAAGTTAGAAAACCCCTAGCAACCATGGGAATGAAGACAACAAAGAAGAAGCTAAGAAAAAGGAAAAATCCTAATCCAAGACAACAAGAATAGTCTCCACCTCAATAGGAGACAACCCCACCTCAAAAGGAAAATTTGAACAAATAGCCAAGGTATAAAACCCAACAACACCCACCAATCTAGGTCAAGAGACAAGGAGGTGCGAGAGAAATCACTGCAAACCATCACGACAACTAGAATCACCAAAATAGAAACACCACAACATTATGCCAATAGTTCCAACCATAGAAAAGGAAGAACACATCCAAAAATATAAAACCTCTAAAGAACCAAGGTAGGAACCTTGCTTCACTGCTAACCAGAAAACACTGAACCAGCTACCTCTAAAAGAGAGATCGGAGAACACGGTGAGCACATGCCTCCTAGAGGCAACAAAGACCTCACAAATGTAAACGAGGACCACCATAAACTACACAACAAGCCTAGTTATAAAATGGAAAGCCACAAACTTCAAGCAAAGCCAATAAGAAGAAGCTTGCAAAAGCCTCTTAACCAACAACTAGCACCAAAAAGGCCCTTAATAGCTGGAGAAACACTACAAGAGAGAAACACTCTCCAAATCAAGCTAGACCGCTGGAAACCATAAGATCTTCTATGAGAACCTCCCAGCCAAACGGAGAAAGGAAAAAATAGAGGGAGTAATATTTCCCATGAGAGCCGAAAACAAAGGCAACTGAGAATAGGTAGCCCAAGCCAGGAGAAAAACCCCATGAATGGAATTTCATCCCCAGAAGAAAACCAAACCCACATAGCTGAGGAGAAACAAAAGCATAAGCCAAAAAAACTAGAAAGAGGGGCCACAACAACAACAAAACCCAACAAGGAAACAAAGAGGATTAGCCAATAATCCCACCAAAAGCTTATGAAGGCAAGAAGAAAACCCATGATTAGATCTCATCCACACAACACTAGTGAGGGTAATGAAAAGACAAAGCCTTACCTGCCCAGAAAATGTAGACAGACCAAAGGCCAATGACAACCTTTAGCAACCTGCACTAGGCCAAAAATGTTAACACACTCATCCACTAGTTTCTTGGACACTAAGCACACAGGTTTCATAGAAAATAAGTAGAGGGTCAGAAAGAATTCAGAGGTCAGGGGAAAAGGAGCTCCAAAACCAACATTCAAGTGCACAGACAAGATAAGAGACATCCCATCGAAACCTTGATCCACAAACCAGGCTGAATCTACATCATCAGAGTCAACGTCTTCATCACCATTGCCAATGCTAGAGGAATTTGAATTTCCTCAATCCCTTTCCGTGTTTCGCACTCCATGATAGATTTTTTTACCTCTCAATAATGTTATCCACATATAGGTGGACAATTTATGGTGTCTGATTATTGCTTCTTCAATCACGTCTTTATTTTCTAACACCACTTGGGTGTACATTTTTGTGGTTTTATTTAGCATTCCTTTATTATTCAACATATTTTTGAGGATATCTACACTCATGATTTTCTCATTCTTTACTTCTTCCTTTGTTGATCATTTCTCACTCTACCTTGCCATCTTTATTTTTTGATGTTGTTATTTTTCTTGCTCCTACTCAAGTTATATACATGAAAATTTAATTATTTATTTTTACCCTTTTCTTGTATCTCAATTTCTTCTTTTCTTAGTTCAATTGTTTTAGTTTTTATGATACCTCTTTATGTTAATGTTATGTTTAATATGTTTGCTGATTAGTTATATATCCCTCATTTGTTCTTTATGATATCCACATTTTCTATGTAGAAGAAATTTCTTGTGGTATTTATGCTTTTGGAATGTCCCATTTTTTATGTAACCTTTCCCAATCCTTCTCTAGATGTTCCATGAAATCTTCATGGTTTTATTATATATAAAATCTATATATGTGTCATTTTTTTGGTAAATTTATATCCTTGGGTTGATTTAGTAAGTTTGTAACATATGTCTCTATTGAGTCATTGTTTATTTCAATAATACAACTTAAGGATCAATGAAACATGAGCTTCTACTAGTTCCATTAGTGTGTAGTCCTTATTTACTAAGAAGACAACATCATTGACACACTTGTGAACCATTTCATATAAAATATGGCCCCCTTTTACATTTTTGTTGAAGGTTTTTGAACAAACCCTAGTATGTAGTGGTGTAAGATGTAATATACTTGAATTGGCATAAATTGTTAGAATTGTGAAAAATACAAGCCATGAGATCAATTAAAAAACAAAGACACCTTCCACACAAGAGAGTTGAAAATAATAATATGCAATATTCTCAACAAGAAAAAGCTACATAATGAATCTCAATAATCTTCAAGGAAAATAAGAGTCCTTAAAAGGTTGAGAGTTCTCTTAACAGCATCAAAGGTATAATAATAAAATGAGGGTTGAGTGCTATATATAGGAGCAACCCTAAACAATAAAGGAATTAGATCATGAAAAGTATCAACATCTCATTCAATGAGATAGAATGATTTAATAATAGCTCTTTAGTTAACATAGAAAATCACTCCTAAATTTAGCTTAACTGCACGAGAATAAATTAGACTAATAATAAATTATATATTAATTAATTATTATCTAATGCATGATTACTTAACACCCCCCCTTAAAATGAAATTATGGAGGGAATCATTGATTTATGGCTCTCTAGGACTTCTCTAGCTCTTCTAGGGTTTTTCACCTAAAAGGAGAGAGATAGGGCCAAAAATGCTAAGGGTTCATTCAAATTATGTTATGTATGATGTTGTCTAAGCTAAATGAAGTAAAATAAATGCAATTAAATGGTCTAAATGAAATAAAAAAAATGATTTAAACTATGTTCGAAAATGCATTGTGATATGCAAACAATGAACTAAATGAAGAAATAATGCAAAATAGAAAGAAATGAGATGAAATAGAGTGCACCTAGGAAATGTTTGATGAATATTGAATGTTTTGAATACTGACTAGAATTACTAAAATTTCACAGTGGGACTCATTCGTCCAAGGTGTCGAATTAGTCCTCCTACTAGTGAAAAAGTGTCGGAAACTAGTTTTTGGCTGTTGGGATCTGGAATTTGACAAAATTTAAATTTTCAATCCAAAGGTGGGACTCATTTGCCACTGGTGGTGAATTAGTCCTCTCAAAATTATGAAAAATTAGGGGAAAACTCTATAACACTAGATTTGGAAATCTTTGATTGCGAGTTGTCAAAGTCACTTCTATAGAAAATGGGTAGAAAACCTTCTCTAAGCTTGAAATATGAATGAGTTGACTTGAAGCACCTAGTTGACTTGTTTACCAATCTTCAACACCAAAAAAAATGTTAAATATGCACATAAAAGTCTACAACCACACATGCAATAAGGGAAAAATGGTTGAGGGCTAGCAAATAGGGGTTTTCCTTAGTTAAACCCCACTTTTGGTAATCAAACCCTTAATGAAACATTGAAATGAAAGAGAATGATAAACTAATAACATACAATTGCTATCAACTTACCAAACCCTTGATGATACAAATCTGGAGTAATGTCAATGGATGCTCCAAAGTGCTTGAGTATTGCATGAATTGATGTTGTAAGATGCTTGAATCCTTTAGATTGCTCGAATATGATGTGTGAATGTTGGAGGATGTAAAATGTGCAAAATCCTCATAAATATTAATGACCTTTTCTTGTGGGAGGGAGGTTTTTTGGGTGTCAATATTCATTGGATGGAAAGGTGAAGGAATGGAAGTAGTATTTTCAATGCCTAATACACCATTGTCCATACTAGGAGTAGGAGCTTGTGAGATCCCAAGGTCCACAATGAAAGTTCTATCATAGGAGGCCATGAGTCTAGAACTTCTTCTCACTAAAGTATTATCAATGGGGCACCAAACACTCATACAATTACCACAAAGGAGGGAGTGAAATTAAATGCAAGGTAATCTAAGATGTCTAAATGAAAATAACATAAATGTTGCTAACTATAATAGAGAACTAACTACAAAAAACAAAAATGTAGGAAAATGCCAGAAAAATGCCAAAAATGTTGTTTAAAAAGTGCAAAGGGATTGAATCACACAATGTGATGAATAAGTCCTAGAGTATGATGTTTTTGTGTGTTTTTCAAAAAAATTAAGATGATTTTAATCCTCTACATAGTGCAATCAAGAATGCAAAATGCAAATTTTCAGTATTTTCAATCAGGTGCAATGCAAAAATGAAATCTAAATGAAGTTTTCACTAATGCAATATGAAAAGTCCTATAATGCAAACAAAAAAAATGCCTTAATTGAATGTTGATGCAAATGTAATATAAGATGCAATGTGCAAATGAAATCAGAAATGCAAGATGTTCAAAAGTTGGGTTCACCAAAATGAACCATTGATTTTTGGCTCTTTAGGACTTCTCTAGCTCTTCTAGGGTTTTTCACCTGAAAGGAGAGAGATAGGGCCAAAAATGCTAAGGGCTCATTCAAATTATGTTATGTATGATGTTGTCTAAGCTAAATGAAGTAAACTAAATGAAATTAAACGGTTTGAATGAATGAAAAACTAGGATTTGAACTATGCTAGAAAACACACTCTAATATGCAAACAATGAACTAAATGAAGAAATAATGCAAAACAGAAAGAAATGTGATGAAACAGAGTGCACCTGGGAAATGTTTGATGAATTTGGAATGTTGTGAATGCTGAATAGAATTACTAAAATTTCACAATGGGACTAATTCACCCAAGATGGCAAATTAGTCCTCCTACTAGTGAAAAAGTGGTAGAAATTGGTTTCTGACTGTCAGGATCCAAAATCTGACAAAATTCAGATTTTTCAGTCCTAAGGTGGGACTCATTCACCACTAGTGGAAAATCAATCATCTCCCAAAATTCAAAAAAATCAGGAGACAACTCTACAACACCAAATCTAGAAGTCTCTAATTATTGGGTTGTCGAAGTCAATTCTGTAGGAAATGAGAAGAAAACCTTCTCTAAGCTTGAAATATGAATGAGTTGACTTGAAGCACCTAGTTGACTTGTTTACCAATCTTCAACACAAAAATTCCTGTTAAATATGCACATAAAACTCTACAAACACACATGCAATAGGGGGAAAATGGTTGAGGGCTAGCAAATAGGGGTTTGTCTTGGTCAAACCCCACTTTTGGTAATCAAACCCTTAATGAAACAATGAAATGAAAGAGAATGATAAACTAATAACATTTAATTGCTATCAACTTACCAAACCCTTGATGATACAAATATAAAGTAATATAAATGGATGCTCCAAAGTGCTTGAGTATTCCATGAATTGATGTTTTAAGATGCTTGAATATGATGTGTGAATGTTGGAGGATGTGAAATGAGTGAAAATCACTTATTTATACAATCTTGTGCCTTAGTTACCCATTCATACCTCATCATAGGGAAACATCAAGAGTTTTTGAATAAAAAATTGAAAGGAAATTTAAAATATTTTGAATTTAGAGCCAAGGGGGGCTCATTCGCCACCCATGGCAAATGGGTCTCACCTAGGACTTGAAAATGGGTGTTGGGAATTAAGTTGTATTTAATATTGTTTGTCAAGTTAACATTCAAAAATACACTTAATTAAGACATATGAGGGCATAAAGGGACAAAATAAAGCATGAGAAATGGATGAATAGTGAATTTATGCCTAGAAAAGCATGAAATGTTGTTACAAGACTTTACAACACTTCAAAATAGGACCTGATAAGTAATGAAAATATGATTTTTAGGTGAATTGCAATAAATAGAGTCTAGAAGAATGTAGAAATGTCTTACAACACTTCACAACACCTTCACAAGACATCATTATTTGAATTTTAGTACCTAAGTATGCATGTTCAAGCCATGTTACAACATAAAATTAGAGAAAATAGATCAAATACCATGGAAAAAAACCTAAAAGGCCATGAAAATGACAAGGGGCCATTTTTCTATGACACATGGAATAGCTAAAAAGCCTAAAAAAGAGAATGCATGATGGGTCCCAACAAACATGGCTTATTGAGGTACCCATGTACAAACAATCTAATCTCAGAGGACTAGATTCTTGGTTATCTACATACATTTCTTGACTCTATTCTTTAGAGCTTATGGATGGTTCAGACATGTATTCCTCCTCTTGTTCCTTAGAGGAAGTCTGAGATACTACATTTCTTCCCATTTTCTTTTGGTGATTTTGGCATCATAGTTCTCGACTCACCCTATCTTTCCCTACTTTCTTTGTGGCCAGGATTTCAACATCTGGTTCAGGGGTTTCTTAGTTTACTATGCAAGTTGTAGAGGCCAATTTTCAAAAGCCAATGGTTGCTTCTAGAAGTTTCTGCTTGAACCTAGTGTTGTAGGGCGTTACAACTGGAGGAGTACTAACCTAACTAACAGATTTATCCTTCTTGGTATAGGGTCATGACCCATGGCTTGCCTATTTTGTTTCATGGGAATGCTAAGATTCTGGACTATGATTCTCATTTTCACCTACATTATGGGAGTTTCTAGTTTGTGGGTTTGAAGAAGGATCTAACCCCATCTTTTGTAAATTCATCCCAAATACTCGATGGGATAGAATTGGCTAAAGCCCTTTGAACAATTAGCTTGATCAAACCATGGTGAGCCAGGGAATTACTACAACCTTTTTGGACTTCTAATCCAATCTTTTTAATGGAATGGAAAAGGTAGTATGGCAGATTAACAACTCATTATGGCATAAATGATAGAGCAATAAAAAATGGTGGGCAAAAACATAGGCATACCTTCCTTCTCTCATGATATACTGGATAACTACCTTCACAACATCAGCCCAATGTGCAGGCAAAGGTCTATATTGTGCCCTAGTTGAGAGTCGACTACAATTCCTCTAGATTCACAAGAACCTCTAGATTTGGAGCTAAAGCATGACATGCTTGTTTGTGGCTGTAGGAAAATATTCATCCCCCATTTCTAGTAACCTCGTTACTTCTGCTATGATTCAAGGCATAACAAACAAGGAAAGACCTTGAACCATCATGGAATTATTGATAGCATCTAATTCCATAGCAAATTCGAGAGCCACCCCATCATGATACCCGAAGAGCTTTTTGAGAAGCACATGCCATCCCACGGTTTCAAAGATTCCATATACTATTGTATTGGCTTTAAAATTCTTCATATCCTTTGGCTCCTAGCATCGATGAATACCTCCCATGGCAAAAGAATTAATAGGAAAACTTGGCAAGATTTGTTGACAATAATGAGCTTTTCAAAATTAGTTTATAGTTTAAGCGGGTTGCCTTGCTGGGATAATCAATGCATGGAATTGCAATGGGCTATGATGTGACCAGGGGTAATCATGTGACTCAACACCCCCAGCTGAATTTACAAAACCATCTGTGGTTTGCCATAATAATTGCTAAAAATAGAAGAAAACCAATATAAAATAAATGGCATACAAACATCGGCCAAACTACCATTAAAGCACGTCGACAGGAGTTGGTGAGGAAACAATGATGGATGATGAGGGTGCTAGCATGAGTGGTTGAGCCAACCAGTGATCAACACCAAGGTATTCATTAGGACAACAACATAGGAGACAAAACCCAGTGGAGAGAAGATGGCACGTGACTGGAGAATGAGAGATTGTGCAGAGATTTGAACGCGATGAGAAGGAAATAGGGATAGGTCACACAAATGGGAGGAAATGATTGGAAATTGAGCAGTTGTGGAACCAACACCAAGGTGGTGTGGGAATGAGGGAGGCCAACATGATGAATGTTAAGGTGTGGAGGGAGGGAAGGTGATGGGGCAGGGTGGGGATTATGTGGCAGATGGTAAGGAGTTTAGGGGGTTTATGGGGTAGGTGGTGGTGGTGGGACCGACTATGGGGTAGGGTAAGGGTGAGGTGGTAGTGGGTCTAGTTATGGGATAGGGTAAGGGTGAGGTGGTTGTGGGGTCGACTATGGGGTAGGGGAAAGGGTGAGGTGGCGGTAGGGCCAACCTAGTTTTTTTTTAATTTTATTTTTTTTAATTTTATTTTCTTTTTATAATTTTTTCTACTTTCTTTTTTTAATTTATTTATTTTTTCTTTTTTCTTTTTAATCAAATCATTCTTGAAGGAGGCCAAAAGGAACGATAGTGAGTTCCCTAGCTACTTCCAAAAAGAAGGCTTCCTTGGAAAGAGGCTTTTTATAGAGCTTCAGTCGATGACCATTGACGAGGAGACATCTACTTTCAGAGTCCATGGTACAGATGTAGACAATGCCATTATCATATACTGTCTCAATCTTGTAAGGTCCAAGCCATCACATGTGAAACTTGTCTTTGAAGTCCCAAAAGTGCAAATCATACTAAAGCACCCAATCACCAAGCTAAAATGATTGGTGTCAAATGTGATTGTCATGCCATAAAGCACATTGTTTATGGATAACCTCAGTATGAAAGAGTGATTCTTGGTGCATTTCATCTAAGGAGTGCAATTGATCAATGCATTCTTTTTGCACATCAGAAAGACTTTTTCCCAATTGAAGTGTAGTGTAGAGGGTCTTGATCTCAAACTCAGTAGGAAGAACTACTTTCTTACCATAAACAAGCTCATAGGGGGTCAGACCAGTGGTGGTCTTCCACATTGTGTGATAGGCCCACACAACTTTAGGAAGTCGTGCAACCCAATCACACTATGAAGAGCAACTGTCTTGGTGAGGATGTTCTCGATTTTCCTATTGGTGACTTCCACTTTCCCATTGGCTTGAGGATGATAAGGTATGGACTTATGATGGAAAATTTCATACTCTCAAACCAAGGCCAAAATTAGTTTTGATGTGAATTATGGGCCCTGATCCGTTGTTATTTCTTGTGGCACCCCAAATCTTGTGAAGATCTCAGAATATAGGAAGTCTGCTACCTTTGTATCTTGGGCATTCTTCAAAGCTACCACTTTGACCCACTTGGTGACATAATCCATACATACAAGGATGTATTCCTTGTTTCTTGATGGTGGGTTGATTGGGCCAACAAAATCTAGGCCCCACTTTTCAAATGGCTCTATGGAAAATTGTGGGTGTAATGGAATCTCATCGAAGCATGTAGGGTATCCCATATGCTGGCACTTGTCACAATGATGAGCATAGCACTTACAATCCCTATGGATTGTAGGTCAATAGTAGCATGCAGTGAGGATCTTCTGAGCAGTCCTTTGAGTAGAAAATGTCCTCTACATGGTTTTGTATGGCATGCATGAATTATATCAGAGACGTCATCTTTTGGTACACATCACCACATGATATTGTCAATGTTAGTGTGAAAAAGTAATCCATTGATCCATGTGTACTGCCCACTAAGTCCAACTAGCTTTTGACATTCCCTTCGAGAAAAGTGTGGTGGAAACTTGCATGTGACTAAGTAATTTGCAACATTGGCGACCATGGAATCTTTGCTAATATGGAAAAGAGTTGTTCATCTAGAAATTCATCATCAACTGGAGTGGGTTCATTGTCTGGCTACTACAACTTGGATAAAAATTCTACAACATTTTCTTGACCAGGTTTATCAAGTATAGTTACATCAAATTATTGAAGGAAGAGCAACCATCTAATAACTCTACTAGTGACAACATGTTTATTCATTAAAAATCAAATTGTTGAATGATCTGTATGAACAACCACCTTGTAGCTAGTAATATAATGAAAAAATTTATTAATTGCATAAGCAAATAAAAACTCCTTTTCAGTTACTGTATAATTTACCTTATCTCCTGTGAAGTTCTTACTAATGTAGTAGATGGAGTAGAAAATATTGTCTTCCTTTTACCCAAGCACAACTCCCATAGATGAATCTGAGGCATTAGTATGGAGATGAAAAGGAAATTCCCAATTTGGCCCTCAAATTACTGGTGTGGTTACAAATTTGGTTTTAATAGCTTTGAAGGCTTCTTGACATTTCAAGTCTAGGTGAAAACTACATCCTTAGCTAACAAGGAAATAAAGGGGATGCAAGTTTACTGAAATTTTTGATAAACCTTTGGCAATACCCTGCATGGCCAAGGAAACTACATACATCCTTTTGACTAGTTGGCATAGGAAAGTATTTAATAATTTGAATCTTCTTGGGGTCCACTTGGATACCTTTAGAGGAAATGAAATGACTAAGCACTATGCCTTCCTTCATATAAGCATATGACACTTTTCATGGCTTAATGAAAAATTAGTATCTATACATTGTTTAAGCACTTTTTCTAAAAAAAATTTAGCCTCCTCATAATTATTACCATGTAGTATGAAATCATCCATATAAAATTCAACACAATCATTTACAAGGTCAGCAAAAATACTTAACACTATAATTTGAAAGGTAGTGGGGGCATTACACACCATGAAAGGAAAGACATTATATGTGAAGGTGCCCCATGGATATGTGAAAGTATTCTTGTCTTTATCCTCCAATGCTATTCAAATTTGATTATATCCGCTAAATCTATCCAGGAAGCAGAAAAATTGCTTACCTGCAAGAGTATCCAACACTTGATCAATAAAGGGCAATGGAAAGTGATCTCTTTTTGTATCTTTATTGAGAGCTCTATAATCAACAAGAACTATCGACTTACCATTCTTCTTGGGAACTGTGCAACCAGAGGAGACACCCATTGACTATCTGAAATAGGATATTTAAACCCAACATTTAACAATTTTTTCAATTCTTCTTTAACTATTTCAGGCAAGGCGGGATTAAGTGTACGTTGTGGTTTCCTAATTGAATGACTACCTTCCTCAATATAAATATGATGTGTGCAAGTGTCTAGATGGATGCCACACATATCTTGGTATTCCCAAGAAAATGCATCTTTATTAGTTCCAAGCATGGCAATAAGGTCTTGTATTTGTTTAGGGCTTAAATGTGGATTGATATTGAGTGTGTGACCTGGTAAGATTTCCATGGCTTCTGATGAGGTGGGTGAATCAATGGCTAGAACCTATAAATTGGGGTTCCCTAAAGACAAAAATGGATTGTATAGGCAATGATGGGGTAGTAGTTGATGTAATGTGATGAAGTGTTGAATAGACTGTGAGCTACCTACTACTAATGGAAAGTTCTTCAAAGGACAATGTGTATTTACACCTGAAGGAAGAACCAAATTTTCTAAGAGTTTGCTTGAATGATACCTATTTTGGAGTAGGTTAAGGAGAATATTATCCTCTGTGGGATCTGCAATATCTTATGCTTGCTCAATTGTCAGAATGGGTAATGACTCATCTAAGTCACTATCAACCCAAACTGCATTTTCTATTTCTACTAAGGGTTGTATAGGTGGATACAAAGTAAACTATTTTGTTTTCTCATTAGAAATAACCATATTACCTAACCAAAAATTGATAAATGCATTTGTAGCAACTAACCATGGTCATCCCAAGATTAAAGGGTGTCCCCCCAACTTTATTTTGGGCTACAAAATCATAAAGTTAGTTGGATATTTCCACAAATCAATAGGAAGAATTACATCCTCAATCATACCTTCTAGTTTGACTAAAGAATGGTCTGCCATTTGGAGAACTATGGGAGTGGATCTAAGTCCTTCAAGTGCTAATTTTTCTTTTGTTTCATTTTTCATGACATTAATTATAGTGCCCAAATCAATGAGTGTATTAGGAATAGTAACCTTAGCAATGCTTACCTTGATGACAAGGCTACCTATATTTGAATATTTAAGAATAGCTAATTTTTTTAGCATAAGGTCTGCCAGTTGTCCAATGACTTGTACGGTCTTTGGGTCCTACTTATTTTTCTTCCAAGTGCATAACTCTCACACTATCTTGGTGTACACTGGAATGTATTTTAAGGTCTGCAATAAAGGAATTTTGATATTAACATTACAAAGCTCATTAACAAGATCAAATTCAAGTTGCGAAAAATCCTTTTGTACTCACTTTGATTGAAATCTATCAAGAAATGAGGGTTCTTTGGCAGACGCATCTTTAGGTTCATCATTAATTTCTATGATAGTAGGTCCCTAAAGGGCTTTTCCCGACCTCAACTAAATCCTTCCACCTCTACATTATTGTTAGGATAAGTAGGATAACTTACCTCCTCATTATAATATATAGGTTGTGTTTCCTTATTGTTGGGATTTAGATTTGGTTGGGTTGGCATTGATGTGGGATTTGGTGTTGAGGTGGATTGGTTGATTGGTTTGAAAATGGTGGTATAAGTGGGAGATATTGTTGTGGCTGATGATATGGGTTAAGAATTGGAGGAGATGGAGGTTGTGGTTATGATGGGTATTGTTGCTAATATGGTGGGGGTTGTGGCATTTGTTGCCTCCATGCTTGTTGCCACAATTGTGAAGCATAATGATATTTTGGCATCCAATGAAGGTTAGTGGAAGATTTTTTACAACCTCTGTACCATCTAGTTAGATTGGAAAAGGAATTAGTTTGGCTAAGTCCTGGGGTGAAATAATTATTTAACACTCCAGGATACATTGACGGAGGTGGAAAAGGTTGCCTAGGGGCCATATAGTAGACAGGTTCTTCAGAATATCCCATATCGGTCATATCTACAAGAAAAGATCTTAGGGTAGAGCTCTTACTAGCTTCCTCTAAGGATGAGATATTTTTCCTATTATAAGGGAAATCTTCACTACCATGTTTCTTCCTACATATAGGACAAAATACTACTAGGTCCTTTTTGTCCTCCTCTTGCTTCCTACAGGTATAGAATGTATCTATCTATTTACCCATGTGAATCAATAAATCAGTTTTAAGATCTTTGATTTAATTACCTATCTCACACTTGGTGATGCCTGTTGAAGTTCCTACAAAATGCAGCTTGCCTAAAAGAGTTCCTTCACGAGGGTTGAGACCTAGAATAGTTCCTACAAATATCACATATATCATCAAAGTCCATTTTAGAAATATTCCCTTTGCCTATTAAATTTAATGCTTCCATGACATCATCCCTTATGCCTCTAAGAAACAAAATTTTAATAGTATCATTATTCAACCCTTTTTGATGAGATCATTGGAGATTAAACATAAAGCATTCAAGATAGTCTTCCATGCACTTGTCTTCCTTATGTGACATATGGAAGAGTTTGTTCCATTTTTCCTTGGTTTGACAGTATTCCTAGTACTTTTCCAAGAACAAATTCCTCATGACATTCCATGTCCTAATGTTCCTGAGGTTCATAAACCAACATGGGGCTACATCCTTCAATGTGGTTGGAAATAGTTTGAGCTTCTACACATCATTCTGATAATCATAACTATTGCACAAGACATCAAATTCAAACAAAAACATGTTAGGATCCTTAGTAGAAGGCCATGAAAAATAGGTAAAGTTGAATGTAGAATATTCTTCATAGGGGCATCTTGCTTGGTATATGTGTACTAGCTTTAGCCCCATAAGACTCCTAGAAAAAAAATTCAACCTTTTTGCATAATATCTTAGAAGAGCTTGGATGAGTATTTGTGGGTTTCTGAATAATAATGGTCTCAATAGCACACTTCTCAAGATTAGGTTCGAGTAATTCTAATGATTGCAACTTAGTTTTTAATTTCTCCTGAGTTGAGCTACTTCCTTCTACTAATGGTTTTGACTTGTTTTATAATTCTTTGGTTTTTGTTTCCTCAGTGGATGGTTTTTACTTATTTTTAGGTTTTTCAAGTTGTGAACTACTCCCCTTTTCTTTTCTAATGAATCTTCCTCTATTATTCCTACTACGATTCATGCACCTAAATGACTTACAATAGCACAAATCAAGAGTAATCACCTAAACAAGGTTGAAAACTGTATAGGTTTTCTTCAAGACATATTGGTCCTAACTTAACTTACTATAGCTTCACACCTTTCATATCTTTCCCTAGCAATGATGCCAAAATGATTAGGTAAAATTGTGGTTTAAGATTATGATAGAATTTTGTGTTTGTATTTGGTTTATGGAGTCCCTTAGTTTCTACCTAGATGTGTCAATCTGAGGTCATGAACTAATGAAAGGTATAGTGGCTATTTTCTCAAGGGATGAAGGTGATAAGTCAAGTGGGAATGTATGCATATACAAGTCTAAATAAACCAATAAAGATTAACAAAAGCTTCCTTAAATTGTATTAAAATAGAAAGACTTATTTTAAATTCTTATCTACTCCATCAATCTTAACTCAATTTTTCTAATACATGCTTTATCTTGTAACATTATTAACAAAGAAAAAAAAACTAGAACTAATTACTGAAATCACACTAATGTAATGCATGAAATAGGAGTTTTGTATTCGGGTTACAAGACCTTTGTGTCTTGGTGACAAAATACAATAAGCCTAACAAATTATTTGCAACATTTCTAAAATAGATTATATTCCATTGTCATGTTTCTATCTCGTGACCTGTTTCCATACCAAACATTAGTAATACTTAAATCACTTCACTCTTTATGAATATAATTGAGACTCATTTATCACCAAATGCATACTATGTTATTAATATTAATGAAGTTGCAGACAAATTAAATCACATATAATACAAAAAACAAATGCAAATAATAATACCTCACACAACAGTAAATAAGATAACTCCAAGCAATGGCAGGAAGCGAGACCTTTCCCCCAACCATTTGAATGGAGTGGAAATGCTAAGATACTTGCAAGTTAGTCTTTCAAGAACGCTATGTATTAATTCAAACTCTTAGAACATAAAATTAGGATGTTCTTATGCTCACAGAAGAGAACATATAAAATTCTTAATACAAAACAAAGTGCTTAGAATATCATGTCCACCGATCATACGTGGATAACAAAATGTTTACCAGTATATGAAAAATAGTAATATGGCCTACGACATACTATTTTTCAAAATCTATTAACCAATATCAGTCCTAGTCACTAACTTATTAGCTAAGACTATACTAGGAGACAAACACCAAATGAAAACTAGTAAATTGCATGGAAATTACTGTCTTCATGCTTCGCCCCTTCTTAACCTGTTTCACACAACCACCACAATTAGCAGTCAAACCACAATAGTTGTTTACAAATTTTTTTGAGGAAGGAAATTTCATTTTTTTCCTTTCATCAAACTCAATGGGTTCGGTTGAACATAATGGTTCGGCCAAACCACATTATATGTTTGACCATAGGTTCGACCGAACCCCCAAACCCTAAACAAAAAAAATATTTTAAGGGGTTCGGTCGAACATGGGTTTGACCAAACCACTTAAAATAAGACAAAAAAAAAAAGAATTTGTCATTGTCATTTTCTCTTTTCACCAGTTGCTTTCGATGTGCTTGTGCATGCGGCGAATCGAACATGATCTGCAACTGGCGACGACTTCATCTCTCTGGCGAACACAAACTCAACTTTATCTTTTCAAAGTTCATCAACCCAACTCAAGCATATCGAGCACCAGGTTTGGAAATTTTTAATTTCGTAGAGTTCAAAATGCATTTGTTGGGGGTGATCCCACAATAGTGGTTTACAATTTTGGGCCAAACTGGACACAAAAATTATTATTTTTAACTAAATCTTCACATTCAAGCAGCTATAGCAGTTAAACCGTGAAGAATTTGAAGATAATGTAAACTAGAGTCTCGTCACATTTTGTTTGTAGATTCTAAAAATATTTTTTTCAAAATTTTTGGAATCAATTTTCACTTCTTTTTCGATCTCCCACGAAAACTGGTTTTTTACAAAAGAAACATTTTTAAAAAGTGACGCAGACCGTATAACGCATAATTTTTTTGTCAATGAAGGATAAAATTATATTTTTTTTAATTTAGATTCGTAACTCTAATATCTAGTGCTTCCACTTTGTTAGAAATTTTTTTATTGAATATTTTTTCTTTAATCAAGTTTTGAAGTCAAACCAATTACAATTCAGACATAGCGCGACCTTATAATGCATAATATTTTTTGTATATATCCAAATTCAATTTTATTTTTCTTGTTGGATCATGGACTTCAATATCTAGTGCACTCATATTTATCAAATTTTTTTTTTGATAATCTGCTATTTTTCCACATGTGTAGAACATAGACCTTCATTTTTGATGAAAACCCTATGTTTAATAAAACTAAAAAAACAAATACATAATAAAACTAAAACATATTAAGATTATATTCGTTGGATAGCTTGTTCTGAGGAATACTTGATTCTAATTGGGTTTGTGAAGATTCCTCCATTTTCATCATCAACCCAAGCTCCAAATTGCCAAAATTTAGGGTTTTTTTGTGTCTCAGAGGAGGGATGAGGAATAAGGGGGGTTCGCTCGAACCAAGGTTCATTTGAACCCCCCTTTTATAAGGGTTTTTGTTGGAATTTTTGGTAGGAAAACATTAAAAGGGTTCGCTCGAACCTAGGTTCTAGCGAAGCCCTAATGGGTTCAGTCAAACCAGTATGTTCGTATGAACCCCTAAAATCAATTTTTTGGCCATGCATTCATTTTCTATGAGTTTTCCTTCCTCACTTCAATTCTAAACCACTATTGTGGCTTCACCCTTGTTAAGTTTTGAAACCCTAAATGCAATTTTTTTCAAATTTATTGAATTGAAACTGCATTTGTTTGAAATTTTCTAAAGTCTTTTCAACATACACTATTTCTATGATACATTTCTACTCTGTCAAAAAATTAGCATGCCATGTCTATGCTTCCACATTTTATATGCATTTCTACCAGGGCACCTCGAATTTATTTGAGGCATTATATGAAATAGTTCATTAACAAATTTATTTGAGGCATTATATCAAATAGTTCATGTTAATTTTTTATGGAGTATGATAGAAATAGAGTTTCCATTGTATGCACCCTATATCAAACAATTCATTAACAAATTTATTTGAGGTATTATATCAAATAGTTCATGGTAATTTTTTATGGAGTATGATAGAAATAGTGTTTCCATTGTATGCACCCTATATCAAACAATTCATTAACAAATTTATTCGAGGCATTATATCAAAAACACTATTGGAAATTTATTTGAGGCATTATATCAAAATCACTATTTCTATCATACTCCATCAAAAACACTATTGAAAATTTATTTGAGAAATTATATCAAATAGTTCAATAACAAATTCATTTGAGAAATTATATCAAACAATTCATGATATAAAGTTTAGAGTGCATACAATGGAAACTTGGATAAAATTCTTCATATTTTTCCTTTGAGTCTTATGACATTACTCCAAAAATGGTTGGTGAAATAAATTTATGAATCAAAGAATAAATTTAGAGGAAAGAAATTAATTAGATTGTTTGAATGAAATGTATAATAAAATAGTTCTATTAGGATTAGAAGGAATGAAGGTATTATTAAATTTTCTAGTATTAGGAAAATATAAGAATATGTCCACTTTACTATATATATATTTAAAACTATTCTTCATATATCCATGTTAAAACTATTAAAAATTAAATTACATAAATCAATTTTAAATTTGTATAAAGAAATAAATGACTTTTACTAAGAGCGAATATTTAAAATATAGCTATCCTCTTTGCAAAATCCAATTTGATTTGAGATATTTATGGACAAAACATATGGATGAGCATGAGGTAAGTAAGAAAGAATAACCTTAATTTATATCTTCCCTAATCAAATAATTTCACTTTTAAAGAGTTCCTTAAGGCATATCCAATTATGAAAAACTATTATATACTTGTTATAACTATATTAAAGTATATCATGAATAAATTGAAAGGATAAAGAGTCAATCACTAAAAACACATACATAAATCATAGAAGTAAATTTATTAATACAAGGAGATTCAAGTGGTTGGATAATTTTTTCCAAGGAGTGGAAGAGGTTAAGAAGGAACCATCAAATAAATATAATATTTTAAATACTTTAAAAGAAAAATACATTTCTCCCTGCTCTAAATTGAAATGGTATTCCTTCTAAGATGATAATAATTGAAAAAGAAGAAAATAATCATTATGAAGATCAAGTACCATTGATAAGTTTTAAGAGATCAAATAAAATATTCAACAACAAAAGAAAAAAGAGAAAATAGTTAATGCTAAAGAAACAACTACAACCAAGCTACTATGTTATAAATTATCCTCTTATGTAGTCTTCATTTCCCTATAAATTGTGGCCTCCTTGTACAAATTAGCTATTGATCACCATAGTGAAACAAATTTAAAATTTTGAAATGGTTAAACATTATTATTATTTTTATTTGTATAAGTATACTAATTATGGGTTCATTTCTCCTCTCCTACTCTTCCTAATAAGGTTCTGTTTTACAAGCCTCATATAAATGTTAGGGTTCTAACTTCTAAAAATTGAATAGTGTCAACTTAATCACATTAGACAATGCTCCCCTAGTATTAATGGGGCTAAATTTTTATCTATCAAACTCGGCTATGTTTACATTGAATAAAAATTTGATACCTTTATCATGATACTTGAACTAAGATATCTTGGCTCTAATTTTAGTCATTTTATCTAAAAATTATTGGTGGCATATCCATTCGTGTTTAGTTTTAATCATTTATTATTGCAATTAATTCTTACAAGGAGATTCTTGAAGCTTGTATTCCATCTCCACCATTTTTATTCTAAATATTTGACATTTTCTTTCAACTTAAAGTCTAAATTTTATCCTTAATGCTATACATATTTTTCTAGGATAATGTACATATTCATTATATTTCACTATTAACTGTGTTCAGGCATAGAAGAAAAACCTTCAATATATCTTTAAGATAACTTTGATACCATAAAGATAATCCCACCTTTCATTGCATTAATATCAAGGTTAACTAACCCTTCCTCTTTACATGCTTTTCAATTAGAGTATCCTCTAGTAAAGATAGAAACATTAATAGTGTGATTATCAAAGAGTGTCTAGCGATGCACACATCACTATTATTAATAAATTATAAGATTTTAAGAAATTTTTATGGAAGAAATAAATATCTAATAGAGAATATAATTTATTAGTACATATCTAACTATTACATATTTTAAATAAAGCCCCTTTAAAATCTATCTTAAATTTCCATTTAATGATTCAACTAGGTTCAAAATTATTTTCATCTTATTCCCCCAAAATTCATCACCTTTACAACAAAACTTGATTTAATCTAATTTATCTTATTTATTCTCAAATCATATTAAAATCATCACCTTAAACTCTAAGAAATATTTGGTAACTTATTTATTTTATCTTCATTTAGAAAGGGGTGTGAAGGGGATTTAGAACCTTTTAAATTTTCTTTCAAAATAACTAGGAAGGTTTTATTCATTGCCTATCTTGTTGCTTTTAGGATTAGTGTTATCAATTTTGTGCCTTCATTCTTAAAAATTCTTATATCAACTCATTTAGCATTTCCATGATCTTTATATATGGGAAAGGTCAACATACAATGAGGTAGACACTTTCAATTTTTTTTATTCCTTAATTAGTTCTTTCTAGGGAAACTTTTAGTCTTTTTGAACACCTTACGAAAATATGATAAATGTGTGATTATTTTTCTTTCCACTCTATAAAATTTTTATGTGCTTAGATATATAATTGAGCCTCATAATGTACAATGATAAAAAATTAGTATATATGAAAAATATTTTCGAGACATCAAACTACCATTCTACATAACTCTCACATGGAAATAAGAATATTATTTTATTTTAACTAAAGAGATTGTGTGTACTCTATCTTGAAAATTACTAATTAATTTTGAATTATATACTTATAATTTAAAATAAGAGCATCCTTTCTAACATGGAATAGATAGGTTAATTTTAATGAAATAAAATATGTTGTTATATTAAGAAAAATTTACAAATATATCGAACTCATACATCAAGAAAAATTGACTAATATGTAACTCTATATGAGAATTAAGATGCTCGAATAATTTATATACCTTATTTCAATAATTAACATTAGAAATTAATACTTGGCTCATATTGTATGCCCACCTCCCAATGGTCTTGGAATGGATGCATTTAGATGGAGAAGGATTTCAAAAGACTCATGGTACTTGTGGACCCCTCAAAGGCATGATATATAACACATGAACTTTATTTACGAAATTTGGTCTTTTGTTGTTGGCTTCTAGTATGAATCTTATCTATACTTGGTGGAATTCTTAGTTGAGACTCTCAATCTTCCGTTGTTGGTTTCTAGTGTGATTATACAATATGCTCGCCAAACTATATTAATTTCTAATGTTAATTATTCAAAGAAGGTTTTGTTTCATAAGAAGAGATCTATGTTCACATATTCCAAGGCATGTTATTATCCACAATGCATGACACTTCTTCACATCTCTACCAAGTTCTAAATAGATATAGATCTACCATTTCCATGGAGGAGATTGATGATTTAAAAGAAAATATCATGCCAATTCTTTCTTGATAAGTCATGTTTGCATTCATGATTTGCAACTTCCATCTTCATCCAAAAATAAATTTTGTTATCGTTATGTGTGTGATATTAAAACAAATCAAAACCTTCATTTGAGCATGATCACCAACACAAAGGTAAATAAGTGGAAACAAAAGAAAGCTCAATTAATGGCTTTTAGCATGTTGGTGGAAAATCTGCATCATTTTGAAAGTGGCTTCCTAGTTTATTAGTCTTATGTTTAGTAAGGTTTTGTAATCTCCACTGTGTTATGTATTTGGGTCACGGGTATATCTAGTATGATGTCTTCTTTTGGGTAATTTGGGTGCATAATAGAATGTGCATATGTATTGATGTATTCAACCAATGTGCTTTTGTAACATTGTAACCAAAAATTGGTCATTTGTACTAGGACCTCACTTGTCTTTTTGACATTTTGTAAAATTTGTTACTCATACTGCAACTGGGGGTTTTCTTGCTAGTTCTTTCCTGCCAATATATCTGTCTAAACCAGCTACATGTAAAATATTATATATAAATAAAATTACAAGTGGTCTCCCACTTTTTCTATAAAAGAAAGTTCTTTTAAATGTCCACATCTTTTTCCTTGACACAGTTGTTATTTCTTAAAATATTTCTTATAATTTTTCATAATGTTTGTCAATACTTTACTATAAATATTCTACAGTCATGCTCTTAAATGTCATAAAAATATATCATAATCTAGGGTTTCATCTTATAAAGCTATAATAATATTATATGCATTTAGAACATCTTAGACACCTCCCTTAAAGCATTCAACAAATTCACAAATAACTACCAACACAAAGTAAGATGCCTCATTTCCTAATATAAGAACAAAATAATAAATCAAAATATTAGGATGCAAGGTTGACCGACCTTTCCCAATACTTGGCTAAGTTTATCATCTATTGAGGAGTGGATCCCAACAACAATTGTTCTTAGTTCTTACTACTAATCCAAGGAATACCTATTCATTTTTTATTTATTTTAATATGCCTAATGACTCGTCATCTCAAATTAAATTGTGGTAATGGATTTTTATGCCCTCCCTATGACTAAATGGCTACAAGGAGGTGATTATGATATGGTGGAAAAATCCAAGATACAAGTTGGTTTAGTTCTCATAAAATCTCTAAAAAATAATTGAATTCTTACATCCTAACTAGAAATACCATGAGGGGTTTAGATCCCATTTCAGAAAAAAAATATTCTTATACTAATCACTAGTTCACTTGGACCAACTAAAGAGATGGTGAACTAAGGGAAACTTAGTTGTATTGATATATTAAAACTTAGTTATTTCTCTTTCCATTGTCCCCTCTCCACAAAACACCCTTATTTACATAGATTATATTAAAACTATCTCACATATCACCTCCCAATTCTTTAAACTTTCCGAACTTCTTATTCCTCATACCTAATAATCTATCCTTCAAGCTCAACACTTCCTACCTCAATAAAATTGATCACCTTGCTTCCCTAATATCCCTTTGGTTGATGTTCCTAGACCTCATCAAAATGGTAAGTGGATACAATTGTTGAATGATGTCATTAAATCTATTTCACTACCGTACTATGATCTTACAATAAGAATATGGCTAGAAAGAGATGTAGAACATTGGAAAAAAAAAGGATCCAAATAGGAAAAAAAAACTTGTTTTGGCTTTAGCACTTACTAATAACTTTTCTACAATGAGTGGTTGGTTCCATTGAAATAAAACTTAGAATATTTGAAATTAATTGTGCTAGAAGATCTCAATTAAGAGATAGGCTACATTGGATGAAAGGATATAAGGGATACAAATTATTTTTTAGTTATCTCGAACATATTTACATTCTAAAGAGTGGATAATATCTATCGTTGATCAAGAGAGGTAGTTCCATGACAACTCTAATGATATTAAATCCATTTTCCTCCAACATTACAAATAATTTTTAATTGATCTAGTTGAAGGAGATCCACGTCAAGATATAGTGAAAAATTATGGGCATAACAATTATATATTTTTTAACATATATAAAATGTATGGTTGGATTAGTGAGATATGTATAGTTCAAGTATGCAATATGAAGTCAAAATTTATTAGATTTGATTCTTAATAAATTAGTTTTAATGATTCAATTTATAGCTTTATGCAGTCTATAAGTTTAAATAGTTTGATGGTATCCAAACTTTATACATATAAAAATATGATAAATGTCTGATTATTTCACTTTCCAATCTATAAAATTTTTATGTTCTTGGCTATATAATTGAGATGATTCACTCATATTGTAATGATAAAATTCATCCTCATATGGAGGATTTTATATTATCTTCCATTAAATTCACCCTCTTTATGAGATTCTTACATGGATTATTGATATTCTAGTGTGAATTCTTAATTTTAGACATATCTTAACTAGATAAATTTAGGTTCAATGAAGGAAATAGAACTTTTTTTTCACTTACATAATCCTATTTTGAAGTTCATTTATGTTAACAACTATTAGATTAAATATTTTTATCCCCAATTATTTTCGAATAATTTTAAATACTAATCCTTGTATTCTTATTCTTTCTTTCATCGTTTCATTTAAAATTTGAACCATTTAAGGATGGTATGTTATAGATTATAGTTTTCTTCCAATTATTTTTAAATTGTTAATGGTATGAAAATATTATTGATGATTAGATGAATTATTACAACTATTTTAGATTTGTATTCCTTTTATCTAGATATATTATTTACCAAAGTCTCATTGCTTTTTTAAGTGTACTGTATATATATATAACATGGAAAATGTAGATCATGTTCTACCTGTGCTAGATTCTTTGTTTGCAAATACTAGTAATGAGATTTAAAATTTGAGAGACTCATTAGAACATGGTGCAAACCCGAGGATATATAGTGAACCGTGCATGTTAATATTGCATAGTCTAGAAAAAAATAAAAGATGAACTTGAGAGGACTAGTGCATATTCCCTAGATAGAGTGACTGATATTCTTTCCCACATGTGGGAAGAAGTACATGGTGACATTCCCCTTAAAAAAATGCAAGATAGTGTCACCAAAGAAATGATAAAAGCCACTTATTTTCAATTTGATCAAAATGTACATAAGGTTAGGGGATACTAGGTCACTAGATGTGTCGATCATGCTATGGCCTCATTGATCTACCCATGATTTCTCATAGCACATGGTCTATACCCAAACAATGACCAGATTCCATTGTATTTTGTTCAGCAGTTGTATGCTGAGGTCCATTTGGGCCTCAAAGTTAATTACCTAGATATTCCACCATATGCTGGTCAGGAGCATGGCAGGATTGTTGATAGGCCCCTTATCATCGAGCAGATAGACCACCCCCAATGTTTAGGGTATTGGTTGGTGACAGGTCTCTTCCTCTTACCCTAGCTCTAGCCCCCATAGCATATGAGGTTGTCGTTGCTTTCTAAAAGGAAGCAATTGACACTATAGGTGACATTGCAGTTGCCACCACTAGCATATCTAATGATCATGTAGGTCAGTAGTTGATGTCCATACATTCCCGATCCACACCATTTTTAGTACAGTGGACCACCATGGATCCTTTTACAGTGGCTGACATCCCTACTCCTACACAGCTCAATGCACTTACAGGAGACATGGCACACATGACTTTGCATTGTTTGGCTGAGGACCTATTGGAGGCGTATGCCCATATTGCATCAGACAATGGGATCGATATAGAGCATGTTAGAGATCATAAGAGATGTAGAGGTTTTTTAGTTCCAAGATCTCATCACTCTCAGCTGAGCACTAGTGTGCATCAAGATCCACCTATAGTTCATACAACAGCTACACAGACTATGGGTTTTACTGATATGTTGATTGGTTCTAGTTCATCATCACCGATGCCATCTCACCTTCATAGTCCTCTACATTCATCATTTATGGCATGACATGGGATAGATCAGATGGATGTCGATGATGATTCATCACTTGAATGCTTGGTGGATATGGTGGAGGCGACCATTTCAGAGGACTTAGGTCATCCAATATTAAATGATGTGCATGTATGTGTGCATGTGCATGTTTCAATTCTCTTTTCATTATTTTTAATTTTATTTTTTTAACTAGATATTCATGTAAGTTGATATATATGTGTATATATATTGTTACAGGTGGACATACCTCATATCACTCCTAGCCTTGGTCCAAATCATGGACATGATCGATGTGACTCTGTGGATGAATCTACTGCTAGTGGACATGTGAGTTTTATATTTTTATATAATCACACATGTATATGTACATGCAATATATTTATGTATGCATAGATCTAGATTGATATTTAAAAATACAAGTTCATTTAAAAATAACTTTCATAAAATTTATTTAATATAAATTATATGTATTTAACACATCTTGTATACAATTTTATTTGTAGAGCTCAGCACGTCCATCAGAGCAGGACCATTCTCATTCATATGGCCATTCGTCTAGGAGTAGACATTCATATTAGGCCATGCACTCTAGATTTATGATCTTTACCGCATGTATTTGATTATATGATTATCTTTAATAGTATTTGATATTTGATGATCTCTAACTTACATTTGCTTATATGATATACATACATTTGCTTATATGATATACATACATTTGCTTATTTGCTGATCTTTAGTATTTGACATTTGATGATCTTTAATTTACATTTTGCTTATATGATATGTACATATATTTTCTTATATGATATATACATACATTTGTCTCTTTGCTTATAATATGTGTTATGTTTATATGTATTGAATCCCTTTACATGTATGTACATGTGTTTTCTTATGGTTTAAACATGTTTACACATAATATATGTATGCATTTGCTTTAAAGATTTAATATACATAAAAAATTTCTTATTTTATGATCTCGTACAAATTACATTTCCTTATATTCAATATACATTTGATCTCTAGTATAATTTTAGGGAAATCAATGCCACTTTATAATTAAGTTCATGCATGTTGATCACAATAAATATTTTTAAAAAATTGACTTAAGCAACATGAACCATTGAGTTGAGAACAAGATATAATCTTTTTGACAAGTAACTTGAAATTAAATTCAAATATAATTAATAAAATTCAATTCAAATTATATCGATCTATTGTACGTTTTTGACAAGTAACTTGAAATTAAATTCAAATTATACCTCTATTATAAATTTTTGACAACTAACTTGAAATTCAATTCAAATTATACCTCTAATATACATTTTTGACACTGTAACAAAATTCTAAAATTACTAGGTATGTTGTGCATACCTATGAATTAAATAACAACAAAATCCACAATGAAATCACTTGTTTGTTTACTACTTGATGCATTTAAACTAGGATCTAGTTATTCCATGTACACTAGAATAAATTTTTTTCCCATGCCATATGCATATAAATAGAAGCTTTTTTTTATTATTGTAGATATCAAATTTCAAGATTAATTCTCATTTATATCACTTGGAGTGCAAATATTGGAGAAGTTTTTTCACATTTATCAAGGAGGAAAATATTAGAGCTTGACAACTTTTCATTTTTATCAATCAAGGAAAAATTTGGAGGATAATTTAACTAAGTTGGTAGAGGACTTTTCTTGAGTCATCTTTAATTTGAAGAAGAAAATGGGACAACAAAGAAAAAGAAAAAATGCATCTCAATGAAAAATTGTCAAAAGAAGAAGAACAAAAGAGGCATGAACAAAACTTGGAAAATTGTCATAGAAAGAAACAAGGTACATTCATGTTTCTTCTCTCTCTCACTCTCAAGTGTGTGTTTGGGACTTTTACTTTGAAGGTTTCTAACCATCATTGCACTTGAATGACTATAAATACTTTTAAATGTCCTCAAGTCATCTTGGTCATGCAAGTTGCAATGTTTATATGATCCTTGACTCCAATTCCTTAAGCCAATTCTTTTTGTTTCAATAATTTTATTTTGTGTCTTTGGTCTTTTATTTTCATCACTTCAATGTTCTCAATTATTTTTATGTTTTATGCTCTACGGATTCCTCAAGTTGGAGTTGAGCCAAATCTAGATATTGGATCAAATGAATCCATTGAAGAACACATGGACCTTGAAGTTAGGGAGGAGACCCAAGTTCAAAAAAATGCTTGTTGGAGAGGGGTCAAGATCTCTTCCTTCTACTAGTATGGATGAGCATATAAAACTAGCACAAACTTCTCTCACTTATAGCATCATGTTTTATCATTTTTTTTGCTTGCATACATAAACTTCACTTATATAATATCATCTCTCACTTTTGTTTGCAAAATATTTTGTGACACATGTGTAGGAAGGGCTCAACAAGCAAGAAGTTTTCATGCTCAAGTCGAGCCAAATCTAGACATTGGATCAAATGAAACCACTCAAGAATGCATGGTCCTTGAAGATGGGAGGAGGCACAAGTTCAAACAATGCATGTTGGAGAGGGGTCGGGATCACTTCCTCCTACTAGTATGGATGAGCATATAAAACTAGCTAAGAAGGTGGGGAAACAAATTTCTCATAGAAATTTAAATCATTTACTTGAAATGGATATGGAGAAACTAAAATATTATGCCAACCTAGCCTTATAATAAGAGAAAGAGGTCAATGACTAAATATGTAAATGGAATGATCAATCATCATTTCAATCATCTTGATACACTTGAAAAAACCCAATTGTTATCACATTTACTTCTTCATGATGAGCTCAAAGAGTCATTAAAATTGTTGGGTGTACATTCAACATCAAATACAAAGAAATGCATGGGATTACAAAAGGATATTGTTCAAAATGTTAAAAAGGGTTTAGATTCCATTGGGAAAGGATCTCGATCAGTGGATAAGGCCACTACAAGAAGGGTGATGTTGACATCTATTGTACATCAATATATTACAAGAAAAAGAAAAATATTTTCACTTGCAACTGAAATTGGTTATAGTAGAACCACATTGATAAAATATGAGAAAAAGAGAAAGGTTTTGGATGAGAGTTTAGAAGGAAATTGGGAAATTATGTGTAGAGTTCCCCATTCTGATAGGATTGAAGATGTTGTTAGGAACTTGGTCTCAGGTTTTTGGCATGATCAGACTCATCCATCATCAAATACCAGAGATTTTATGAGACACAGGATTGGACTTAGTATTTATGAAAATCATATCGAACATTGGCTAGACATAAAATAATTTGAGATTTATATGAAATTTTGTAATACATATCCTCATATAAAGATTGGGAAAAGAATGTTTCAAAGGTTAAAGCCATATTATGTGAAGATAAACAAGTTTTTTGAAACTTATAGTTGTCATTATCATATTGAATTTGATCTCTACTATTAGGTGTTTCGAAAGATGAGAGAAGAAAGATGTGGGTTTCAAAATGCACCTCCTAAATAGGAAAGTTTGTTCATAAAGTCTATATTATGTGATCATGAAAATGGACCTCAAATAAACTGCATAAAAGGAATTTGTGAGACATGGAAATTTGGCTAAATTTCCTTCAAGAATTGAGGATACTGACCTAACAAAGATAGTAAATTGTAAGAGGTAAGTACTATTTTTAGAGAGTTTATTTGTTTCAATTTCTCATAGATTGTTATTTGGATTCTCATTGATGTAATGTTTCATTGATCAAGTGTGGTTTATTAGTTATTCACATATTTTATTGACACAGGTACAAGTATGTAAAGTTGCAAACAATTTTTGGGAAAGAATCCACAAGGTTGAACTATGTAGAAGATGACATTCCCATTGAAAAATTTATGGAATATTTTCAAAAATTGATACAACCATACATACATAATTCCTTTTATGCTAAGTGGCAAGAACAACAATTCCAAACATTGAGAGATAATTTCCCATGTGGAACAGTTCTATTTGTAGTTTACTTTGCAGAAAATTACTTCTTTGTACATCAAAAGGAGATTCAATCAAAGTAATACTTTTCAAAGTAGATCACTATTATGGTTCATGTGTGTTATCGACATGCACAATTAGAATTGGATGGTGTTGAGAGTAAAGATGAAGAAAGAGCCATTAAGAAAGAATATCACTTTTATATTAGTGATGATAAATAGCATGACACACTTTTTGTCCAACATTGCTTTACAATATTTTTTGAGAATTTGAGAAGTAGGCGTGTAAAATTTGAAAAGCATTTTGTATGGTTAGACAGATGTATGGCACAATTCAAATCTTCATAGCCATTCTATACACTTTCTAGATATCATAAAATCTACAAAATAGCACATGTTTGGAGTTTTTTTTAGAGTGGGCATGGAAAGAGTGAGCATGATGGAGTAGGAGCTTGCATCAAACAAGCTTTAATAAAGCATCAAATGAGTTATCCAGAAGATCATCTAGACAATGCAAATGATGTTCTTGAATGGTGCAAGAAACACTTTGCATCAAATGTGGTCGGTACACCTTCAAGAACAAACTGACACATTCCACATAGAGTGTTTTGGGAGATATTGGGTATGTATAAATTACATTAAATCAAAAATTTCAATTTATTTAAATTTAATATATATATATATATACATATTTTTCACATAATTTTTTTGTTGTACATATGTATCTAGGTGTGGATAGAAGATCGATGCATGGATGCAAGAGGGTAGAAAAAACAATATCTTTGCATTGTGTTAGGAGTTCAGATAGTCACCATGGATGGATAATAGACACAAGTCATTACTCTTCTTTTTGCACTAAGTGCATTGAGGGAAACTCTGATTATGCATGCAACAATCAAGAACTTGGATATGTTGGTAAATGGGATACAGTGCCACTAGTTGTTTAAGAAACATATGATGAAAACAAGGAAGAAGATTGAAGACATTCCTTTGATTTCAATTGATTATGACCATATTTCAGGATTGGTTAGAAAAGGTACACATGTGTAAGTTTTCAATAATTTAAATATTATATATATCTAGTTAATGATGTTTAGAGATATTTCTATTTTTTTTAGAATTTTTTTTGTGTAAATTTGGTGTACAGGATATGTTTCTGCAATCATGGCAGAGCCTGGAAACATCGATGGTGTTAGCTATTATTTATTGTGTTGCACAGAAGACAGGAATAAGCTAACACAACCTGAAACAAGTGATGGAATGTTATTTCCCACAAGTGATTTTGAATTTAAAATTTTATATACATTTTATTCACATGTGCACATTACATTATAAACATTAAATATATATTGTACAAACCTTGAGCACAAAAATGTTGTACACGTTCATATGTCTTACCTTAGGTTCATGTTTACCATGCAGGTTCTATTGTAGTGCAGGGACATATCTAAAACAAGTCAAAGTTCTTTAGCATGGGATTCCTTTTGTTGACTATCACCCTGATAACAAGGTATATCAATATAGTGACTTAATAATTGCTACCACTCTACATCTTCATGTAGTTCCACATGCACGTGGACAAAGAAAATGGAGACTAGATAGTGATGATCATCAACAAATTCTACATGTTATTGAAGAGCGATATGATGAATCTTTTACTTAGATTATATCCATGGTTTTCAAGTTCACTTGTAACCCTATACATGTTCAAATGAGAACTTATAGTAACTTGTACATAGTTGTAAATCATTTTGTGTAAATTACAATTATATGTACATATTTCTTCCATGGAAAATTGTTAAGTTCAAGAATCTTTGATAGCATCATCTCTCACTTTTTTTTGTTGCATGTAAACCCATATATATTCTTTGAATCCTTATATGAAACGTAATGATTTTTTTTTAAATCATTTTGCCTAAATTACAATTATATGTACATATTTGTTCCATGGAAAATTCTTAAGATCAAGAATCTTTGATAGCATCATCTCTCACTTCTTTTGGCTTCATGTAAACCCCAATATATGCTTTCAATCCTTATTTGAAATGTAGTGAAGTTTTTTAAAATGATTTTTCCTAAATTACAATTATGTACAACTTATATTTGTTTCATGGAATTCCTAAGTTCAAAAATCTTATATACAACTTATATAATTTGTTCCATTGAATTGTTCCATGGGAAACTATGTAAATTTTAAAATTAAGTATTATCTAATTATAAAATTAGTGTACACATATATAAAACATAAATCAATGCAAATAAAATCTTTCTCCCATTCCCCCCTCTCTCTCTTGAAATTATCTCCATCCTACCCACTCTTACTCTCTCTCCTCTACCCTTAACCCTTAAAATCTAAACCCTTGTACACCCCCTACTTGTTATATCTCTCCCACTTCCCCCTCTCTCTCTCAAGTCCCTCCCTCCCACCCCCTCTCACTCTCTCCCATCTACCCTTAACCCTTAAACCCTACCCTT
>VDFB02000013.1:166585835-166778210 GCA_007258455.2 Sequoia sempervirens | reverse complement strand
CTTTATCTCTCTCCCATTCCCCCCTCTCTCTCTCAAGTCTCTCACTGCTACCCCCACTCACCCTCTCCCCTGTACCCTTAACCCTATACCCCTAAACCATTCTACTCCCCCCCTCTCTATCTTGAAAGTCTCTCCCTCCTACCCAACCTCCCTCTCAAGCTCCTCTACCCTTAACCCTTAAACCCTAGGACCCCCTGCCCTTTATCTCTCTCTCACTCCCCCTTTCTCTCTCAAGTATCTCCCTCCTACCAGGGCTTAAATTTGATGGTCAACTTTTCTTGTCAAGAAATTTTTTAATCATGATTATCTATTCAAGGGTGCCCTTAAAACATCATGATATACCTTAGTGTAAGTAAAATTATATATAAATCAAATATATATCATTATAATTCTATATAAATTTTGACAGTCTATCCAAAATATCTCCTTTCATCTGATACAATCTTCTTAAAATTTTGATTATATTCTATGGAAAAAATCAATAAATATGGTCATATGGCCATCAAATTTATGCCTTGCATCCTACCCCCACTCTCCTTTTCTCTCCCACTCCCTCCACAACTCTCTCTCAAGTCATAATTTAAAAATAATATAATTTATATTTATATTAATATTAAAAATTAATTTTTAATAAAGGGGGTTCAATCGAACATCTTTAGAATGTTTAACCGAACCCCATTTAAATCTATTTTTTTATTGTATGTTAAATGGGTTCGGTTGAACATTGGCTCAGTCAAACCCATATTTGACCGAACATTTATTTTTGTTTGACCGAACCCAATTATTTTCACCCACATCCTTTGGGGCACCAAAATTGCTCAAAATTTTACACTTCGAAGCTCGATTTGAGAATGAAAATGTAGGAGATCTCAGAAACACAATTGGTATCAGGTTCCCCTCCAAAATGAGCTATCCAATGAATATAGTTTTAATATGTTTTGATTATATTATCTATTTATTTTTTAAGTTTCATTAAATATAGGTTTTTCACCAAAAACAAAACTCTATGTTATGCACGTGGAAAGATATAATATTATAAAAAAAATTAAAAAATATGAGTGCACCAGATATCTGAGTCATTGATCCAACAAAAAAAAAAATTCAATACATACAGTAAAAGTTATGCATTATATGGTTGTGTTATGTCTGAATTGTAATTGATTTGACTTTGAAACTTGATTAAAGAAAAAATATTCAATAAAAAACTATCTAACCAAGTGGAAGCACTAGATATCAGAGTTAAAAATCTAAATTTGAAAGAATTGTTATCTTTCAAGAAAGTTATGAGTTATACATACAGTAAAAGTTATGAGTTTTTAAAAATGCTATTTTTTGAAAAAAAACCAATTTTCATGGGAGATGGAAAAATAAATGCAATCTGATTCCAAAAATTTTGAAAAAGATAATTTTAGAATCTATAGACAAAATGTGACAAGACTCTAGTTTGCATCATCTTCAAATTCCTCACGGTTTAACTACTATAGGTGCCTGAATGTGAAGATTTAGATTAAAAAAAAAATTCGCTGTCCAATTTGGCCAAAAATTGTAAACCACTATTGTGGGATCACCCTTAGTGCTTATAAATGGTTGATTACCTAAGAGTTTTCTTATCATTTATATTATATCAATTCACTTTGATTCTAACAAATATTATGGCAATAAAGGAACAAAAGGCCAAAGGGGTAAACTATTGTGGACACAAAACCAGACAAATCATGATAATAATTAAGAAAACTATTGACCTCATCATCATGTGTTTCGAAGTTAGGCTGTGTCATGTAAAGGAAAATAAAAAAGAAAGAGATGGATTTTCCTCCCAAACAAGAGTACACCAAGCACATAAGGGATCTATGGATTTGGGGTCAGTATGTTCGTTGCTACAATGTGTTTATGAAAGAGCTTGGAATTGGCATCATTCTACAAAGCACATAGAACTAGAAGAATGGCTCATAGAGAGAGAGAAAAAAAAGGAAAAATAAAGTCTATTTTGGGTCAACATGGAAGATACATTGGGGTATCAGTGCTTTGCATCATCCCCAAAAGGAAAACACAAGCAAAATGAAAGAAAATGAAAAGGTGAAAGAAAATGAAAAATCTTTTGGGTCAACATGAAGGAGAAATGAGGGTCTCGATGCCTTGCATCATCCCCAAAAGGAAATCTCAAAGCAAAAAGAGAAAAAGAAAAGGGCCATTTGGGTCAACATGGAATATACATAGGGAATCTCTACACTTTGCATCATCCCAAAAAAGAGAACACAAAACAAAAGAGAAAAAAACAATGCACGACAAATAGAAGAATAAAGGTATGAATAGAAGAAGGGTGCAAAGAGAGGGAACATAAAACACATGATATGAGGGAACATGATATGCACATGAAAGGAAAAGAAAAGGAAAAATAAAAAGAGAAAAGCAAAAAGGTTAGTTGTGTGAATGCAATTCAACCATCTAACAAGTCATCCACCTCCCAATCATGTTTAGTGTAATGTGAGGGCGGTTGACTATCCAAAGGAATAATTGCAAGTGTCGAACTAGGAGTCATACCATGTTCTTCACTTGTTTGAGAAGATTTATCATTTAAGCTCATGGTAGATGAAAATAAAGAGTATAAATTTTTATGCACTTCATATAAATTTGTGATCTTTGCATCATCATCAAGATTGATGACAATGGGAGGATGAAGGGTGATTTCCAAGGAAGGGTGTAGCAAAAGTTGTGGTTGTTTGATGGGTTCATTTTGTTGTGATTATGGCATTGGACTATCTTGTGGTAGGTCAAGGGAATGAGCTTGGTCAAAGGTGGAGGTTGATTTTCTTTATTTCCTTCCATGTGAGATTGATGAGCAAGGAGATGACGATGACGCCTATGTTCCCCAGCACTATGGTTTTGTTTAATTTGGTTTTGAAGTTGTTATAGTGTAAGAGTAGATTGAGGCATCATAGGATCTTCTGCTTCCAAAGAGAGAAGAATAGAAGAAACTGAGGATGGATCCACCACTTTCTCTTTGGCTTTATACACTTGTTTAATGTGAGGAGGCATGACAGGAGTTGTCTCATTTTCCCTTGGTCATTTAAATGATGGCTGGGAAGTGTCTAGGGGTGGTTGTTCAAGAGGTTGTATGGTTTATTCAATGTCAGAAGTTTAGGTTGAAGCATGGTTTCATCTATGATAGGAGGTGTGGAAGTGGACGGGGATGTGTTATGAAGAGACAATTCAACTATCTTTTGGGCTTTGAACTTTTGGTAAGCTATGAAAAACAAGCCCTTTTGAGGGGTGATGGGTTCCATGGGTGTAGGCCAAAAGGATTCTAAGGAAAAATTACCTTTAGAGGATAAGGAATTAAAGCCACTATGGTGTATGGTAAATATTTCATTTCCATGTGGAAACTTCAAACACTTGTAAACAACTAATGGGACCACTTTTATTGAGTGAAGCCAAGGGTGGCCTAGTCGCAAATGAAATTAGTCAGATTGGGAAATAATTGAAAATGTTACATTTGAAGTTTTAGGCCATATCTATAAGGGGAGTACAATCGATTCAATTGTAGGGCATGCAAAACCAAAATTTTTCTTTTAATCCATGCAATTAGTTTATTATAAGCATCTTTATATAACTCATTTAATACCAGAAACTCCTCTATGATGACATTCTCACCACAAGCAGGATCTATTAATATCACATTGGTGGGCTTATCATAGATTCTTCTAGCTATTTAGAGAGGACCATCGAGAAGTTTTTGTAGTATGTCTTTAGGAAAAAAAGTGATATCAAAAGATTTATTGGTTTGGCCCTTACAAGGTATAACGTCTATCATAGCCACAAGTTGATCCATAGAACTATCTTTAGTAATAGGTGGAGGTATATCAAGTTGTTCATTGTTTGTATCAATAGTCATTACATCAATGTTTGAAGGTTCGCTAGCCATGAAAAATGTAGTGTGTTTAGGCATAAGATTGGTGAAAATTTGTAAGTTTTGGTTAAGGGGTGCAAGGGACTTATTTCCTTGATCATTAACACCCATAATGGACAAATGGCCTGAATCAATGAGATCTTGAACTAAATATTTTAGATGCTTGCATTGTTTAGTGTCCTGTCCATTTTGGTGATGAAAATGCTAATAAGTGCTAGGTTTGAAAGTGAGTGGTAAGGGTTGTTTTGGATCAAGTGGTCAAATGGGTGGCAAAGTGAGCATGCATTGTTGAATTAATTGGTTCATTATGTTATAGAGGGTATCAAGTAAGGGAGTAAATTATCTCTTTGGGTCCCCATAGGTATAAGGCACTGATGCTTTAATAGCTACCACCTGAGTTTGAACTAGTTGGGTTGGTTGCGGTCGTGATGGAGGAGGTGGATTGAACTGTAAAAAGCCTCTATTTGGTTTGTGAAATTTTTGTGTGTTAGTTTGGTTTTGATTGTTGTGTTCATGTTTTTTAGCTTGGTTAGAAGTGGATTTTGAATCACAACTTGAAATCGGCTTATCATATTCACACAAGGTTGTGCATAAATACATGAATGAAGGAAATTTCATCATAGTTAGTTTATCCTAAAGGTTGGTGTGCAAGTTTTTGATAAAAATATTTTGTAGATGTGCACCAGGAATCTTGACATCAATTTTAGCATACATGAATTGGTATCATGAGATAAAATCTATTACATTTTCATCTATATTTTGTCTCCATCTCATGAGGTCAGCCATTGTCTTTTTAGGTGTCTTGTGCACTTGAAAGTAACTTATGAAAGCATCCACCAATTCATTGAGACAACAGATGGAATGATTAGGAAAGTTGGAAAACCACTCTAATGTAGTATCTTTCAAGGTCCATGGAAATAGTGTGGCTAACAGCTTATCATCAAGGAAAAAATCACTACATAAAGCTATATAAGCATTAACATGGTTGATAGGATCTCCTTTTCCTATGTATTTCTCAAACCAAGGTATTTATATCCCTTGTGGCATTGGAGTACGTAATATTTGTAAGGATAAGGGGCTGCTACGTACATGAAATGTGACTAGAGAGGTTTGACCTTGGCTAATGGTTGAAATTTGGTGTTGCATGGATGAAATGGTATTAAGGAGTTGTGTAAGAATAGGGTTAGGGTATGTAGGTTGAGGTGGAAGGGAAAATGGTGATGGAGTGTAGGTGATGTTAAGGGAAGTGAAAGGAATACTAAGAGGTATGAAGGTGGTGGAGGGGATTTTTTATGCCACAAGTGAAGTGGGAATGCTAGGTGGAATCAGGAAAGAAGTAGTTGCATAATTAACCTGATTCATAGTTATGTGGACTTGCAGATTGGTATAAGTTGGTATGGATACTATGGTTGAAGGGGCAGGAACTTGAGGTCCTCCTTGGCTTACAAGAATGTTTGAAAACTAAGTATTAGAAGAGGCATGTTTATTGTAAATCTCAGATATTTTCTTTATCACTTGCAAGCCATCATCACTTTCAATCAAACGATGAACATTGCCAATGGAAAGTATGGTAGTGGTGGAAATATTTTCAAGTAACAAGTCATGTTGTAAATGTGCAGAATACTCATGAATATTAATGACCTTTTCTTGTGGGAGGGAGGTTTTTTTGGTGTCAACATTCATTGGATGGAAAGGTGAAGGAATGGAAGTAGTATTGTCAGTGCCTAATGCACCATTGTCCAAAATAGGAGTAGGAGCTTGTGAGATCCAAAGGTTCAAAATGAATGTGCTATAGTAGGAGGGCATGATTCTAAAACTTCTTCTCACTAAAGTATTATCAATGGGGCACCAAACACTCATACAAGTACCACAAATTAGGAGGTGAAATTAAATACAAGGTAATCTAAGATGTCTAAATGAAAATAACATAAATGTTGCTAACTATAACAGAGAACTAACAACAGAAAAAAAATGTAGGAAAATGCCATAAATGTTGTTTAAAAGGTGCAGAGGGATTAAATCACACAGGGTGGTGAATGAGTCCTAGTATGATGTTTTTTTGTGTTTTTAAAAAAAAATCGATGATTTTAATGCTCTATAGAATGCAATCAAGAATGCAGAATGTAAATTTTTAGTATTTTCAATCAGGTGCAATGCAAAAATGAAATCTAAATAAAGTTTTCACTAATGCAATATGAAAAGTCCTATAATACAAACAAAAAATAACTTAATTGAATGTTGATACAAATGTAATATAAGATACAATATGGAAATGAAATCAAAAATGCAAGATGTTCAAAAGTCGGGTTCACCAAAATGAACCGTTGATTTTTGGCTCTTTAGGACTTCTCTAGCTCTTCTAAGGTTTTTCACCTAAAAGGAGAGAGATAGGGCCAAAAATGTTAAGGGTTAATTCAAATTATGTTATGTATGATGTTTTATAAGCTAAATGAAGTAAACTAAATGTAATTAAATGGTCTGAATGAATCAAAAACTAAGATTTAAATTATGCTAGAAAACACACTTTGATATGCAAATAATGAACTAAATGAAGAAATAATGCAGAACAAAAAGAAATGAGATGAAACATAGTGCACCTAGGAAATGTTTAATGAATTTGGAATGTTTTGAATGTTGACTAGAATTACTAAAATTTCACAGTGGGACTCATTCACCTAGGGTGGAAAATTAGTCCTCCTACTAGTGAAAAAGTTCCAGAAATTGGTTTCTGACAGTCAGGATCCAAAATCTGACAAAATTCAGATTTTTCAGTCCTAAGGTGGGACTCATTCACCACTGGTGGAAAATCAATCATCTCCCAAAATTCTAAAAATCAAGAGACAACTCTGCAACACCAAATCTAGAAATCCCTAATTATCGGGTTGCCAAAGTCAATTCTGCAGAAAATGAGCAGAAAACCTTCTCTAAGCTTGAAATATGAATGAGTTGAATTGAAGCACCTAGATGACTTATTTACCAATATTCAACACCAGAAAGCTTGTTAAATCTACACATAAAAGTATACAAAAACATATGCAATAGGGGGAAAATGGTTGAGGGTTAGCAAATATGGGTTTTCCTTGGTCAAACCCCACTTTTGGTAATCAAACTCTTAATGAAATAGTGAAATGAAAGAGAATGATGAACTAATAACATGTAATTGTTATCAAGTTACCAAACCCTTGATGATACAAATCTAAAGTAATGTCAATGGATGCTCAAAAGTGTTTGAGTATTGTGTGAATTGATGTTGTAAGACGCTTGAATGCTTAAGATTGCTCGAATATGATATGTGAATGTTGGAAGATGTAAAATAAGGTGAAAGTCACTTGTTTATACAATTTTGTGCCTTAGTTTCCCATTCATACCTCATCATAGGCCGCCATCAAGTGTTTTTAAATAAAAACCCGAAAGGAAATTTAAAATATTTTGAATTTAGAGCCAAGGGGGATTCATTCACCACCCATGGTGAATGGGTCCCACCAGGGACCTAAAAGTGGGTGTTGAGAATTAAGTTGTATTTAATGTTGTTTGTTAGCTTAACATTCAAAAATACACTTAATTAAAACATATGAGGGCATAAAGGGACCAAATAAAGGATGAGAAAGGGATAAATAGTGAAGTTATGCCTAGAAAAGCATGAAATCTTGTTACAAAACTTTACAACACCTCAAAATAGGACTTGATAAGTAATGAAAAGGTGATTTTTAGGTGAATTGAAATAAATAGAGTCTAGAAGAATGTAGAAATGTCTTGTAAAACTTCACAAAACCTTCACAAGACATCATTATTTGAATTTTAGTACCTAAATATTCATGTTCAAGCCATGTTACAACATAAAATCATAGAAAAATAGAGCAAATACCATGAAACAAGACCTAAAATGCCATGAAAAGGACAAGGGGAAATTTTTCTATGACATGGGGAGTAGCTAAAAATCCCAAAAAAGAGAATGTGTGATGGGTCCCAACAAATGTGGCCTACTGAGATACCCATGTACAAACAATCTAATCTCTCAAAACTAGAGGAAAGGATAAAATCACATGGGAAAAAATCCTGTCCAAAAAGACAAAAATGTGAATGAAGGACTTAAAGTACTCCAAAATAAGGTGAATGAATATGAAGCCTCCAACAAAAAAATTGTCCCAAAAAAATAGAGGAACATGTAGAGCATCACTGAAGCATGAACAAGTAGAAGTTTTTCTAAAGATGACTCATATGGTGCTAAAATAAATCACCTCCTCTAAAACAAATGATGATCAAGATCAAGATAACAAGAACATGCATGAGTCTCCCCTCTTGGATACACAAGTGTAGACAATTGAGAGGGGGGTGAATCAGTTGTCACAGAATTTAAAAATTATTCAACTCATTAACATTATTCTTTGATCTGTTTAACAACCATGACAACATAAATTATCAACACATCAAAATCACACATAACACTAAAATTTTTTACATGGAAACCCTATTAGGGGAAAAACCATGATGGAGGTCAGTCCACAAGATTATACCCTATTCAAAGTATAGAAAATGAAAATATGGGGAATGCACTTGCATTTAGGCACACTGCCTAGAGCTCACTACTCAATGACAATAGGGCTAACTGCCCAAAGGAAGAAACATTGTCTTATAGAAATAATTGGATTACATCCACAAGGATTTGAACTAATAGAATAGCATCTGCTAATGCATGTTCACAATTCCAATTAAGCACATGAACATTTCTTTACTCTTCTTCACTCTTCTTCACACTTTTCTCTACCTTCAAATCATTTAGATCAATATTCACACATATACACAAAATCACACCTCAATTAGAATAATCAATCTCTCTTATATATCCATAACAAGAAATTTCATCCCTACATGTTAGCTTCAACAAAATAATAAAATGAATATAAATTATCGGCCCAAAATAATAAAGATTATTAATGTGAATCAACCAAGTTCAACCACAACTAAGTGAAGATCCATATCAACATCTCCAACACAAAAACACTTCAATTAATTACTACTTGAAGATCCACAACATGCTACAACCACTATGTCGGGCAAGAATAAGAAAGATGTGAATACACAAGAGAAAATCACCAACCACGAGCTCAACAATCAATGTGGACTTGCAACAAAGATAGAGCATGATCTAGAAGCATCCACAAACATCACAAATCACTAGAGAAGCATCCATAACAACTAAACTAACTAAAATTGCATCATCTTCAATCAAGAAAACAACCTAAAGCAACAAAAAAAATATCAAAATATAAATCTTCACGCAGATCTTTGAAACCTGACGTGGATAAACTAGATACACACAACAACAAACGCTTTAGTCCACAACCTTTGATAATCAATGTATAATTATTTTTTACATATTGAACTTCACTTCACCACTAACAACCTGCAACTCATCTCATTACAATTTTCTCAATATCATTGACATATACAACTTCTAATGAATTAATGCTAATAGTGTTGACATCAATGACAACCACATATTAGTAACACAACCACAATATCAAGCATCCCCAATGAAACTACTTGAATAAAAAAAAAAAGGAAAATATTTGGAAGTTCAAGGTACAGATGACACATGAATCTGCATGAGTGACCCCAATGAAACAACCCAACATGCAAGAGACAAGTTGAAAATATAGGTACCAACAGTCTAAAGAACACTAATCAATAGAGATATAATAGTCTATATGAGAGTCCCAAATGACACTACTTGAATTATATGGAAAACAAAGGAAAACATCTAGAACTCAAAGATACAAATGGCACATGAATATATATGAGTTATCCCAATGACACTACTCAACATGCAAGATGCAAGTTGAAAAAATATATATCAATAGTCTCTAATCAAATGAAAATGGAAGGAAGCCTCAAGAGAAGGGAATTGAAGAATTTTCATATGGTAAATGCTCCATCTCATTGAAATCCATGGGTAACCAACCATTCCATCTGCCTAGTACATAGGAACAAGAACTAGATATATAGATCACTCAAAAAAATAAAACCAAGGAAGCATGGTTGTTTTTTGGGTGCTTTTTGGCTATTGGTTTCCTTGTCTTATCAATTGTCTCAACAAAATTTTGATGTAATGGTATTTTTTTGTAAAGGGTCTCAAGTCCCTTAAAAATCTATTTTTCCCTATTAATTAAAACAATAGAAATCCATCCATAATGGTGAAAGAGAGAGCCAAGAAAAGTACACTGAAAGAGTGTGAAACCAAGAAGTGTATGTAGCAGAAACAACCTGCAAATAAAAGGGTATGCACACAAAGGCACACATGCATGAGGAAAGAATCACTAGGATTAAATACTATTCTGGAAGGGAAAATCACTTGAAAAAGGTTTGATGGAAAGATGAAGGAAAAAATCAACTCCCCATGACACATTATATCATGGTGTGAGTACAAAAGGCAGAACATGATGTGAAAAATCCCCAAAAGGGTTACACTAGAATGACACTTTATCTCAGTTCATCTACAAAAGATAAATTACATGCAAGAAATTTCTACAATTCCAAAATACGTCAAAAACCTAGAAACACATAGAAAAAAAATAAAATGAGTCATCCCATGTAAACAAAAATTTTCTAGGATCTAAGATGTCTAAGTAATTCATGAGAATGTGAAAACAAAAGACAAAAAAAACTAAATAAATGTACTGGTGTAATTAATTATTTAACTACACTAGCATAAGTTTAACCTAGGTATTTTATTTAATTAAATAAGTTCTAGATTGCATCATTAGAAAATCATTAATAATGGGGTCATTACCCTTTCCATGTTTGTAGGAGATAAGATTCCTTCTAGAATATGAGTTGTCTTTTCTAGAATATATCTCATTCACTTTATCACTCCCTAGGCAGGTAGTTAGGGTTTACATGTTGTCACATGATGTTTGATCAAGACACATGGCAACATCATATTGCATCTTGTATATCACTCATGCCTATATAATCAAGGCATATGTAAATTTGTAATCATATTCTAGATATCAATTAGATAATCTCCATTTGCATGCCCTTAGTTGCAACACTTTCTATGTGGGTGAATTTCTTCTTGGAAAAAGGTCCTCTTGAAGGATACAACTTTAGGGACATTGTGCATCCATTATTTCAACATGGTATTAGATCCATTCCAATGAAGATTCATCCCAAGATCAAGAAAGTTGGGCCAATGAGATTCATTACAGGCTTGAAGGTTTCCATTACAAACTACTTGACTCCACTTGGGGACCAAGATGATTTCTAGAGTAGATTAAGTTAGATCCAAGCTCGCCATTGTCTTTAGAAGGCATCAAAACCCTAGGATGGCCTATTCATTCATCAAAATCAGATTCATCAACCCAGTAGCCACCAAAGGTATTTTAGGGTTTGTAAAATCAATTCATATGATTTGCACAAATTTGTAGTAAACAATCCTCACTATCAGTTGTCCTTTGTGGAAAAAAAAATTTAGGTGAAGGCCATTTTTCATTTCAAAAAAATCAAGGCTAGTTTATCTATTGTTTGGTAAAAAAAAATATTTTGGGTTTTATATAGTTTGCAGAAAAAAAAATTGGAGCGACCTGGCATTAAAATCCCCATTGGCATTCTATAGGGATTTCATTATTTTTTAAATCATTGGCATTTTTTGGTTTGATTTAAATTATGTGGCACAAATATAAGGGTTTATTTTTCCTCCGTCAACAATCAAAAGGATTTTATTTATTAAATCTACAAGTATATTATTACTGTTAGCATAAATATCTAAAAATTTCTCTTTGATTTTTAATTGTCAGATTGAAAATATTAAAAATAAAATAAAACAAAGTTGTGTTGGCCATTTGATTTAAAATCTATAGAATTTATTTGTTTGGTTGCCCACATTTATGGGTAGGTATTGTGTGTTTGTACCTGACCACTGACTTTCCTCCGCTCACCACCAGTGACTTTTTAGTTGGCCTCCGCTACTACCACAGCCCACCAGAGTTCTTTGTTCCCTGACCGTCACACTTATTCTCTATTATCATCTATTCACTGGCCATCAACTAGAGATATCAACCCTACCAGAGATCCCCACCGACCACAAATTTTTAGTCAGCCCTCTGTCGATTAGCCTTGGTTCTATCAACAACCACCTTGGTTCTATCAACAATTGAGGGCCCCACTATAAGAAGTGACACCACCACTACCAAGGTTGCTCTACCCACCAACACTGCTTTGCCACCACCCTATCTAGAGATTTTTTTTTAACTGTCGATAAGGCTATTTTTTTCCTCAGTTTAGCCTACAAGCCCTCATAGACATATTTTTTCAAATTGCCATATCTTCGGGCCACAATGTTGAAATTCAACAAATGAGATATCATCAGAAATAAGATTCAGTCTATTTTCTAGCGGTCCAATCTATTTTGCAGAATCTTTCTACTAGAAAAATCTATAGGTAATTGAATACGAAAGCCTAATTTGAACTTGAAGGCTTGTATCTTCTCAACCATTTAGGGTATGTGTAGGATCATGATGGACCAAAAAGTGGCAATATGGTGGGTATGTGTAGGGTATGTGGTTGACGACTTTTTTTTACCCAAAATTGATGAAAAGAAAAGGGTTTTTAAAGGAGATTCTCAACTTTCCATCAATATAAATTATGCTTTACTTTGAATTTAATAAATAATTATTATTCATTTTCTATTTAAATTATGAATAAAGTCTTGATTAATAGGCTAATTGAAAAGCATCTATAGATTTCAAATAGTATCACATTTTTTGAATCCGAAACATGCATCACATTCCATGCTTCTCATACTATAGGATTAAAAAAAAATGAATTTCATAAATTTTTGACCAAGTTAAGGTGGTCAAACATACAAGTTTTTATATTTTTTAGAAGTTGTAATAAAAAAATAATAATTAATTATTTACTTGGTAAAAAAATTACAAATAAATATGCATCACATCTAGACATAAGTCCTCTACTTATATCTAAAATCTTATAAAAAAATATTATCTTTTTATCATGGTTATGGTGGTCAAACAGACACCTACTTATTTTTTCCCTGAAATTTAAGTACTACTACATTGAAATTTCAAATTTTCACCAAATAGATTTTTATTTTTCTAAATAAACCTAGTAGTTTAGAAACTACATTCAATTTGTGATAGATTCTATTCTTACATATTTTTGAATAATATAGACAAGTTATTCAAATTTTTGTGTCAAGTTTCCTAACTCTAATTTTTCTAAATTTTTTGCTACTTAAGGGCCTGTTTTTTCCATGATGATCCTACACATACCCTTTATCTAAATTAGATAATTCCAGTGGCATCAAGAAGGTATTGCAAATCTCTTTTCATCAATCATTTCCTTTTGATCAATTTCAGCTCCAGGTACTCTTACATTGGTTATTTTCCGATTTGGTGCATTTGTTCAATTACTTAGACATCCTAAAATTTGAGGAAGGATATTTTTATTTGGGTGGCATCTCTTCAATTGCATATTATATTTGGATGTTTCTATTTTCTATTGAAGGTCATTGTCTTTATATTTTTTGAGAAATTTCATAGTACATGATGGTGTTTTCATACCCTTCTTTGGTTATATTGCACAAGGGAAACTATAAGCATTGGTGAGATGGTATCATCAACCATCTTGAATCACTTGAATTATTGCCACATCCATATGGTACAATTTACCATTCAAGTGAAGGTATTCAAGAATTTTCTTGGAGTTGTAGTAGATAAACTATCTTAGATATCATTGCAATGCATGTTAGTTTTGATGTTTCAGTGCTATTGATCATTGTGATTGTCTTCATATCCTTTGGACAAATATTTGGGAGCTATATGGCGATTCTAATACTTCATCATTCCCTAATGATCATGATTTAGAATGTCATTCTTCAAATTAGGTAGCCCATGATGATGTTGCTATTCAGGAGCCTACAGATTTGGAATGTCTTAAATCCTTAAATGAGGATATTGAGATTTCTATAGGTGCTTCTTCTCCATCAAAGACTATTGGTATCCCTTCTCATTCAATGATTCCTTGTCCAAAGTCATTGATTGAGGCTTCCATCATCTCTATTCATCAAGACACATCTAATTTTCTAGACATGACATCACAAAATAACTTTTTTTTAGGGATTGTTGACTTTGGTACTTCTATAGGTTTGGATGACATTCTTAAGGGGATATCACTCCTCTATTCAGATTCTACATTAGAGAGTTTTCTTGAGTTTCTATATTTCATTGTCTTGGCCTTGATTAGGGATCTAGAGACTATCTTAGAGGCACTTGATTTCTTTTTAGAGATTTCATGTATAAGACTTCTTCCCTCTAATTCAATTAAGGAGTTGGATTTTCTTCAACATCTGCCATTGGATTTGCTTCTTCCTAGTGGGAGACATCTGGTTTGGGAACCTTTGTTGCTTCAGAGTTCTTTTAGCAGTTTTAAGGACACTTCATTCTAGGGGGAAATCTATTCTCTATCCATTCCTTCAATGGAAGTATCCTTGCATTACATTCTTTGGATCTTTCTCAACATTAGTTTTTGTGTAGTCCTTTTTTTCACCTTTTAAATTTTTTGGGTATGTACCTAAGTTGATTGTGGCATCTTCATCTTCATCAAATTAAGAGACATATGAGCAATTTTTAAAGACATCATCATCCATATTCATCCTACCTTCCTTCAATTCCTATCCAAAATGGGAAGCATCCCTGCATTTGCACTTAGTTTTTAGACACTTACCTTTTTTTTGGGTGTTCACATATTCTAGGGGGGACTATATAATATCTCTATTTCCCTTCTATAGGGTGGATATTGATTGTGTTGTATGAATGTGATGGATGGTGTACTTGGGGTATTATGGAGTCCTCCATCCCTCCCATCCTTTCTCAATTTTTCTGTATTGTATCTCCTTTTTGGAGAGGGGTTTTCTTCTCACTTGGTTTCCCCCTTTTCCTCATTTGTGGGATATTTGTTGCATTTCATCTATCATTTGTAAATGGGTACCTAAAATTTACATCATGTAGCTAGGACCCATCATCTATGATCATCATTGCATAATCATTACATTTTTTCTTTTCCTCCCTAAGATGCACTTATGGGGGGTGTTGGTGTAATTAATTATTTAACTACATTAGCATAAGTTTGAATTAGGTATTTAATTTAATTAATTAATTCCTAGGTTGCATCATTATAAAATTATTAATAATGGGGCCATTACCCTTTCTATATTTGTAGGAGATAATATTCCTTCTAGAAGATGAGTTGTCTTTTCTAGAACTTATCTCAATCACTTTATCATTCCCTAGGTAGGTAGTTAGGGTTTACATGTTGTCACATGATGTTTGATCAAGACACACAGGAACATCATATTGTATCTTGTATATCACTCATTCCTATATATTCAAGGTATGTGTGCATTTGTAATCATATTCTAGGTATCAATCAAATAATCTCCATTTGTATGCCCTCAATTACAACACTTTCTATGTGGGTGAATTTTTTCTTGGAAAAAGGTCCTCTTGAAGGTTGTAGCTTTATGCATCTATTATTTCAACAAAATGTACCTAGAGAGAAATCTAGAAAAGTTGCATGGATGGTTGCGAAGAGATCTAAGAGACCATTCCAATACTATTAGAATCACAATAGATAAAGAAACAGGTCAAAAGTTATGAGCTCGAGACTAAAAGCAACACCTATGACTTAAACATATTGTAAAATACAGTAGTAGTAAGAAATTGTGATAAAACACATACCACTAGAAAGTTGATAGAACAAGCTCTTCAATGATATCTTATTCACTCAATTTAGATATTGTATGCCTAATTTATGGAAAAAAGAAAATATTAGCTCTTTTAGTGCCAAAGAAGGGTGTTAGGGGCCCTTGTCAATGGTTCATACTACTAATTTCAACATGACATCGTCATAACTATTGATGGGTGCTTTACACTTTTCAACATACACAATGCATGAGTGCAATGCCTCTCTTGAAAGGTGAAAATCTGCAACTGCATTTTATACAATCACCCTAAGGTCTCTCGAGTGTTAGGTCATGACAATGCTTTAAACAATTCAATTTTTTGATGTGATTTATTGTTAATCATAAAAGGGAATTTATGTTAAACTAAGCATGGACGGAATTGGATCTACAAAAGGAGTTTTATTAAATTTTGGAAATGAAGAACAACTACTGCAAGTTCATGATAGCAATCTAAAACTCTTTACTCATCAAATTTGGCTTTGGGATGATGGTAGAACTTTTTTTTGACTTCAATTTTCAAAGAAAGGTCAAAAGGGAAAAGGGATAAGAAGTTTCCTAGACCTGCAACTAATGTTGAACAATAATAATGGAGGATGATCCTTCCTAAAACTAAGTTCCAATTAACCAAGATCAATCTATAATATCATTAAACAAGTGAAATCTTCTAAGGTATGTATATTTTCAACCATTCATTCACCATTAAAGTATGAACAATAGATGAACTTAAGTGCAACAATGAAATGATGCTCAAACTAACTTTACACAACTGTATATCATCAATAGATAACAAAAAGTATGAGCAAGGAAGATATCAACACCATAGCATTCTTCACCATCATAGCACAACATATACTAACAACTAAAGGAAATGGAAACTAGAAAAACAAAGATAAAATCTAATATTGGAGAATGAATCATGCACACATGAGAAGAAAACATAAGAATCCATTAAACAATGCTATTCTTATTAATTTTTTGTAGGATGCCTTTACACAACAACTCAACTCTCTCTTTGAAAAAGAGAGAAGACCCTATTTATAGTTTTCCAAAAGAAAAAATGAATGGAAAAGATTTACTTTCATTGTGTTGTTCATATTTAATTAACATTAGGGTTTCACCTACCCCCAAAATATATAGCAATATAAAATACACTTTTTTCTTTTTCCCTATTTTGTCATTTAGTGGACTTGACACTATAGCAAGTTTTTCTTTTAGTAAGTACCATCCTTTGTAGTTATCTTAACAAGTATTCATCATCTATGATGGGCTTTCTAGCCTCTTTCTAAGCATTTGCATACTTGATGAATTTTCCAAACATAGCTATAAGCTTCTTTTCTTTAGAGAGCTTGGACTTGAGGATTTGGAAGGACATCCTCGTAATTCTCTTAATAATTTATTTCTGATTCTTTGTAAAGTTCAAGGCAGCCTTGATCATCTACTATGTCTACATGAAAGCCCTCACAGTGAAGTCCATAAATTTTTGTGATGGTGTATCACTAGGTCCTTGCTCAATTTTTTGGCGAAACAAAGGCTTACCCTTCTCTAGATCTAGCTCCAAGGTGGGCACCTCAAAGTTAGCCATTAATTTAAGATACTCTACACTATCCGTCTAGTGCTCAACAGCCTATTCATGATCAACCTCAAGGTCATGCAAAGCCTTCTCTATAACTTCTTTATTGTACTCCAAATTAATCAACAAAGTTTCTACCAACCAGTGGTCCTCTTTTTTGATTCCTAGATCCTTCTCCTAGATATCTCATGGAAGCTTAAGGATTTTCTAGGTTGTTCATATATTGTTGAGATATTGATGAGATGTTGTGACTATATGGAGCTATCTTTATGAAATGAAGCATGTGTATCCAACCTAGGATAAAGCTTCTAACGTTGAAGAGGCTATAAATAAAAATCAAGATATTGCGAATGAATGAATAAAGCCACAAGTTTGAGAAGCGGAGTTGTGCGAAATTGAATTAAGGAAGCAATACTTTAATGTGTTAGATTCCTGAAAGCAATGAGCTGATGGTATCTACAATTCTTCTGATCAAGACTACAGATGTGTGTAATTTGCTATGGTGGATTTTTTTCTGTAATAGTTTGCATCTGTATGAAATGAGTCTTTTTTGTAGGCAGTGAGCCTTTGTATCCAGATAGTGAGTCCTTTTTGGGTAGTGATCCTTTGGCAATGAGCCTCTTTTTATTCAGTTGTGCAATTGCTTTATATTATGAGCTAATCTTCACTATGGTTTTTCCCTTATTGGGTTCTCCATGTAAATATGGAGTCTCTTGTGTTGATTTTTCTTTTTGTTATCTATTTTTCATGTTCATACTTAGTAACAAAATTAAGTGGTTGTTAAGTTGTTAAGTGTTTGAAGTTTTGTGCTTAACTTTGGTGATAGTTGATTCACTCTCCCTCTTAATTGTCTTGTGCCTTTCAAAAATTGGTATTAGAGCTTTCATTCCTTGGTGAAGATCTTAACCACTTGGGTTAGATCTAATGGCACACAAATTGACAATCCCTATGTTTGATGGATCTAACTACAGTGACTAGAAAGTGTAGGTGAGAGGTTACATAATATCTCTTGGTTACAAGACCTACAAGGCTATTGAGATGAAGTATGTTGCTCCAGCAAGTGGTCCTACTAGTGCAAATGAGGTTTCCATTTTTGAGGAGAATGTGAAAGCAAGGTATGCAATTTACAATGCTTTATCTAAGAATGAGTGAACTAAAGTTATTTCTTTGGAAACTCCTTATAAAGTTTGGAAGAAGTTGGAAGATATTTATGAAGGAAATGATAGAGTGAAATTGAAAAAGAAGCTAATAGCAAAGCATAGATATGAAAATTTGAAAATGGAAGAAGGTGAATATATTGTGAGCTATTTCTAGAGGGTTGATCTTGTAGCAAATGAAGTTAGGAATCAAGGGGGTACTCTAGAAGATGAAGATATAATGGAGAATATTCTAATGACCTTACCAGAGAGTTACACTAATAAGTTCTCAATTATTGAGGAAGTGTATGATCCTAAGAAGTTTACTAAAGAACAACTATTTAGCACCTTGACTAAATTGGAGATGAGAAAGTTTGGAAAGAAAGAGGAGAAGATATAATCAACATTTAAAGCAACAAAGACTAAAGATGATTTGGATAGTGATGATCTAGATGAGTTGGAAGAAAACTTTACAAGGAAGTTGAAGAAAGGTACTGGTAAGTATAAAGGTACATGTTTCAGTTGTGGAAATATTGGGCATTATGCTTCAAGATGTCCAAATAGAGTTGTACATAAAAAGAATAGAGATACTGATAAAGATAGAAAGGATAAGAAATACAAGAAGTTGTATTATGTCAAAGAAGATGTTGGAATTTTTGATCATGAATCAGAATTTGAGGATAATAATGATGAATGCTTGTTTTTAGCTTTAGAGAATAAATCTATTTCTGCTAGCTCTAGAAGATGTGTAAGGGAAAGTGGTTCAAAGAATAAGAAGGATGAGAAGGTACTTTGGTTACTCCATTTCATGCTAGAAAAGATGAAGACTATTCGGTGATTGACAATAGCTACTCTAATCACATGACTGGAGATAAAAGTAAGTTGACTAAGCTTGAAAAATATGATGGTGGTTTAGTTATGTTTGGATATGATTTCAAAGCAAAGATTGTCAGGAAAGGAACAATTAGTTTTGCTAGAAAGCATAGCACTGATGATGTCTATTATGTTAAAGGCTTAAGGAATAATATTTTAAGTGTTGCAAAAATGTGTAGAAAAGGTTTCAAGCTTGTGTTTCAACTTAAGGGTCTGGAAGTGTGGTTGCAGTTGGAAGAAAAACTCATGGAAATATTTATCAACTTAAGGGTGTTGATGGTCAATGCCTGGTATCTCAAGTTAATGAAAGTTGGATATGGAATCGGAGGATGCGACATGAAAATTTTGATAATATGATTAGGATTAGTTCAAGAGAGGTTTTTTGAGATCTTCCTAAGATCACAAATCCTAATACTATGTGTAGGAGCTGACAGTTGGGAAAGAAAACTAGAAGTAGTTTTAAAGGAAAAGATTAGTCAGCTACTAAAATTTTGGAATTGGTGCATACTAACCTCTATGGCCCTACAAGAATAGGAAGTCTAAATGGTGACTGGTATTTCATGCTCCTTGTTGATGATTACTCAAGAATGGCATGGGTTACATTTCTTAGAGAGAAGACTCAGGCCCTATATAGATTTAAAGTGTTCAAGGCAAGGGTAGAGAATGAAGTAAACCTAAGAATCAAATGTTTAAGGTTTGATAGAGGTGGAGAATTCACTTCCAAAGAGTTTAATGCATTTTGTGAAGAGCATGGCATAAAGAGATATTTTTCTACTCCTAGAACTCCATAATAGAATAGAGTTGTAGAAGGAAAGAACCAAACTATGGAGAAAGCTGTTAGAACTATGATGAAACAAGGAAATGTACCTGATGTATATTGGAGAGAGGCAATCCACATTGTTGTTTATATTCTTAATAGAGTTTAGATTGAAGGTAACAATAGTAAGACTCCTTATGAGTTGTGGACTAGTAATATTCCTACTGTGAAGTACTTTAAGGTATTTGGAAGCAAGTGTTACATTAAAAGAGATGATGAGAAACTTGGAAAGTTTGATGCTAGATGTGATGAAGGAATTTTCCTTGGGTATTCAACAAATAGCAAAGCATACAAAAGCTTCAATAAGAGATTGAGGAAGATAGTTGAGAGTGCAAATGTGAAGGTTGATGAGGACATGCACAAACTAGTTGAGATAAGTGAAATTGAACCAAATGAGCCTATTTGTGAACTTGTACCAGAAGAGAACAAAAATGAAGAAGAACATATTGAAGAAGAGGAAGATATTTTGGAACCTACCCCTAAGACTCCTAATTATGTAAAGAAGAATCATCTTGAAGAACAGATGATTGGAGATAAGAGTGAAGGTGTGAAGACAAGAAGCAAAGTGGTAGTAGGTGAGGTAAATCTATGTTTACTTTCAAAGATAGAACCTAAGTCTATGAGTGAAGGATGTGGAGATGAGAGTTGGGTAAGAGCAATGAAAGAAGAGTTGCAGCAAATAGAAAATAATCAAACATGGGAATTGGTTCCTAGACTAGTAAATAATAATGTAACTGATTCAAAGTGGTGTTCAAAAATAAATTGAATGAGAATAGTGAAGTTGTGAAAAACAAAGAAAGACTTGTATGTAAAGGTTATTCACAAGTTGAGGGAATATAATTTGAAGAGAGAATTTCCCCGATGCAAAGAATGGAGTAAATTTAGATGTTCTTGGAATTTTATGCTTATAAAGACTTCAGATGGATGTCCGAGTATGTGTAGGATCATGATGGGCCAAAAAGTGGCAATATGATGGGTATGTGGCTAACAACTATATTTTTACCCAAATTTGATAAAATAGAAGGGTTTTTAAAGGAGATTCTCAGCTTTCCACCAATATAAATTATGCTTTACTTTGAATTTCATAATTAATTATTATCCATTTTCTATTCAAATTATGACTAAAGTCTTGATTGATAGGCTGATTGAAAAAAATCTATAGCTTTCAAATGGTATCACATTTTTTGAATCCAAAATAAGCATCGCATTCTATACTTCGCATACTATAGGATTAAAAAAATAAAATTTGAATTTCATGAAGTTTTGACCAAGTTAAGGTGGTCAGACATACAAGTTTTTATATTTTTTAAAAAGTTGTAATACAAAATTCATAATTAATTATTTACTTGGAAAAAAAATTATAAGAAAATATGTATCACATTGGGGCATGAGTCCTCTACTTATATCTAAAATCTTATAATAAAAATATTATCAATTTTATTGTGGTTAGGGTGGTCAGACACACACCTACTTCTTATTTTTTCCCTGAAATTTAAGTACCACTATATTGAAATTTCAATTTTTCACCAAATAGATTTTTTTTTTTTAAACAAGCCTAGTAGTTTAAAAACTACATTTAATTTTCTATAGATTCTATTCTTACATATTTTTTCAATAATATAGATAACTTACTCAAATTTTTACATCAAGTTTCCTAACTCTGATTTTTCTGAATTTTTTGCCACTTAAGGGCCTATTTTTTCCATGATGATCCTGCACATACCCATACAGTCTATTTTTTTGAATGGAGAATTAGAAGAAGTGTACATGGAACAACTAAAGGGATTTTAGCTATCAGATAAATCGGATATGGTATGTAAGTTGAAGAAGGCATTGTATGGATTTAAACAAGCTCCCAGAGCTTGGTATGCAAGATTGGATAGATACTTGACACAACAAAAGTTTATAAAAGGCCCCGCAAACAACAATATTTATTTCAAGATTGAAGGAAATAGGATGTTGATAGTAGTTGTGTGTGTGGATGATAGCATCTCTGGAGGAAATGGATATATGTGTAAGAAGTTTGCAGAAGAGATGCAAAAAGAATTTGAAATTTCTATGATTGGTGAGTTGAATTTCTTCCTTGGATTGCAAGTGAATCAAACTAATAAGGGGATATTCATTTCACAATCTAAATATTTCAAAGAGTTATTGAAGAAGTTTGGAATGGATGACTTCAAACCTATCTATACTCCTATGGTGACTAGATATAAGTTGAGTAAAGATGATGAATCTGCTAAAGTTGATCAAAGCAACTATAGATCTATGATTGGTTGACTATTGTATCTTACTGCTACAAGACCGGATATAATGCATGCAATATGTTTGGTTGCTAAATTTCAAGTAGAACCAAAAGAAGCACATGTTACAACTATAAAGAGGATATTCAAATATCTCAAGGGAACTCCAGATTATGGCTTGTGTTATCCTAAGGATACTGATTTCACTTTGAATGCTTTCATTGATGTAGGTTGGGCTAGTTGTGTAGATGAACAAAAAAGTACAAGTGGTGGTACATTCTTTCTTGGTGGAAGATTGGTTTCATGGCTTATTAAGAAACATGATTCTATTTCTTTATCCATTACAAAAGTTAAGTATATTACTACATCTTGTTGCACATAGGTTTTGTGGATGAAGTAAACCTTGAAGTACATAGGAGTGGTATGTGATGAGCCTATACCTATCTTCTATGATAATACAACTGCTATAAAAATTACAAAGAATCTAGTAATGCATTCAAGGACAAAACATATATCTATCAAATATCATTTCTTGAGAGAAAAAGTGTTGAAGAATGAAGTTAGGTTGGAGTATATGTCTACAAAGGATCAAATTGTAGATTTATTTACCAAGGATATTATGAATGATACTTTTGAGTATCTTAGGGAGAATTTCGGGGTCATTGGCCTTCCTTCTTTGAACTAGGTGCACATGGAGGTGCATCAATCAATTGGATATGTATATTTTTCATTTATCTAGATTGATGGATGGGTCTTGATACTCCATAGGGGGAGGAGAAAGTTTCATTGTAGTAGTATGAGTTGTGTGTTTGCACTCCTCAGGGGGAGTGATATGAGTTTTGTTATTTTTCATTGATGTCAAAGGGGGAGAGAGTGTCAGGTGAAAAATAGTAAAAGGGGAGAGAATATTGAGAATGTGTCTTTGATGGTTTTTTATATCATGTGTTGCCATCAATGACAATGAAGGAGATTGTTGTGAGTATGAGAAAGTTTGGTTGTGGTATCATTAATGTTTTAATTGATGTCAGCATAGTACAGGTTGTGCGTGTATAGTTGAGATGTTGATGAGATGTTGTGGGTACATGGAGCTATCTTTATGATGTTTTAGATGTGCTGATATGATGGGTTACCAAGTGCTTTTGAGAAAATTAATAAATAGAGAAGTCAGAGTTGTGTATATGTTCAGAATGTGCTTTGGTATGTGCTCCACATTTCTTCTATGTTGATCCTATGCTTGCATAGATTTGATTTGTTGTTAGGCTTCTATTGGTGATATCTCCTAGTTTTAAGCTTCTAGTTTGATGAAGAGTGAAAGATGTGTTCACCAGTATGTGAACTAGTTTTATAGAGTTGTTTGTCTATGGACTAAGAGAAATGTTTCTACTCCATAGTCCTTTGCTAGTTTTTTTTAGGTCATGCAAATCTAGAATATTTCTTGTAATGGTGTTCTCTATGTTCTGGAAAAGATGTTTGTGGTTTGGTGCTCTAGAAGTTGAGTTTCAGTATTGTACTGTGTGTTTGTTTAGTTCAGATGGACTAGTGAGAAGTATTATGATTTTGAAGCTTGTTGTAGCTGATGTAGATGTATTTGAAGGTATTTGAGATGTGTTATGGTTATTGGTGAAGTGTGTTGCATCATCTACATGTTATCTTTTTGATGTGGAAGCATGCACTTCAAAGTTCATTTGTTTTTTCATTAAGTTTGGCCAACCTGGTGTTTACACTTCATTCAAAGGATTAAGAATTAATTAAGGAGTGTGTTATTGATCTGAGATGATGTTTTGGGTCTTGGTTAAGTGTTAGTTTTGTCCCATCATTCCTTTCCACTGTGGGAATGTTGAGATGCTAACCTAATTTGAATTTATGAAATGAAGCATGTGTATCCATCAGTCCAGATAAATATTAAAACAAAAAGAGATAATTTTTAAACAACAAAAACAAAATGAAAAGATAGAAAGGTTTTCGTGCAAGTACATGCAATGTTTCGAACTACTAGTTGTTCAGAAACTTGATATCTTTGTAATATTTTTATTTTTATTTTTTTTCAAAAATTTTATAGGTTCTTTTTGGAAAATAATAAATAATGATTATATTTTTGGGGGATTCATGGATTTTTTGGGGTTTTTGAATAGATTAATGGTCTACAAGAAAAATATATTGAGTAACTGTATTTGTTGGTGTAATTAAAAGTGTTGTACCTTGTCCTAGGTCATGATTACACCTTAGTTAAGTTTACTTAAAGAGACCACATAGGAGGTAGTTGGAGCATTTCCACTTTTGGTGGCTATATTACGTTATTACTTTATCACATCTAGCTTTTTTGGACATATCATTTTCTAACCTCTCCATGTTTTGTGGGTGATTATCACATTATCACTTTTTCACTTTAGGTGGAGTGGTAGCTTTTCACAGTTGTCTCATGTCATAATATTATGACACTTGTCATAATCTTATGTCCTATGTACTCACCTTGGCTGTATAACCAAGCGGTCTCCTATGTACTTTTGTACATTTTCTTTTATTTGCATCATGGAAAAATACAATCTATTCTTGTCATATTGTTTCTATCTCTCTTATGCATGTGCTTTCCATTAGGCCTCTAGATCTTGGGTGACTACCTTCATAGCTAATTCTTACATGGTATTAGAGCTATTGTAGTTCCTTTGGATTGTCCTTTTAGGGAGATCTTGAGTGCAATCTTGTATTTTCTTGATAGAATACGGATTCTGGGGGGTTCCATTTTTGGCCTTGTATTGTAGGTGCATTTTGGGAGCTTTTTGCATCAAATCTAATCTCACCATTGCATTTGGAGTGTTAGAGATAGTCATATTTTCCTTTTGTTTCGTCCCAGTTGGAAATTGGAGGCCAAATCCACAAGGGTTTGAAGATTGGAGGGGTTGCTAGATCTAGGAGCTAGCTATTATTTCAGAGCATTTTCATCCAAGAAGGACATCTCTATCACATTTAGAAGGGCCAAAAACCCCTAAATCAACTGCCAAATCATCAAACTTGGAAAAAGTTGTCCATCAGGGAAAAAATATTTTGCATTATTACACTGGTATGATTTTATTTTTTGCATTAAAAAAATTATTATATTTCTACAAGAAAATTTCAAAAACAATCATATATTATTCATAGATTTTTATTGAAAAAGTTTTTTTTTTAAATTCATTTTTTTTTGCTTTTAAGTCTGCAACCATAGACTGTACCTGCGACTATAGGTACCTGCTTGCAGTATCGCAGGGTACTCCTATACCCACAAACCCCTAGCATAGCGTTGTGTGGCATGGGTTGTAGGCCCCACTAGTGAAACTAGCAAGTGGCTTGAAATTTCATAAGCAATGGCCAAATCTTTCAAATAGCTATGAAAGATCAAAAATCCCAATGATCAAAGATTCTGATTGATAGAATATTCCTTTGGCGGTGAAAAAAAAATATTTCGATGAGGTCAAGCGGCAACTGTGATGGCTAGAAGACCATCAATTTTAGCATAGTGTGACCCATGACAACTAGATAGGTGTCAAATTTAATGCTATAGTTTTCTGATGTTAGCACTATGTCAGTAACTTTTTGAAAATTGGCAAACCCCCTCTCATTTGAGTTTTTGATTTTGTAGTTCATCTTAAGAGGCTCATATCTTGGTCGTTCTGAGGCCTTTTTAGGTGTTTTTTTTTATTATTTGCGATAATTTTTTGTGCTTCATGCATTGGTATAATTAGTTTCTAGTTTTTATGATTGTATTTTTTAGAAAATTCAATTTTTCATAGGTGTTGTTGATTTGTCACCATTTTTGTAACTTATGGGGCTCCTTTCAAGCTCATACCAACTCCTTTTCAAGTGCCATTTTTTTTGAAAGTGCATGATTTGTTTTGAGCTTCATAGTGGTGCTATCATTTTGTAGTGATTGTGATTAGAAATTGTTATTTTAGCATTTGGTCTTTTTTGGCCTATTTTGGAATTTGTAAAGTTAAGATCTAAATTTCGTCCTTTGTATCAATCATTTGAGTCTATTGTAGCCTACTAAAGTCAATTGTAAAACATTGAAAATTAGAAGTCCACTTTGCTTGGTTTGCAAGTGGCCATTGTACATGCACTAAGTATAAAGTGCCAAATCATTTTTTTGGTGGGGATTCTTTGATTGAGTGAACTTGGGGGGTGTCTTTTGTGATTGTTCCTCTATCTCTATCTTGTTCTCCTTAATTTTGCTGCTATGGGTTCTCCTAAGTTTCCTTTGTTAACTCCACATAACTACTCTTCTTGGAAATTTGATGCTTGGAGTAAGTTAATGGAAAAAGGATTAACTCATTAAACATTGATGGAACTATTGTTGCATGATCTAATCCTAAAGCTAATCCTATTGCTCATATGGATTAGCTCACTAAAAATACTATGGATCTTGGGACTTTGAGGAAATATGTATCGAAAGATCTCATCTTTCAAATTGAAAAGTGTAAAACAATCAAAGAGGCTTGGGAAAATTTTGGTCAATTGTATGGCCAGGTTCATGAGATTAGAGGTTATCAGCTTGACAATGATCTCACAATGTTAGATCCCAAGAATTTTGATACAATCTAAGACTATGTCACTAAGGAAAATGAGCTAAAGCAAAACTTAAGGATTGTGGAATTGACAATAAGGATGCACAATTGGTCTACAATTTTTTGGGAAAGCTTACATAAGAATATGCAACATTTGTTTCTAGCTTCCAAACCCATCACTTGATAGTGGGTAGTTCTTTTAGTATTCCATCATTTGATGCATTCACATAAATGTTGATGTTAGAGAAAGAAAAGTTGATAAGCACAAGGATTCTCAAGTCTTCAAAGTCCAAATATTTGGTAGTTAATCAAGGGAATCAAGGGACTCAAGGAAATGGTTCCAACAAGAATCAAAAGCAATCTAAGCCAAAGACACAACAAGATAAAGCACAATCATCCTCTCCACAAAAAGGGAATTCTTCATATTCTCCCAAGAAGGGAAATTCAAGCAAGAAGGAGAGACCAACTTGTTCATATTGCAAGAGAGTTGGTCATGATGAGCATCATTTCCACACTAAGAAAATTGATGAGTTGACAAATATTATCAAGAAGAACAACATCATTTTTCCATCCGCCTATAAGAAGAAGGATTCATCTCCTTCCACTTCCTCTTAATCAAAAGGAAAAGGGCTAGTGTTTTTGGCTACTATAGGTTCTTCACATCAATGGATACTTGACTTTGGTGCCACTCATCATATGGGTTCTACAAGGGAGCAATTTTCTTCTTTGGAGCCATCTAAGGTACCTCACATCTTCATAGGTGATGATACTCTAGTGGAAGTTGAAGGCAAAGGTTAGATTCTCATGGAAGATGGAACATTTGAGAATTTTCTCTATGTTCCTAACTTGAGCACCGATCTCATTTTAATATACCAAATCACTCACTTTGGAGATGGTAAGAAATTTGAGTTTCTACTAGATTCAATTGTGGTCAAAGAACTTAAGGATCATTCCTTGGTTACAGTGGGACAAGCCAATCACAATACATGGCTTTACTAATTCTTCCACTTTGTTCCTAAGTCTCCTTCTATAGCCTTGCTCACTCATTCAAATTTAGAAAGTAAGCTACAACATGAGTGGTTTGGACATCTCAATTACCGCTATCTTTAGGGTATGTGTAGGATCATCATGGAAAAAATAGGCCCTTAAGTGGAAAAAAATTCAAAAAAATTAGTGTTATGCAACTTGACGTAAAAATTTGAATAAGTTATCTATATTATTTCAAAAATATGTAAGAATAGAATATGTAGAAAATTGAATGTAGTTTCTAAACTACTAGGTTTATTTAAAAATAAATAAAATCTATTTGGTGAAAATTTGAAATTTCAATGAAGTAGTACTTAAATTTTAGGGAAAAAGTAAGAAGTAGGTTTCTGTCTAACCACCCATAATAAAATGATAATATTTTTCTTATAATATTTTACATATAAGTAGAGGAATCATGTCTGGATGTGATGCATATTTTTTTGTAATTTTTTTTCCAAGTAAATAATTAATTATGAATTTTTTATTACAAATTTAAAAAATATAAAAACTCTTATGTCTAATCAACTTAACTTTGTCAAAACTTCATGAAATTTAATTTTTCTTTTTTTAATCCTATAGTATGTCAAACATATAATGTGATGCATGTTTCAAATTCAAAAAATGTGATACCATTTGAAAGTTATAGATGTTTTTCAATCAGCCTATGGATCAAGACTTTAGTCATAATTCTAATAGAAAATGAATAATAATTATTTATTAAATTCAAATTAAAGCATAATTTATATTGATGGAAAGTTGAGAATCTCCTCTAAAAACCCTTTTTGTTTCATCAATTTTGGGTAAAAAAAAGGTCGTCAGCCACATACACTACAAATACCCATAATATTGCCACTTTTTGGCCCATCATGATCCTGCACATACCCTTCAATAGCTTAGCTCTAAGGATATAGTTATAGGACTCCCTCAAATCAACTTTTCTGAAGGTGTGTGTTCAGGTTGTTCCTTAGATAAGCATCCAGAAGTGAAGTTTGTTAAATGGAATTTTTGGAGAGCTTTGGAAGTTCCTCAATTGGTTCACAATGATGTAGTAGGTCCATTTCCAATACCATCATTTAGCAAGGCATGTTATGTCCTCACCTTCATTGATGACTACTCCTGCTTCACATGGGTCTATTTACTTGTTCACAAGAGTGAAGTGTTTGGTAGATTTCTAGCCTTCAAGGCACATGTTGAGAAGCAAGCAGGGAAGCAAGTCAAGATTCTTCACATAGAGAATGGAAGAGAACATGTGAACAATAAACTTGAGGAATTTTGCACTCTTGAGAAGATTGATCTTTAGCATTTAGTTGCTTGCACTCCACAAAAGAATGGTGTTGTTGAAAGGAAGAATAGGACCCTTAAGGAGATGGCTAGTTGCATGATTCATGCTCATTCTCATGATCCTCAATTTTGGGAAGAAGCTATCAGTTGTGCCACACACATCCAAAATCAAGTTCCCCATGAGGCTTTGAAGGGTATGACTCCTTTTGAGGCTTGGTGTGGTAGAAAACTGATTGTGAGACACTTCAAAGTTTTTGGTTGTCTAGTTTAAGCATGCATACCTCTAGAGAATCACAAGGAATTGGAACCTCAAAGTAGGCCTTGCATCTTTGTTGGATATCCTAAAGGTGTTAAGGCATATAGACTTTTGGATCTAGAGACACATGAGCTATTCATTAAGAGGAGTGTTAACTTTGAGGAAATCTCTCCTAGCTTGGCCTCTAATCCTCCTCTTCCTTCCTCCATAGTGGAAAGTGATGATAGTGACTCAGATGATGAGTCTTCCTAAACTCTCACTCATAGAATCACACCTTTGCAGGGTCCACTTGCAGTTGAGGATCCTCGTCCTTCATATCCTACTAGACCTCATTGGGCTTGATAGACTCTTGAGTCAACAGGTTCTCTTGTTTGGGATCCTTCAAATACTTAAAGGACTCAATCACAACATCAGGATTTTCCACATTATTTTATTGCTAGTGCTTCTAATTCATAGTCCTTCAAGGAAGCATTACGAGTTCCAAAGTGGGATTCAACAATGGAGGAAGAGTATAGTTCATTGATGAGGAACCACACATGGGATTTAGTTCCTCTCCCTAAGGGGAGAAAGATGGTTCGATGTATGTGGATCTATTAGACCAAGTATGTAGCAGATGGAAGTGTGGATAAATACAAGGCTCAACTTGTGGTAAAAGGTTTCTCATAGGTTCTAGGTGTTGATTATACAAAGACCTTTGCACCCATTGCTAAGATGAACTCCATTCACTTGACACTTGCTATTGTTGTAGCTCATTGTTGGGTTGTACATAAGATGAATGTGAAGAGTGCATTTCTTCATGGGGATCTTCATGAGGAGATTTCCATAGAGCATCCATAAGGATTCATACAGGATTCTTCTTTTGTTTACAAATTGAGGAAGTCTACCTATGGCCTCAAACATGCCCCTAGGGCTTGGTATGCCAAGATGTATTCCTTTCTTCTCTCAGCAAGATTCAGCAGGTGTCATTCAAATCAAAATTTCTACGTTTTGTGATAGGATGACTCTCATTTACTACTTTTGCTCTATGTTGATGACTTGATCATTATAGGGAGCACCTCATCCATCATTGGTAATGTCAAATCTGCTTTACAGGACATATTTTCTATGACTGACTTGGGCCTTTTACACTATTTTCTTGGGTTGAGATCACTTGGTTAGCTTCTAGGATCTCTCTTTCTCAACCCAAGTATGCTCTTGATCTTCTAGCTTAGTTTCACATGGCTGATTGTAAGCCTACTCTAACACCGTTTTTTTCAAGAGTTAATCTTGAGGCTAAGTATTCTTCTCCACTTTTTGATGCCTTTGTATCATTAGCCTGTTGAGAGTCTCATCTACTTGAATCACACACACCCTGATATCTCCTTTGCACTTGTCATGGTTTCATGCTTTATGCAGGAACCACATGAGCTTCATTGGAAATCAACCAAACACATCCTGCATTAGATACAGAGTACACATCATCATGGGATTCACTATGCAACAAGTACAAGACTTACCTTGGTGGGATATACAGATTCTGATTGGGCTAGCAATCTTGATGATCATAATTCCACTTTTGGCTACAACTTTCATCTTGGTTCTATCCCCATTTCTTGGCAGAGTAAGAAGCAACATGCTATTGATCTTTCTTTGACTGAGGCTAAGTATCAAGGGGTTGTTAATGCCGCTATTGAGGCTATTTGGCTTTAGAATATTCTCACTAAGTTTGGCTTCACTATTCCACATCCTACAATCATTCATTGTGACAATCAGAGTGCCATATAGATCTCAAAGAACTTGGTCCACTATCAAAGGACCAAAAACATGAAATCCATGTGCACTACATTTGGGAACTGATATAGGAGTAGGTCATTGATTTGCAGTATTGTCCTACAGCACAAAAGGTTGAAAATATCTTCATCAAACCCTTCACTAAGAGTATATATCATCATTTTTGAGCTATCTTGGGGGTACAAGATGTTTCATCTAAGGAGGTCACTTGACCTTCTTCATTCTCTTTTTGGGGGGACTTTTTCCTCACTCGAGGTTTTTCTCTTCTCATCTTTTGAGTGAAGTTTTTGTTTTGTTTTTCTCTTTTGGGGGGGAGTTTTTTCCCACTTGTTTTTCTCATTTTCTCCACTTTATGAGAGATTACATTGCATTTGTACATGGGTACCTGATGGTCTAGTATTCGGGACCCATCCTGCATTATTTTCTTTTGTGTACATTCTCCCTAAGTTGCACTTAAGGGGGGGTGTTGGTATAATTAAAAGTGTTGTACCTTATCCTAGGTCATGATTACACCTTAGTTAAGTTTACTTAGGGACTACATAGGAGGTAGTTGGAGAATTTCCACTTTTGGTGGACTTATCATGTTATTAATTTATCACATCCACCTTTCATGAACATATCATGTGATTACCTCTCCACCTTTTATGGGTGATCCACCATTTGTGGTGATTATCACATTATCGCTTTTCCACTTTAGGTGGAGTGATATATTTTCACAGTTGTCTCATGTCATAAGATTATGGCACTTCCCTTCTATGTACTCACCTTGGCTATATAACCAAGGGGTCTCCTATGTACTTTTTCACATTCTATTTTATTTCCATCATTAGAAGAATATAGTCTATTATTTTCATATTGTTTTTATCTCTCTTATGCTTGTGCTTTCCATTAGGCCTCTACATCTTGGGTGGCTACCTTCATAGCCAATTCTTATAGTATTTAGTTGAATGTTTTCAAAAAATTTGGGATTGGGAAAAATCATCACCATCCTTTTATAAATAATTATCATATTTTTGAGAGGGAGGGGGACTATGGGGGATTATTAATAATTTTGGAGCTACAATTTGGAAATAGAGATCTTGGCATCAAATCTTCACTTGTCTCGATCAATTGAATCTAGGTTCCTTCTTTCCTGAATTTTCCTTTGTTCTTGTAACAAATTCGTGTATGTGTATACTACTTGGTATAATACAATTCTTGCTTGATTGTTTTGGAATTGGAACAATTAGAATATTGTATTCTCTAAATGTTTTCAAATCTTGTTTTCAAATCTTGTTTGTAGCAAACCTATTCTGTGTGTTTTCCAAAAAAGGTCAATCAATCTATTTGGAAGTTTCTGAAGCATTTTCAACAAATTCAATTTGTGGGTTTTTTGCGTTTCTTGAGATGCCCGATATTTGATTTAAATATAATGTGTTACTCCCTGAAAATTCGAATTTGAATAGAGTCCTCTATAATTCATTTTTCATTGCATCGATATGTGTTGAAACTGGTCACTCTTGTCATAGATCCGATATATCTATATATTTTTATTCTGTTTTGATTCATTGAATAAACTCCTTGGTCCTTGGCCGATATTTTGTATCCATCTTTCTCTCGATCCATATTAGGGGTGATAATTGCTGCCATTTTTTCCCACTGTAGCATGCCATTTTAATATTGTCGGTTTGATAAGTATTTATATGCTGTTTGAGGGAAAAGAGTCGATTCTATTTGTTTGGGATTTGAGTTTCCCATTGCATGATACCATTTGATTAAAGGGAATTCGATAGTTTGCATAAACTTGGGAAGTAGTTGTATATTATTCCATCATTTTCTATTCTTGGTTTTTGTCATTGTCTTTACACTTGTTCAGTCTGAAAACTATTTCCCTTGCATTCAAATTGATCTATCCTACGTATTATGACTTCTCTATATTGTAGATTGAGTTTTCAAGATTCGACAGCATTTAATTGAAATATGCGTTGCATTTGAGCTCCCATTCTTGCACCTTAGACTTAGTAATAGATGGAAGCCAACAAGTGTGGATCCTTTTCTCATGCATGTCTTTGGCAGCCAGAGATAAAACTCATTGTTCGCTGTTTGTAACTTATGTTACTTGTCGATACATATAGGTAGCGATTTTCTCCTCTTTCTATATGCTCTAATCATATAAATTTCAAGTCAATATTTCATGTCTTCATGCTTCTTATGTTTGTTGTGTGCCCTTTTCCCCTCATACCGTCCCTGCCGCCTGAGATACCTTGCATATTGCTTTTGGAAAATTTATATCAAAATGGAGGGGGCGACTTAATGTTTGGATTCTATTTTTGAGTGAGAGTTCATTCAAGACATCTAAATGAATGTAAATCGAAGGAAGTATATAGTTATAGAGAAATTTAGTTTTGTTATGTTGTTGGTAATTTTGCATATAGGGAATTTGAATCATCTGAGCTTGGTTTAACATTTAAATTCTTTTATGATGTTGCTTGGAAAGTTCATCTCTTTCAGCCAGTTACATACTCATAGATTGTTGTCATTATTATAGTGCGATTTCATTGTTGCATCTACTTTGAATCCTCTATATGGTTTTACTTATGTTGGAAATTTAGTTTCCATGCATTACATAGGGTAGTCGATGCTTACATGCATTGCATATTCAATTTTTAGCATATTTAATTTCATTGTCTTTGTCGATAGTGATTTCTTTTCTGCGTATATCATTTAATGATACCTTATTCTATGTTTGATTTCTAAAAAAATATCGCAAGCTTTGTATTGTGTTCAATGGTCTTGATTCATTCGAGGCATTCGATATTGTTTACTGGTTTTCTTGCATTTGATACTATATAAAACAATGTATATATTTTATGTATGTTATTTGATGCTTACACATCTCATTGGGTATTTGATAGATTTGAGTATGTCGGTATCCCATGTATTATAATTTAATAAATTGTATTAAAACTGCATTATCAATGAAATATAAGCATATAAGTATTGGGATTATAGAAAAAGGATATTTACTTTGCCTTTATAATGAATAGGTTATGATTAGATAAATAATGTGGGAATTAAATAAAGGAAATTGAATTACTCAAATTTAGATAATTGGGAAAATTGTTTAGATACATGAATTAGATTATCTTTTGAATGATGATTTCTTTTATAGTTATTTAATAGTTGATTTGTTGAAATCACTACATAACTCATTATTTAGAATAGTTGTTCTTTCAGTTATGCTGCTCCTTCTTGAACTTTATTCAGTTGACTGGAATTAAGCTTAAGCTTATTCAAGATATATGCATTTGTAAGTAATAAATATTACCATGATTGTAGTTATTTGAATATATATATATATATATATATGTGTGTGTGTGTGTGTGTGTGTGTGTGTGTGTATACATATATGCCTATATATATATACATTTGTTATTAGATTGAATTCTTTGGATAATATATGTGTATATTTGTATATATCAATTAGTGGGTTGTAGAAAAAAAATGGTTATTTGAATAAAGAATTTAAATTGGAAATTTTAATTAGATGGGTATTACTATATAAAGAATATTTAAATTGTTAAAAGTGAATGCTTTGGGTAAACTATTAGAGAGAATTGATTTATTTTTTTAATATAGGTAAATTGTATAATTTGTGGATGTATGATGATTAATTAATGTTAGGAAGTTATAGTGGATTAGTAGAATGTTCTTGTAAATTAAGTAAATAGGCTTATACTTTAGTAGAGAAAAGATAAGAATTAGAGTCAAAAGCCATTGTAGTTTCCTTAAATGTATCACCTAGTGAATTGATTTGAAATTCTTTACTTGTTAAAATGATATATATTAGTGTTTGGGGTTGTGAATGTTTTCCATAGATATGGTTAATTGATTGAATACTAAATGTCGACTTCATTTGTAATCATTAAAGTTGAATTCATGGTTGTAATATTTATTTGTTTTCTCATTTAGAATGAGGGTTGAATTAGTGAAAATGAAAAGATTTTGAGTATTGTGGAAGGATATTTTTGTGCCAAATGGTTATTGAGAGACTTCCAAAGGTTTGGGGAAAATAGCTTGAGTATTGGTTTCATGATTATGTTGTTTTGAAAGTGGTTGATTTTATACTTGAGATGTGTTATTGGGGGTATTTAGCCTTGCACTATTTACTTGTTATTATGGTTGGATTTGTGAGCAAGATGGTTTATGCCATGCTCTAGATATGTGATTTTTGTGGCATCATTTAGCTGTACAAGATGGCTTTACCCTATTGACATGTTGGGTCTCTAGTTGCTAGTAGGGGGAGTGGTTTTCAATGGGGGTTAGCACCCAAAGTGGTGTCCATGGTAAGAAATTGAGAGTTTCTTTAATCAGTGATAATCTAAAATGAATTAGGGGGTTGAGTAGTTTTGACATTAATAAAGATAATGCCCCACTCATCGCTCAAGTGCTCACTTAGGCTTGAGATGAGTGGGAAGGCTTGGAATGGCAAGATCAACTACCTTGTCCTATTGAAAGGTATGTTGATATTGCATGAGATTGTATGGGGGCTGACAATTGGTAGAGGTTGCTAGGGTAACCCAGGATGGAGTTCAATAACCTAGGAAGGTTTGTCAGGGTAATCCATATCAAACTATGTGATGACACTCCTCCATATTGTAACGTAGCATTCCCTAGTCTTGTGTTCTCCTTTCTTGTTTGCATGCCTTTGTAAGTAGTTTCTTTGTCATGTGATATTCTTATTGCACTTTGTATGTTTGAGTCTTGTTAGCCATTTTGTGTTGTGTTATTGTCTTCTTGATTGCTTGATGTAGTGGGACCTTATTGTTATCTCCTAGCACCAGCAATGGACCTTAGGGTTCCACATGGTAGGATGGAGTGTGGTTTTTCCTCCATTGGTGTTCCTAGCTATTGGTTGTAAGCATGGTGTATCTTATGTAGTAGATTTTGGATCCTATAACAGCTCACAGAGATAGTTGCTTATGATATGTATTGTATATGTATATCATTGAATCATGTAATGTAATCTTGATGTAAGATGTAATAGTTATGTTGTACCCTCTTGTAAGGGAATTTGTATATGTACTTATTATATTATTTATATATGATCCTTGATGATTATTTATTTGATGTTATATTTGGAATGTATGTTTGTATTGCAGTCATTGAACCTAGAGGACAGTTTTTCTTATGTGTTATGTTTAGATTTGAGTTATATTTCTTGTTATTGCACTTAAGAAAAAATTATCATTATTGTAGTATAGGTGTGTTGTCCTTTGGGGTTATTTGGTGGGGCATTACAAATCCACTGAACCAACAAACATAATAGAGCCCATAGAGGATAGAAAGGATAATAATTCCCCAAAGCATGTAATAGAGAGAGGAAAAGAAGCATGGAAAGTGCAAGGTAAGAGGTAGACAATTTGATTTGTATGATGATGATGTTGAGGCTTTGAATGAAATTTGAATATGAGGAAAGGTTGTGGCTAATTGTGGATGAAAAAAAAATGAGAAGATAAAGATCTAAAAGGAGGAAGGAAAACAAAGGAAGGAAAAGTGGAATGTCTAGGAATGAGTACAAGAGAGATATGAAGAATGAGTTGGCCAAGTGGAATGGAAACCAAAGGGGGAAAGCAAAGGAAAACATGGAGAATGAAGGAGTAACCATAGAAAATAAAAATGAGAAACATGAAGTGGTAGAGAGTAAAATTGAGGAAGCTGAGGCAGCATAGAGTAAAGAAGGTGAAGATAAATTCATTCATGATGGAAATAAGGTTGAGAGGGAAATTGAAGAAGGGGCAGTAGATGAGAATGTTATAGATGGTTTTTGGACACCATTCTCTAGGTTTGAATCAAGAAGGAAAAGGAAGAATGATTGTGGAGACATGCAAGAAAGTAGGACAACGAAGAAGGATGGAGGAAGAAAGTATTATATTAGTGATAATGAAGTACGTGCAACAGTGCCAACAAAGCTAAATGAGGAAATTTTTTATGAGAATGTTATTATAAATTCATTTGGTATGTTGATTAATGGAGAGTTTGAGGAAAAGTCTTATATGATGCATGATATTGAGGTTTCTGATGAGGATGAAGGAATTGAAAATTATTTTGATGTTGTATAATTGGGCCATGGGAAAGGAAGTATATGTGTTAGAATTGGCTATGGCTGCCAAGATCTTGAGACCAAATGGAAAGCACAAGAGAGAGATGAATATGACAAGAATAAACTGTATTCAATGTCAATTATATGAGATGATTTTAGATGATTGTACAATGAGAGACCCCTTGGTTATATAGCCAAGGTGAGATGCAATATGTCATAGGATTATGACAAGTGTCTTAATCATATGACATGAGACAACTAATCACACTTACCTAGGTTCACATGTAGTAGTTGTCAAAAGATAAGATGACAACTAATGACAACTAACACCTTCTAGAAATATTCCTTCCTATGACCTAAGTAAACTTAACATGTGTAAATAAGTTCCCTAGTAATTAATTAACTATGTAAAAGACTTTATTTACACCAACACCCCCCTTAAGTGCAACTTAGGGAGTAGCAGATTATTATGCAAATGACACAAAAATGCAAAGATGGGTCCCGACTACTAGGCCATGTTAGGTACCCATGTACAAATGTAATGCAATCTCTCACAAATAGAGAAAAGTAGAAAACCCAGTGGGACAAAAGTCCTCCCCAAAAGAGAGATGAAATACAAAAAGAAATGCTCTCAATGAAGCATGAGAAGGTAAAAACCCCATGTGAGGAAAAAGACCCCCCCATAAGAGAGAAGTAGAAGAGAGACAAGGTAGCCCCCCCTCAATGTTGAGTCTCCTGCAATGATGGTACAAGCTTGACATTGAATGATGAAGGTGATCCAATCTCGACGAACAATGTTCCTCCCCTTAGGAAGAAACAAAACCATGGATGTATGCAGGATATCAAGAATATAGATGATGTATGATGTCTCTAAAACATGCTCAATTGTCTCCATGTCGATGTCAAAAGCTTTCACACTCCAAATAGGTGTTATAGGCCACACTGTTGATGAGGACAATCCAACATCTAGTAGAGATGAATGTAGAACATGATCCAAAGACAAGGATATCCCCTCTGAAGACAAAGAAGCCTCCTCCAAATGTTGTCCAAAAGTAACCACACTCATGCCAATCTGCAAAGAATGATCATGTAGAGAATGAACAAGAGGGTCAAGGTGCTCCCTCACAACAACTGAAGAAGGTTCTTCTCCATCAAAGAGAAGATGAATTATTTGATGATGTCCTCCAAATCTGCAAGATGAGACTCCACAAACAAGTTTGGAATACCTATCAAGAAGCCATCCAAAGTAGCCATATCTAGAAGACTATGTATATCCTACTACACTAAATCACAAGGAGCCAAAACTATTGAATAACAAGTGTCCTCAAGTACAACAGTAGATGATTTTACCAATGTTGGATTACAAGAGTCCTCAGCCTCAAGATGTTGACTCATAGATGAAGAAGATGAACCCTCTAAATCTAGATTAGGAGCCATAGAAACCAAAGCATCAATAGATGTCTTTATAGGAGGAGAAGAAGAAGGCTCTGGGTCATCAAAGCTGCCATACCTTTCCCAATCAAAAAGTGTTTCAATTGTTTTATCATTAATAGGGAAAAACTTATCAAGAGGAACAAGACAATCCGCAATAGGATCCTCTGGGAATGGAGGTTCATTTGAGTCTCCATACATGTAATGCCCCGTCTTAATAACCTAAGAATGTTGCAAATGTGTTATTAAGGTGTAATAATTTTTTTTTTAGAAGTATTAATTATAAGTTAATTAATTGCATACATTCTTAGGTTAAATGACGTTACACTCCTTTGAGTTTTCCACAAGCGACTTAAGTATTTCGCATTGCACATAATAAAGATAAACATAAAGAAACATTGCATAATAATAAATTTTCCATTCAAGATATAATAAAGTACAAACATGTTTTCCATACATTGCATTGATATGATATTAAATACTCATCCATCTGATGAGGTAGTTCAATAATGATTACAAATACAATTACAATGTTCACCTCTTATACATTTGAGGGATGTTTTCAAATACAAGTTTACAATATACAATGATGAAAGTATAGAAGAAATACATATGCGAGCTCTCCATCCATGAAGCTCTCAATGCTACGATCAAACTGGGGACCCAAAGGAGTAAGTTGCACGTTCCACCCAACCATGTGGTACCCGTAGGTCCACCCCCCATGCTAGGAGACAGTAATAAGGTTACCTAGACCTAATCTACTAACCCTAGACACTAGTACAAAAAACCTAATGGTTACATTACTTCCAGATTTAGACAATTGATTCTACCACAAATTTAGGGTTAACTGTTACTCTAGGTGGAGTGTCATCACAATGATGCAAAGGTTACCCTGGTGTTTCTTCCTAGGTTCCGGCCCCCAATCCTTGGGTTACCCTGGTAACCTCTTACGAAACCCCGCCCCTATTGCATAATGTTGCAGTATCAAATGTCTCTTAAGGAAACGAGACTCCGATTTGCCATTCCAGACATTCTCAACTTATACTCATGAATGTAGTAGCTCAAGAGTCATAAGCGAGGCATGCACATCTTGTTAATGGTTTTTAAATCTAACTACTGTGTCATTTAATTATCACTGACTTAGTTAACTATTTGTAAGTTACCCTGACACCACTTTGTGTGTCGTCCCTTACAAACAGCCACTCCCCTAAACATAACATGGGAATCTAGGACTTTTGCCTTCTAGGGTTTACAAGGTGTATATATATCCAAAATCGTTACAAAAGATAAAACATGAACATCAAATTATAAATTATAAAGCAGGTGTCAACCTCTATACCGATTCATGTACACACCCTTAGAAAGTACATGAGATTTAATCATAGTAATCACAAATTTCCCATTTATCCCTTTTGGTCTGGAAGACTTAATCAATAGAGACTTTCCCCATTTTACCCAATTACAAAAAGAAATAAAACAATATTAAGAAAAACACGTCTATCATTTGGATATACTAAATCCATAAGTGTCTTTTTTGAAAAAATCATGTTTATATATCATTTTAATAAAGATCTAATTTCAAATTCAATAAAAATAATAACAATTTTCTATAATCTATTTCCCAATTTTCTCTAAATCACCATTTATTGAATTCCTCAATTTTTATACTAATTTTCTTAATATATAATATTCAATAATTATTTATATGTATATATATATATATATTTATATTCATAAATATATATATATATACAAATATAGATATAAATAATTATATACATTACCCACAATAAATAAAAGTCGGAATTCAAAATGGATCAAACAGATTTTTTTTTTTTTTTTCATCAAACAAAATCAAATGAAAGATTTTTAATAACATAAAACCCTACATACACCGGCGCTATGGCTACGGCCTCCCCATTTGGGGAGGACGCAGCCCGCACCAGGTTGCGCCCAGCAGCCATGGTGGCTGCTATGCGCAGCCAGGTGCCTGCGCCCACCCGCATGGGTGTGGGGAGGGCTTCGGCCCTCCCAAATGGCAATAAAATTAACATTTAAAAACTTAACATTAATTTTCGGCGATTTTATAAATCGCAATCGGCTTAAACAAGAATTCGCTTTACGCGAAATTTGCACAGAGAGATTTAATAAAATATATTTTACTTGGTATACATATATATATATATACAAATTTTCCAATAACAGTAAACTACTGTAGCTGTATTTTTAACAGGAAATGGAAAAAGAATACTTCATTCTGAAAAATTGATTTCCATAATAAGATATTTATAAAAATTAATAACAGAAATTTCTAAAAGATTAATTCTCCAATTCAAACAGATAAATTTTCTCAAGAAACCCTCTATGATTATGTAAATTCATTTGTAGGTTTTCTACTGTTGAAAACAAAATAATTTTCACAGAGATCTCAATAAATGACAGCAAGAATTTCTTTTCTTTCCCATTTAAATTTCTTCATAAACTCTTTCTCCTTTTAATTTAAATCTTTAAGAAATTCCTGAGAAAAAAAAACACAGGAAAATTTTAACCAATATTCTCTTCAACATTCTTTTTAAAAGAAATTAAATTATACAATAAAAATACCTATAGCTTGAGATTTGTCTGTAGAAAATATCTTCTTGCCTGTAGCGCACAAATCCCCAAAAATATTTTTTTCACAGAAAATCTTCAAATGCAAGAAAGCTTAACCAACCACCAAGATCCCTCCATAGGATCTTCCAATTCCAAAATCAACCAAAATAAAATAGAAAGATAATTTTCACAGTAAGGGAATTTTTTTGCCAGTCTTCAGAAAATTTCCCCGTGAAAAATTTTCAACAACCTTTGTGATTTCCCGAGATCTACAATAACCTCCGTCAAATTTCTCAACAACCTCAATGCAATAATTGCACTAGCACACATGTCGAGAAGTGGTTATGAAAATATCCTCTCCACTTCTCGGCAATCTTGCCAATTAAATTTGCATGCAATTTAACTAATTTATTTAAATTTTAATCTTAAAAATCAAATTTTCAAACCACATGCAATTTATTTTATTTTATTTTCTAATTTTCTAATTCTTTTAAATACAATATAATTTACACACTTAATAATTTAACTTAATTAATTAATTTATTTAATTAAAATAGTTTAATCTTTTTTTAAGACCAACTATTTAACCAAATAAGCTAACTAATATATTAAATTATAAAGTAAGTAAATTTCAATCATATTTAAATATTAATTAAATAACAATAATTAAAACACAATAACTAACATTAGAATTAACCAATATTTACCTTTTTAAAATGTTTTAAGCAAACAGAAAATACAAGACAAACCTATGACTCAAAACTGAAAACTGACAATGTACTAAGACCAAGGTTAAAGACTAGACTAGGATAAACCTAACTACTATCTCCCGTTCAACATTTCCATTGAGTCTTGACACGCTTAGACCTGATTACATAGGTGGAGTCGGTGTCATGTACCTACAAATCCTGCAACCAAGCAAATAACATACATGCATATATATATATAAAGCATTAAAAAGGTACACCATGTGGAGAAAATCACAGATATCGCAGGGCACTCGCAAGCGAGTGATGCGATTCTGTTCTCCACACCAATACACTCACAGAAAACTAACGAAATAAATGTTGTTAGTCCATCATAAGCATGTACATATCAATAAACAACAGAAAGTAAACATCTACGCTAAATCATATCATATCTGAAAACAATAATCACCATACAAAGTATCATCATGTCACAAAATAATCCACCATCGCTCAAAACCAGCAATCAAAGTATCCAACAAAACATCATAAATCTAACAGTATGAAAAAGTATCACCAGAAAACATAAGCATAGACGAAGGGGTACTACATCCTCCCCCCCTAGGATCAGGCTTGCTCCTGAAAGCCTGCGAACAGATAGCGATAAAGTTCCCTCATGCGTGTCGCATCCTCCCAGGTAGCTGAAGCCTCATAGCTATGATCCCATTGGACCCTCACCTGATCAACGTCTCAACCCCTGAGACCGAGCGTCTGGTGCTGAAGAATGGCCACGGGCTCCAAAGCCAGCTGCCCGTCCTCTACCTGTAACGCATTCCAATCAAGTACATGAGTATGTCGGGATGATATGGTCTAAGTACAGATACATGAAAAACATCATGAATACGAGACAAACTGGGTGGTAAGGCGAGTCGATACGCCACGGGTCCAATTCTCTCTAAGATCTCGAATGGTCCTACGAATCGAGGTGCAAGCTTAGAGCCTTTTCCATAACGGATTGGACTCTTTCGCGATCGCACTCGAAGAAACACTCTATCACCAACAGCTAATTGTCGATCGATCCTATGCGCATCGGCATACTTCTTTTGCCTATCCTGAGCTGCAATCAAATGCTCTCTAATACGGTCAACCTGTTGCTCCATGTCACGAAGCATCTCAGGTCCAAGTAATACTCTGTCCTCAAGTCGATCCCAACTTAGTGGAGTTCGACAAGGATGACCATATAATGCGTGAAATGGTGGCATACCTATGGAACTCTGATATCCGTTGTTGTAAGTGAATTCTACTAAATACAAGTAATCCTCCCAACGTGATTGTTGGTCCATTACATACATCCTAAGCATATCCTCTAATATTTGGTTAACTCTTTCAGTTTGTCCATCGGTTTGAGGATGATAGGCTGAACTAAAGTTCAACTGTGTACCTAAAGCACGTTGTAACGAAGTCCATAAGGCTAAAGTAAATATAGGATCTCTATCCGATATGATCCTACGAGGAATCCCATGTAATCTAACAATATCCTCCATGAATATCCTAGCTACAGATGAAGCATTATATGATGAACGTACAGGTGAAAAATGAGCTACTTTAGTCAAACGGTCAATAGTTACCATAATGGCATCATGTCGACGTGATGACGTAGGTAACCCTACTATGAAATCAATGGATATAATATCCCATTTCCATTCAGGAATGAGATGTGGCTGCAGTAATCCAACAGGATGATGATGCTCAGCTTTGACTCGCTGGCATTCAAGACATCTCGATACGTAGTCAGCAATATCACGTTTCATACCAGGCCAGAAATACAATTGTCGAAGATCAGCATGCATTTTCTTGACACCTAGATGAGCTGAATACGGAGCTCGATGAGCTTCAGTCATGATTAATGTACGAAGACTCTCTACATGAGGTACATAGATGTGACCTAAATGTTGTAATATACCATCCAATTCTAAGTCATAACCTACAAATCACTTTCTAAAGGTCTACCCGATTCTATCTCTGACTTCACTTCCTGATATAATCTATCAGTAGGAAGTGCAGCTACTATTTGACCTCTCAAATCTACTTCAAGAGTAGTAGCAGAGATCTCATGTCGACGTCGGCTAAGAGCATCAGCCACTACCTTCTCTTTGCCTTGAACATATTTTACTTCAAAATCGTACTCACACAAGAACTCCATCCACCGTCTTTGCCTAGCATTCAAGTTAGGTTGCGTAAAGATGTATTGCAAACTATGGTGATCAGTATGAAGTTCAAAGCGATGACCTAACAAGAAATGCCTCCAACGAACTAATGCATGCACTATGCAGCTAGTTCTAGGTCATGAGTAGGATAGTTTAATTTGTGATCCTTGAGTTTGCGAGACTCATAAGCAACCACACGCCCATCTTGCATTAAAACTGCTCCCAAACCCTCTAAGGATGCATCCGCACAAACTACGAAATCCTTAGTAGGATCAGAAACAATGAGTATAGGCACATTAGTTAACTTTTCTTTAAGAGTCTGAAAGGATAACTGACACTGTTATGTCCAAACAAACTTCTTCCCTTTCCTCTAAAGAGAAGTTATGGGATAACCTATCCTAGAAAATCCCTCTACAAAATGCCTATAATAGCCAGCTAGACCCATAAAACTATGAAATTCACCTACATTAGTAGGTGTGGGCCAATCCACAATAGCTTGGATCTTTGAAGGATCCACAACAATACCTTTTCCAGATATCACATGTCCAAGGTATTTTATTTCAGATTGAAAGAAGTCACACTTCTTCAGGTTTGCATACAATTGATTTTCCCTTAAACATTGCAATACCTATCTCAAGTGTTCTTCATGTTCCTTCATGTTCCTCGAATAGACTAAAATGTCATCGAGAAATACCAGGACAAAGCGATCAAGGTATGTACGAAATACACCATTCATTAAACTCATGAATACAGATGGTGCGTTCGTTAACCCAAATGGTACCACTGTGAATTCGTAATGCCCATAACAAGTTCGAAAAGCAGTTTTATGAATGTCTGGTTCAGCTATACGTAATTGATGGTAACCGGATTTCAAATCGATTTTAGAGAATACATTAGCTCCCTTAATTTGATCAAAAAGATCATCGATTCTAGGCAAAGGATAACGATTCTTAATTGTAACCTTGTTCAATTGACGATAGTCAATACACAGCCTAAGAGATCCGTCCTTCTTCTTTACGAAGATAACAGGTGCTCCCCAAGGGGATACACTTGGACAAATGAATCCCTTTTCTAAAAGTTCCCCTAACTGAATACGAAGTTCCTCTAACTCCTGAGTCGTCATTCTATAAGGAGCTCTAGATATAGGCTTAGCTCCAGGAACTAGGTCAACTCTAAAGTCAATATCCCTCTTCGGTGGCATTCCAGGAATGTCATCAGGAAACACATCCACGAATTCCCTAAGAATAGGATGATCATCAAGAGATACCTCTCGACTCTCACCCTCATCTAAATCAGTAACTGTTGTTGCAAACAGTTGACATCCCTGATGAAGACATCTCTTTAATTGCATAGCAGAAATCATCTGCAAAGAGATAGGTCTTTGAATACCTACGATTTATACTTTCGCACCTAAATCATTAATGCAACTAACTGTCTTAAGTCGACAGTCAATTACAGCATGATAAGATGCTAACCAATCCATACCTAATACTATATCATACGATCCTAAGGGCGTAACATATAAATCTACTAAGGTAGTTAACATACCTATTTTAAGTTCACGGTTATGTACTAAGTTATCTACTGCTACTTTCACCCCTGAGACGAATTCAACTTGCCATTTACCACTTTTCTTTACTGCCACAAGACCACAATGGTCAACAATGGTCGGTGAAATAAAGGAGTCAGTGGCTCTAGAATCAAAAAGTATAGAAACACTAACACCATTTAACTTACCTGAAGTTTCGACCACCATATTCTGGTGATCGGCTTGGCGGTCATTAACCGCTGCATATACTGTATGTGCACATCCTGCATCACCCATTGTAGGCTCTGAAACTGTAGATCGAGGCCCATATCCAGTAGAACCTCTCATCGGACACTGCCTAGCTATGTGCCCATGCTACCCACAAGAATAACAACCTATGCCTGTGCCGCTACCAAATCCTCTGCCACCTGAAGGTGCATTGGACTGCTGATAACTACCCGTACTGACGGTAGATTGAGCACTCTGCGTAGGCTGATCTTGCCTATTGCGCTTGTTGCGCCACTAGTTATGACCCTTTCCTGTTTGAGGACTGTTTTGTTGTTGTGGTTGAGGGTTGTTGTTCTTCTGAGGTGTTTGTTGTTGTTGTTGCCCACCCTTTGTGGGTGTCTGTTGGTTCTTGGAAGAACCACCCCATGGACTAAAACCTGCTGTAGGAGCACTCCCAATCTGCACTCATGTGTGCCCACCTAAAGCCATAATAAGGTTTTCCTCAACTATGTGAGCCTTCTCCACTGCGGCTTCCATAGTCTTTGGCTTAAAGACTCAGACACCACCACTAATACGGGCGTTTAAGCCCCTGATAAAATGTTGTACTAGCATAGGCTCATCATTGCCAATACCAGCATACTGCTTGAGTTTGTAGAACCTATGTTTGTATTGCTCTACAGAAAGAGCTAACTGACGTAGATCGTGGAACTCATCAGCCCTACGCTGCCTCCAATGTTTCAAAAGGAACAATGCTCTGAACCTCTTGAGAAACATCTCCCAAGACACAAAACCAATATCAATATGGAGCTTCTGCTCCTCTAGGTGCCACCATGTAGAGGTGAATCCTCTCAAGTGCATAATAGTGCATCTGGCACGGGTATTGCTACCGTAAGGGTGCATGGCAAAGCATCTACCCAAATCCAGTAGCCAGGTCTCAGCCTCTAAACCTCCTCCTGAACCATCAAAGGTAGGAGGACGTGCTCTCAGTAAATCCCTCATATGACCTACAATGATAGCATCCTGATGTGCTGTGTCATCTACTCTCCTAGGGGATCTATCCCTCTCTCTCACAACCTCCTGCTCATCTACCTGTCTAGGTCCAAGACGAGCTAGGACCTCCTCTAAAAGTGGACGTATTTGAGAACCCTCTACTGCTGATTGTACGGGATTCTGTTCCTCATTTCTCTGACCCATCTGTTCTGCTTGGTCACTATGGTGAGGGCTAGGAGGGGGAGTAACCTGAGGGATTGGCCCACGGCCTCCACCTCAACCTCTACCACGACCTCTTCCTCCTCGCCTAGGCATGTTCCTGTACATAACAATTACGAGTCTTAGATACTATTCAACCAAGGTTATCAGTTGTGACACTACGTACTAGGTCAACCTAATGGGCTCGAGATTATCCAGAGCGTCTAGTGTTTGTAACCTGGCTATGATACCAATCTGTAATGCCCTGTCTTAATAACCTAAGAATGTTACAAATGTATTATAAAGGTGTAATAAATTTTTTTTTTAAAGTATTAATTATAAGTTAATTAATTGCATACATTCTTAGGTTAAACAACGTTACACTACTTTGAGTTTTCCACAAGTGACTTAAGTATTTCGCATTGCACATAATAAAGATAAACATAAAGAAACATTGCATAATAATAAATTTTCCATTCAATATATAATAAATTACAAACATGTTTTCCATACATTGCATTGATATGATATTACAATACTCATCCATCTGATGAAGTAGTTCAATAATGATTACAAATACAATTACAATGTTCACCTCTTAGACATTTGAGGGATGTTTTCAAATACAAGTTTACAATATACAACAATGAAAGTATAGAAGAAATCCATATGCGAGCTCTCCATCCATGAAGCTCTCAATGCTCTGATCAAACTGCGGACCCAATGGAGTAAGGTGCACGTTCCACCCAACTATGTGGTACCCGTAGGTCCACCCCCCATGCTAGGAGACAGTAATAAGGTTACCTAGACCTAATCTACTAACCCTAGACACTAGTACAAACAACCTAATGGTTACATTGCTTCCAGATTTAGACAATTGATTCTACCAAAAATTTAGGGTTAATTGTTACTCTAGGTAGAGTGTCATCACAATGATGCAAAGGTTACCCTGGTGTTTCTTCCTAGGTTCCAGCCCCCAATCCTTGGGTTACCCTGGTAACCTCTTATGAAACCCGGCCCCTATTGCATACTGTTGCGGTATCGAATGTCTCTTAAGGAAACGAGACTCCGATTTGCCATTCCAGGCCTTCTCAACTTATACTCATGACTGTAGTAGCTCAAGAGTCATAAGCGAGGCATGCACATCTTGTTAATGGTTTTTAAATCTAACTACTGTGTCATTTAATTATCACTGACTTAGTTAACTATTTGTAAGTTACCTTTACACCACTTTGTGTGTCAGCAATTACAAACAGCCACTCCCCTAAACATAACATGGGAATCTAGGACTTTTGCCTTCTAGGGTTTACAAGGTGTACATATATCCAAAATTGTTACAAAAGATAAAACATGAACATCAAATTATAAATTATAAAGCAGGTGTCAACCTCTATACCGATTCATGTACACACCCTTAGAAAGTACATGAGATTTAATCATAGTAATCACAAATTTCCCATTTATCCCTTTTGGTCTGGAAGACTTAATCAATAGAGACTTTCCCCATTTTTCCCAATTACAAAAAGAAATAAAACAATATTAAGCAAAACACGTCTATCATTTGGATATACTAAATCCATAAGTGTCTTTTTTGAAAACATCATGTTTATATATCATTTTAATAAAGATCTAATTTCAAATTCAATAAAAATAATAACAATTTTCTATAATCTATTTCCCAATTTTCTCTAAATCACCATTTATTGAATTCCTCAATTTTTATACTAATTTTCTTAATATACCATATTCAATAATTATATATATATATATATATTCATACATATATATATATATAAATACAAATACAAATATAAATAATTATATACATTACCCACAATAAATAAAAGTTGAAATTCAAAACGGATCAAACAGAATTTATTCTTTTTGTTTTCATCAAACAAAATCAAATGAAATATTTTTAATAACATAAAACCCTACATACGCAGGCGCTATGGCCGCGGCCTCCCCATTTGGGGAGGACGCAACACGCACCAGGCTGTGCCCAGCAGCCATGGTGGCTGCTGTGCGCAGCCGGGTGGCTGTGCCCACTTGCATGGGTGTGGGGAGGGCTTCGGCCCTCCCAAATGGCAATAAAATTAACATTTAAAAACTTAACATTAATTTTCGACGATTTTATAAATCACGATTGGCTTAAACAAGAATTCGCTTTACACGAAATTTGCACAGAGAGATTTAATAAAATATATTTTACTTGGTATACATATATATATATATATACAAATTTATATATATATATATACAAATTTATATATATATATATACAAATGAAACAACTGTAGATTTTTAACCATTCTGAACAATTGATTTCCATAATAACATATTTATAAAAATTAATAACAAAATTTCTAAAAGATTAATTCTCCAATTCAAACAGATAAATTTTCTCAAGAAACCCTCTATGATTTTGTAAATTCATTTGTAGGTTTTCTACTGTTGAAAACAAAATAATTTTCACAGAGATCTCAATAAATGACATCAAGAATTTCTTTTCTTTCCCATTTAAATTTCTTCATAAACTCTTTCTTCTTTTAATTTAAATCTTTAAGCAATTCCTGAGAAAACAAAACACAGGAAAATTTTATCCAATATTCTCTTCAACATTCTTTTCAAAAGAATTAAATTATACAAGAAAAATACCTGTAGCTTGAGATTTGTCTGTAGAAAATATCTTCTTGCCTGTAGCGCACAAATCCCAAAAATCTTTTTTTCACAGAAAATCTTCAAATGCAAGAAAGCTTAACCAACCACAAAGATCCCTCCATAGGATCTTCCAATTCCAAAATCAACCAAAATAAAACAGAAAGATAATTTTCACAGCAAGTAAATTTTTTTGCCAATCTCAGATAAATTTCCCCGTGAAAATTTTCAACAACCTCTGTGATTTCCCGAGATCCACAATAACCTCCGTCAAATTTCTCAACAACCTCAATGCAATAAGTACTGGCACACATGTCGAGAAGTGGTGCAAAATATCCTCTCCACACTTCTTGAAATTTTGCCAATTAAATTTGCATGCAATTTAACTAATTTATTTAATTTAAATTTTAAAAATCAAATTTTCAAACACATGCATTTTATTTTATTTTATTTTCTAATTTTCTAATTCTTTTAAATACAATATAATTTACACACTTAATAATTTAACTTAATTAATTAATTTATTTAATTAAAATAGTTTAATCTTTTTTAAGACCAACTATTTAACCAAATAAGCTAACTAATATATTAAATTATCAAGTAAGTAAATTTCAATCATATTTAAATATTAATTAAATAACAATAATTAAAGCACAATAACTAACATTAAAATTAACCAATATTTACCTTTTCAAAACGATTTAACCAAATAGAAAATACAAGACAACCTATGACTCAAAACTGAAAACTGACAATGTACTAAGACCAAGGTTAAAGACTAGACTAGGATAAACCTAACTACTATCTCCCGTTCAACATTTCGTTGAGTCTTGACATGCTCAGACCTGATTACACAGGTGGAGTCGGTGTCATGTACCTGCAAATCCTGCAACCAAGCAAATAACATGCATGCATATATATATAAAGCATTAAACAGGTACACCGTGCGGAGAAAATCACAGATATCGCAGGGCACTCGCAAGCGAGTGATGCGATTTCGTTCTCCACACCAATACACTCACAACAAACTAACGAAATAAATGTTGTTAGTCCATCATAAGCATGTACATATCAATAAACAACAGAAAGTAAACATCTACGCTAAATCATATCATATCTGAAAACAATAATCATCATACAAAGTATCATCATGTCACAAAATAATCCACCATCGCTCAAAACCAGCGATCAAAGTATCCAACAAAACATCATAAATCTAACAGTATGAAAAAGTATCACCAGAAAACATAAGCATAGACGAAGGGGTACTACAATACATCTCCCAAATTTTGGTCATAAGGTTATGAGGGATCTCAATACCATCAATGGCCATTTGTGTATCAATATCACAACTACAACCAATTAATCCCAAGATATGTTATGTTTTTTATGTCCCACACAACTCCCTTCCATTTTGATGAAGGTTTAGGAACTAGTCCATAGAGATATGGAAAAATATTAAGCTACCTACAATGTGCTAGGATTCCATCTTGGCAAGACTTAAAGTTCTATTGATTTAACCTTATTACAGCATGATGTTTTTTAATTCCCATATTAAACTCCTCAACTTAGTCACACAATAGACCAATCAAGAGACATACGCCAACAAAGGCACAAGATTGCCCCCCCCAAAATTACTCAATCATGAAGTACCCCCAAGAAATATCTGATTTGGCACTTTATATTTAGTGCGTTCATAGTTGCCACTTGCCAAAAATAACAAACTCATCTTTGATCTTGGTACAATGCCACATAATCAAGTACAACTTTTGGTACAAAATGAGATCAATCTGATCATACCATTAAGAATTACAAGAAACATCATGCACTTTCAAAAAAATTGCACCCAAAAAATGTTACCGTAGGAGCAAGATATGAGCTCCCGAAGTTCCCAAAATGAGGACGAAGCAGCAACACCTATGAGAATCTGCAATTTTTAGAAGAACTAGACACCAAAACTAGAAATTGATTGCACCACTTTGAAGAATGCTAAAAATTAGCCCAAATAAAAAAAATTGCTTGAAAAAAGGAATCAGAATGAGCAAGTTATGGCCTTCTAAAATTTGCCTTCAAAAAATCAAAATGCAAATGGTGAGGGGGGAAAAAAAAATTTAAACTGTGCTGACGTCAACAATATATTGTCTTAAAATTGACGTCTTTGATCAGCTGCAAAAAGGAATATCCTATCGACAGAATATTCTTCATTTTGTGGCTTAAGATTGATGGTGATATGCCCGTCGCTAGTCGATATATTCTTCAGGGAATATGCAACAAGAGAAATTGTTCGTTGGATTCTTCAATAAACTTGCTGACTAGAATTTTGTAGTTTTTTGGCTAGATTAAATCTTTGATATTTCTGATTGAAGGGACATACTGGTTTATGTGGATGCCCACTGGTGAAATAAATGGGTGGCCCGCGTGGGAGATGGGGCCCACTGTGGGCTAGAAGGGGTGAATGGGAGGCAGCGACGTGTCTTAGCTGAGGGCACTCAGTACCTGCAAGTGCAGACTATACTATCCACAGGTACGTCTGTATAGAGTACCTTGTGTACTCTTAAATATATCTACAGTTTTTTTTGTATTTTTTACAATGATTTTTACTAGCACAAATTCAATTTTTCTAAAAAAAATTCAAGAATTTTCAATCAATTATTTTTTTAATTTTTCAGAAAAATCATACTGCTAGTAATGATGGTGACCTAGGGGTCGCACGGCTCCTTGAGCGAAAAAAAATTTCCTCACCAGACAACTACTCTGATTTGGATGAATTGACAGTCAAACTTTGGGTTTTTGGCCCTTCTGGATGTGATTGTAGGGTCGGATTTGACCCAAAATGCTCAAAAAATGTAGCTAACTTCTAGATCTAGCAACCACTCTTCAGCTTCAAACCCTCATAGATTTGGCCTTGTATGCCTGATTTGGATGAAAAAAAAGGTGAAATTGACTTTCTCAAACCTTCTAAACAGAATGGTGAGCTTAGATTTGCACTAGCAAGCTTCAATATGAACCTACAATAAAGAGCCACAAAAATGAAAAACCCCCAAATCTAGTATCTCTCTTCAGAAAAAGACTCTCCAATGGCACCCAACCCACTCTAATACCATGTTAGAATGTGCTATGGCTGCCAAGATCTTGAGACCAAATGGAAAGCACAAGAGAGAGAGATGAATATGACAAGAATAAACTATATTCAATGTCAATGATATGAGATGATTTTAGATGATTGTACAATGAGAGACCCCTTGGTTATATAGCCAAGGTGAGATGCAAGATGTCATAGGATTATGACAAGTGTCTTAATCATATGACATGGGACAACTAATCACACTTACCTAGGTTCACATGTACTAGTTGTCAAAATATAAGATAAAAACTAATGACAACTAACACCTTCTAGAAAGATTCCTTCCTATGACCTAAGTAAACTTAACATGTGTAAATAAGTCCCCTAGTAATTAATTAACTAGGTACAAGACTTTATTTAAACCAACAATATGAATCGATGAGTGTAGATTTGTATAAGTATGAACATGTCTTGGTTAGAGTAGAAAACCCGATGGGTGAAGTTGAAAAGATTGGAGAAACAAATGTCGAATTATTTAATTCCAGCATACTCGGATGGATTGTTTGGAGTATGAGTGTGGAAAAAAGTAATTTTATAAGAATTGAGTGTGATACTGAGCAGTAGTGTTGGAAAAATGTGTTGAAGATTCCAAAACGAGTATGGAAAAAGAGAAAGAACATGATACTATGAGTTTCGAATAATGGCCCCATGTGTAGGAGCACATTCCTTTTGTCCCCTAGGGAGTCTGATGCAGGGAATCAATCTAATTTCTAATTTATGGCTTGTAGTGTCGAGTTGAATGACAAGAGAAGGCGAATGGAATTTCTTGTCACCATAGTGATTGGAACATTGTTAGGAAGCTGCTTGTTAAAGAGAACCAATCAAGTTAAATAAGTTATGAACCAGGAGATAAACATTAGGTGATCAATTTCTAGAGTCAATTATGGATGGTTTGAGATTAATAGCTAACTAAGTAGTTTAATATGTCCACGAGATTGCATTCAACAAAGGGAAAGGACTAATTAGGGATTAAGATGTTAAAAGAATCAGTTATGGTCAACGAGGGGACAATTTTTGAACAAATAGATTTCTGTTGCAATAGATGGGAAAGGATACTAGGGGGCATTCTAATAAAGGAGATCAACAGGAAACATGTGGGTTGGGGAGAAGAAAAGAGGTTGTTAGAAGAACAAGGCCGAAGGTAGAGACCAAAGGAAAGGGAGGCCTAACATATTGTAGGAGGGAAATGACAAGAAGAAGGTGAACACTCTTATTAGATGGAAGTCAAAAAGAATAAAAGAGGTTGAGTAGATTTGAAGAGGCAAGTACTTGTTGGAGAGGAGATAAAGGATGATAATGTGAAGGAAAGAGGAGTGATGGTAGAAGAATCAAGAGTAGTTGAATAGAGAAAGAGAGGGTGGCCATAAAGAATGAGCAGAGGTTCAGAATAGAGGAGAGGCCGAAAGTTGAAAGAGGGGGAATGAGAGAGGACAAAGTGGAACCATATGGACCAGAACAAAGAATTGCCAAAGGGTGTCAAGTCTAGTTAGGAAGTTGAAGCCATAGGTTGAGGTTGTTGTTGATAGTTTGTATAAAATGTTTGTGTGCTATAGTCGATCCTTAGTAGGGTCAAAGCCTTTGTAGTCTATGATGCGAGATTGAAATAAGATAAATAAAGAGTGAATGTTTTGTTACTAAATGTTATATGTATTTGATAATTTTATTCCTATAGAAATTCTATGTTTTATATACGTTATGTTTGATATTAATGAATTCCCTATTATGACAATTTCCTATAGCTTTTGTGTTGAATGTTTGATAGTGAGGAAGGAATCATCAAAATTGGTTCTAGATTTGGAGTCTGAGAAGCTAGGCCATCAAATGCTATCATGCATAGTTGTATGTAGAGGAAAAGAGTATAATATGTTAGAGTCTAACATGGAAAAAAGATAGGGGAGTGAAATAGAGATGGAAATTTAAGGTATAAACTTATTTATCTTTTATATTAGATATAACCTCAAAAACACTTATCTTGTCAAATAGTAAAAAATGGACACAATAATGTTTCATAAACAAAGTTACAAAACAAATATTACAATAGTGAAAATAAATTGAAAAAGTTCTAAGAACTTTTCTTCTATGAAGCAAACAATATATTAATTTTTTTATACAACTTCATATTTAAAAACTTAAACCAACTTAAATTTTAAAATTTATTTAAATATATTATTGAAAAATCTTTGTGATATAAATTTACAGCCAAACTTATCTTGATAGTTATTTATATATTTCCACATCTCTTTTCTTTTTTAATAAAAATATACATCAATCAAAGTAAAATAAAATTATATAATATAAATAATTAAAGTTTAAAACATATTTATTAAGTTAACTAATATTATTTTAAAATTATTGTATATAATGTTTTTAAAATACTTTCAATTTGCATATGTTATAGACTAGAAAAAAATTGGATTAGTGAAATATATGTGTTGTATATAAAATATTAGATGTAAAATCAATTAGAAAACAACTTCCGAAATTTTTGCTTCTATGAATGTGAATTTAATGCTTAATAAAATGGAAATGACACCTCATCATTACAGAAATTTTGTGCATTGGAAGGAAGTATTGATATGAGCATTAGATGTTGGTTGATCTTTCGTAGAAATTGCATATAAATCATTGACTATTTATCACCAACCACATTTGTAAGAGCTTGAGATAAAACAACTTTGATTCAAGTAATTTCCCTTGGACTTCATAAAACTTGGACCGTATTTAGACAGTACAAAAGTAATTGTATGCACATGTTGTGATTATGTTGAAAAGTTTCAATTAGTAACATAATTTATTGGTTTCATGTGCTTTTCATTTTTTTATAATTTATCTGAAAATATGTTCTGATCACAAATAATTTGTATGAATTGCAATTTCATGAAGTTATCAATGTTAAAGTTTTTATGTGTTTCTTCCTATAGGTGATTATTTGCTGGTTTACAATTTTAGTAAAGTTTATTGTCTATTTGTTAAATTATATTAATTGTGAAGTAATATAATAATTATTTAAAAAAAATAAAATTGAAATATAAAACAAAATTAAGGGGAAGTTGGAGAAAAATAATAAAAACTTACATTTATTTTTAAAGATATAGGTACATGGGAAAGTATGTTTGGTTTATAAATACAATTATTTCTTGCAAGAGAAATTAAAGGAGAGGTAAAAATTTACTAAATTTTGAGAAAGTGGATAATTTGATCTCCAACTTCATAATGGAATTGTTAAAAAAATTATGAAGTGTTGGTTGAAAGTATAACTACATCTATTGACTTTTTCACACATAATTGAATACAAATATTAAATAGAAAATTTAGTGAAGCTAATAAATTCAAAGACAAGACTTTGTGAGCATGTAGATGAGAAGTAAACCAAATACTAAAGATTCTAAGAATTATAACTTTGAAGGAAATGTAACAAAATTTTCACTTTCATTAATATACTTATTATATCATATTGCAACATTTATTGACCCAAAATTGAAGTGGATTTGAGATTTCATATAGTAAATAAAAATGCATCTCTTAAATTTGAAAAAATGGAGAAAAATCGATAAGGAAAGATGAAGGGGGATGAAGGAAAGAGAAGAGTAAACACGTTCTTATCTCGTATTCTTCCTTGAGGTTAAGAAAATAGGGGGATATAAGAGTGGATATTTTATAAATTTTCTAAAGAATGAAGATGTCCTAATTCATTTTGTTATACTTTGGCATTTAAGAATTGTAGATAAGTGAATTTGAGCTTCATAATCTTAATGCTTGAATTCTTAAGTTATGGAAATGGAGAATATTTATTTAATATTTATTAATTATTAAGTGGTGCTTAACTAAAGTTACAAGGGAACTGTTCCCATTGCTATAGTTGTTATATTCTTACAAACATCAACCAAACCTTGTTTCACCTTAATTGTATGAGAGAACTACATTATATGTAGATATAGAAATAGGTATGGGAAAAGCTCTTGTTTTCCTTTCATATTTATAATAGATATATAGAATAGAAAAAAATCCAAATTTTAAATTATATTAAATATGGGGTGATCCCATAATAGTGGTTTACAGGTTTTGGTCAAACTAGACACTGAAATTATTATTTTTAACTAAATCTTCACATTCGGGCACCTATAGCGGCTAAACTGTGAGGAATTTGAAGATGGTGCAAACTAGAGTCTCATCAAATTTTTTCTGTAGATTCTAAAAATATTTTTTTCCAAAATTTTTGGAATCAAATTTCACTTCTTTTTCCATCTCCCATGAATTTTTTTCAAAAAACAACATTTTTAAAAAGTGATTCACACCGTATAACACATAACTTTTTATCCATGAAAGATAAAATTCTAATTCTTTCAAATTTAGATTTCTAACTCTAATATCTAGTGCTTCCACTTGGTCAAATAGTTTTTTATTGAATATCTTTTCCTTAATCAAGTTTCAAAGTCAAACGAATTACAATTCAGACATAGTGTGACCGTATAACGCGTAACTTTTTTTGTATATGTCAAAATTTAATTTAATTTTTTTGTTGGATCAAGGACTTCAATATCTGGTGCACTCATATTTTTTAATTTTTTTTTTGATAATCTTCTATTTTTCCACATGTGAAGAACAAAGAAATTTATTTTTCAATGAAAAACCTATGTTTAATAAAACTTAAAAAACAAATACATAACAAAACCAAAACATATTAAAATTATATACATTGGATAGCTTGCTCTAAGGAATACCATAATCATTTAAATTAAATTTTAAATGAATTCATTTGATCCCCAAAAGCTAAATCAAAAGTGATTTTTTATCAACATTTTGATAGGTGTAAAGGAGACACATAGGTATGGTTTAAAACTAGCGAGGTTCTATCCAAGGGGGTTTGATCTAAGGTGATTTGATCAAACCCTCTTCAATTGGAATCCTTAAAATGGAACTTTTTAAGGCTTAAATCATTATATTTTCTAAAAATATGTGATTTCAGCTAAAATTCGTTCCTCTCAGGAATTGTAAACCACAATTATGACAGCACTAGTGAATGTGTAATTATAGATTGCACTTCTTATATATTATCAAGTAATATTTGATTCTAAATTAAGTAGAGAATTAAATCCATGAAAATTTGTCAACTAAATCAATAGTTAAATTTATTGTCTTTTGGCATAATGGGTAAATGGAAATTTGATTAGAAATCAATTTAATACAATAAGGGTTAGAAATATCAAGAACCCACAAACAAAGAGATCACTTATACCTACAAACCAATGAAGTAGAATGAAATGTTTAAATATGTAAAACACAAAATTAAGAATACAACTCTAATCAAGATCAAATTACTCAAAGAAACAAGAAAACTTGAGAGTGCATTGCACATGATCCTTAGGGAGGGAGTGGGAGCAAGATTTGAATTCTTAGATTGGTTTGTGCCTTCTTTCTTTCTTATCTTTCTACTTCACGTGCTTGCTCCCTCTATGTGCTTTTTCTCTGATCTATGGGGTTTGTTTTTGAAGGAGTTATCTCCTTTTCATGTTCAATTTGTTTCACATGTTCTTTTGTCCTTTTATTCCTCCTCTTTGTTTCTTCTTGTTAGGTATTTTACTCTCATGGTCCCCCAGTAGGGGGCTCAAGAGATGGTTCCCCTCTTTCTATCCTTATGATAAGGATCTAAATAATAATGTTCTTTCCTCTTTTTTCAAATGGAAGACACTATCTCCTTTGTTGATAAGGTTATTGGTTAGCATAACCCTTTCCTAGAATATAATTTCTCCATACCTTTCTATCTTTAGTAAAGGACATGCAATAGATATGCCAAATGATCTTCTCAATGTCATTGTTGCTAAAAATGGAAAATTGTTTCATAGGAAAATTCCTTGCCTTACGACCTAATGTGGACCAAGTTAGGAACTAGGATTCTCTTCATTGGGAACTAAAGGGAAACTTTTCGATTAATGCAATTGTTGATCGCCCCTTCTTTTTTAAGTTCTTTAGAAAAGAATATACAGTCAAGAATCCTATAGGGGGGCCTTAGGATCTTGAGAAAAGATTCAAAAACATCCTCTATTTGTGCAAATGAAAGTCAAGGTTTGATGTTGTCAAGGACCTAGGGTTATTGCTCCTACTTGTATTTGTTTTCCTAGTCCATCTCTAGAATCTTGAAACACTAAAATGTTTTAAATAATTGTGAACTCCTTTTGGTAAACTTATAATGGTTGATAAAGTTACTCTAAAAAAATCCTACCTAGTCTTTACAAGACTATGCGAATGTGGCTACAAACTCTATTCTCCCTTCAAATATAACTTTAATTTTTGGAACATGGCCAGTTGGTCGCAACTAATTATATATGAAAAATTGGGTTTAATGTCAAGGTTATAACAATTTTACTCACCTAAGTATTAATTATAAGTCTCGTGTTGGAAAAAATATCCATGTCCCTTGCCATATCCATATTGATCCAAATTTGGATGTTGTCTTGTTCCCCTTGGTGGTGTGAAGAAAACCTTATTATCCCATATCCCATAGACCTCCTTCCAATACTCTACCCTATCCATTCCATTGAGAACTCCCCTGGAGCACCTCCTTACTCCCTACTCCTCCCCCCTAGTAGATGGATCTATTGTTTCCCTAACTATGGTTTCACTTGGTACTAACTGTAGATCTATAGTTGAAGTTCAACTCCTAGAAAATACTCTCTATCAAAGGACACTATGAAAAAGAATTTCATGGTGGTTTCCTTAAACTAACTCCTTCTAGAAGAACCAACAAAAATAATCAAACTCCTTAGTAATATGATTTTCATCTCTTCTTATCCTAACAAAGACAAGGCCACTTGTAGTAGGGTGATTTTACCGAACCATATATCTAATCCTTTCTCTCTAGAAATTACTACCTACCTAGGTGAGGAATAGACTCCTATTGAAAGAAAACATAGAAAAAAACCTGATGTGGTTGGAGACCACAAACAAGTTGGATTGTTACAAAAGAGAAACACGATCAAGGGAAGTAGCAAGAAACATGGCATTGGGGAAGCAGTGGACTCTGGACCTCTTAGGTCCAAACACCATGAGATAATGATCTTTTTTCTTCTATTTAGATATGCCCAAGGATTTTATCATGATAAGAGGTACTAATAGTTATGATCACACTCTCCATCTTAATATGAAGATAGTGCCTTGGAATATTATGGGATAAATAGCCCACATAATAACATCTGATCGAGTGGTACATATTCGAACACAAGTTATCTTGTTGATTCAAGAAGTCAAAATTTATGGTCTATTTTTTATCTAATTGCTTCTATAATATATCCTTCTATTGAGTTTTGTGTTTCCCTTGCTAAAGGTGCTTTGGGGGGAATTTCCACTTTATGGAACAATTTGTAGTTGAAACGCACATTGGTTGAAAAAACACAAATTGTCTCATCCCCTTCTCTGAACCATCCCACAACATGTAGTGGACTCTTGCTAATATCTATACTCTAAATACTAAATTTTCTAGGAACACAACTTTGGGACTCTCTAATTGTCACCAAAAATAGTTATCTTGATGCTTTGTGGTTGTTTGGGGGTAAATTCAACACTCCTTTGTTCCCATTAAAAAAATGGGGGGTTCTTGATGACTTCTTTGGTAGTATGGGAGACTCAAATGACCTTTTAGATAACATGAGCCTAATGGATGTGTAAATCCATGGAAATTCCTTCACTTGGTTGAACTATATATTTGGAAATAACCTTATTTGGGTTAAAATTTATATATTTCTTATATCTCATAATTGGATCTTGCTTCCTCAAATCTCACCCTCTACTCTCCTAAGAGTAGGATTTGATCACTATGATCTTATCCTTAATTTGGAGGAGATGGTCAATCAAGGGCCTTACCCCTTTAGATATGAGATCATGTGCGATCCCCATTAAAATTTTATATATTTGATTGATAGGTAGAAGACCCCATTCTAAGGTACCCCTATGTTTACCCTTACCCAAAAGCTAAAGTTAATAAAAAATAAAGCTAAGCACTAGAATGGGTTCTCCTTTGGGAATATATTCCATAAGAGAGAAAAAAATATGAGAGATCTAAAAAACATCCAAGACTTTATGGGATTGATAAATACTAATGATATTTCCTACTATTAAGACTGTAGGCTCGTATTAGAATGGTAGGCCATTATAAAGTGAGAAGAATTATTTTGGAAGGAAAAGTATAGAATACAGTGGCTCAAGGAAGAAGGTTGGAACACCATATTTTTCCATCAGTCTACTCTAAAATACCAAAGAAGAAATAGAATAAGAAGGATAATCCTTGATGATGACTCTATTGCTTCCAAGGAGTAGGAAATTATTAATGTTTTCATGTTGTTATTCAAAGGTATGTTTGAATTTAATGCTTTCGAGACTAATGACTTCTTAATGCGGTTGATAATAATGGAATATGTAAATATGTATCTCTGTAGGAAGCCAAAGATATTTTTTTCTCTTTTGGCACCTTCAAGTCCCTTGGTCCTTATGGTCTCCCCCTTCCTTCATTCAATTTTTTTGGGATATCGTCTCACAACACCTGCCTACTACCACTAGATACTTCTTTAGATCTTGGAGGATCCTAAAAAATTGAATCAAAACTATATTGTGTTGGTTCCCAAAGTAATAGATTTCATCTCCATGTCAAATTTTAGGCCTATTAGTTTATGCAATACCATTTACAAAATTTTCTCCAAGCTATTGGTCAATAGAATCAAACCCCTTATTCATAGTTTGATTTCCCCTTGCCAAAAAGGATTCATTCCTAGAAGACAAATCCTTGATGTTGTTATCACTACCCATGAACCCATTCATTTTATGGAAAATAATAGACTGCTCTAGTCTTTCCACTTTGATATTCTTAATACATTTGGGTTTGGAGAGAAGGTTCTAAAAATTATTCACTCATGTATTTCCTCCCTAACCTTTTTAGTTTTGGTGAATGGTGTCTCCTCTAGCCACTTCTAAGGTTGTAGAGTTTTAACAAAAAAGGACCCCCTTTCCTCATACCTCTTCATCTTGTTAGTGAAAGCTCTAGGGCATCACTTCCATCAACTTATAGTCTCAAACAAAAATTTTGGGGCTTAGAGATACTTCCTAGCTCCACCTTGCTTCTCATTAACAATTTGTTGATGATACCATTTTGATTGGTGTTACCTCTATGATGGAAGCCAAAATTTGTAAGGCTATCTTGTAATATTATGTCATTGTTGTTGGGAAGCATATCAATTACAACAAAATTAAGCTTTACTTCTTCAACTTGGAGAAAATTCTTAAACATAAAATTTTTCACATCTTGGATTGCAAACAAGAATACCTATTTTCTTCCTATCTTTTTCTTCCCTTGATTACCAAAGTGATGCCCAATACCTATTAGAAAAATATTATTGAAAGAGTTAAATGTAAGCTTGCTAGTTAGAAAGGTAAGATTCTTAGCCAAGCTAGTAAGTTTTTTATTCTTAAATTCTCCCTCCAATAATCTCTATCTATTTTGTTTATCTCTATTTAAAGTCCCTATGGACATGGCTAATAAAAATAAAAATATCCAAAGGAAATTTTTTTGGTTGGGTGTGGAGAATAAAAATATAATCTCTTTGTTCAAATTGGATAAGGTCTATAAACCAAAGTGACTTTGTGGTTTAGGCATCTTAATAATGAAGTTCAACAAAGCATTGATCACCAAATGTGGTTGGAATATTATTTCTAGTAATATTGAGTTGGCTCACGTCCTTTACACTAAATACCTAGATAATAGTAATCCCTATTGTTTCATCTCTTCTTTTGCATTTTCCCCAAGCTCTATTATTTGGAACCAAATTTTGAAAACATGTAGTGTCCTAAAATAGGGGATTGGTTGGTTCGTGGAATATGGAAAATTTATGGATTTTTAGTTTGAAAAATGGGTTGAGGGGGATCCTCTTTCTTTTGAAAAAAGTTTGACCAATCTTAGGGAACCCTCTCTATTCTATTTGGTATTAAACTCCATGAGTATATCAACTAGAACAACCCCAAAATCTCATGGAAATATTTTGAGTATTTGCTAAGAAGAAGATATTCTAATTCTTGGGATTAACTATATTAGAAAGGTTTAGTGGATCACCTATACAACATCATTGTTTATTTCTACCTATTTGGGACTAATTCAAAGAATTCTTGTTGCTAGCTCCCTAACCCTTTGAGTTTCTTCTCTATTAAATCTACCTACACTGTCATTACTAATGATAAAGAGGACTCTTATTTCAAATGGAATATGGTCTAGAATAACAATGTCTTACCTAAAGTTAGTTGTTTCTAGTGGAATCCATGCATAACAAGATCCTTACCATTGATAACCTAAACTAGTGTGGCTTACACCTTGTTAACAAATATAGCCTTTATTAAAATATGGAAGAAATAGTTGATCATCTCCTCTATTATGTGTTTTCTAGAGGTATGTATGAAATTTTTAACCCTACTTTTGATTTCTTGGGCTTTCTTCCTTCATCTCAATGAATTCCTTACATCTTTGTGCTTGGGCTCTCCTTTCAAACACCCTATCATTTGTGAAATATGGAATCAAATTTCCTATCTTGTCTCTTGGAAACAATGAAAAGAAAGGAACAATAATTTTTCCAGGGATCAATCAAGAAATAAAAAAACCATCTTCCAAATCATCAAAAATAAGATTCAAGATAACTTATCTTCTCCATCTTTCAAATTCTCTAAGAGAATGCCTAATTATATCCAGATAAGGGTGAAATAAAATTGGTGAATAATTCATAGCATGTCCAATCTAAATTTGGCTCATATCTCAGCTAGACAAATGGAAAAAATGGATCCCTCCTTACAAACGGTGGTCTAAGCTCAACTTTAATGGTTTTTTTCAAGGGAAACCCTAGGGATTCATCTGTTAGATTCATTTTAAGAGATGATAAAGGGAACCTTATTGAAGGATATGGGTGGGTTATTAGTTTCAACTCATAATGTTGATAAGGCTATGGAAGACTGGTGGGGGATTAATTGACTTCTTTCTTGGGGTAGAGATCAAAGGTGATTCCCAAATCATTGTGAAACTTCTTTTGAATGAAAAGCCCCATCCTTGAAAGATGCACATAATTATTGAACACTATAGAAGGGACCTTAGTGGCTTCCATACATTAATTATAAGTTAATTAATTGCATACATTCTTAGGTTAAACGACGTTACACTACTTTGAGTTTTCCACAAGTGACTTAAGTATTTCGCATTGCACATAATAAAGATAAACATAAAGAAATATTGCATAATAATAAATTTTCCATTCAATATATAATAAATTACAAACATGTTTTCCATACATTGCATTGATATGATATTACAATACTCATCCATCTGATGAAGTAGTTCAATAATGATTACAAATACAATTACAATGTTCACCTCTTATACATTTGAGGGATGTTTTCAAATACAAGTTTACAATATACAACGATGAAAGTATAGAAGAAATCCATATGCGAGCTCTCCATCCATGAAGCTCTCAATGCTCCGATCAAACTGCGGACCCAACGGAGTAAGGTGCACGTTCCACCCAACTATGTGGTACCCGTAGGTCCACCCCTCGTGCTAGGAGACAATAATAAGGTTACCTAGACCTAATCTACTAACCCTAGACACTAGTACAAACAACCTAATGGTTACATTGCTTCCAGATTTAGACAATTGATTCTACCACAAATTTACGGTTAATTGTTACTCTAGGTGGAGTGTCATCACAACGATGCAAAGGTTACCCTAGTGTTTCTTCCTAGGTTCCGGCCCCCAATCCTTGGGTTACCCTGGTAACCTCTTACGAAACCCGGACCCTATTGCATACTGTTGCGGTATCGAATGTCTCTTAAGCAAACGAGACTCCGATTTGCCATTCCAGGCCTTCTCAACTTATACTCATGACTGTAGTAGCTCAAGAGTCATAAGCGAGGCATGCACATCTTGTTAATGGTTTTTAAATCTAACTACTCTGTCATTTAATTATCACCGACTTAGTTAACTATTTGTAAGTTACCCTAACACCACTTTGTGTGTCGGCCCTTACAAATAGCCACTCCCCTAAACATAACATGGGAATCTAGGACTTTTCCCTTCTAGGGTTTACAAGGTGTACATATATCCAAAATCGTTACAAAAGATAAAACATGAACATCAAATTATAAATTATAAAGCAGGTGTCAACCTCTATACCGATTCATGTACACACCCTTAGAAAGTACATGAGATTTAATCATAGTAATCACAAATTTCCCATTTATCCCTTTTGGTCTGGAAGACTTAATCAATAGAGACTTTCCCCATTTTTCCCAATTACAAAAAGAAATAAAACAATATTAAGCAAAACACGTCTATCATTTGGATATACTAAATCCATAAGTGTCTTTTTTGAAAACATCATGTTTATATATCATTTTAATAAAGATCTAATTTCAAATTCAATAAAAATAATAACAATTTTCTATAATCTATTTCCCAATTTTCTCTAAATCACCATTTATTGAATTCCTCAATTTTTATACTAATTTTCTTAATATATCATATTCAATAATTATTTATTTATATATATATATATTCATACATATATATATATATATATATATAAATACAAATACAGATATAAATAATTATATACATTACCCACAATAACTAAAAGTTGAAATTCAAAACGGATCAAACAGAATTTATTTTTTTTGTTTTCATCAAACAAAATCAAATGAAAGATTTTTAATAACATAAAACCCTACATACGCAGGCGCTATGGCCGCGGCCTCCCCATTTGGGGAGGACGCAGCACGCACCAGGCTGCGCCCAGCAGCCATGGTGGTTGTTGTGCGCAGCCGGGTGGTTGCGCCCACTCGCATGGGTGTGGGGAGGGCTTCGGCCCTCCCAAATGGCAATAAAATTAACATTTAAAAACTTAACATTAATTTCCGACAATTTTATAAATCGCGATCGGCTTAAACAAGAATTCGCTTTACACGAAATTTGCACAGAGAGATTTAATAAAATATATTTTACTTGGTATACATATATATATATACAAATTTATATATATATATTTTTTCCAATAACAGTAAACAACTGTAGCTGTATTTTTAACAGGAAATGGAAAAAGAATACTTCATTCTGAACAATTGATTTCCATAATAACATATTTATAAAAATTAATAACATAAATTTCTAAAAGATTAATTCTCCAATTCAAACAGATAAATTTTCTCAAGAAACCCTCTATGATTTTGTAAATTCATTTGTAGGTTTTCTACTGTTGAAAACAAAATAATTTTCACAGAGATCTCAATAAATGACAGCAAGAATTTCTTTTCTTTCTCATTTAAATTTCTTCATAAACTCTTCCTTCTTTTAATTTAAATCTTTAAGCAATTCCCGAGAAAACAAAACACAGGAAAATTTTATCCAATATTCTCTTCAACATTCTTTTCAAAAGAAATTAAATTATACAAGAAAAATACCTGTAGCTTGAGATTTGTCTGTAGAAAATATCTTCTTGCCTGTAGCGCACAAATCCCCAAAAATCTTTTTTTCACAGAAAAGCTTCAAATGCAAGAAATCTTAACCAACCACCAAGATCCCTCCATAGGATCTTCCAATTCCAAAATCAACCAAAATAAAACAGAAAGATAATTTTTACAGTAAGGGAATTTTTTTGCCAATCTTCAGAAAATTTCCCCGTGAAAAATTTTCAACAACCTCTGTGATTTCCCGAGATCCACAATAACCTCCATCAAATTTCTCAACAACCTCAATGCAATAATTGTACTGGCACACATGTCGAGAAGTGGTTATGAAAATATCCTCTCCACTTCTCGGCAATCTTGCCAATTAAATTTGCATGCAATTTAACTAATTTATTTAAATTTAAATCTTAAAAATCAAATTTTCAAACCACATGCAATTTATTTTATTTTATTTTCTAATTTTCTAATTCTTTTAAATACAATATAATTTACACACTTAATAATTTAACTTAATTAATTTATTTATTTAATTAAAATAGTTTAATCTTTTTTTAAGACCAACTATTTAACCAAATAAGCTAACTAATATATTAAATTATCAAGTAAATTTCAATCATATTTACATATTAATTAAATAACAATAATTAAAACACAATAACTAACATTAAAATTAACCAATATTTACCTTTTTAAAACGTTTTAACCAAATAGAAAATACAAGACAAACCTATGACTCAAAACTGAAAACTGACAATGTACTAAGACCAAGGTTAAAGACTAGACTAGGATAAACCTAACTACTATCTCCCGTTCAACATTTCTGTTGAGTCTTGACATGCTCAGACCTTATTACACAGGTGGAGTCGGTGTCATGTACCTGCAAATCCTGCAACCAAGCAAATAACATGCATGCATATATATATAAAGCATTAAACAGGTACACCGTGCGGAGAAAATCACAGATATCGCAGGGCACTCGCAAGCGAGTGATGCGATTTCATTCTCCACACCAATACACTCACAGAAAACAAATGAAATAAATGTTGTTAGTCCATCATAAGCATGTACATATCAATAAACAACAAAAAGTAAACATCTACGCTAAATCATATCATATCTGAAAACAATAATCATCATACAAAGTATCATCATTCACAAAATAATCCACCATCGCTCAAAACCAGCGATCAAAGTATCCAACAAAACATCATAAATCTAACAGTATGAAAAAGTATCACCAGAAAACATAAGCATAGACGAAGGGGTAATACAATACATCTCCCAAATTTTGGTCATAAGGTTATGAGGGATCTCAATACCATCAATGGCCATTTGTGTATCAATATCACAACTACAACCAATTAATCCCAAGATATGTTATGTTTTTTATGTCCCACACAACTCCCTTCCATTTTGATGAAGGTTTAGGAACTAGTCCATAGAGATATGGAAAAATATTAAGCTACCTACAATGTGCTAGGATTCCATCTTGGCAAGACTTAAAGTTCTATTGATTTAACCTTATTACAGCATGATGTTTTTTAATTCCCATATTAAACTCCTCAACTTAGTCACACAATAGACCAATCAAGAGACATACGCCAACAAAGGCACAAGATTCCCCCCCCCCCAAAATTACTCAATCATGAAGTACCCCCAAGAAATATCTGATTTGGCACTTTATATTTAGTGCGTTCATAGTTGCCACTTGCCAAAAATAGCGAACTCATCTTTGATCTTGGTACAATGCCACATAATCAAGTACAACTTTTGGTACAAAATGAGATCAATCTGATCATACCATTAAGAATTACAAAAAACATCATGCACTTTCAAAAAATTGCACCCAAAAAATGTTACCGTAGGAGCAAGATATGAGCTCCTGAAGTTCCCAAAATGAGGACGAAGCAGCAACACCTATGAGAATCTGCAATTTTTAGAAGAACTAGACACCAAAACTAAAAATTGATTGCACCACTTTGAAGAATGCAAAAAATTAGCCCAAATAAAAAAAATTGCTTGAAAAAAGGAATCAGAATGAGCAAGTTATGGCCTTCTAAAATTTGCCTTCAAAAAATCAAAATGCAAATGGTGAGGGGGGAAAAAAAAAATTTAAACTGTGCTGACGTCAACAATATATTGTCTTAAAATTGACGTCTTGCAGACTGTCAAAAAGGAATATCCTACTGGGACAGAATATTCTTCTATTTTGTGGCTTAAGATTGATGGTGATATGCCCGTCGCTAGTCGATATATTCTTCAGGGAATATGCAGTCGTCAGTAGAAATTTGTTCGTTGGATTCTTCAATAAACTTGCTGACTAGAATTTTGTAGTTTTTTGGCTAGATTAAATCTTTGATATTTCTGATTGAAGGGACATACTGGTTTATGTGGATGCCCACTGGTGAAATAAATGGGTGGCCCGCGTGGGAGATGGGGCCCACTGTGGGCTAGAAGGGGTGAATGGGAGGCAGCGACGTGTCTTAGCTGAGGGCACTCAGTACCTGCAAGTGCAGACTATACTATCCACAGGTACGTCTGTACAGAGTACCTTGTGTACTCTTAAATATATCTACAGTTTTTTTTGTATTTTTTACAATGATTTTTACTAGCACAAATTCAATTTTTCTAAAAAAAATTCAAGAATTTTCAATCAATTATTTTTTTAATTTTTCAGAAAAATCATACTGCTAGTAATGATGGTGACCTAGGGGTCGCACGGCTCCTTGAGCGAAAAAAAATTTCCTCACCAGACAACTACTCTGATTTGGATGAATTGACAGTCAAACTTTGGGTTTTTGGCCCTTCTGGATGTGATTGTAGGGTCGGATTTGACCCAAAATGCTCAAAAAATGTAGCTAACTTCTAGATCTAGCAACCACTCTTCAGCTTCAAACCCTCATAGATTTGGCCTTGTATGCCTGATTTGGATGAAAAAAAAGGTGAAATTGACTTTCTCAAACCTTCTAAACAGAATGGTGAGCTTAGATTTGCACTAGCAAGCTTCAATATGAACCTACAATAAAGAGCCACAAAAATGAAAAACCCCCAAATCTAGTATCTCTCTTCAGAAAAAGACTCTCCAATGGCACCCAACCCACTCTAATACCATGTTAGAATGTGCTATGGCTGCCAAGATCTTGAGACCAAATGGAAAGCACAAGAGAGAGAGATGAATATGACAAGAATAAACTATATTCAATGTCAATGATATGAGATGATTTTAGATGATTGTACAATGAGAGACCCCTTGGTTATATAGCCAAGGTGAGATGCAAGATGTCATAGGATTATGACAAGTGTCTTAATCATATGACATGGGACAACTAATCACACTTACCTAGGTTCACATGTACTAGTTGTCAAAATATAAGATAAAAACTAATGACAACTAACACCTTCTAGAAAGATTCCTTCCTATGACCTAAGTAAACTTAACATGTGTAAATAAGTCCCCTAGTAATTAATTAACTAGGTACAAGACTTTATTTAAACCAACAATATGAATCGATGAGTGTAGATTTGTATAAGTATGAACATGTCTTGGTTAGAGTAGAAAACCCGATGGGTGAAGTTGAAAAGATTGGAGAAACAAATGTCGAATTATTTAATTCCAGCATACTCGGATGGATTGTTTGGAGTATGAGTGTGGAAAAAATTAATTTTATAAGAATTGAGTGTGATACTGAGCAGTAGTGTTGGAAAAATGTGTTGAAGATTCCAAAACGAGTATGGAAAAAGAGAAAGAACATGATACTATGAGTTTCGAATAATGGCCCCATGTGTAGGAGCACATTCCTTTTGTCCCCTAGGGAGTCTGATGCAGGGGAATCAATCTAATTTCTAATTTATGGCTTGTAGTGTCGAGTTGAATGACAAGAGAAGGCGAATGGAATTTCTTGTCACCATAGTGTTGGAACATTGTTAGGAAGCTGCTTGTTAAAGAGAACCAATCAAGTTAAATAAGTTATGAACCAGGAGATAAACATTAGGTGATCAATTTCTAGAGTCAATTATGGATGGTTTGAGATTAATAGCTAACTAAGTAGTTTAATATGTCCACGAGATTGCATTCAACAAAGGGAAAGGACTAATTAGGGATTAAGATGTTAAAAGAATCAGTTATGGTCAACGAGGGGACAATTTTTGAACAAATAGATTTCTGTTGCAATAGATGGGAAAGCATACCTAGGGGGAATTCTAATAAAGGATATCAAATAGGAAACATGTGGGTTGGGGAGAAGAAAAGAGGTTGTTAGAATAACAAGGCCGAAGGTAGAGACCAAAGGAAAGGGAGGCCTAACATATTGTAGGAGGGAAATGACAAGAAGAAGGTGAACACTCTTATTAGATGGAAGTCAAAAAGAATAAAAGAGGTTGAGTAGATTTGAAGAGGCAGAGTACTTGTTGGAGAGGAGATAAAGGCTGATAATGTGAAGGAAAGAGGAGTGATGGTAGAAGAATCAAGAGTAGTTGAATAGAGAAAGAGAGGGTGGCCATAAAGAATGAGCAGAGGTTCAGAATAGAGGAGAGGCCGAAAGTTGAAAGAGGGGGAATGAGAGAGGACAAAGTGGAACCATATGGACCAGAACAAAGAATTGCCAAAGGGTGTCAAGTCTAGTTAGGAAGTTGAAGCCATAGGTTGAGGTTGTTGTTGATAGTTTGTATAAAATGTTTGTGTGCTATAGTCGATCCTTAGTAGGGTCAAAGCCTTTGTAGTCTATGATGCGAGATTGAAATAAGATAAATAAAGAGTGAATGTTTTGTTACTAAATGTTATATGTATTTGATAATTTTATTCCTATAGAAATTCTATGTTTTAATATACGTTATGTTTGATATTAATGAATTCCCTATTATGACAATTTCCTATAGCTTTTGTGTTGAATGTTTGATAGTGAGGAAGGAATCATCAAAATTGGTTCTAGATTTGGAGTCTGAGAAGCTAGGCCATCAAATGCTATCATGCATAGTTGTATGTAGAGGAAAAGAGTGTAATATGTTAGAGTCTAACATGGAAAAAAGATAGGGGAGTGAAATAGAGATGGAAATTTAAGGTATAAACTTATTTATCTTTTATATTAGATATAACCTCAAAAACACTTATCTTGTCAAATAGTAAAAAATGGACACAATAATGTTTCATAAACAAAGTTACAAAACAAATATTACAATAGTGAAAATAAATTGAAAAAGTTCTAAGAACTTTTCTTCTATGAAGCAAACAATATATTAATTTTTTTATACAACTTCATATTTAAAAACTTAAACCAACTTAAATTTTAAAATTTATTTAAATATATTATTGAAAAATCTTTGTGATATAAATTTACAGCCAAACTTATCTTGATAGTTATTTATATATTTCCACATCTCTTTTCTTTTTTAATAAAAATATACATCAATCAAAGTAAAATAAAATTATATAATATAAATAATTAAAGTTTAAAACATATTTATTAAGTTAACTAATATTATTTTAAAATTAGTGTATATAATGTTTTTAAAATACTTTCAATTTGCATATGTTATAGACTAGAAAAAAATTGGATTAGTGAAATATATGTGTTGTATATAAAATATTAGATGTAAAATCAATTAGAAAACAACTTCCGAAATTTTTGCTTCTATGAATGTGAATTTAATGCTTAATAAAATGGAAATGACACCTCATCATTACAGAAATTTTGTGCATTGGAAGGAAGTATTGATATGAGCATTAGATGTTGGTTGATCTTTCGTAGAAATTGCATATAAATCATTGACTATTTATCACCAACCACATTTGTAAGAGCTTGAGATAAAACAACTTTGATTCAAGTAATTTCCCTTGGACTTCATAAAACTTGGACCGTATTTAGACAGTACAAAAGTAATTGTATGCACATGTTGTGATTATGTTGAAAAGTTTCAATTAGTAACATAATTTATTGGTTTCATGTGCTTTTCATTTTTTTATAATTTATCTGAAAATATGTTCTGATCACAAATAATTTGTATGAATTGCAATTTCATGAAGTTATCAATGTTAAAGTTTTTATGTGTTTCTTCCTATAGGTGATTATTTGCTGGTTTACAATTTTAGTAAAGTTTATTGTCTATTTGTTAAATTATATTAATTGTGAAGTAATATAATAATTATTTAAAAAAAATAAAATTGAAATATAAAACAAAATTAAGGGGAAGTTGGAGAAAAATAATAAAAACTTACATTTATTTTTAAAGATATAGGTACATGGGAAAGTATGTTTGGTTTATAAATACAATTATTTCTTGCAAGAGAAATTAAAGGAGAGGTAAAAATTTACTAAATTTTGAGAAAGTGGATAATTTGATCTCCAACTTCATAATGGAATTGTTAAAAAAATTATGAAGTGTTGGTTGAAAGTATAACTACATCTATTGACTTTTTCACACATAATTGAATACAAATATTAAATAGAAAATTTAGTGAAGCTAATAAATTCAAAGACAAGACTTTGTGAGCATGTAGATGAGAAGTAAACCAAATACTAAAGATTCTAAGAATTATAACTTTGAAGGAAATGTAACAAAATTTTCACTTTCATTAATATACTTATTATATCATATTGCAACATTTATTGACCCAAAATTGAAGTGGATTTGAGATTTCATATAGTAAATAAAAATGCATCTCTTAAATTTGAAAAAATGGAGAAAAATCGATAAGGAAAGATGAAGGGGGGTGAAGGAAAGAGAAGAGTAAACACGTTCTTATCTCGTATTCTTCCTTGAGGTTAAGAAAATAGGGGGATATAAGAGTGGATATTTTATAAATTTTCTAAAGAATGAAGATGTCCTAATTCATTTTGTTATACTTTGGCATTTAAGAATTGTAGATAAGTGAATTTGAGCTTCATAATCTTAATGCTTGAATTCTTAAGTTATGGAAATGGAGAATATTTATTTAATATTTATTAATTATTAAGTGGTGCTTAACTAAAGTTACAAGGGAACTGTTCCCATTGCTATAGTTGTTATATTCTTACAAACATCAACCAAACCTTGTTTCACCTTAATTGTATGAGAGAACTACATTATATGTAGATATAGAAATAGGTATGGGAAAAGCTCTTGTTTTCCTTTCATATTTATAATAGATATATAGAATAGAAAAAAATCCAAATTTTAAATTATATTAAATATGGGGTGATCCCATAATAGTGGTTTACAGGTTTTGGTCAAACTGGACACTGAAATTATTATTTTTAACTAAATCTTCACATTCGGGCACCTATAGCGGCTAAACTGTGAGGAATTTGAAGATGGTGCAAACTAGAGTCTCATCAAATTTTTTCTGTAGATTCTAAAAATATTTTTTCCAAAATTTTTGGAATCAAATTTCACTTCTTTTTCCATCTCCCATGAATTTTTTTCTTCAAAACAACATTTTTAAAAAGTGATTCACACCGTATAACACAACTTTTTATCCATGAAAGATAAAATTCTAATTCTTTCAAATTTAGATTTCTAACTCTAATATCTAGTGCTTCCACTTGGTCAAATAGTTTTTTATTGAATATTTTTTCCTTAATCAAGTTTCAAAGTCAAACGAATTACAATTCAGACATAGTGTGACCGTATAACGCGTAACTTTTTTTGTATATGTCAAAATTTAATTTAATTTTTTTGTTGGATCAAGGACTTCAATATCTGGTGCACTCATATTTTTTAATTTTTTTTTTGATAATCTTCTATTTTTCCACATGTGAAGAACAAAGAAATTCATTTTTCAATGAAAAACCTATGTTTAATAAAACTTAAAAAACAAATACATAACAAAACCAAAACATATTAAAATTATATACATTGGATAGCTTGCTCTAAGGAATACCATAATCATTTAAATTAAATTTTAAATGAATTCATTTGATCCCCCAAAAGCTAAATCAAAAGTGATTTTTTATCAACATTTTGATAGGTGTAAAGGAGACACATTTATAGGTATGGTTTAAAACTAGCAAGGTTCTATCCAAGGGGGTTTGATCTAAGGTGATTTGATCAAACCCTCTTCAATTGGAATCCTTAAAATGGAACTTTTTAAGGCTTAAATCATTATATTTTCTAAAAATATGTGATTTCAGCTAAAATTCGTTCCTCTCAGGAATTGTAAACCACAATTATGACAGCACTAGTGAATGTGTAATTATAGATTGCACTTCTTATATATTATCAAGTAATATTTGATTCTAAATTAAGTAGAGAATTAAATCCATGAAAATTTGTCAACTAAATCAATAGTTAAATTTATTGTCTTTTGGCATAATGGGTAAATGGAAATTTGATTAGAAATCAATTTAATACAATAAGGGTTAGAAATATCAAGAACCCACAAACAAAGAGATCACTTATACCTACAAACCAATGAAGTAGAATGAAATGTTTAAATATGTAAAACACAAAATTAAGAATACAACTCTAATCAAGATCAAATTACTCAAAGAAACAAGAAAACTTGAGAGTGCATTGCACATGATCCTTAGGGAGGGAGTGGGAGCAAGATTTGAATTCTTAGATTGGTTTGTGCCTTCTTTCTTTCTTATCTTTCTACTTCACGTGCTTGCTCCCTCTATGTGCTTTTTCTCTGATCTATGGGGTTTGTTTTTGAAGGAGTTATCTCCTTTTCATGTTCAATTTGTTTCACATGTTCTTTTGTCCTTTTATTCCTCCTCTTTGTTTCTTCTTGTTAGGTATTTTACTCTCATGGTCCCCCAGTAGGGGGCTCAAGAGATGGTTCCCCTCTTTCTATCCTTATGATAAGGATCTAAATAATAATGTTCTTTCCTCTTTTTTCAAATGGAAGACACTATCTCCTTTGTTGATAAGGTTATTGGTTAGCATAACCCTTTCCTAGAATATAATTTCTCCATACCTTTCTATCTTTAGTAAAGGACATGCAATAGATATGCCAAATGATCTTCTCAATGTCATTGTTGCTAAAAATGGAAAATTGTTTCATAGGAAAATTCCTTGCCTTACGACCTAATGTGGACCAAGTTAGGAACTAGGATTCTCTTCATTGGGAACTAAAGGGAAACTTTTCGATTAATGCAATTGTTGATCGCCCCTTCTTTTTTAAGTTCTTTAGAAAAGAATATACAGTCAAGAATCCTATAGGGGGGCCTTAGGATCTTGAGAAAAGATTCAAAAACATCCTCTATTTGTGCAAATGAAAGTCAAGGTTTGATGTTGTCAAGGACCTAGGGTTATTGCTCCTACTTGTATTTGTTTTCCTAGTCCATCTCTAGAATCTTGAAACACTAAAATGTTTTAAATAATTGTGAACTCCTTTTGGTAAACTTATAATGGTTGATAAAGTTACTCTAAAAAAATCCTACCTAGTCTTTACAAGACTATGCGAATGTGGCTACAAACTCTATTCTCCCTTCAAATATAACTTTAATTTTTGGAACATGGCCAGTTGGTCGCAACTAATTATATATGAAAAATTGGGTTTAATGTCAAGGTTATAACAATTTTACTCACCTAAGTATTAATTATAAGTCTCGTGTTGGAAAAAATATCCATGTCCCTTGCCATATCCATATTGATCCAAATTTGGATGTTGTCTTGTTCCCCTTGGTGGTGTGAAGAAAACCTTATTATCCCATATCCCATAGACCTCCTTCCAATACTCTACCCTATCCATTCCATTGAGAACTCCCCTGGAGCACCTCCTTACTCCCTACTCCTCCCCCCTAGTAGATGGATCTATTGTTTCCCTAACTATGGTTTCACTTGGTACTAACTATAGATCTATAGTTGAAGTTCAACTCCTAGAAAATACTCTCTATCAAAGGACACTATGAAAAAGAATTTCATGGTGGTTTCCTTAAACTAACTCCTTCTAGAAGAACCAACAAAAATAATCAAACTCCTTAGTAATATGATTTTCATCTCTTCTTATCCTAACAAAGACAAGGCCACTTGTAGTAGGGTGATTTTACCGAACCATATATCTAATCCTTTCTCTCTAGAAATTACTACCTACCTAGGTGAGGAATAGACTCCTATTGAAAGAAAACATAGAAAAAAACCTGATGTGGTTGGAGACCACAAACAAGTTGGATTGTTACAAAAGAGAAACACGATCAAGGGAAGTAGCAAGAAACATGGCATTGGGGAAGCAGTGGACTCTGGACCTCTTAGGTCCAAACACCATGAGATAATGATCTTTTTTCTTCTATTTAGATATGCCCAAGGATTTTATCATGATAAGAGGTACTAATAGTTATGATCACACTCTCCATCTTAATATGAAGATAGTGCCTTGGAATATTATGGGATAAATAGCCCACATAATAACATCTGATCGAGTGGTACATATTCGAACACAAGTTATCTTGTTGATTCAAGAAGTCAAAATTTATGGTCTATTTTTTATCTAATTGCTTCTATAATATATCCTTCTATTGAGTTTTGTGTTTCCCTTGCTAAAGGTGCTTTGGGGGGAATTTCCACTTTATGGAACAATTTGTAGTTGAAACGCACATTGGTTGAAAAAACACAAATTGTCTCATCCCCTTCTCTGAACCATCCCACAACATGTAGTGGACTCTTGCTAATATCTATACTCTAAATACTAAATTTTCTAGGAACACAACTTTGGGACTCTCTAATTGTCACCAAAAATAGTTATCTTGATGCTTTGTGGTTGTTTGGGGGTAAATTCAACACTCCTTTGTTCCCATTAAAAAAATGGGGGGTTCTTGATGACTTCTTTGGTAGTATGGGAGACTCAAATGACCTTTTAGATAACATGAGCCTAATGGATGTGTAAATCCATGGAAATTCCTTCACTTGGTTGAACTATATATTTGGAAATAACCTTATTTGGGTTAAAATTTATATATTTCTTATATCTCATAATTGGATCTTGCTTCCTCAAATCTCACCCTCTACTCTCCTAAGAGTAGGATTTGATCACTATGATCTTATCCTTAATTTGGAGGAGATGGTCAATCAAGGGCCTTACCCCTTTAGATATGAGATCATGTGCGATCCCCATTAAAATTTTATATATTTGATTGATAGGTAGAAGACCCCATTCTAAGGTACCCCTATGTTTACCCTTACCCAAAAGCTAAAGTTAATAAAAAATAAAGCTAAGCACTAGAATGGGTTCTCCTTTGGGAATATATTCCATAAGAGAGAAAAAAATATGAGAGATCTAAAAAACATCCAAGACTTTATGGGATTGATAAATACTAATGATATTTCCTACTATTAAGACTGTAGGCTCGTATTAGAATGGTAGGCCATTATAAAGTGAGAAGAATTATTTTGGAAGGAAAAGTATAGAATACAGTGGCTCAAGGAAGAAGGTTGGAACACCATATTTTTCCATCAGTCTACTCTAAAACACCAAAGAAGAAATAGAATAAGAAGGATAATCCTTGATGATGACTCTATTGCTTCCAAGGAGTAGGAAATTATTAATGTTTTCATGTTGTTATTCAAAGGTATGTTTGAATTTAATGCTTTCGAGACTAATGACTTCTTAATGCGGTTGATAATAATGGAATATGTAAATATGTATCTCTGTAGGAAGCCAAAGATATTTTTTTCTCTTTTGGCACCTTCAAGTCCCTTGGTCCTTATGGTCTCCCCCTTCCTTCATTCAATTTTTTTGGGATATCGTCTCACAACACCTGCCTACTACCACTAGATACTTCTTTAGATCTTGGAGGATCCTAAAAAATTGAATCAAAACTATATTGTGTTGGTTCCCAAAGTAATAGATTTCATCTCCATGTCAAATTTTAGGCCTATTAGTTTATGCAATACCATTTACAAAATTTTCTCCAAGCTATTGGTCAATAGAATCAAACCCCTTATTCATAGTTTGATTTCCCCTTGCCAAAAAGGATTCATTCCTAGAAGACAAATCCTTGATGTTGTTATCACTACCCATGATCCCATTCATTTTATGGAAAATAATAGACTCCTCTAGTCTTTCCACTTTGATATTCTCAATACATTTGGGTTTGGAGAGAAGGTTCTAAAAATTATTCACTCATGTATTTCCTCCCTAACCTTTTTAGTTTTGGTGAATGGTGTCTCCTCTAGCCACTTCTAAGGTTGTAGAGTTTTAACAAAAAAGGACCCCCTTTTACTCATACCTCTTCATCTTGTTAGTGAAAGCTCTAGGGCATCACTTCCATCAACTTATAGTCTCAAACAAAAATTTTGGGGCTTAGAGATACTTCCTAGCTCCACCTTGCTTCTCATTAACAATTTGTTGATGATACCATTTTGATTGGTGTTACCTCTATGATGGAAGCCAAAATTTGTAAGGCTATCTTGGAATATTATGCCATTGGGTTTGGGAAGCATATCAATTACAACAAAAGTAAGCTTTACTTCTTCAACTTGGAGAAAATTCTTAAACATAAAAATTTTCACATCTTGGATTGCAAACAAGAATACCTATTTTCTTCCTATCTTTTTCTTCCCTTGATTACCAAAGTGATGCCCAATACCTATTAGAAAAATATTATTGAAAGAGTTAAATGTAAGCTTGCTAGTTAGAAAGGTAAGATTCTTAGCCAAGCTAGTAAGTTTTTTATTCTTAAATTCTCCCTCCAATAATCTCTATCTATTTTGTTTATCTCTATTTAAAGTCCCTATGGACATGGCTAATAAAAATAAAAATATCCAAAGGAAATTTTTTTGGTTGGGTGTGGAGAATAAAAATATAATCTCTTTGTTCAAATTGGATAAGGTCTATAAACCAAAGTGACTTTGTGGTTTAGGCATCTTAATAATGAAGTTCAACAAAGCATTGATCACCAAATGTGGTTGGAATATTATTTCTAGTAATATTGAGTTGGCTCACGTCCTTTACACTAAATACCTAGATAATAGTAATCCCTATTGTTTCATCTCTTCTTTTGCATTTTCCCCAAGCTCTATTATTTGGAACCAAATTTTGAAAACATGTAGTGTCCTAAAATAGGGGATTGGTTGGTTCGTGGAATATGGAAAGTTTATGGATTTTTAGTTTGAAAAATGGGTTGAGGGGGATCCTCTTTCTTTTGAAAAAAGTTTGACCAATCTTAGGGAACCCTCTCTATTCTATTTGGTATTAAACTCCATGAGTATATCAACTAGAACAACCCCAAAATCTCATGGAAATATTTTGAGTATTTGCTAAGAAGAAGATATTCTAATTCTTGGGATTAACTATATTAGAAAGGTTTAGTGGATCACCTATACAACATCATTGTTTCTTTCTACCTATTTGGGACTAATTCAAAGAATTCTTATTGCTAGGTCCCTAACCCTTCGAGTTTCTTCTCTATTAAATCTACCTACACTGTCATTACTAATGATAAAGAGGACTCTTATTTCAAATGGAATATGGTCTAGAATAACAATGTCTTACCTAAAGTTAGTTGTTTCTAGTGGCATCCATGCATAACAAGATCCTTACCATTGATAACCTAAACTAGTGTGGCTTACACCTTGTTAACAAATATAGCCTTTATTAAAATATGGAAGAAATAGCTGATCATCTCCTCTATTATGTGTTTTCTAGAGGTATGTAAGAAATTTTTAACCCTACTTTTGATTCCTTGGGCTTTCTTCCTTCATCTCAATGAATTCCTTACATCTTTGTGTTTGGGCTCTCCTTTCAAACACCCTATCATTTGTGAAATATGGAATCAAATTTCCTATCTTGTCTCTTGGAAACAATGAAAAGAAAGGAACAATAAGTTTTTCAGGGATCAATCAAGAAATAAAAAAACCATCTTCCAAATCATCAAAAATAAGATTCAAGATAACTTATCTTCTCCATCTTTCAAATTCTCTAAGAGAATTCCTAATTATATCCAGATAAGGGCGAAATAAAATTGGTGAATAATTCATAGCATGTCCAATCTAAATTTGGCTCATATCTCAGCTAGACAAATGGAAAAAATGGATCCCTCCTTACAAACGGTGGTCTAAGCTCAACTTTAATGGTTTTTTTCAAGGGAAACCCTAGGGATTCATCTGTTAGATTCATTTTAAGAGATGATAAAGGGAACCTTATTGAAGGATATGGGTGGGTTATTAGTTTCAACTCATAATGTTGATAAGGCTATGGAAGACTGGTGGGGGATTAATTGACTTCTTTCTTGGGGTCAATTGAGGTAGAGATCAAAGGTGATTCCAAAATCATTGTGAAAATTCTTTTGAATGAAAAGCCCCCTCCTTGAAAGATGCACATAATTATTGAACACTATAGAAGGGACCTTAGTGGCTTCCATCAAGTTAAAATTCTACATTTCTTTAGGGAAGGTAATGGTGCTACCAAGTTGGTTTACAACTTAGGTCTCCAAGTGTCGAGTGGAATTAAATTGGAATTTGAATTAAAATATTGTAGGAACCCTTCAACATATTATTTCGTGGGATATACTTGAGCATTACTCCCTTTCATTTATATAATTACTGAATCTATGTCTATCAAAGGTGGCATGGTGGATGTTTTGTATGGGTTGGAAAGACTCAACTTAGCTACCCTAAGGAAAATGATGTGGCTTGTTCTTAATACTTATTTATGGAAGGATATATATGGATTGAAATAATTATATCCTTAAGGTTCTCATGAGGTATTATATCACTCTAATTATCTTTAATTTTTATTATAATTATTGTATTGATTGCAATGAAATCATTGATTTTAGGGTAGAGGGTGTTTCCTTTAATATTAAGTACACTTGGCAGCTCATTCCTAAGTTTAGTTTAGATATCTTCATCCCACTCATATGGATCCCTCTTATTGATTGTATGAAGGGTCCCTTCCACTTTGCTAAAATTAGTCATACAATTATGATTCTACACCTTAAGATGGTGAAGGATAGGATTTATTATAGCTTGAGTATGATCTCTTTGGGGATCTGTCAGAAGAAATATTATTTCTTGTAATTTCTATTTCCATCTAAATACCAACAAGAATATTAGAAAGTTTAGAAAAGGGTTTAAAGGTCTTGTTGTTTTTCTTTTCCAATTCCTTTCTTTAGATCATTCATCTTTTTTGGTGTTTGTGATGCTAATATGGGTGGTCTAAGACTTTGCACAAAACTGATCTCTTACAATGTACTTAAATAAAATATCAAGCTCTAGGAGCTCTTTGAAAGAGGTAGATTCACCTCCTTATTTAAGTGCATTAAATAAGGTTTAATGGGAATATCCTCAAAAATACACTTAAGTAGGGCCGGAAAGTGTATAAAGGGATCATTTAAACATGAGAAAGGGTTGAAATAGTGATGAAAAGTCTATAAAAGTGTGAGAGTTTGTTACAACTCTTTACAACACTTTGAAATAAGACTTGGTAAGTGATAAAAAGGGTTTATTTAGGTGAATTATCATGAAAGGGTTCTAGAAAAGTGTGAAAGTGGGTTACTACACTTTTCCAAGACATCCTAGAAGTCTTAATGATTCTTAAGGGTCCAAGACCTAATGTGAATGTGTTGGCCACATTACAAAATTAAATCTAGAAAAAATCAAGCCAAGCTCCATAAGAAAGACCCAAGTGAGCATAAAAATTTCCAACTATACATTTTTTGGCAACACATTTAGCCCCCATTTAGTGAGAGGATGAACTTGCTTCAAAATCACACTAAAGTAGCCCCACATGCACATCAAGAGGGATCCAAATGCTAAAGCCTCCAAGATCAAGGTCCTATGGTAACCCAATCATAAGAAAAAAGGAACACACATGAAAATGATGAAAAAGACTAAAAGAAAGCTTTGATCATTTTTCCAACCCATTGCGGATTAGATCTAGGTTGTTTGTCTTGAAAAATAAATGTTTACAATCACTCTTAGGTGATGAAACTCATGGTTTTTCATCAGGTGAGAAGGCCCAAAAGGTGAGAAACATACACTCATGGCTGGTATGCACTCACAAGTAAACAGGTGGCTATGGGGAAAATTCATGCCTCAAAATGGGCTTCCCACTCAACCATATCAAAGTTCTACCTCTTGATAACTTTAATAAGTTTCCACAAAGGACAATTTCATTTCATGCTTCATGAGACAAGCAAATCTTTGTATGCTTAGAACTCATGAACAAATGCAATGGAACCATAGGCATGCAAGCTATGTTATGTAAGGTGGCCATATACATGCAAAAAGATTTTTCAAAGGAGTATTGTTTAGTTCATGTGAGGTCTATGACTTAGGGAACATTGTGCTTAATGTATCCAAGAGAGGACCAATCAAAGAATAGAAAATTCACAACTTAGGGGATGCAGTTTGTTGCATTAGGCCACCAAGAGGAATGTAATATGTTGAGATAGATCATGGTCATGAAAGACATCACACCCAATGTCATCCACAAAGTGACAAACACATTGTTTAAAGTAACAAGGATACATTAAGAACCAAGAAAAAGAAAAAAATGCAAAATAAATAAGCCAATGTATGCCCCCACTTTAAAGGAATTACAACACATCATTCTGTGAGTAATTATTTTAAAGTATCAAATGAAAAATGCAAATAGAAACACAAAATGAGATCCAACTTGGAAAGAACCTATGCCAATTCATACCTTTCCAAGTAAGGTTGCATCATGCAAATGAAAAAGGAACAAAAGAAAGAGGGGTTTCTCCCAAAATGAAAACATAAAAAACATAAGGGATCAATGGATTTGTGGTCAGTATGTTTGTTGTTGCAATGTTTTGTAAAGAGCTTAGAACTATCACCATTCACCAAATATATAGAATTATAAGAATGGCACAAAGAGAGCAAAAACAAAAAACAAAAAAAAGATTTGTCTAGGTCAACATGGCAGAGACATAGTATGTCTCGACACTTTGCATCGTCTCCAAAAGGAAAACAAAAGAAAAAGAAAAAAGAAAAGGTGAAAGAAAAAGGAAAAGCTTTCTAAGGGTCAACATGAAAGAGACATTGTGGTCTCATTGCCTTGCATCATCCCCAAAAGGAAAACACAAGAAAAATGAAAAAGAAAGGGGTCCTTTTGAGTCAACATGGAAGAGACATAGGGCATCTCAATGCTTTGCATCATACCCAAAAGGAAAACACAAAACCTAAGTGTAAAAAAAAAATAGAAAGACCTTTTTGGGTCAACATGGAAGATACATAGGGCATCTCAACGCTTTGCGTCATCCCCAAAAGGAAAACACAAAACCAAAGTGAAAAAGAAAATAAAAAGACTTTTTGGGTCAACATGGAAGAGACATAGGGTGTCTCAACACTTTGTGTCATCCCCAAAATGAAAACACAAAACCAAAGCAAGTGAAAGAAATGTACAACATATAGAATAATGAAGGTACAAATAGAGGAAGTGCACAAAGAGAGAGAGAACAACAAACATCACATCACGGAGGAGTATGATATGCACATGTAAAAAAAAAAAAAAGAAGAATACGAGTAATACAAAGCCAAGTTAACTAGTCCAACAAGGCATCCACCTTCCAATATCAGTCAGGATAAGTGGGAGCTGAAAACCATAGCTAGTAGACAAGGAAAAATTCATCACTAGGACAAGGCCAGCAACTTCTTGCCCCCATGGGGTACGAGGCAAGAATGAGCTAAAATAGGTGATGGGAAAGGTCATGCAATAATGAGAATGGAATAATCTACAACCATTGCATGATGAGGCATGGGAAAATGTACTATGGGATGATAGGATAGTAGATGATGTCATCAAAATGGTACTTACTCAGTATTTCCTTCAATTTTTGACATTCATCAGTGTGGTGTCCAAGAACATGATGTTATTTACAATAGGATAGATTACAAACCTATTCATAGGCAGTAATAGGATGAGACCTATGTTTAAAATTATTTGTAGTTTCCTTTCACATTCAGGTGTTGGATGGAGAGGAAACTTTAGTTTTTTCAATTTTTAAGGTTGTTTGCATTTACTAGATTCACCCTTTTTATGAATTCAAGGAGGAAGAGGACCCATGGGGATCCTCACATCCTTGTCCTTGGAGTCATGTAAGGGTTGTTCATGTGGAAGGAGAACATTCAAATTAGGAGGGGAATCAAAGATCACCATGCCATCATCACGAAGTCTCCAATATTCAAAAGGAGGCTTGTTGTCATGAGAAGGATCTTGATATCCTAACCCTATTGTGTTTTATATCTTTTAGATGTTCTAAAAGTTGATGAATGTTATGTTCAGTTGTTGTGTCACATCCTTTTTTTCTTAAGATGATAAAACCTTTTCCATATAAGTTTTGTCAAGGTTAATTTGAGTACAAGTGACTTTGTTATCATAGAATGGTTGAGGAGGTGCTTATTTAGAGGAACTAGGTCCACTTATTGGACGGAACTTAGGTTCTTCATTTGTTTTAGGATGTAGGTAACCAAACATATTAGAAGGTGAGACTATAGGAAGGTCTTGTTGTTTCATGGATGGATAAAAGGATGCATTAGCTTCAAGGTTGTCAAGGCATTCATTTAAGAACTTATTTATGCTATCATCATCTTCTCTAATGATGTCAACCACATGAGGAGGACATTCATGAGAAGTTGAAGGAGCATGAGGAATCTCAAAGTCATTAGGATATGTTCTAAAGGCACAATTTTACATGTCCACTAAATATTTTAATCACATACAAAACTTATTAAAGAAAAAAGCCATGAGGAAAGTAGACTAAATGCAAGAAACAAAAAAATCTAGAAAGTTTGACAAAATACAATAACAAAAAACATATAAATGCACAAAATGCCAAGAAAATGCCAAAAATTATAGTGCAAAATGTGTAGGACTAAGTTTCCTAGTGTAGCAAATTAGTCCTAGCGATGATTTTTTTGAGTTTTTTCAAAAAAATTAATACAATTTGGTGTTTTTCATATGCACAGATGCAACTACAATATGAAAATGCAAAATTTTGTTGTTTTCTAATGCAATATGATGCAAAAATGTAAGCTATATGCGCTTTTCACTAATGCAATTTTTAAAACCCTAGGATGCAATTTAAACAATTCAATGCTTAATTTAATGCTAATGCAAGTGAAACCTAGAATGCAAATGCACTTGAAATCGGAAAGAGAATTTTCAAAAGTTGGGTTCACCAAAATGTGGACAATGATTTTGGGTGTCCAAGGGTTCTCTAACTCTTCTAGGTTTTTCACTTGAAAGGAGAGAAATGGACTAATGTAGATACACTCAAGATTAATGTAATGAGGGATGAAATATGCCTAAATATGATATCTAAATGCAATAAATTTAAAAAATAAATATGATTATTGATGCAAAAGCTAGGGTGTGTGCAAGAAGTTGAGTTCACTTTTTGCCCAAAAAGTGGAAGTGTTTCTCCCGATTTTTAGAATTTGACACATTTGACCTTAAAATTTGAAGCACTTAGAGATGAAATCTTTAAAAAAGTCACTAAACATAAAATGTAGTGCTCAGAGTCTAGTTTCCAAATATGTAATTTATTTCAATACCTAGATTGTACAAATTGAGTTTCAATAGGTGTTTCTAAAAACCACTATTTAAAAGTCATTTTTTTACCATACCATGCATGTGTATGACATCCATTTTCTAACTTAAATTATCGTATTTTTCTAAATCCTTTTGGGATTTGTGACTCAATGAAGGTTGTTCTTGATATTTTTTGTAATTTTTTATTAAATTTTTATTTTGGTTAAATTTTATTAGGAAAATTTGTCATTTTGAAAAATCATCATGTACGACATGCATAAGATGACCTAAACTTATCATTTTTATCATTTTTTTTTAAATTGAAAAGAATTTTTTGAAGTTTTTTCTTGTGCAATATGTTTACATCAATATGTTATGTTCATCAAAAGTTATTAAAATAGTAAAAAACCCTAATATTTAAAGTTTATGGACCAATTTTATTAGAAATTAATTGAAAAATAGAAAAAATAATCCAATTTTTTAAAAAATTACATATTTAGAATCTGCATTGTCTCATCTAAAATGGGTTTTAATTTCGTCAAAAAAATTTGCAAAAAAAGTCGTTAGCCATATGTCCAAATTCGGTATTTTTCTCCGACATTATTAGGACCTTTAACTTGCAAGTCAAACCAGGTTGAAGGCCTAGGTTCAGATTTCCAATGCTTTTCTCGAACCAAAATCCTAGGCAAGAACCTGACCACAAAGCTAATATAAATTCAAATTTAAAAAAACGGGATCACACTTTATAAAATAGGATCATGTTTATTAAAAGTAGGATCTCATTTTATAATCAGGATCCCATTCTTTAGTTTATAATATTTGAACCGTTGGAAGGGAAACATGATCCCATTTTGTAAACAAGATCCCATTTCCCTTCCAATGGTCCCCACATTGAATATCGAGGAACGAGATCCCAATTTTTATAAGCGGGGTCCCATTTCTTTTATTTAAATTTACTACCAAAAAATACTGTGAAGTCTACAACTTCACATGTACAGTTGAGAGTAGTAAAATTAAACTATTTTTCATGAGCTATTGTATTTACAGGTGTCTAACTTGATTTTTATTTTTATTTTTTCAAACAAGGCATCATTTACACCATTTTTGAAGTGGAATTTTGTTATTTTTGTGCTTGTTTGGAGGAACAAAAGGTCTTCAACTTGCAATATTAATTCAAATTTTTCAAAGGAGGCATGAAGAAAAAAAAAAAAAAAGTGAAATTGTGCTATTTTTCTACTTGTTTTGAGGAACACAAGAGGAAGAATTTTTTCCTAATAGGTATTCAACTTCCAATTTGGATTGAATATTTTGAAGAATTTCACTATTAACATTCATTTGTTCTTGAGAATTTTATATTCATGGGATATAAAGCTCGTAATAAGAGAAGGAAGACATTGACTCCTCAAGAAGTTGAAGCAAATAGAGAGAAGGAGAGATAAAGACAAAGAGAAAGAAGAATGGGAATGAAATCAATGAATGATGGTGGAGCAACCAATTCCACAACTATTGAAGATGAAAACATTGAGGATACTATGGTTGTACAGATGAAGCTAATTTGCAAGGATTCAATTTGGAGAAGAATATGGTTATAGAAACAAGTCCTACTATGTCTTCAAATCCCTCTTTGAATGCTATGTAGAATGTTTCAATATGCACAAATCCAGGTACATCTTCAAATCCACATGTTAGTGAAATGGTAAATTTGTATGTAGCAATTTTACAAGATGCTGGACTTAATGATGTTGACATTGATGATATTTAGAGAGATAAAAAATTTATAGAATTTGTTGAAAACGAAAAAGAAAAATATTTTGTTGCAAATGAAAATCAAAATGATCATTTTCATGAAAATGAAAACAAAACATGTATTTTTGATGAAAATGAAAATGAAAATGAAAACCATTTTTTTGATGAAAATGAAGATGAAAATGTAAATGAAAATTAAGATGAAGATGAAAATGAAGATGAAAATCTAGAATATGATGTTGAATTTAATGAAAATACTTTTTTTTTAAATTGGAAGTGGTGTTTTCGATAATCTTCCTAGTCAAATTTCTTGGAGGCAAATAAGAACACATGCAAATAGAATATACACCAAATTATTTTATCGCAAAAAAATTGCATTTCAATGTCAACTAATGATGCAGTTGATGAGAATGAAAAAAATGAGGAAATTAATGAAAAGGTTAGGCTTTTATGTTAAATCAAAAAGAAAAGATCAAACATTAAAACATGTTATGTCTATTGTTACTAGTTTCATTCAATCTATTGGGAAAAATAGTCGATCTAAAGATACAAACGTAGCAAGAAGATCTATAACAACTGTTATAGTTTATAAAGAAACTTTCAATAAAAGAATGGTAAGAAATATTAGTGAAGTTTTAAAAATACATCCTTAAACATTGCTAAGAGTGGCAAAAAGAAGAGAAAGTATATAAAATGATCCTATCAATCAATGTTGGAGTTTCAATGGATGACTACTGAGGTTTGATATAAAATTGAATGATGAAATTAAATATTTGATCAAAAAATATTGGCATGATAATACTAGGGTTTCATCTAATGCTAGAGATGTTTTAGAATTAAGGGTGGGGTCCAAAGTTCGTGATCCTCACCCAAAAAACCTATTAGATACAACAAAACTGAATTTAAAAAAAAAAATTGTAGTGATTCAGTGTTACCTGGTAATATTAAAATAAGTCAACGGTCTTTTGAAAAATGTAAACCCTAGTATGTAAAAATCAATAAGCAACAAATATCTTGTTGTTGTAAAATGCATGTTCAATTTCATTATTTTTATGATATTTTTCGATATATACATTGTACCTTGCATACTAACATGATTATACAGGAGTGTGGTATTGATATGCCACCTGAAGTAATAAGATAGTTTATTTTAGGTTTGTCTTTTGAAAAATCTAATGATAAATTATTCTATTTAAGTTCTTGTATTTCTGGACAATGCATTAACTATGGAAATATTTCATTTTTAAGAATTTGTTTGCATGAAAGTGTTGATCATGATTTTGGACAACAATTAGTAGATGTCAAAAGATTTAGGAATGTTCACTATTCTTTAAAAGATGGAAAAACTAGGAAAGAATTGTCATTTAGTTATAGAAAAGTTAGTGTGCATGCATTCATGAGTGAATTTAGGAAAAAAATTGTACCAAAATATGGCATGCACTCTGAACATGCTTGATGGCTTGATGGTCAATTTCACGCATGTAGAAACACATTTCCAATTGGTACTATGCTTTCAATGGTTGATTTTGCAAAGAATTATGCTCTCAGTCCACAAGAGGAAACTCAATCTCAATATTATAATTCAGTGCAAGTAGCTATGTTTTTCCATATTGTTTATAGACATGTAGATGATAGCACTGAGGATGATACAAAAGTTTTGAGGGAGTATCATTTTTATTTGAGTGACAATCGATTACACTCGTTAGAGTTTGTTCAATACTGTTTCAGTATATTTTATAGAAATTTAAGAGAAAGAAGAATCCAAATAAAAGAACACCTCATATGGTCAGATAATTATACAGGGTAGTTCAAGAATGTTCAAATGTTCTATTGGTTAAGTAGGGTTCACAAGGAACTTAATGTCCAACATATGTGGAGGTTTTTCAAAGCTAGGCATGGTAAAGGAGAACATGATGGAGTTGGTGCATGTGTCAAAAGAATTTTTGCTAGAGAACAATTAAAATTTGAGGATTTAATAAAATTTAAAGATGCATGTGAGATTTTGGATTGGTGTAATAGAATATTATCAGCACCTAGTTCGAGTGATTACTCTACAGTTCATCAATTCTTTTGGTTGGTGGAAGAAGAGAATATTGTACCTAGAGTTGATTGTGAGACAATCAATGGATCTACTAAATGGAATTCATTTAGGAGTATGATAGCAAGAACATGGACTGTTTGGACAAAGGAGCTTGCATGTTTTTTCCATTTTTGTATCTCAGGAGATTAGGAAGCATGTGAAAATACAGAATGGGTTGAACAGTGGGAGAAAAGATCGTTGACACCTACAGAAGCACATAATCAATATGAAAGAACTATTGAAGAAAATGATCAAGTGTTTGCATCTAAAGATTATGACCGTGTTTTAGACCTTGTATAAGAAGGTAATTTTAATTCAATTTATTTCATTTTATTTCACTTTATTAATTTATTTTGTAATACTAAATTATTTATATGGATATGCACAAGTTATTAAATCGAATTTTGTTGGTAGGACATGTGTACGTTGTTATTGCATCTAAGGGGAATGAAAAGAAAACTCAATCTTGGTTGGCTCGTTGTGTGGAAACTAAACATAAGTTAATAACACCTCAAGAAGATGATGATGGCTTTCATTATCCAACAGGTACGGTGATCCCCTCCAGACACCCCCTTAAGCAAATTTTGATAACAAGTTTTAGATCCCCTAAGTCTTTGATCCCCTAAGTCTTTGATCCCCTTAAGAAAATTTTGAGAACTTAATTGATGATGGTTTTTGAACATTTTTTCCATTAGGATCGATGATGGTTGTTGGCACTTAGCTATGAAAATACCTGAGAAGAAAGAATGGTCTACTTGCATTCAAAGACTATGAAACACATAAAAAGATTATACATTATTCACATTTGGTGGTGGAAACAAATATAAAACTAGAGTGGTATCTTGGAAAACCTTCAAAAAAGTGCTATGATCAATTTCTATGGAAGAGCATGAGGCAATCATAGATGCATTGCAAAAGAGAGAGGATGTAGATGGTACAATGGAATAAGTAAATACAGGTAAATATAGTTTTAGTTTTATTTTTTCCTTTTAAATACATTAAATACATGTTTTGACATTGGTCAAGTGTATTATTAGTTGAAATTGATTTAAATTGTCCCTTTATACATCTTTAAGGCATAGTCACAAAAGGGATCTAGTCCATGTAGATTCAACCTAGATAACATGGAATACTTGGTAAAAGCAAGTAATTATTAGTTAAATTATATTTAAATACATGTTTTGATTACATATTGATATTGCTTGTACATTAATAGTTAAAATTGATTTATTGTCATTTTTTGAATCCTTAAGCCATCATTTCATTGATCTCATACTTTGAAACAAAAAGGGGAGTATGCTAGGATTCAACCTACAAACATATGTGGAATAATTTTAAATGCAAGTACTTGAGTTTTGTACATATAGATAATTTTATATAAATTAAAATATGTAAGTTTTGATGATTTCATTGATATTGCTTGTACCTTTTTTAATCAGGTGTTGTGAAGACCTGCTAGATACTAGGCACGAGTTTGAGATGTTCTTGAGATGGCATATCCAAATTTTGTAAACATTGTTTTGAGATGACATATATGTACATACTTACAAAATTAAACATACTCTATGTACTTGTATGTATCAAATCAATACTCTATGTATTTTGTTTGGTAAATGTGCATGTTTTCCTACTTTGAAACTTTATGTCTAATTGTATAATCACTAAATATCATGCATACATTATTGTTAAATCAACTATATCCTTAAGACGTGTTATGACCCCTTAATACATCCCTTTAAGAAATTCTATTATGACCCCTTAAGGCATCCCCTTTATACATTGTATTATGACCCCTTAAGACATCCCCTTAAGATGCTCTATTATGACCCCTTAAGACATCCCCTTAAGACCCCTTAAGACATTCTATTATGACCCCTTTAGACATCCCCTTAAGACCCCTTAAAACATCCCCTTAAGACGTCCTATTATGACCCCTTTAGACATCCCCTTAAGACCCCTTAAGACATCCCCTTAATATGTCATTATTTGTTTTGACAACTTATAAATTAGTGTTAGATATTATTTATAGAATTTATTAATGTTTTTATTCTCTAATCTTCTATGGTATTGTTTATTTCTTAAAATTTTATCCTTTTTGGTATATAAGTAGATTGCTTTTTTTTGTAAATTATGATTTATTGACTAATTATTGATTAACATGAATTGAATAAGTTCATTAAGTAATTATCACTATTTATTGAATATACATATCATGTATATCATGTATGAAATCATTAAATTTTTAAAGTATAAATATTAAAATGTCCTATATTAATATCATGTATGAGATCAGTAAATTTCACATTAATGTCCTCTATTAATGTCATGACTATGAACATAAAATGCATAAATGTACATGTGTAAATTAAAATTTCAAACAATAATAAAGTCCATAATTTATATAACATATTAAGCGCATGAAATAAAGTCCAGAGTACAAACTATGAACTACAGTCCAACTAAGTACTTGAGCCATTAAATATAAAGTCCAACAGAGCACATGCGAAGCCAGAAATATAGTCCATGAAATAAACAAATATAACACATAAAATCACATGTTTCTAGGTCATGTACTGTCTCTATAATCAAGAGACCTCCTCATGCCATGTGGACTATGTGGATGACCTAAAACACTTTGTACAAGAGAAAGATGAAATCAGATGTAAGACAACGAAAAATGGTTTAATGACAATTTAATTTATAATCCATCATAAAATTAAATCACTGTCATATCTACGTCTGGATGCTTTTTCGCACCTAAAGAAACCTCTAAATTCTCTAAATCAATTAACATAAACAAGACAAAGAAATTTGAAATTAGATGTACAACTCTACAATTAATTTTTTTAATTCAATTTAATTTATAATTTATCATATTTTAATTGTACCATATTCTAAGGTTGTGCACCAAGCTCTTCTCCATGACCTGTCTATACAAGCTCAACTACAAGATGTGTCTCAGGCTATAAAATAAAAAGAATATGTAACAAATATCATGTTATGTATATATTCAATTTAAAATTTAAAATTTAAGTTATATTCAGAATATGTAATTTATAATTGACTTTAAATATAATAAAAAATTTAAATTACCATTTGATCTAGAGTATGCTCTACATGTCCTCATGGTGGTGTAACTATGTATGGGTCAAGGCTGAAAGTTGCACTAACAAAGTCCTACAAGATCAAAATTAAAGCATGTACAATTGAATTAAGTTTATATATATATTCAAGTTTGCACATTTTGTGTAGAAAGTTTTGTAAACAACCTAGAAATTAGTGGCCTCACGAGTAGCTACAACATCAAATGTTTTCTTGATGCCTATTCTTATTGTGGTATCAACCTAGACATACATGTACATAGACATTTAACACTTATAATATTTACAAGTGTACATGCATGTATTTCATATATCTAGTGAATTCAAAATTCATAAAATTGTAACTATACTAATGTAAACTTTAAACAAATTTATACCCCTGATCTATGATGCCCAATAGTGGAGGAGTGGTTGACAATCCCTCAGGAGGAATCAGCATGGATGCCGATTGACTCGCCTAAACCAACATAAATATTTCAAAAACATATGTGATTCAATTATAAATTTAAAACTCAAGTTAAATTTATGATTTCATATATAATTTTAAAAATTGAAATCAAAATACCCCATAAGGGTTGCCGAGTATGACCGGTGTCGATGTATGTACTCATGGAACAGATGATTTCCCCATCATTAGTGTCATTTGTACACCAAACAATTTGATTGTTAAAATGTATTGCAAACTTTTTTTTGATATATACATCCATCAAAATTCTTATAAAATGAATGTACATCTATATGCATATTTATACCTGTGTCACAGTGTCCTCAAGGTAATGATCTATTGTAAGAAACTCTACAAATGAACTAATGCAACCAAATGAACACCAAAATCTCCCCATCCACTTGAACTAGGTGTGTCTTGATCAGGTCCATAGCATACTTGATGGCAACTAGTACATATATGGGGGATGGGCCTCGACACTCCTAGAGCGATACTCAGACCAGCTCCATAAAAAACTCCATCCTCATCATCTCTATGCTCCCCACCTGCTATTACAGAAGCATGTTGATCAAGGTCTCCTGCAAGTGTACTAAGGGAACCTAATGTTGAGACCATAGCTCGATGATGTATAGGTGTGGGAATAGGAGGACCAAGAGCAACAACAAGGGGTTTCCCATGCATGAGGCATTGGGGATCAACCCTTTCCCCTAACCTCTATTGTGGCATGCCGCCCCCAACACCCTAAAATGATCTAAAATAAAAATAATTGGGCTTTTTCCCCAAAACAAACTATACATATAGTTCTCTCAAAAAATACAATGGGAACTCCCAGTTAGCATGTGGGGGACTATCAAAAACCATATACCATCGATCCTAAAAATGTACACTCATTTGCGGATGTATGCACCACCTCATGGATATTTTAGATTTGTTGGGTGGAATGGGTTGTTGAGTAATGGAGTCAAGAAAGTAGGGGGATAGATGTGCTTTCGTTATTTTAAGGTCTAATATTTTTTTTAAGTGAGATCATCGAAATAAAATTGTCTCATTTGTTCTCTCTCTCATTGATGCCTATCAAGATCAAAACCGATCATCCTGATGGCATCAACAACATTTTGCATCACAGATGCAAAACTTCTCACATGTGGTGGAATCAATGATTGACTCTACATAGCATTCGTTTGATTTTTTAAGGATGTAACTTGATCATTTATACGTGCTTTCAAGTGAGCCTCATCAGATGCGATAGGTGTTGGATGTGGCATAATAGGTTGTGGCTAAGGTGGTGGATTGATGATATCATCTATGTTAAAATCATCCATGATATGAGATATAAATGTGCACCTACATTAAATCATACAAAATAGGATGTGCATACATATATTAAGATCATTTATTTAATTTAAATAGGATGAGAAACATGTACATTTAAAATAAAAAATATGATGCATAATTTCATGCATACAGATCATTAAACTAAACTATGTACATACATAAAAATTTCAAAATTTAAGAACTATATATGAAAACTTTTAATACATGCACGTACATACTAAACAATAAACTTGAAACATTCACAAAATCTCATTTTATGTCTAACACACACACACACACACATATATACATTACAAATTTTCAGCAAGAGAAATCATGATCTAGTAGATGGTAATAAAATATATACTATTATATATTATTCATTATAAGACTATTCATAAATTTCACCAAATTCATGAAAACATGTCACTAAAAATATCCATCTTTCATCAAATTCATAAATTCATAACTATTTAAAATCATTGTCTTAATTTAGAAACTATTATGGCTCTCTACTGCATCTCTTCATTTCTTTGTGTTTTCCTTTTAAGAATTGAAAGTTCTCCTCTCCTCTAGCCATTGTCGATGATCATCTAAGATCCCATCCATAGCCCTAAAAACATCAACAAGGGTTTGCATCCTAGATGCAAACATCCTTACAGGAAGTGCAATACATTCTTCATTTTCAATAATGTTGATTTGATCTTGGATGGTTCTAACATTGGCATTGATTTGTGCTTGCAAACGAGCATGTTCATTGATTTCATGTGGTGGAGGTGGGGGGTTATGAGGTGGAGTGGGTGGAGTGTAATACCCCCATGTTTCTAATACTATTTACTACTATTGTTTGCTTTTATATGTTAGTGTGATACTGAATTGTGATGGTGATTGATTCATCGATTTGGTGTGTGCAGATGCGTAGTTTAGTTGATTGCTCCAATTGATATTGTTATTATGATTTATGATACTCTGTATGTAGGGTTTGGATTATTTTATTATGTAATGCTTTCTCTTTAATGTTCTATATGTCGATGTGATAATCCTATGGTGATCATGTTATTTGAATTCAGTATTATTTTATAATGAAATGGTTTAATAATTAGTAATGATGCAGTAGTTAAGTATCATGTTATCTTATGATCAATTTGGTTAGAAATGTTAGTTTGTTATTGATATTGTAATTGTTAGAATAGATTAGGTGAGAGGACAGTGTAGCATCACTCGTTCACGAGTGCCTTGCTACACTGCAATTCCTTCTCACAATAGGATGTTTGATTATATATACATACATGTGCTATTTGACGGTTATTTGGATGCAAGTTTGCAGGATTAAGTCTCGATTCCACCTGCTTCGGCAGGACAGGGCGAGCAATAAATTAACCCAACGGGTAAAAATGTTGAAAAAGGGAGTAGGTTTGGAAGTGTCCCCGTCCCAAGTCTGTCGTCTTGTTGTACATTATTGTGTCATGACTGAAGTGTTTGTTCTAGTTGATCGTGTAGTTTGATTGTTGAAGTATTCATTTTATTTATGGTTCATGTTTATTTAATTAACCTTATTTTTATAAGATAATTGATTAAAGTTGTCTAGTTGTTTTGATTTAATTGTGTGTTAGTTGAAGGTTAAATTTATATTTAGTAAATTAAAAAGTGATTTAATTTATTAAAAGAGTAAATAATTATTTTAAATTAATATTGTTGATAATAATTAAATTAAATGTATATTGATAAGGATAATTTAAATATTATCTTTTTATTAATATTAAATTAGAAAATCATGTGGAGATAATATCTTGATTAAATAAATTATTTTAATTAAAATTTTAGATAAGTGTGCTTTTAAAAGCTGGAAAAAGGACCATTAAGAGAGAGGCTTTTTGAGAAAAGAAAGCAGAGAGCTTTATTGAATATTTATTTTGATTTATTATTTTTATGAGGGGATGATTCACACACAAAAGTTTGGGGCTCTGTTGTTTTGGATCTGGAAAAGAAAAAAATAAAAAGGAAAAGAAAATATTTTTTGTTAAAAAAATACTTCGGGGAAAATAATTGATTTGAAGATAGATAGATTCGAAAAGAGAGTTGCAGGAGGCGATCGAGAAGGAACTGCAGGAGGAATTCGAAAGGAGGTTACATAAGAATTCGAAAGAAGGTTACAAAAGGGATTCTTCACCAGACGAAGGACTCCAGGTTTTCTTCTGTTATTTATTATTAATTTTGTTGTACTTTGAACAATATCTTTTTGATGTGTTTTGAAAAATTTATAGAAATAAGTTCTGTGATTTGGAATTCGTTCATATAAAACCCTTGAACCTTTTTGTTGAAAACTTCAGTAAATCTTTTTTTAAATTCTCCAATATAGTTAGTAGGGAAATTTATTATTTGAAATAAAAATCATTGTATAATGGAATGAATTTATTTACCCGAATATTTTAGCATCTGGAATGAAAATTTGATTCTCCAAGCTATTATTTATAAATTTTGAAGGATAAAAACAAAAAAAAATTACCTACATGTATTATTTCTATATATTTTGTCTCTTTTTAAAGATCTAAAGTTGCTGCTCCTCTGTACTAATTATATTCTACTGAATAAAATATATATTTATTCTTATATAATATTATTAAAATTAAAACATATAATTATAAATTAAAAGTGTTATGGGAAAATCTACATTTGTCAGACTTAGTGAATATATAAGTCTTATTTCGAAATAATTTTATATAATAAATTTTGTGTCTTGAATTTCGTGTTTTCATGTCTGTTTTTGAAAATGAAATTAAGAATATAAAAAATATATATATTGTGCTTCGAAATTCGCATTTATATTCGTGCTGGTAAATGAAATAAAATAAAATAAAATTTAAAATAAAAAAAAAATTATAATTGTTATGGGGGGTGGACGGCCAGCCACGGCCGTACCGCCCATGGCCCCCAAGTGGTGGATGTACACAACCACCATTGACTGCGTACAGCAGCCAAGTGGGGGCTGCGTACCACCCCCACTACCCACAGTACATAGTACTGTGGGCTTTGCCTATATGCGTGCCTTTTGTTTTTATTTAAATTTTTAATTCATTTTTTTTAAAAGGTAAGTGTGGTTTGGTTTATTTTGATTTAATTTTATATTTATATATATATATATTAATATATATATATATTATATATTATTTAATATATATTTATTATATATTATTAATATATATATATTTATTTATTGAGTTTTAATTCAATTTTTTTTATATATATTATTTGAATATGACTTAATTTGAATTGGATTTATAAAATAATTTTGCAATTTAAGTTTTATTTGATTCGAATTTGGTCGATAATATAATTTTGTATAATTAATTAATATATATATATATAATAATTTTCTACATGATATTTAGTAAATTTTATAATATGTTTTTTTTTGTTAAAATGATTTTTATAAAAATGTTTACTTTTAATATATTTTTAATAATTTAAAATATATATGTGTGTGTGTGAAATTAAGATAATTTCTCATGATAGATTTTATAAGTATAAATTTTTATATTTGTTTTAATTGTATATATATAAATGGACCTTATATGTTGAGAGAGTGGATAATTACATATTGTTTTTATATATTACAATGTGATAATGTAATCGAGAGAATTAGAAATAAACGAAGTGTTTTGATTTGAGTTGAATATTCTCAAGTTGTTGATTTATTTACTGGATGAATCTTGTTGTTCATTGTAGACAGTTTTGTGGTGTTGTTTATACATCGGGTACTCTCAAGTTTATTCATCTTATTTAATTTGACATTCTTTAAGTTGGGTTTAGGTCATGTAGAAAACCCTTGAGTTAACTTATTCAATTATAGGAGTCTAAGTTGTGTTTAGAACTTCCAGAGGTAGGGATATTGTTATTTGTGTTCGATCTTGTATTTTGATGGTGTCCATATGTTTTGGCTTCGGTTGTGATATTGATGTATACTTGGATCGTATCGTTTATGAATGTCATACATGTGATTTTGGGCGAGAGGGTTATGCCTCGCGATTGATCCATTGTTGGTTCAGTTTTTCTTTGTGATACAATCTTGTTGAGTTGGATATTCTTGTGTTAGAGTGTCTAGAGAGAGTGGCTCTAGTGGGGGTCGGCGCACAAAGGGGCTGTCAGGGTAACCCACATAGAGTTAGATTAATCAGTGATAACTTAAGTAATAAACCTCGGGTGGGGATTAAACACTAATAAGATAATTGTGAAGCCTCGTCCGCCTGTTAGTGCTATCACAGACTAAAGGGGACTGAGAAGGCCGTGGTTGGCAAGGTCATTTCCTTGTCTTCTCGAAATGCTAATGACTCCGCATGAATAACCCTATGGAGCGGCGCCTTGAGATAGGCTGTCAGGAGAACCATAGATGGAGGGGGCACCTTAACTTGGTTGTCTGGAGAATCCATGTAGAGATGGAGGCGGCACCTTGTGATAGGTTGTCAGGATAATCCATGTGAAACCATGCGATGACACTCTCGTCTAACATTCTATTTGTGTTGAGTTACTCAAGTCCTCTGGAAGTGACTTATTGATTTGTCTTTGGTTATTGTTGGAAGTAGTATCTGATATTATGTCTTGAGTTTCATTGAGGTTGTGATTATGACTAGTTGTTTTGTTCTTCAGTGGTTTGTTGTTGTGCCTTTTGGATTTGTCGTTGTTGAGGTTCTAAGTGGTCTTTGATGTTAAGTTGTCTTTTTGGAGTTAGTCTTTGTTATTGTTAGGCGTGCTTGGTCGGGGACCCTTCCTTGCCTACTCTCAGCATGGGGGTGGTTGGGTGGAATGTGCTTCGCACCCCATTGGGTTTCCCTTTCTGTTGCAGATGTATCTTTTATTGCAGGGTTTTGGAGGACGTTGATGATCCAGTAATTCATTGTACCAGATGTATGTTATACTTCAGATGTAATGTATTTATTGATGTATTGTCTCCCACGTGTGTTGGGATGACCTTGTTGTAAATTGTATACGTGGTTATTGAGATGTATGTTCAGACAGTTATATTTTACTATCATTTGGATGTAGTGTATATTCAGGCCATGTATTTATTCATGATCATCTGTTATAGTTGGTTATGTTGAGTTGTATCTATCAAAATATGTAACACTTTATATCTGTATAATTACATGTTTTGTCATATGTGCATATGGTATTAATATGGTTATTGTTAATGGATATTTTAAATGATGAGATGGGAATGAATAGATTTATGTAATTGTTTAATTATTATTATCTTATTGTCGTTGTTATGGGTTAGTATAGTAATGTCACCTCATGTACCCCAATGGAACTAGTCGTGTAATGTAATACATTGCTATGTTAGAATACTTGAGTATGTTTATTATATTCTTTTAGAAAAAAAATTGTTCCGTTGTGATTAGTTCCTTTGGGGTTCGCACGGCGGGGTGTTACATGGAGATGGAGGTGAAGGTGGTGGAGATGGATGGTGTGGAGGTGGATTGTGAATATTATTGAATGGATCCATGTGATCTTTAAGATATGAGTGAACCTGCATTAGATTTGTAATTTCAAGATGTAAGATACATGTTTAGGAAATAACTTTAAACCATTCAATATAAATGGCTTAAATAATTTAATACAAATGATATAATATGTAAGCCTCATTTATGTTTAAGGCACATGTTACTTGAATGAAAATATAATTAACTATTAATATTATATAATCTTGCATGATCTTATTATTGTTAAATTTGGTTGCCTTGGGAAACTTTGATCACCAAATTTTAAGAAATTCTTTGATCCCTTTAAGAAATGTCATATTGGGACCCCTTAAGAAATTGAATTACAATTTAGGGTGACAGGATGGCTTAAGGGGATCTACGTCTAGTGAGGTCCTAGGAGAAAATGACATGGCTCAAGTGAATAAAGTTTGGTGAAGTTTCCCAAGGAAACCAAATTTCATTAAGAGCCTTTAAAGAGAAAATGATGGCTTTAGGGTTTAGAGTTTAGAATTTAGAGTTTAGGGTTTAGGGTAATAGGATATCTTAATGGGATCTACATGTAGTAAGATCCTAGGACAAAATTTCATGGCATAAGGGAATGAAATTTGGTGGAGTTGCCGAAGGCAACCAAATTTCCTTAAGAGCCTAAGAAAAAATGATGGCTTTAGGGTTTAGGGTTTAGAGTTTAGAGATTAGGGTTTAGGGTAATAGGATAACTAAGGGGATATATGTAGTAGGATCCTATGAAAAAATTACATGGCATAAGGGAATGAAATTAGGTGGATTTTCCTAAGACAACCAAATTTATCTTTAAGGTCAAGTAGGAGAAAATGAATGGTTTAGTGTTTAGGGTTTAGATTTTAGGGTTCATGGTTTAGGGTTTATAGAACTTAGGTTGAATTTTTGGTGCCCCTTGGAATATAATGAACTTGAAAGTTAGTGAAGAACATTTTCTTGTGTAATAGCTGATTGAGATCTACTCTTGTTTCAACTGACCAACCTAGATCATGAAATCTCATTCATATTATAATCTTGAACGATCTTATTATTGTTAAATTTGGTTTCCTTAGGAAAATTCACCAAATTTTAAGAACTTATTTGATCCCCTTAAGAAATTTCATAATGGGACCCCTTAAGAAATTTATTTATGATTTAGGGTGATAGGATGGTTTAAGGGGATCTAGATGTCTAGTGAGGTCCAAATTTAGTCACACTGTGACCTCATTGATTCCATCTAGCTTTGGGTTAAAAGTGTTTACCCCTCTAATAAGAAAAAGTATCATGTTAAAAATGAATCAATCTATACATATCACAAAAATAACATACATCTATCAAAACAAGTTAACATTTCCTCCTACATTAGAGGATATCAAAATAAATATGAAATATTTTAATAATTATACTTGTAATCACTTATTAATAAATTATATCATACATAATTTTAATCACATAATAAAGGAATAAATATACATATGTAGAAGATACAAAAATAAAAAGAGGCTACTCACATGGATCTTGATCCTTCTAGGAAGTGCCTAGATTGGTGTATTTCATGTACGACTCTATGTAGGTGTTGGGACCTTCACCTCTCTCCTTGTATATTTCCAACAATCCCACTCAATCCCTCTATAGAATTATTTCCTTTGTTATTATCTAGTTGTTTTAATCTTCTAAATTAACCTCTTGTTTATAGGAGCATAATATGAATCCTCCTCCTCTCTCTATTGTAATAATAGCCTAGTTCCTCCAACCCATCATCATGTACCTCCTCCATTTCCCATGTATTAGGTGTACCCTAGCTGTTAAATGGTTCCGTCTTGGTCTGCTTATTGATGCATTTCTATCCTTCCACATAAATCTATATAGTATCAAAATATAGGTAATTTTATGGTTATTGAATCTCTCATAATTGCTAAAGAATCCAATATGCTTGAGTATGGGTGGATTATTATCTAGGATCACATCATAAAAATCCTATAGAGGTAATGCTATGTGTTTCTTAATACATAGATTCCCATACATACCTCTTTCCATGTATTATCAACTCTCCTATATAATAAACACCTTACTAGATTTAAATTTCATATTATATGTGCCCAAGTGTTTCCAATTGGAATTGCAATAATTATACTTTTATGGTATTCTAGATATTCATAATAGTTTTCATAAATCTACCAAATAGACCCATTCTTGACATTGAACCTACATAATTTTAGGTATGTCCAATGAAAGAAACTTTACCCATAGCACTATCACTCATGCTCTCCTATCTTGTGGATATAATAGAATAAAGTTTTCTTCCAATGATTTAGATCCCTAATGATAATGTCTAAGTGTCATAGAGAGTGATCATCCACTCTTCATAAACTTGTAGAAACCAAAAGGGTATGTGTAGGATCATCATGGAAAAAACAGACCCTTAAGTGGGAAAAAAATTAGAAAAATCAAAGTTAGGCAACTTGATGTAAAAATTTGAATAAGTTATCTATATTATTTTAAAAATATGTAAGAATAGAATCTATAGAAAATTGAATGTAGTTTATAAACTCTAGGTCTTTTTTTTTTTAAATAAAATCTATTTGGTGAAAATTTGAAATTTCAATGTAGTAGTACTTAAATTTCATGGAAAAAATAAGAAGTAGGTGTATGTTTGACCACCCTAACCGCAATAAAATGACAATATTTTTTATAAGATTTTAGATATAAGTATAGGACTCATGTCTACATGTGACATACCTTTTTGTAATTTTTTTCCTAAGTAAATAATTAACTATGAATTTTTGATTACAACCTTTAAAAAATATAAAAAAACTTTTATGTTTGACCACCTTAACATGGTGAAAACTTCTTGAAATTCAATTTTTTTTTTAATCCTATAGTATATGAAGCATAGAATGTGATGTATGTTTTGGATTCAAAAAATGTTATAATGTTTGAAAGCTATAGATGTTTTCCAATCAGCCTATCAATTAGAAATTTAGTCGTAATTCAAATATAAAATGAATAATAATTACTTATTAAATTAAAAGTAAAGCATAATTTATATTGATGGAAAGCTAAGAATATCCTTTAAAAACCCTTTTCATTTCATCAATTTTGGGTATAAAAAAGGTCATCAACCACATACCCATCATATTGCCACTTTTTGGCCCATCATGCACATACCCAAAAGATTTTATATTATGTGTTAAAATAACTAAAAACGTTACAAAAAGCTTTGCTAAGTGGTGACAATAGAGGGTTTTTTTAAGGAAACAAAGTTTCATTTTAAGGTCCTAAGAAAAAATTCAAATGCTTTAGTGTTGAGGGTTTAGATTTTATAGTTCAGGGTCTAGGGTTTAGCAAACTTAGGATGAAGTTTGGGTGGACCTTTGAATAATTTAGACTTACAAGTTAGTGCTAATTGGAATTGATTGTATGTGCTTGGATTTGCGAATTTGCTAACTAAATTTGCAAAAAAAATTAATAAACTTTATGAATTTTAACTATTCTTTAACATATTGTTTTCTAATCTAATTATAATTTAACATTGAAACTAAAGTTTAACATATCATTTTTTCGATACAATGCAAATAAAATTTAAAACATTTAAGCAATGCAAATGATTTTTTTGAGCTTGAAATTACCTAGTTTTCAAAATCAAAATCATTTGTTTGATTTCAATTTAGGGTTTTAACCAAAAAATTGTTCCAATTCAATTTAGGGTTTCAATTTCTAAGCAATTAGGGTTTTTAATGGAATTTTTTCATTTCAGTTCAAACTAGGGTTTTCAAATTCATTTTTTTCATTTGATTTGAATTCAGGGTTTCAAAAAGCTTGATTTGGGTTTCGAAATGCAATTTCTTTATTTCATTTCAATTTCTAGGGATTTGAAATGCAATTTTTTTTGTTTCGTTTCAATTAGGGTTTTCAAATTCAATTATTTTTTGGTTTAATTGAATAATTTAGGTTTCAAAAGTTAAATTTTCTTTGTCAAACACAACTCAAGGTTCATTTTTTCATTTCCATTAAAAAATATTTAGGTTTCATTGCATTTTTTCATCTATTTCTACAATTACTCATTTCTACTATAATAAGAAAAAAATGCTCAAAACGTGAAATAAATTAAAAAAATGCTAAATTCACTTATTTTCTTCACAAATTCAATAAAAAATGCAAAAATGCAAAAAAAAGGGGCGTGGGCGGGTACCTGGAGCTATTTGTGGAGGTCCTTGTCGCTTGTACTCAGGATCTCGTGCACTACAAAATGAACTCTACTTGTTTTTAAAAAAATAAATAGCATTATATAACGAGATCTCGATTTCTACAAAAAGGGATCCCAATTTTTATAAATCGGGATCCCATTTCATAGTAATCAAGATCCTATTCCTTGTTTGTTGATTTGAAATCCTTTAGGAAATGGGATCCCAATTTTAAAAAAGTGGGATCTTGTTTTGTATTTAGGCTTGGGATCTCAAAGCTAAATGGGATCCCGATTTTTAAAAATCGAGATCCCATTTATTAAAATTGAGATCCCATTTTTGCAAAGCCGATTTCAATTTTATGGCCATGGAAAAAAATTCCACATTTCGTGGACTCAACTTTGTGCACTTACCACCTAAGAAATGCAAAGTGTTGGAAAACATAGTGATGTATGCAAAAACACCTAAGAATGCAAATAAATGAGGACATAATTAAACAAAACTAGAGAGGTGCACCTAGAATCTAAAGTTTGATGCAAAGAGGCTCTAGAATCCTATAGAGTTGACTGGAAATGTTGACTAGGACACTTACACCAAGCTAGGCGACTTAGTCCAAATTCGGGGAAAATCTACTGAAATAAGAATCTACCAAATGAGTTCTCAAAAATGTAAAAATCAATTTTCAGGCTTGGTAGTGGGACTAATTCACCATAGATTGGTGAATTAGTCCACTTGGGAATTTCTAGATTTTTGGAACAAGATTTTGTAGCTTTCAATCTGCACTTCCTTTTTCTAGCAGGTGTCTAATCTAGATTTTGTAGAAAATGAGTTGAAAGAGATATCCATGCTTCAATTAGGGATTTTTTGACTTTAATGACTTTGACAAATGGAAAACACCTTTTTAACACTTTCCTCTTTGAAAAATTTGCATACAAGACCTGCAAACACACATGCAAAGAGGGATAAAAGGGGTTAAGGGCTAGAGTATAGGGGTTTGCCTTGGTCAAACCTCAATTTGGTAATCAAACCCTATGGAATGAAATGAAATAAGAAGAGAATGATAAATAAACATGTAATGTCATAAACTTACCAAACCCTTGATGTATAAATCTAAAGATATGCAATGAATTACTCCAATGGATGACTTCATGATACTTAGAGTGCTTCAATACTTAAGAATGATTAAGTGAATGAATGCTTGAATTTTGGATGAATTAGGTGTAAAATGAGAGGAAAAACCCTTTATTTATACTTGATTTTCCATTATTTCCTAAAAATAACACATCATAGGCCGACCTCAAGGGTAAGAGAATACAATCCCACAAAGAAATTAAGATTATTTTAATTTTTATGCCTAGTGGGGCTAAGTCATCCTAGGTGGTGACTTGGTCCCACTAGGGAAATTTTACTAGATTTCAAAAATTAGAGTGCATTAAATAAGGTCTAACGGGAATATCCTAAAAAATACACTTAAGTAGGGTTGAAAAGTGTATAAAGGGATCATTTAATAATGAAAAAGGGTTGAATTAGTGATGAAAGTCTAGAAAAGCATGAGAGTTTGTTACAACTCTTTACAACACTTTGAAATGAGACTTGGTAAGTGATAAAAATAAGTTAGGAGAATTATAATGAAAGGGTCCTAGAAAAGTGTGAAAGTGGGTTACAACACTTTTACAAGACATCCTAGAACTCTTATTAATTCTCAAGGGTCCAAGACCTAATATGAATCTGTTGGCCAAATCACAACATTAAATCTAAGCAAAATCGAGCCAAGGTCCATAAGAAAGACTCAAGTGAGCATAAAAATGTCCAACTATACATTTTTTGGTGACACAATATAAGAATTTGAATTTGTGTCATTATGGGTGCCACTTTTGGAACATCGATTTGGTACATGCTTTATGGAACTACTCTTGGTTTGGGGTTTACTTTTTTTTTTTATAAATTGGGTTCTTGGGGCAGGGTATACATAGTTGATTTATTGTATTTTTATCCTACTAGAATTACATCAAAATTATATGCCGATGATAATCTTGTAAGAGGTATAGCCTCCTTATTGTTTTGCAACCATGGTTGTTGTTGGATAATATAAATTTTTTCTCTTTTAGAGTGTGGAATTTTTTTACTAAAAAGGTATTACCCACATAAACTTCTATGTTATAATTTACTTGTTTATATTTATATAAATTTTCTTTACTTCTAATTGATAATATCATAAAATCTACACGATACTCTTCTGTAATAGTGTAGTAAGTTTATCTACATAGATTTCATCCTTTCATTTGGTATTAAAACTTGACCACCTCAAATTCTAGTTTTTGGGTAGGCAATTTTTTATACTAGTCCTTATTTGAGTGGAAGCTTTGTATGGATGGATGTTCTTGATATTATTGCAAAAGGCTATGACAAACTATTAAGAATAAAATTGGTGTTCTCTAGCACTAATTTTTAGCTGTAAAAACTTAAAATAGAAGATATGATCATAGACAAAGATATGGTTTATAGTATTTTAAAGCTTATTTATTATAATGAATCAATAAGACTAGGAATTGATATATAGAAAGGTGAAAAGTTTTATAAAAAAATTCTTAGAAAATTTAGTGTTGCTAGATTTTCATAAAGAGACCACTCCAATAAATCTTTGGAAGAATGTTTTAGGGATTTATCTAGAAAAATCCTACTAAATAGTCTCTTCATGACAAAGAAATTGCATACCCTCAATATATAGGATGGTGGATTTGTAGCCAATCAAATGATTTCCTTCATTATCATAGTTACGAATTTGAACTCTATGGAAACAAAAATGGAGGATCATTGCATGATTTCGTTGTGTTCTTTGTTAGACTCATGGGACTAACTTAGTGGAATACAAAGGTAGTTACATACATTTATTAATAATAGATATAGTATAATATCACCTTATATTTATAATATTTAATGCATTATAAAGAATTAAAACATAAATACAAGGTTCATAATTATAACAAGATACAAATTTAAATTTTAAAAATTCAAGATTAAATAAAGATAATATGTTTGTTTTAAATTTTAAATATAATATATTGGTTCATAATGATTTTAAGATATGATATAGTAATATTAATTTTTAAAATTATGTAAATGTTAATATATTGATTTTATAATTGTTTATTTTATATTTATAAAATAATATTATCTAAATAAATTATAAAACATTTAATAAAGAATTTTCTTTAAAAAATATTATTAATTATCATTAAAATAATTTATATAAAAATATAAATTTTCAATTAACACTATAAATTATTTTTAATTTTTGTATTAATAAAATTATTAAAATATATAAATGGTTTGTAAAGATACATTTTTATAAAGTAAAAACTAATATTAGTAATATATTAGAAAATTAAAATACAAATTAAACATTATAAAATTAATCATGATAAGATATGACACATTAATATCAATTATTACAATTATGTAAAATGTAATATATTGATTTTATAATTGTACATTTTAGATTTATAAAATAATACTATATCAATATATTATTAAAAATTTAATGAAGAATGTTTTTTAGAATAAATTTATTAATTATCATCAATGTTGTTTTAATGTGAAAATATTAATTTTTATTTAATAATTAAAATATAAATTTTGGTATATAGGTTACCAAAAGTTTTAAGTTTGTTTAAACTAAATTAATAAAATAATTTCTTGTAAAAAAATAATAGTTCACCTTTATTATTTAATTTATATATGTATAGCTTAACTTATAAAAGATAATGCATATGGAAGCAAGGTAAAAAATATTTTTTTAAAAGACAAAAAAATAGTTCATCTTCATACTTCCTAAATTTTAGCGTAAAACATTCAATACTTTTTTGTCAATCATATTTACTATAAATAATTTTTAAAATTGATAATGTTAAAATATTTTACAGATTAAATTTTATTTCAAAAAGATAATTTGTATTTCTAATTTGTTCAAAACAACTTATTAATAACTAAATAATAATAAAAGAAACTCATAATAAGTACTAATAAATATAAAATAATAGAAAATATTATTAATTAACCATGAAATTAGTATTTAGAAAAAAGGACATGGACATACAAAGTAAGTAATCAATGCGATAACTTTTTCTTCTTAAATGACTTACATAAACACCGACTAGATTGTTTGGTAAGTGTACTCTTTGTGGGGACCAGCGGGGGGACTGATAATGAGGATGTAGTTGGACACGGAGACGTAGGGGAGGACGTGGACGACGTATAGTCGCACACCAAGTCTTGATTTTTTCGGTGATGCTACGAAGCCTTCGCTAAACTAGGTGAGATCATGAATCTGTACCTTATTTTAGCTCCTTAGAATAAGAAATTAGAATTGTACCTAGGACTAGTTACTCTCCCTCTGCGTCGAATTAACCGCATCTGCCCCACAAGAAAACAGACTCCGATTCGTTTTCTCTGGCTCCTGATCTCCCCCAAGTCTCGTTTCATACATCCCAGCTCCCGCGAAGTCTCAGGCTGACAGACGACAAGGACCCTTGGCATCTCTTCTTGAAACGTCAAATTCCAAGGAACCTCGGCAGCTGGGGAACTTTGCTCAACACATTCGACGCTTTGGAATCCAAATTTGTCGACTACCTGCGTAGTAGCAGCCACGGTCATGTGTGGACTGTGGGGCCTGTGCTGCCCGACGCTTTCAATGGAACTCATGGTTGCTGCACCGACGGTTTAGTTAAGGAAACGTGTTCGAAGTGGCTGGATTCGCATCCAGCCTCGTCTGTTCTCTATGTATCCTTTGGCACCATGGTCAGGATCTCCCACCGTCAAATGGAGGCATTGGCACTGGGCTTGGAAGCTACTCGAGTGCCCTTCATTTGGGCCGTTCGACCTCCAGTCGATGTAATTGATGGCTCCACCGACTTCCTGCCGCAGGGATTCGAGGAGAGAATGATGGAATCAAAGCAAGGGCTTCTTCTTAAGGGTTGGGCGCCGCAGTTGCTTATCCTGTCGCATTCTTCGACTAGCGGGTTTCTGAGCCATTGCGGATGGAATTCCACCCTGGAGAGCCTGAGCCAGGGTGTGCCCATCATCGGTTGGCCCATCGCTGCAGATCAATTCTACAACTCTAAGCTCTTGGAGGAGGAAGTTGGCGTCAGCGTCGAGATTTGCAGGGGCGTCGAGGGAGAATTGCACCAGAGCAAGGTGGAGAAGATTGTGAGGATGTTCATGGACGGTGACTTGGGTAGTGAACTAAGGGAAAAGGCCAGGCAACTGAGAGATACTGCCAAGATAGCATTCTCTGAGTCGTGGTCGTCCATGGATGGCACAGAAAGAAAGGGCTCCTCAGTCGCCAACATTGATGAATTCGTGATTCAAGTGAATCTGTTACTTCTCTCGCCTCAATCCTAATTCATAAAGTTGTCATATTTGTCGCCTCAGTTTTCTATCTTGTGCCCCGTTTGTGTCATTGAACGCAGTTTTTTCTTGCAAGGCTTGCGATGAAATGAAACATTTGTAATCAGAGATTTTATTATATCTGTTATGAAACTTTGGTGATCAGAGATTTATGGGTATTTTATTCATGATTGTTTTAGTGTGATCCACGCTACCAACCTCTGAAATTCAAATGAAAATAGTTATGTGTGATAATACATGCTGGATGAAATGCGTTAAACAAATACGTGTGTGGCAAATTTTGAAAATTTCCTAGATATATTCGATCGACTGTCGATTAACTTAATAGGCGAAAGGTTACGGGAAGAACAACTAAAAATCTTGGGAAATGAATCAACCGTTTCGGGATCTGTGGCGGGATTTTCTCAAAAGTGTATACATGACTAAGCGTCATATAATTTTTATTAAACTAAACAAGCAAGAGTAAGCGTCATAGTGTATTTGACTGGTGCGTGGTATCTCAGGCTATCAGACCTACACGTTTGAAACTCCGCCTTAGGCACTGATTTGATTTGTAGTCGTGTTCACTACTGTTGTAATGCACAAGCTTTTTGGAACTCTGCGTTATCTGCTATTGTAATATCTTTTTTGTCAATCTATTCTTTATTCAATCGATTAAAAAGAAACTGTGGATACTTAACTAAATGTGTACATTAATTGTAATTTGTTTAGTGCATGGAGTTAATTATAGTGTTGTAAATAGCATGCACAAAAATAATTATAAAATAAATTATAATTATAATTTGGAATTAATTATATACAGTTTTCTGATGTATTAGGTAATCAAATGAAATGAGGATATAATAGCAGGCAAAGTATAATTTATATAAAAATTTCAGTTAGTTTCGCATGTGTCACATAAGTAATAAAAAAAAATATATATTTTATATTTTATATTTTATATAAAGGTCATCTAAGAAAAAAATCATGTTTCAACCAAGAATAATATGATCATTGACAACAAATTATTTAAAATTAAAAAAAATCGATTCACTTCAAATAATAAAATTAAATAAAAATTGTGAGATGAATTGTGATAGCAAAAATATGAAAACATAAGTTATGTAAGTACCAAATCAAGAAGAAAATCTTATAAATATTAATTTTTAAAACAAGTGGTAAATTAATTTGAAAAAATTAATTGTTCACATTTTAGGAGAATGCAACTCCATGCATTCGAAGATATCAAAAATCAATAATTTATATTGTTTTGTTTTCTTGCTCTTGATCATTTTTTAAACATGGAATAGGAAAACCCAACAACTCATACATGTCATTATTTTAATTATCAACTTTAGGAATTTATGCATCTTAAAATGTGCTCAAGTTGTCAAGTATTAGAAATTACACAGTTTGAGATCTATCATAAAGATCAACCTCACTTTGATTCTAGATTTAAGAATTATAAATTAGACAGTTTAAGATCTACCATAAATATTAACCTCACTATGATTCTAGATTTTAAAACAACTACTCACAACTACACATCCATTTTAATGTTTGTTTTCTTACAAGAAACATACCATTACTTGTAACAAAATAATCAATATCCTTCTTTTATGGATTGATTTTCAAAAATTGCAATACAATATATAAAGAAAATAAGAATGGGTATATTGTCATGAAATATTAGACATCTCAAAAAAAAATTACTAAAAAAAGGATGTGAACAGTAGTAAGAAAAATGGTTAGAGAAATCAAACTTATTGAAAATGGTTTAAGTGAATTCTAATGTTATTTTTAAGTGAGGGCTAATGTGAATTTTATAGACATGAAAATCTCCAAATACATGGATAAAATCTCTAGGAATTGGATCTAGAATAAAATTCATCCCAAGATGTCACTACGTGAATAGAAATTAGAGTTTAAAAAAAAAAAAAATTATGACTAAAATAGCAATGGTTGCAATAATGGGCTTGTTGGTGATACTCAAAACGTTAAAGTTGGAAATGAGGTTTGGTCCTTAATGGCTCGCCTCTAGGAATTATTGAAATAAATTGGCATGTAGTAAAAATGATATATTTTCACCAAATGGAAAGGAAAGGCCTTAGCAATCTCTTTCATCTTGTTAATTACCATGGGAGAAAACTCATCCCAATCAACCTCTTGGTGTTAAATATAAGTCTTTACTAGATTCATAGTGACTAGTTTCAACCAACATTGTTGATGAGACATTCCATCTTTGGGAAGGCAACATATGGGGAAGTCATTCAATTCCCCTCATCATTATGGATGATCTCCATGTGATTGTGTTCCCAAACTCCCATGCAATTGTAGGCCATCCCAAGGCCAATTTTCATTGATATTTCCCTCCATTTTTTTTTAATCATGTCTAGACATTTCAAACTTTATGCAAACTAACTACAAAACATAGAAAATACAACAAAGCAACAAATTGTAAGAAATAATGTTTAAGCCTATTGTTTATAAACATGTTAATCTTAAATGCCTTGTGTAAGTTGTTGGATGGAAACAAATTGAATCTCCACTACTTCACGGACAAGACATGAGGGTATATGGCATAGACATTCCTAGGGCATTTTAGAGCATCATAAAATGTTATAAACCTTACAATCAAATATATAAGCTGCTATAAAATATATTTTTAAAATTTTATTCTACTTTGCAATTGAATCATTGAAAAAATAATCATTTGTTTTTTTTCCATGTCACAAATATAAATTTATTTGAAAACAATAAGATTCCACATCTTGATCATGTATTCATTTTAAATTCTATAATATTTTTGTTGGTGATCCTTAAAATCTCCATCATTAATTTGTACAATTTATTTAGTACTTTTTATTTAAAAATATCTATTAACATAATAGAAAGATGATTTGACAATTAATTAATATTTTAATTAAAAGTAACTGATTGATATTAAATAAGTTAATTTAAAAACTTGCATTTTAAATACAATAATAATTTTTATAAGTACTACTAGGTGCTTTCACCAATATTTGTCTGAAGAATATAATTAAATATAATATAATTTAACAATTATTGTGGTGACTGAACGACACATTTTCTCAAGAGCGTTTATTTACTAAGCTTTATATATATATATTTTATTTCAAACTAACTTTAGTGAGCATCACATGTCTTCTTTTATTTAAAAAAATCTTTAGTGCGCATCGAATATCTTTTTTAATTTGAAAAAACTTGACTAGGTACGCATCATATATTTTTTCACGAATCATGTAAGCTATATTTACAAGGACATATTTGTTCGTATATGGCGAAGGTTCTCGACCGTTTCAGTATCATGGATTATATGATGTCATGTACATATCAATATGCAGATAACAACTAAGTAAATATATTAAACACAATAATCAAAATTTATTCAATTATTTAATTGCTGCTGTTTTGTAACAGCTGTTTTTGGGATTATGCTGCTGCTGTTTTGTAACAACTTGTTGCTGATATTCTGATGTATTTTTCTTATTGCTTTTTCTAATTATTTTTTTTATTATTTAATTAGCAACCTTTAATTTAGGTCATATAAAGGCATTTATAGATTTCTATGTTAAACTACGTGCTACTTTTTTGGTTTTAAGTATTTTCATGTGATAATGTACGCTTTCCAGATGTAAAGTATTAAATGATTTAAGAAAAGATATTTTCATAGTAAATTATAGAATTTTATGAATATGATTATAATGATAAAAGTTTAAGTAAATGGAAATTCACAAAATTCAAAATTTAGTTTGGAATAAAGATACACAATTTAAGGATAATATTTTCATAGATAGATAAGTCATGTAGCTTGAGTGATAGTGGTGTGTAGTTAAAGTATGTGTTAACGCTAATAAATGTGTCATCATTTTAATGGTCGAAGACACAAGACATGTAAGTTGATTTTGAAGCGCATTTAACTATTTTTGAAATGATATTGTCTCAATCACCATGTGAAGAACTTGGGCATGTACAGTTGCTTACTGACATCTTGAAGTGCATCATATTAGAAGTAGGTTAGTTTATGGTGCCTACCAAAAGAACTTGGACTTATATATTGAATGTTGTGTTTTCCCTCTATCAAATTGTCTATTGAACTAGCTTTACCTTGGGATTACATACCTAGGTCACACATACAAGGAAGTAATGGAGTCAAGTACTAGAAGCGTGAAATGTAATGTGTAAGGCCTACAAGTCGTATGTATAGGTGATGCAAAAGTAGTAATATGAGTGACTGCTATCTCAATCTAAAATTATAGGGTGTGAACCTTAACCTTTAAAATTTATATTGTTATGATTATGCTTAGTGTGCAAATTATTCCTTAACCAATTTGTGCTTGACTCCCTAATCTTATTTAGGCTCTTCCTCTTAATGTGTTGCTTCAACTTATCCCTGTTGGGCACACAAATAAACCAATTCAACTTCCAACTCCATAATAATGCACAAAAGAAAGATATAGTGATCAAAATAGGTGGCATCAATTCTTATAAGGTGCTTAGAAGCATTCCAATCAATTATGTGGATGTAATTATATAAACTATGACAAAAACAAATTTAGGTCAATCTTATATAATCAATTGTTGGATGGCATGAATATGATCAATGGGAATGTACACCAAGTGACTTCCTTTGACTCTTTAGTAGGGCCATCAAGCTTGACCTAAATAATGAAAAAATGAGAAATATATTGATTGGTCATGTGCTCTAGAGTCACCCTACTATGTAGCCTAACATGTGTATGTACTACCTACACTACAATAGTTTTCCTCACATTTTTCTTGCATGAATATACCTACTAATTTTCTCCAAAATACCAATCATGGAATGCATCTAAAGGATAGTAACATCCCCATCAACTATTGCCTTAAGAATCGTGAAGAATATAACAAGCCCATCCTCATTTTTTAGAATTGTACTGAAACAACATTAGAACAAACACCACATAAATTATGTACATTTGTATATTTAGTTGAGCGCAATATTGTCATAGACCAAACAAAACATTTAAGTGGCAATCAAAATATTAAATAATTGACATAATTATCTTCACATGAAAAAAATATCTACAAAAAATATACAAAAAATATACTCAAAAAGTTATACTTGAAATTGAATAAAGTTTACGAACTACTTTTTTTTTAACTTTATAAAATTAATTTGGTAAAAAATAATATTTTAATAAGGTATTACTAAAATTTTGGAAAAATAAGATAAAACTAGTTTTCATTTTAACCAAATTAATTATGAAGAAAAATAAAAAGAATTTTTCTTCTCTAAGTAAAGACATGAATGGATTTGATGCATTTTTTTGTTTTTTTGTGTAAATAAAGGATTATTTACATAATTTTTTGCATATTGAAAAATATTTTTAAAAAACAACCTAATTTATTCAAAAGAGCATGTTTTTTTCTTAAAATATAGAATATGAATCCTACAGTGTGGTATTTCTTTTGGAATTAAAAAATGATACACAAATTGAAAGTTGGGTGAAATTTCAAAGTTGTCACGCATTTATAAAAGAAAAATCCAAAACTAATCTAACTTTTTAAATTGAATCACTAGAAAGTGACATATACATTTTGAATTTAAAATGACGTAAACTAATAAAATATAGATTTATTAGTCTATTTAATATTTAATATTTTTATTAAAAAAATAAAAAAAATATTTGAATGTAGTATTTTTGCAAAATTGATACTATAGTTTACTTCTTGATAAAACTTTTAAAAATGAAATTAAGTGGGACATTATTTTTTATATAGTAATTTTATTTTTTCCTTATTTTTAATATTTATAGCTTGAAACTTTAGTGCATTCATTATTTTTTCTCCATTTCAATAAAAAATAAAATTAATAAATCTAAAATTGTACATGTATTGAAACACAAAACATTTTGATGGGATGCCACCTTTTCTCACAAATATAATTTAGCAAGATAATCGACCTTATATTTTGGTGTTGATGACACGATTTTAGTAAAAAAAATCAATATAAATAACATTAAATATAAAAAAATGAAACTACAATTATATATCTATGAAGGCGTATTTTTAGATTTCTTAAAAATTGTTATTTACATGAGTTGTGAAAACATGAAGTTCTTTGAATAATTTTACCGTTTCCATAAATTGATTGCTATTAGTGTAATTAAATTAATTATTACACTAGCATAAGTTAATAACTTAGGTCATATATCATTTAGTCCTAGGTTGCATTTTTAATAAATCATTTAATAATGGGGTAATGTTCCCTTTCTTATTTGTAGGGATAAGATTCCTTCTAGAAGATGAGTTGTCCTTCTAGAACTTATCTCAACATTTAATAATTCCCTAGATAGAGTTCACATGTTGTCACATGTTGTTAGATCAGGACACATGAAAACATCTAATGCATCTTAGGTTTTCTCCTTTGCCTATATTTTCAGGCATTTTGTACATTTGTAATCATCCAATCTCATAATGCAGATCAATATAGAATCTCCATTTTGCATGCCTAGTTGCAACACTTTATGTGTGGTTGATTATCTTTCTTGGCAAAGGTTCTCCATTGAAGACTCTCGAGCTTCAGTGACTGTGCATCCATAATCTCAACAACTGCAAAGTGATGTCACATATGTATTTAGTGGACAGTTTCAATTGGAAATATTTCCTTCCAAATTTAATTTATCTAGAATTAATCCAATTGTACCATATATTTGACTAAAATTAAACTTTAGCTAGAAATTCTTAAATTCATGTATGTTGATAATTTGACATGAAGTGAGACAAATTTGAATGTTTACCCATCATGGGTGTTATGCAACATCTATATTTATTAGGAATTTAAACATAGTGTGTGCATAGTAAGCATATAAAAATTATGTATTAAAATTATAATGAGGCATATTTTATTGTTTAAGAATCAAGAGAGCTTCCCATTAATACCATTTTTATTTTATTAAATTTAGATTAAAATTTTTCATTAGCATCAAGTGTGAAGTCATCAAAAGTCTATAAAACTTAATTATCCTACGACTTGTATGGAAATGATAGTTTAGGGACTCTCGAGCTTGACTTCAAAGCAATATTGAGGTTAATTTCTTATTCTTTCTATTGTATGTGGGGGTGAGAGTACATTTTATAAGCTAAAAATGGATATCCATTTTGGAAGTAAATATCAATTATGAGCTAACTCAAAAAATTATTGTTGGGGCCCCAACAACCCCAAAAATATTATTCACTTGAATAAATATAATTGTGCATAGTTACATACATAATGTTATCATTTTCTATCATTCAAAAACTCCATTTGTAATAATCATTACAATATACTTTTTCCTTGGCTAATTATAATTAGTGGAGCTAAATTTGTGTATGTAATGACAAAAAAAGGTCCCCTTAACTTGGCCTTGATTTAGTGTTGTAATATGCCTAACATATTCACATTAGGTCTTGGGCCCTTGTGAACTAATGGATTTATGGTACCTTGCTAAAGTGTTGTAACACACGTTCACACTTTTCTAAGGTTTTATTAATTAACTGAACTTAATTAACCTCTTTTTAGTCAAAATAAACCTTAACCTTGCCTTATATAAAGTGTTTTAAAGTGTTGTAACACATTTCTACACTTTTCTAGGTTTTTCATTCATAATTGGGCTTTCATATGCTTTAATTGGCCCTATTTTGTATCCACAAGCCTCATTTATTGCATTTTTTTTAGGATAATCCTGACACCAATCACTAGACAATCATAATTCTAGTGTTTCTAGCTTGTGTGACCTAGATTTACTGATCTAGGACTCATTCACCACCTTGGGCGAATGGGTCCCACCTAGATTTTTGGGTCTTCAACTAGTTTTCTAACATATTAGGTTTATTTAAAAAAATAAAAATCTATTTGGTGAAAATTTGAAATTTCAATGCAATAGTACTTAAATTTCAAGGGAAAAATAAGTAGGTGTCTGTTTGACCACCCTAACCACAATAAAATGATAATAATTTTTTATAATATTTTATATATAAGTAGATGACTCATTTTCAGGTGTGATCCATATTTTTCTATAATTTTTTTCCAAGTAAATAATTAATTATGATTTTTTTATTAAAAATTTCAAAAAATATAAAAACTTGTATGTCTAACCACCTTAACTTGGTCAAAACTTCATTAATATTTTTTTTATCCTATAGTATTCAAAGCATAGAATGTGACACATGTTTCATATTCAAAAAATGTGATACCGTTTGAAAGCTATATATGTTTTTCAATCAGCCTATCAATTAGGACTTTAGTCGTAATTGAAATAGAAAATGAATAATAATTATTTATTAAATTCAAAGTAAATCATAATTTATATTGGTGGAAAGCTCAGAATCTCCTTTAAAAAACCTTTTTGTTTAATCAATTTTGGGTTAAAAAAATCGTCACCCACATACCCTACACATACCCATCATATCGCCACTTTTGGTCCATCATGATCCCACACATACCCACAACATTAAAATATTAGTCTTAATTATTTTTCATTAATTTTCTTTCATGAGTGTCCCAAAAAGGAGTATTGTCATATCTGGATCAAGGATAACATCCATACTACACAACATCATAGCACACAACAAGATAGATAATTTTTGTATATCATCTAGAGCACAACCTTCTAGATTCCAAGTTTTGACATCAATGACAACAATGCTAGATCTTCTCAAAAACTTCTCAACAATCTCCCCCTTTAGCATTGATGAAAAAACTAAAAAACACAAAAATTGCAAACAAAAGACTCCAAGCGCTCCCCCTTTGTCAAGCAATTAAATTCCTCTTTTTGTTTCTGTTTTTCTTTTCATTTTCTCCCCCTTTGTCAAGCAATCAAATTCCTCTTTTTGTTTTTATTTTTCTCTTCATTTTCTCCCCCTTTTTTCCATCAAAGGAAAACAACCAAATAAGAACATTTAGGAAATCAAGGAAAAATAGCACTTTTCACATGAAAAATTCTCTTGTACCTTTCTCTCATAGTTGGAAGAATCCTCTTCCAAGCTTGTACAACATAAACTATTCTAGCACACATACTATCCAGTAGAGCCAAGAACTCAAATGATGATGACCCATCTCGAGATAGGCACTAAAGTTCACAATCCTTTGCAATAGAAAGTGTCTCGAAGAGATGATCCAACCAAACCTCAACAATTTATTTGACCAACTAGAAAGTTTTAACCAAATAGATTCCCTCTGTCTCTGAGTAGACAATAACCCAGCTTGCAACCCACCAACTCTTATTCTTTTTTTTCCATTTTTATCTTTGAAGAAGTCAAAACACTTCCCAATATCATTCAATTCATATTCAATAGCTTCAATTCTGCTTCTAAAGTTGTCAACAGTAATAGGCCACTAGAGACAATACATGTAGATGTCAAATATATCCTTAATGCATTCTCTTGTCTCACCAATGTGTTTGGATAGCTTCTATTTGACTTTGACACACCTCTCAATCATAGCTTGGATCTTATGTCTTTCAAATCCTTCCCACAACAACCTTTCTTCAATAACTTCTACCAGATCATTCAGTAAGGAGTCAAAAACAACAAAAATAGTAGTACCCATTTTGAGAAGATAATCAACTAAGGCATCTCTAAGTCTAGGCCTACTGACCGAAGAGAAAGCATACCATATATCACCAATCTTTTTCATATCACCCTCATCCAACACTAAATGAACTTCCTCTAGATTGATAGAGTCAAATCTAGGCATAGACCAATGATAGCCTCTAACTCCTTACCAAATGAGGAACCCTCCTCAAATTGACTGGTAGGTGTAGCACTAAACACTATCACACTAGAGAAAAAATCCATCTACAGGGATGAGAAATAAAATTTGCATGAATTTCCTTTATCTTTCATACATTCAAAATATCTGTAAACTTGTTTTCTAATAGGGATTCTATACTTCCACTTAATATTCTCTTTTGACAGTAATGAATTTAGAAAGTACAATACTAAAAGCATGAGCTAAGACCCAAACTGGAAGGGATAATTCTCAACCAAAGACATTCTAAAATTATCAATTAGGTTTTCCATTATTAGGCTACACAAGTCAAACTATGAGAAATGATTTGAAACTCCACCTTTTATCCTTAATTTCTCATAATGATTTCACTGCCAAAAACATACATCGATGATGCGATCAATTGTACTTATCTTTTCAATTAACCATATTAAGCTTCGTCATACATCACCAACCGAATCAAACTTAGTCATGTCAAAAACACATCAATATTACTTTGGAGAGGGGGAACCGATGGGCTATGTATTCCAAAACTTCCCCCTAAGCCAAGGCAGTTGGATCAGATTTTGAAAGAGCTTGTACTAAGATCTGGTACCATAGAAGAGCTCCCCACATTCATTTCCTTTTTCTTCCAAACCATGATGGTCGTCTTCTTAGATTCATCCGATTCTACAACCTTTTTATTTATAGACTTTTCTAGAGCAACATATCTGCATGTGTTAGCATAATGTCCAAATTGATTGCACTTGTAACATCTTTATCCTAATTTAACTAAGTGAACCCTAGATTTGCACTGATTAGGTTTGTGACCATAACCATGCCATACATAGTAATAACCATGAAAGATATTATTCGTTCCATTGCTTCTAGCTGAATTAAATAATTGACTTCTGTAGGACCTACTTTGTGACAAAAATTTTGACAGTTAAAGCATTGAGTACTCAATTCCTTCTTGCTTCTAAACTCTACAGTTGTGTCCAAAAATTTTGCATAGAAAACAATGACTAGTAAATGATAAGTACCTTTGAGCATTTGGTTGCCTAACCAGAGGTCCTTTTGTAGGTGTTCTAGAGTTTCAGACCTTTCTTTTTACAAAATATCTTGCTTTAGCTTTAACTACTTTGTCTTTACCCTTAGTATTTAGATTTGAGCTTTCACCTGAGAAGCCAAGTGCTTCCTTATCCTTGTGACATTTCTATAAGGACAAGAGTTGATCCAAAATTATGCTACTTTCACATACTTTTTCTTTTGATTTCATCTTTATTAACTCTTGATCCTAACTTCTCATTTTCTTCTAATTTTTGTTTTGATGACATCATGGGATTTTCTTCAATCTTCTTACATTCTTCCATTTTTTGATGGTATCTTTGATATCTTCTTCATTCTTCTTGCATTCATCCAACTGTAGCTTTAGATCCACAAAAATTTACTTTGAATCCTTTAATTCCTGGCTGACCTCTTTGTGTCTTTCTTTGAATTTCTATATTTTCTCCCTTAACTTTGAGATACAAGCATTTTCCTCCTTGAGGTTTTCTTTCAATTATTCTTTTTTAGATTTCATATTTTCCATATCATCTAACGTCCTCGGTTCTTTAGCTAGAAGTAATAATCCTCGCCATTTTATTTCAACATCAAGATCTCCATGCTTGATTAAGCTCTATACGCGGGACCGGTCGTGCAATTATTTGGAAGATCCCTGAATGGCAGGAGAAGTGGATGATTCTCCACCTAAAAAAAATCTTGAAGCTTTAATTAATCGGAGCAATCATAAATAAATCCCGGATAAAGCAGATATGAACATGAAAGCACATAAAAACACCATACACAATGAACACCAAAATTTACATGGAAACCCAAGAAGGGAAAAACCAGAGAGAATGCTAATTCACAATTATAAAACACCGGTTAAGGTGACACTAGTTAAAGGTTATTTTTATAAGACTCACTACAAAATGCTCACTATAGGTAAGGCTCACTGCCAGGTGGTTCATTGCTGGTGGGATCACTGCCTGAGATTAAAAAAAAAACAAAAATAGCTATTACAGCTGAGAGACAGCTTACTTCCAAACTATGTATTATAAAACTAAATTGATATAATTGCATCTACATATGCATGAATACAGTTCTCGTTGAAGTACAATATTTGTTTGCAACAAATTCAATCAAGAATCTTCTTCCTACCTTCCTTGCACAACCTTTGCACTACTAATTACTTTTTCTTGACACTTTCCTTTTGCTTCCTTCTTTCTTTCTTTTCACATAATCCTTCACACCCTTTTCTCTATTTACATACCCCACACTACTTGTACGAAACCAAAGAGATGTTCAATATATATATATATATATATATATATATATATATATATATATATATATACCCGTAGACCAAAATAAAGGCATCCTAGAAAAACATGTCAGCTTGAAGAACAACCTTGAAATATCCATCAAGGCTTGACACACTAGCACTAGACCTAAAGGATAGGTTGTACATAAATATCTCCTTTACACGTTACCACATGACCCATAAATAGGTCATACACAAGATAAGCATAATTATTAAAACATAGTGAACTTTGAATTGCATGAGATATATTCTAGATCTGATGGGAATGCCACAACCAAGACCAAGTCCTGATCTCCATCAATTTTAGTACCAACTGAAGGAATGCAATTAGACATGCCAAAACTTGTAACATGCTACATGAATGTCCGGATAGAAAGGATACCTAGAATAAGCTTTGAGCACAACATCTAACATCAAAAGATTAGTCTTCATTATTCCACATTAACTATCTTTCATGAGTTTCCCAAAAAGAAGTATTGCCATATCTAAATCAAGGATAACATTCATACTACACAACATCATACCACACAATAGGATATAACATTTTTGCATATCATCCGGAGCACAACTTTCATATCCCATGTTTTGACATCAATGAAAACAATGCTAGATCTTCTCAAAAACTTCTCAACACTTTTGGTTTTTCGTCCCATACATTATGCCTAATGGGACTCATTCGCCACCTAGGGTGAATGAGTCTCATGTGGTCCAAAATCAAATTAATGGCAATATTCTATTCTCCTACATCCGATGTCGACTTGTAGTGTTGTAATTTCAAGAATTCTTGCATAATCGAGTATAAATACAAGGTTCTTTCACTCATATTCTCACCTAGCATTCAAGAGATCATTAAGCATTCACAAGAGCATTCAAGAGAATTCGAGGGAATATTAGCAAGCACTTTAGAGAATTCTTCAAGCATCAATCATCATGTCAAAGATTTCATCCACCATATTTTACTGTGCTAACAATTGTGATTAGGGTTTATGATTCAAGCAAGTGTTTCATTCAAGATCAACATTGTTTAAGCAAGAGTCAAGAAACACATCCATTGCATCCATCTCAAGCATAATTGCAACACCTTATCGCTAGGGTTTTGTGAGTTACAACATTGTTATTTGTTCATCCATTATTCTCTATTCATATTTTCTTTCATTTCAAGGTTTAATTACCAACAAGGGGTTTGACCATGGAAAACTGCTATCCACTAACCTAACAACCTTTTTGCATCTCCTTTATGTATTTTTTGTAGGTTTAGGTTGCATATTTCCTAAAGAGAAAGATTGGAGAAAAGTTGCAAATCATCCAAATTTGTCAAAGTTATCATCAAGCCTTGGAGAAGACCTACAAGTTGCAAATCTGAGATTCAGATCATAAAACCAGTCAAGAAGGATAGAGCAAATAGAGAAGAGAAGGATCTAAACCTTTGAAGTTGTAGAAAATCCCAACTAGATTGATTCACCACTTCTAGCAAATGAGTCCTAGTTCTAGTCAGATTTCAAGATTTTGTAGATTCAGATACCCTTTTTGTTCAAAACTTGTTCCTACATAGTTTTCTAGAAACTCGACCGATTCACCCATCTTGAAAATGAGTCCCAATCAGGAGAAAGACCATATTTTCCAATATTCCAGATCTCCATTTAGTCTTCTTCAGATTCCCAGGTGCACACATTCTTTTTTACAGTTTTTTGTTGCATTTCATTCACTTTTCTAAGTCATCTAGTGTTAGTTTGTATTCAATTAGAGTTTTTCATTTCATCTTACATTTCATTGTCTTTTCCAAGCTTATAATTATTGGTGAACCCCTTATTAGATCATATTTAGCCCCTAAGGACAACCATATTACAAGATTTCTTTCTCTTTCAAGCATTGACATCTTTAGGGTTATCCTTGAATGAAATTAGAAGTGTGGGTGTGCTCTATGTCCTAAAGCATACGATAGCATCCATCCCACATTTTCACCATTTCATTTTGGTGAACCTACATTTAGAAGACTTAAATTCTAAATGGAGTGCATAATCATCCTAGTTTTGGCTTGCATTATTATTTCATTAAGACTTGCATTGGTTAACTTGCATTCTAGGGTTTCAAATTTTACATTTGTGAAAGTTCATGTAGCTTTCATTTTTGCATCTAATTTCATTGAAAATAACTTAAAATCTGCATTTGCATCTCAAATATCTAAGATTATACAACATAGAAAACATAAAAATCAAATAAAAAATTCATAAAATTTTGAAAAAAAATCATTACTAGGACTCATTCACCACCTTCGGAGAATTAGTCCCTTTGCATATTTTGCACTATTTTTTTTGGCATTTACAATTCAATTTTTGAGTTTTTGTTTGGGGTATGTGTTGGATCATCATGGAAAAAATAGGCCTTTAAGTGGCAAAAAATTCAGAAAAATGAGAGTTAGGAAACTTCATGTAAAAATTTAAATAAGTTATCTATATTATTTCAAAAATATGTAAGAAAATAATTTGTAGAAAATTGAATGTAGTTTCTAAACTGCTAGGTTTATTATTACTAAAAAAAAAATCTATTTATGAAAATTTGAAATTTCAATCAATAGTACTTAAATTTCACGGAAAAAATAAGAAGTAGGTGTTTGTTTGACCACCCTAACCACAATAAAATGATAATATTTTTTATAAGATTTTAGATATAAGTAGAGGACTCATGTCTTAATGTGATGCATATTTTTTTGTAATTTTTTCTAAATAAATAATTAATTATGATTTTTTTATTACAACTTTTAAAAAATATAAAAACTCGTATTTCTGACCACCTTAACTTGGTCAAAACTTTATGAAATTCATTTTTTTCTTTTAATCCTATAGTATGTGAAGCATTGAATGTGACAAATGTTTTGGATTCAGAAAATGTGATACTGTTTGAAAGCTATAGATGTTTTTCAATCAGCCTATTAATCAAGACTTTAGTCGTAATTCAAATAGAAAATGAATAGTAATTATTTATTAAATTCAAAGTAAAACATAATTTATATTGGTGGAAAGATGAGAATATCTTTTAAAAAGCATTTCTTTTGGGTAAAAAAAAGTTCATCAGCCACATACCCTACACATACCCATCATAGCACCACTTTTTGGCCCATCATGATCCTGCACATACCCTTTGCTATTATTATCTTTTTGTTTCCATTTCTAGAATTTTTGGTATAAGTATTTCATTTCTCTGATCTTATATTGCATTTTCATTCAACTTGCATTTAGTATCCCTTGCATGAGTATTTGGTTTCTTATTGCTAATATTGTAGTAAGAAAAAGTTTGAGACTCATGTCATCAAACGATAGCACAATCGTTGTGGATCTTGGGTTGTCTATCTCTTTCACTCCTAGTATTGACACTAGTACACTAGATATGGACAATACCTTTCACAACTCTTTGCCTTCAAGTAGCATGCAAGTTGAAGCAAGGAATGATAATGTCCCATAAGAAAACATAATCCACATTCATGGCGACCTAGCACACCTACAACATCAAGTGGAAAATGACAACATTTCAACTACTGCCATTCCCACTATAGATAACATTCAACGTGTGCTTGAAAGTGAAGATGGCCTTGACCTTGTGAAAAATATTGTTCAAATATTTGGAAAACACCTCCCCCCAACCACTAGTTGCCCTATACCTACAAGAAATGTCACAAGCCAAGGAGGAAATCAAATTCTTCCTCCTACAATAATTGCTTCAATACCTACCTATACCAACCCTCAAGTCACAATGACAATGCAACAAGTTAGTAATGTGATTCCTTCATTGGGTATTCCTGCTAGCATCCCTAGTTCTTATGTGGCATCACATGTTATATCTCCTACCAATTAACCACCTATAAGCTTTCCATTGTCCTATGAACACATACACTCCTTCACCACTTTCACTTCCATCTCATAATACAAACAATTACCCTCTCATAACTCAACTCTTCCAAACTGTTTCATCCCTTCAAAAATAAATTTCCACCATCAACCAAAATCAAAATGGTCCACCTACATATTATGTCAAAATCAGTCCATTGTACTTGGAGACATTGTGCACACCAATGCCACAAGGTGTAGAGGTTCCTAGATTTGAGAAATATGGAGGGAAGGGGGATCCTTCTAACCATGTTAATGTCTATATTGCCTTATGTAGTGACTTTTTCCTTGATGATAAACTATTGGAAATTTTTTTTCCTAGGTCCTTGAAAGATACCACCTTGGAATGGTTTTCTTCTTTACTGAACAACTCAATTCGTTCATTCAATGAACTCTTTCATGCATTTGTAAACCATTTTCAAGTGCATATGACTCCCAAGATGACCTTGGCCAATTTGATGAGATGCAAGCAAAAACACGAAAACATAACTGAATTTATCTCACACTATCAATCACTTTATTCGCAAATCGATGTCAAGGTACCCGACCCTCACCTTCAAAAGATGTCCATAAAAACATTGCAAAGCAAGGTTCAAGAAAATATCACCATGATGAAATTCCCATCCTTCATGCACTTGTGTACTGCCCTGTGTGATTATCAAAATTTGGTTAGTAGTCACAATATACAAAGTTCATTTCTAACCGAACTGAGAAATTTGAACCCATAAATTGAAACAATTCCCAACCTTTTAGGAAGCAGAATAAAGGGTTCCTTCAATTCAATCCTCCCCATAAAACAACTCAAAATACTAATAACCAAGTAGCTGATGTTAAAGTCATCATACCCTTTAGCTATGGGGACCCGAAAAGATAATTCTCTCCCTTACCCAATACCCTTCATAACACAATGTCCCAACTTCTAGAAAATAAAATGATTACCTTTCCTCCCATCAAAACACTTGACAGTAATAATCCTTCACCCCTGATCTTTAGATCAAATTCTTATTGTCACCATCATCGACAAAATGGACATGACATGAAACATTGTAAGTGTCTTAAACATTGCGTGCAAGACCTCATTGATTTTGGTCATGTTTCCATTGGAGGTAATAGTGATCAAGGAAATAAGTCTATTGCCCCTCCTAACCAAAACTTTCAAATCTTCACCAACCCCATTGCCAAAACATAATATTCCATTTGTCAAAGCCAATGAAACTACAAATAATGATGTGATGAATGTTGACACAGATGATGATAACAATAATTCTATGTAATGTGGTTCTATAGACAATGATCCTCTAGATGACATGGTATGAGCGATAGACGTCATTCCTCATAAGGTTCAAACTAAGAATCCTTTTGACATTGCTTTCTCCTCTCAAGATATACTTAAACATGCACCCAATGGTCCTCTTTATATCGCTGGCTAAATCAATGACAAGCCAAATAATGGGATACTAATAGATCCCACCTATGGAGAGAATGTGATCATCAAGGAATTTATAATTTTGCATGAACCCTATCAAGATCTATACAATAAACCAAAAGCATGGATCAAGACACACAATGGTTTTGCTTGCCCTATGATGGGATCGCTCACTCTTCCCCAGAAAATAGGACTAAAAACATTAGATGTCTCATTCTCCATCATCCTGTAGTTGGAAAAATTTCATGTGAAGTTGGGACATCCATGGCTTCACTACATGAAAATTGTCCCTTCGGTTGTGCATAAATGCTTAAAGTTTCCCTTTGAAAATGAAATATTCACTATCCACCATAGTGGCTTCAACCCTTTATCTTCTAGAGGAAAATTTTCCTTAGATTTCTTTTGGCCCAAGCCTATGAACCTATAAAACCAAGAGAAGACTTCTTCTTCTTTTCCTATCAAAAGTTCAAGGCAAAGAAAATAACAAAATTATCCCTCCAAAACATATCCTCATCCACCTCTAAGCCTACTATTCTTGACAAAACCATACTTGAACATAAAGAAATTCCAAATAACCAAGACCAACCTAAGAATGAACCTTCACCTACATCCTAAAAAAGGCCAAGAGATTTAATGAAAAAAACCTTGTCACTCCTCCTAGAATAAAACAAGTTTACAAAGTCAAAGAGAAAATGGCTGAATAGCCTACTGAAGAAAAGAAACCTATGGTTGATCAACCCACTCCTACACAAGCACAACTTGAATATAAAACTAAGAGAAACAAAGGTTCTAGAGAGCATAGGTGTAGATTTTGTGCCCTTGCTCGCAAGTTACATGAAGAATTAAACAAATAAAATCAAGATCCAAACTAAACTAAAGCAATGCATGATGACTCTACTCCTCCCTGAAACAAAACAATCCAATACAAAAACCATAGAAAGAGTTTAATTCTTCCATAGACATTATCATTCAACCTCTTGTTGTGATTAACTTGGATGATGATGATGTAGTTTCCAAAATTGACAAAGAGGTGCATAATGAATTGAATACATTATTTTCCTCTTTCATGAGCTTTAACGAAAAATATCCTACAAAAAATGTTGAACCTAGTGCTTCTCCTAGTTCAACACTTGCTCTTGTCCCTTTGGATAGTTTCCCACCTTTGGTATACAATGAACATGATTGGGAGGTAGATGGCCTACTTTAGGTTGACTTGCTCGTTCCTTACTAGTCTTTTGCATTATTTCTTTCTTTTCCATTTTCCTTTGTGTGATTGCATGTGCATAATGTGATCCCCTGTGATTTTTTATTTGATGTTCTCTCTCTCTCTCTCTCTTTGTGAAATTCCTCTATTTGTACCTTCATTCTTCTCTATGTTGTGCATCTTTTTCCTTTTTATCTTTTTTAGTTTTCTTGTGTTTTTTTTTTGGGGATGACACAAGGTGTTGACCCATTCATGTCTCTTCCATGTTGACCCAAAAGGTTTTTCTTTTTTCTTTTTGCTCTCTTTGTCTCATTATTCCAATTCTATTTGTATTTGGGGGATGATGATAGTTCCAAGCTCTCTAAAAAAATTTCAGCAAGAACATACTGACCCGAAATCCATAGATCCCTTATGTGTTTGGTGTTCTGATTTTGGGGGCAACCTCTCTCTTTCCTTTTTTTTCTCTTACATGATGTCACTTTACTTCAAAACATATGACTTGGCATAGGGCTTTCCAATTTAGCTCTCATGTCTTGTTCATTGTTTCAATTTTTCATTTGCTACTTTAAAGTAATTTCTCATAGCATGGTGTTTAGCAATTTCTTTAAAGTGGGGGCATACCTTGGCATTATTCTTTTGCATTTTCCTTTTTTCTTGGTTCATGGTGTAGTTTTATTATTTCATACAATGCATTTTTTAGTTTGTGGATGACATTGGGTGTGATGTCCTTCACAAGTGTGATCTATCTTAGCATATTACATTCCTCTTATTGACTTTATGTGACACACTGCATCCCCTAAGTTGTGAATTTTCTATTCTTTGATTGGTCCTCTCTTTCAAACATTAGGCACAATATTCCCTAAGTTAAAGACTTCGAATGAACTAAGCAAGAATCCTTTGAATGTTCTTTTCATTTTGAACCTTGTAGTTATATGGCCATTGTGTATAACACAACTTGCATACTTATGGGAACATCTTGTTTATTCATGAGTTCTAAGCATACAAAGTCTTGCTTGTCTCATGAAGCTCAAAAATCTTTTTTTTTTTTGTGGTTCCTTATTAAAGTTATTAGGAGGTATAACTTTGGTACAGTTTGAGCGGGAAGCCTGATCGAGGGATGTCTTTCCCCATAACCACTCGCATGTGTGTGTGAGTACATACCAACCATGAGTGTATGTGTCTCACCTTTTAGGACTTCTCACCCAATGGATAGCTAGGACTTGTGTTGCCTCAGAGTGAGTATGCATTTTTTGGACAAACAACCTACATTTGATCCACATCATGTTGGACAAATGGTTGAAGCTTGATCCACTCCTTTTTCCTTTTCATGTTGTTTCATCTTCTTTGATAGTGCATGCTTGTTCTTTGTTGTTTCTCTTTACCACTTTCATGTGTGTTCTTTTATGCTTATGTTGGTCTTCCATAGGACCTTGGACCTAGGGGCTTGTGCAATCCCCTTGGTCATGGTCTTCCTATCTTTTGAACATTGGTACATTTGAACCCCCTTGGTCGTTGTTGCATCTAGTCTACTTTAGTGTGAGTTGGAAGCAAGTTCTCCTCCCCACTAAAGTGGGGGCTAGATGTGTGACAAAAAATGTCCCTTAACTGGCCTTGATTGGTGTTTAATATACCTAACATATTCACAGTAGGTCTTGGGCTAACTGTGAACTAATAAATTTAAATGGTACCTTAAGGTTTTGTGAAGTCTTGTAACACACTTTCACACTTACTTTATTTCCTAAAGCATGTTGATAGCATCCATCCTACATTTTCATAATTTCATTTTTGGTTTACCTACATTTAGAACGCAATTTCTAATTGGGTGCATAATCATCCTAGATTTGGCTTACATTAACATTGCGTTGGGACTTACATTGGTTAAGTTGCATTCCTGGGGTTTCAAATTTTGCAGTAGGGAAAGTTCATGTAGCTTACATTTTGCATCTAATTTCATTATGAAGATCATAAAATCTGCATTTACATATCAAAAGCTAGATCATATAGTATAGAAAACATAAAAAACAAATATAAAATTCATAAAATTTTGAAAAAAAAGTGTTATAGGACTCATTCGCCACCTTGGGTGAATCAGTCCCTTTGCATATTCAGCACTACACTTTTTGGCATTTATAGTTCAATTTTTTAGTTTTTTTTTGTTATTATTATCTTTTTGTTTCAGTTTCCAAAATTTTTGTTATAAGGAATTCATTGCTCTTAGCTTATATTGCATTTTCATTAACCTTTCCTTTAGCAGCCCTTGCATGATTATTTGGTGTCCTATTGATAATACTATAGTGAGACAAAGTTTGAGACTCATGTCATCTTGCAATAGCACAATCATTGTGGATCTTGGCTTGTCTATCTCTTTCACTCCTAGCATTGACACTAGTGCACTAGATATGGACAATACCCTTTACAACTCTTTGCCTTCAAGTAGCATGCAAGTTAAACCAAGGAATGTTGGTATCCCACAAGAAAACATAATTCACATTCATGAGGACTTAACACACCTACAACATCAAGTGAAAAAATGACAACATTTCAACTATTTCCATTCCCACTATAGATAATTTTCACCCCATGATTGAAAGTGAAGATGGCCTTGACCTTGTGAAAAACATAGTTCAAATCTTTGGAAAGCACCTCCCCCCAACCACTAATTGTCCTCTACCTACAAGAAATGTCACAAGCCAAGGAGGAACTCAAATTCCTCCTCCCACAACAATTGCCTCAATACATACCTATACCAACCCTCAAGTTGCAATGACAATGCAACAAGTTAATAATGTGATTCCTTCCTTGGGTATTCCCGCTAGCATCCCTAGTTCCTATGTGGCATCACACATTATATATCCTAACACTTTACCAACTTTAAGAATTCCATTCACTTGACCTATGAACACATACACTCTTCACCACTTTCACTTCCATCTCATAACATAAACAATGACCATCTCATAACTCAACTCTTCCAAACTGTTTCATCCCTTCAAAAAGAAATTTCCACCATCAACCAAAATCAAAACGGTCCACCTACATATTATGTCAAAAGTAGTCCATTGTCCTTGGAGATATTGAACACACCGATTCCACAAGGTTTAGAGGTTCCTAGATTTGAAAATAATGGAAGGAAGGGGGATCCTTCTAACCATTTTAATGCCTATACTACCTTATGTAGTGACTTTTTCCTTGATGATAAACTATTGGAAAATCTTTTTCCTAGGTCCTTGAAAGATACCACCTTGGAATGGTTTTCTTCTTTACCAAAAACCTCAATGTGTTCATTCAATGAACTTGTTGATGCATTTGTGAACCATTTCCAACTGTACATGACTCCCAAGATGACCTTGGTGGATTTGTTGAGATGCAAGAAAAAAGAAGAAAAGATAGTTGACTTTATCTCACACTATCAATCGCTTTATTCCCAGATTAAAGTCAAGGTTCCCAAATCTCACCTTCAAAAGATTTTCATAGAAAATTTGCAAAGAAAGATTCAAGACAAGCTCACCATGATGAAATTCCCATCCTTCATGCACTTGTGTACTATCCTCAATGATTATCAAAATTTGGTTAGTATTCATGATACAAATTCCACTTCTAACTGAACTAAGAAAGTCAAACCCATAAATCAAAACAATTCCCAACCTTTTAGGAAGAAAAATAAAGGGTTCCTTCAATTCAATCCTCCCCCAAAAAAACTCAAAATACCAATAACCAAGTAGTTGTTGTTAAAGCAATGATACCCTTTAGCTATGGGGAATTGCAAAGAGAATTCACTCCCTTACCCTATACCCTTCGTAACACAATGTCCAAACTTCTAGAATAGTAAATGAGTACCTTGCCTCCCATCAAAAAACCCAACCCTATTAAGCCTTTACCCCTGAGCTTTGGATCAAATGGTTATTGTCACTATCACTAAAAAGATGGGCATGACACAGAACATTGTAAGTGTCTTAAACATCTTCTACAAGACCTCATTAATTTTGGTCATCTTTCCATTCAAGGTATTAGTGATCAAGTAAATAAGTTTGTTGCACCTTCTAACCAAAACTTTCAAATCTTCACCAACCCCATGCCAAAACATAATATTTCATTTGTGAAAGCGAGTGAAACTACAAAGAATGATGTGATGAATGTTGAAACAAATGATGATAACAATGATTCTATGCAACACAATTCTATGGACAATGATCCTCTGGATGACATGGTAGGAGTGATAGATGTCATTCCTCGTAAGGGATGAACTAAAAATCCTCTTAAGATTTATTTCTCCTTTAAGGATATACTTAAACATGCACCTGATGGTCCTTTATACATAGCTAGCAAAATCTATGACAAGCCTACTAATGTGATACTAATAGATCCCACCTATGGAGAGAATGTGATCACCAAGGAATTTCTACTTTTGCATGAACTCTATTAAGATCTATGTGTTAAACCGAAAGAATGGATCAAGACACACAATGGTTTTTCTTTCCCTATGATGGGATCGCTCACTCTTCCCATGCAAATAGAACCAAAAAATTTAAATGTCTCATTCTCCATCATCCCGTAGTTAGAAAATTTTTGTGTGAATATAGGCCATCCATGGCTTCGCTGCATGAAAGTTGTCCCTTTGGTTGTGCATAAATGCTTAAAATATCCCTTTGACAATGAAATATTCACTTTCCACCATAGTGGCTTCAACCCTTTGTCTTCCAAAGGAAATTTTTCCTTAGATTTCTTTTCGCCCAAGCCTATGGAACCTATAACACCACAAGAAGACTTCTTTTTCTTTTCCTATCAAAATTTCAAGGCAAAGAAAATAATAAAATTATCCCTCTGATACATGTCCTCATCCACTTTTGATCCTACTACCTCAAAGAAACCATCCTTAAACCTAAATAAATTCCATATAAACAAGACCAACCTAAGAATGAAACAAATGCGCTAGAGTGTGTAGGCATAGACGTCATGCCCTTGCTCGCAAGTTACATGAAGAATTAAACAAAGAAAAATCAAGATCCAAACTTAATCAAGCAATGCATGATGACTCCATCTACTTAGAAACAAACAATACAATACACCAAACTATAGTAAGAGTTGAATTCCTTCCATAGAAATTATCCTTCTTTCAATTCTAAAGTTATGATTAACTTGGATGATGATGGGTACAAATCCCATTAAAATTGACGAAGAGGTGCATAATTAATTGAATACATCATTTTTCTCTTCCATGAGCTTAGAAGAAAAATCTCCTACAAAGAGTGTTGAACCTAGTGCTACCCCTATTTTGACACTTGCTCTTGTTCCTTTGGCTAGTTTCCCACCTTTGGTATATAACAAATACAATTTTGGAGGCAAATGACCAAGCTTAGGGTTATTGACTCAATTCCATGCCTTTGTATTAGTCTCTTTTTGAATTATTTCTTTCTTTTCATTTTCTTTGTACACAGGTAATGTGTGTAATGTAGATCCCCATGTGATGTCTCTGTATTTGATATTATCTCTCCCTTTGGTGATGATATCTCATTTAGTTCCTCTTCATCTTTCTGTGTCAGTAAGTATCCTTTTTCTTTTTATCTTTTATCATTCTGTGTTTTTCCTTTAGGATGAAACAAGGTGCTGAGACATTCATGTTCCATGTTGAAATCAAAAGGTTCTTTTTTTCACACTATCCTTGTGTCATAATCCTTCAGTTCTATGTGTATCTTTTGGGATGATGACAATTCCCAGCCTCTAAGAACATTGCAGAAGAATATACTACCCCAAATCCATAGGATCCCCATGGGTTTGGTGTTTCACTTTGGGGGCAACCTCACTTTCATTTTGTATTCCTCTTACATTATGTATTTTACTGGAAACATATGAATTGGAATAGGCTTCCAGTTGGCTCTCATGCCTTATTTTATTATTGGCATTTTCATTTCCTTAAAATTAATTTCTCACAAACATGGATTTTAGCAAGTTCTTTAAAGGGGGAATACCTCACTATTATTTGCATTTTCTTTTCTCTTGGTTGATGGTGTATTTTTCTTATTTCATAATGATGTGTTTTTCATTTGTGGATGACATCAGATGTCCTTCACATGAGTGATCTATCTTAGCATATTACATTCCTCTGCTGGCTATTTGATGTGACACACATCCCCAAGTTGCAAATTTTTATTCCTCTCATTGGTCCTCTTGAGATATTAGGTACAATGTGCCCTAGGTTAAAGACCTCACATGAAATAAGCAATGAAATAAGCAAGAGTCCTTTGAATGTTCTTTGGATTTTTCACATTGTAGTTATATGGTCATGTTGCATACCACAACTTGCATGCCTAATGAGCCATATTGTTTGGTCATGAGCTCTAAGCATACAAATTCTTGCTTGTCTCATGAAGCTTGAAAATCATTTTTTTTATGTGGCACCTTATTAAAGTTATCAGGAGGTATAACTTTGGTATGGTTTGAGCCAAAATCCCAACCAAGGGAGGACTTTCCCCATAGCCACTTGCATGTTCATGTGAGTACATACCAGCCATGAGTGTATGTGTCTCACCTTTTAGGACTTCTCACCCAATGGATAGCTAGGAATTTCATTGCCTCAAAGTGAGTATACATTTTTCAGAAAAACAACCTAGATCTGATCCACATCACATTGGACAAATGGTTGAAGCTTGATCTGCCCTTTTTCCTTTTCATGTCATTTCATCTTCTTTGATAGTGCATGCCTGTGCTTTGTTGTTACTCTTTACCACTTTCATGTGTGTTCTTTTGTTCTTATATTGGTCTTCCATATCACCTAGGTCCTAGGGGCTTGTGCTACCCCCTTGGTCATGGTTGTCCTAGCTTGCGAACATTGGTACATTTTAACCCCCTTGGTCATTTCTACATCTAGTCTACTTTAGCACGAGTTGGAAGCAAGTTCCTCCTCTCACTAAAGTGGGGACTAGATGTAATGACAGAAAAAGGTCCCCTTAACTTTTCCTTGGTTTAGTGTTGTAATATGCCTAACATATTCACATTAGGTCTTGGGCCCTTATGAACTAATGAATTTAAATGGTACCTTGCTAAAGTGTTGTGAAGTATTGTAACACATTTTCACACTTTTCTAAGGTTTTACTAATTAATTTAACTTAGGGAACCTCTTTTTAATCAAAATAAACCTTAACCTTGCCTTATTTAAAGTGTTGTAAAGCGTTGTAACACACTTTCACACATTTCTAGGCTTGACATTAATAATTGGGCTTTCTTATGCTTGGACCTATTTTACATCCACAAGCCTCATTTATTGTAGTTTTTGAGGATAATCTTGACACTAATCATTAGCCAATCATAATTCAAGTGTTTTTGGCTTGTGTGACCCATATTTAGTGATTTGGGACTCATTTTCCACCTTGGGCGAATGGGTCCCACCTAGCTTTCTAGGTCCCAAGCTAGTTTTCACACATTTCTACGAACTTTTGGTTTTTGGTCCCATACATTATGCCTGATGGGACTCATTTTCCACCTTGGTAGAATGAGTCCCTTGTGGTCCAAAATCAAATTTAATTCAAATTTCTAGTAGCATTTTATTCTCCTAGATTTGATGTTGGCTTGTAGTGTTGTGATTTCAAGAATTCTTGCATAATTGAGTATAAATACAAGGTTCTTTCACTCATATTCTCACCTAGCATTCAAGAGATCATTAAGCATTCATAAGAGAATTCAAGAGAATTTAAGGCCATATTAGAAATAATTTTAGAGGATTCTTCAAGCATCAATCATCATGCCAAATATTTCATCCATCATGTTTGTTCTTGTGCTAACAATTGTGATGTAGGGTTTTTTATTCAAGCAAGTGTTCAATTCAAGATCAACATCATTTAAGAAAGAGTCAAGAGCCAAATCCATTGTATTCATATCAAGCATATTTGCAACACCTTATTGCTAGGGTTTGATGAGTTGCAATATTGTTATTTGTTCATTCATCTTTCTCCATTCATATTTTCTTTCATTTCAAAGTTTAATTACCAACAAGGGGTTTGACCAAGGAAAACCCATATCCACTAACCCAACAAAATTTTTCCCTCTCCTTTGTGTCTAATTTTAGGTTTAGGCTGCATATTTCCTAAAGAGAAAGATTGGAAAAAAGTTACAAATCATCCAAAGTTTTCAAAGTTGTCATCAAGCCTTGACGAACCTTAGAGTAGACTTACATGTTGCAAATCTAAGATTCAGATCCTGAAACCAGTCAAGAAGGATAGAGTAGGTAGGGAAGAGCAGGATCATCCTTTAAAGTTTTACAAAATCCCAACTAGACTGATTCGCCACTTCTGGTGAATAAGTCCCTATTCCATTCAGATTTAAGGATTTTGTATATTCAGATACTCTTTTGTTTGAAACATGTTCCTACATAGTTTTCAATAAATTGGATTGATTTTCCTAGCTTGGCGAATGAGTCCCATTCAGTAGTAAGAGTATATTTTCCAGTGTTACAAATCTTCATTCATACTTCTCTAAATTCCCAGGCGCAGACATTTTATTTTACAGTTTTTGGTTGCATTTCATTCACTTTTCTAGGTCATTTGGTGTTAGTTTGCATTCAATTATGGTTTTTCTTTTCATCTTGCATTTAATTATCTTTTCCAATCTTAGAATTGGTGGTGAACTCCTTATTAGATCATATTTAGCCCTTAAGGACAATCCTATTACAAGATTTCTTTCTCTTTTGCATTGAGATTTTTGGGGTTACCCTTGAATGAAATTGGAAGTGTAGGTGTGCTCTATGTCCTAAAGCATACGATAGCATCCATCCCTCATTTTCACCATTTCAATATTAAAGTGAAAATGAGGAGGAAATGTTTGACTAAGGAAATCAAAGCAATTTGAAAAAGAGATATAGATAAGAATATGATAACAAAATAAGGTTTGACAAGTACTCATGAATATTAAAATTATTATTTACACCCATAATAAATTCAATTTGAATCCTTTAATGTCCATGTATACCAAAGTAATTTGATGAATTCAATGAATTTTTTGATAAATATAAAATTGAACATAATGTTTAAATGAAAATATTGAAAAATTATAATGAATAAATCAATGCAAATACACATAGGAAAATAAAAATGAATATGAATATGAAAATGTTGAAACTTTTCATGGAATTCTTAATGATAAAGGTAATATCATAAATGAAAAAGATAAACATAGACAAGCTCTTGAGGAATTTGGATACAAATAATAATATGATGTTGAAAAAACACTCTTCACTTCTAAATATGGTGGGAAAATGATTGAAGAAAAAAACATAAGATAATGAAAATAATCAAATGTATACCTCTAGAAATCTCCATTCTCCTAGATTGAGTGGAAATAGAATGCACCCTAGTTTTATTTGGTTTTCTCTACATTATGATAAGATGTAGATTGCTCAATAACAAACATAACCTTCATATGATTACAATAATGCGATGGGAAAAAGGGAAACATAAGGGTATGATAATAGGCCTCTTGTTTCAATGATGAAGGATAAGGACCTCTAGTTATATGATTTTAAAGAGGAAAAAACAAGAGCTAGGATAGATTGAGGATGGATGGCTAAAATTGAATGAGGATTAGGGTTAGTCTCAAAGATTTTTTCATGTGACAAGTGTCACATGAGGAATAAGATGAATGGATTATGGAAATTTCTTTATAAGAATGGCTAGGATTAAGAGGTGTTATATGAAATGAATGGATGAAATGGAAAATTAGTTTGACTTTTGGGAAATGTCTAGGTTTAGTGAATCTAGATAAGAAGTTAGTTAAACATGTGAAAGGGACACTTTTAAAATGGTGGTTTTCGATTATGATCCATGTGAACAAGTTTAAGGGTCATGATTAAATGGACAAGGATAAAGGTAACTATTTGAATAAATTAAATAAATAATAAATATTTATTTTTAAAAAATGGGATCAAGTGAAGGGGAAAATAATTAAAAAAACAATAAAAATTTACTTAATTAAAGGTTAGGATAAAGAGGAGGGAAATAATTTTATTAATTAGATACATAATAAATATTTATTTAATTAATATCTTATGATAGGATAAAACTAGGTGTGGTTCGGTAAGGACATATTTTAGGTGTCTACATTTTTTCCCTCTTTGATATGCCATTGTGATGATAAGATGTGGCATTGTATCAAAGAAGATTAAAATATAGTGGGTAGGAAAGGATAAGGACTAATGATATGGTGCCCCAATCATTAGAATGATGATGATGAGGTAATGGGATGCCACAAGGGAAAGTGGGTGAAGAGGACATGAGTGTGCTCTTGAAAAGGAAAGATTGAGAAGTAGATGAAATGGAATATGAATGGGATGGAAGGGGATGTATAAAATGGAATATTGGTTATGTTGGTATATTGATAATGTGGAAAAGTGAAACCGTAGAGCTTTACTTTAGGATTTGGTACCTTTCACTAACTTATCATTTAGAATTCAGGTTGACAAGGGTACAAGATTAACTTTCAACCTAAAAGGTGACTCAATTAGCCCTTAGATTTGAATTCTAAAGGGAAATTGAAATGGAATTTTGATGAAATGTAATGATATGACTAGCTAAAAATGAAAATAAAATCTTTTGATAGGAAGATGAAAAATATGGGAAATGACAGAGAAATTTGATTATTATGTTTAATAGAATCTCATTAAGTAATAACACTATTGTTTTCTAGTTGATTAATTAATAATAGACTTTTTCTTTTAAGTTAAAATAAAATCATGACATTAATAAATAACATTAATGTTTATATAATAATTTTTATTATCAATCATGTTAGTAATGTTGATATAATTAGAACTACTAAAACCTTATAGTTAATGAGATATAACTTAAATACGATTGAGGAATGAAATTATTTACACCATTATTTATAGCCCATTTGATATATACAACTTGTCATTCCCATCTATAGGTGGGGTCTTATAGTATTATAAAAAAATAAAACATAAACATGTAAGGCTCATAATAATAACACTATATAAAAATTTAAAGTTTAAATTTTAAAAATTCAAGATTAAATAAATATAATAACATGTTTGTTTTCATTTTAATTTTTGTATTGATAATATTATTATAAATCTACTAATTATATTTGTAATACTATTATAAATATAATAATTTTATTTGTAATATTATTATAAATATAACAATTCTATTTTGTAATATTATTATAAATATAACAATTCTATTTTGTATTATTATTATAAATATAACAATTCGATTTTGTATTATTATTATAAATATAATAATTCTATTTGTAATATTATTATAAATATAATAATTCTATTTGTAATATTATTATAAATATAATAATTCTATTTGTAATATTATTATAAATATAATAATTCTATTTGTAATATTATTATAAATATAATAATTTTATTTATAATATTATTCTAAATATAATATATTGGCTCATAATGATTACAAGATATGACACACTAATATTAATTATTAAAATTATGTAAATGTTAATATATTGATTCTATAATTGAATATTTTATATCTATAAAATAATATTATCTAAATAATTATAAAATCCCCTCTTGAATTTCACTATAATGCTAATTGTTTTCTAAAACTAGTCATTAGACATCTTTGAGTGATGTTATGGAAATACTTGAAGAACCATAAACTACCTTTGAAACCTTTATACATGGACAAGCTTTCAATGGCAATGTATGATTCCCTTGCCTCGTGATGGTTGATGACCATCATGGGTTTGTCATTCTTTTTGTAATGCCTCCTAGTGCCTTGTCATTTTCTTGAATTTTTCTCTATTTTATCTTTATTCTTTACTGTGACCTCTTAGTGCCTCCTCCCTTCCTCGTGAAGTCCACCCTAGATCTAACGGTTTTTCCTATGGCTTCTCTCCTTGTTTCCCTAGGAGCACTCGTGAGGAGCATTCCATGGTGGAGAGCAGCGTTCTTATGGGCATCATCCTTGGCAATCATGTGATCAACAAACCTATAAACCTTCCTAGTGGGGTTGACAATGGTGGTCGATTCTTCAAGGATATCATGGAAGAAAAAGGTAAGTGTGTGTTTCTAGAGTCGACTCACTTTTTTATGGTAGAAGATGAAGGATGTCGCTAAAACCATAACCCAGGTGTTAAACTAGGTATTCCCTCCTCTTGACTTGAGAAAATAATTCTAGATTCCAAACGATGACATGGCATTGACTCTAGGTAATGAAGATTCTAGATTAAAAAGTGTTGCAATCTTTTTAATTGCATTAGACATTACAAAAGTCTTAGCGAGGAAATACCTCAACTAGTGGATGATAAATATTTGGAATAAAAATTTGGGAATTTTTAATTCCTTCTATAGTTCTAATGATTCAAATATGGTTCTTCTTAATAACTTTCAAAAGTTCTTAAATGCAAGATTATAATGTAGTTAAGAGAAAATTTTGGTCAGTCAAAATTGTAGTGTTTAGGGTTGTTCCCTAGTTTTCCAATCTCATGTGTGAAGAAGTTATTTCTTAGTCATACCCAAGGTGGCTAACCCTAAAGAACATCCCTTTAATCTTGTGGAATTTCATCCCCCATCTAGTGCTAAAATTTGGTAGGGTTTTGAGAATCGAATATTTTAGGAATGCCTTTTCCCACCTTGACACAAGGGTCTTAGTTTTAGTAACTCCAAGCATTGAGATTTTAGATGAAATGGAAATTGAAATTGAGAATGAAATATTAAAATCTCAAATTGAACTACTTGGTGGCTTGAATGCATGCTTCCTTTGCAAACACGAGGGGAATGTGAGGAAGAATTGGTCTATAATTAAATCTCAGAACATTGCTAATAAAAAAAGAGAACCCCTTGTGAAGTTAAATGATCTCACTGACATGGTGGAGACTAGGCATCCCAAGAGTCCTATGAGCTCGAAGATGGCTGCCCATGGTGATAAATCTGAACCCATTACCATTGAGACATTCATAACTTCCAAAAAATGACAGCTCAATGACTCTAAGGCTCTTGAAAGTGCATTAAACTTGTCACCCAAGGAAGAGTGCTTGCTACTTGAAAAAGGGCATGATGGAAAGTGAAAACCTCATTACTGAGGATGGCCCTAGATTGAAGCCCAAGTTCCTAAGACTACAACTAACAAGCTATGCTCAACCTGAATTAGGAGTTAGTTATATCACATTCGAGGATAGGCTCATGACCTCAGATCATAGGCTTAATGTGCAAGAGCTAGTCTTGGAGTAGATCAAAAGCCAAATCAATTTAAACAAAAAATTCTTAAATATGGGGGCTCTAGATTTAAAGCCCATGGGAAAGGGATTGATGAATGTTAGTCAAAGCAACCATGTTTGGTATCAAAGGGTGATCCCATAGTATTGGTTTACTATTTTTGGCCAAACTGGACACTGAATTGACTTTTTCTAACTAAATCTTCACTTTTGGGAACCTATAGCAACTAAACCATGAGGAATTTGAAGATGATTGAAATATAGTGATTTGTGACATTTTGTTTGTAGATTCTACATATATTTTTTTCAAAAAAAATGGAATTAGATTGCACTTCTTTTTCCATCTCCTTTGAAAACTAATTTTTTCAGTAAACACCATTTATAAGGAGTGATTCTCACCATATAACACATAACATTTTTTCCATAAAGGATAAATTTTTTTTTTTTTTAATTTAGATTTGTAACTATGATATCTAATGCTTCCAATTGGTTTCATAGTGTTTTATTGAATATTTTTTCCTTAATCAATTTTTGAAGTCAAACTAATTAAAATTTAGAAATAGGTGGACTATATAACACAATTTTTTTTGTTGGATCAAGGACTTCAATATCTGGTGCACTAATATTTTTCAAAAAAAAAATGAAAATCTTTCATTTTTCCACATGTGCAGAATAGAGAGCTTGATTTTTGGTGAAAAACCTACATTCACAAGAAATAAAAAATAAATATAATAATTAAATTAAATTTATTTAAAATTATACTTTTTGGGAAGCTTATAATAATGAATACATACATACAAAAAATAAATTTTAAATGAATTCATTTGATCCCCCAAAAGGTAAATAAAAAGTGGTTTTTTATCAACATTTTGATAGGTGTAATGGAGACTTTGCTATAGGTATGGTTTAAAACTAGTGGGGTTCTATCCAAGTGGGTTTGATCTAAGGTAGTTTGATCAAAAATTATTAAATTGGAATGCTTTAAATGAAACTTTCTAAGGTTTAAATAATTATATTTTCTAAAAATATGTGATTTTAGCAAAAATTATAATCTCCTAGAAATTGTAAACCAACTTTGTGGGGTCACCCCCAAAAATGTGGTAATTGCAAACTATAATTTCAATTTGAAATTTCATAAATCACCCAAGCCTTTGGCCTTGGATCCAATTCACACTGATCCAGTGCAAGAGGATTTAGCATAGAAAATTTTGATCCCTACTTGTTGCAATAATGGAAAGATTGAAGGTGTTTTCATTGATGTCAATTGGTTAATATTGGTTGTATATGTCGAGGATATTCAGAAAATTGTAATGAAGATATGTTGCAAGTGTTTAGTGGTTTCTCTATGTTTTGGTCTGAATTTACTCTTGTGTTTGTGTGATTCAAATATGTTGTTCATGGTTGTTGGAAGATGCTATATCAAAAATTTTAGCTATGGATTCATTGTATAGTGCATGTTGTGTTCACCAGTTGTAAACTATGGTTTTCTATGTTTCTGATTGAAGTCAAGGAGAAATGTTGTTGGTCTAGATTTATCTTTGATGAAGTCTTATGACTTGTGGTTGTACAGTTGAGTTTTTTTATTGTATTGAAGATAACTTTGGTATCTGGAAGATTTGTGCTTAATTGTTTTATGTGTTTTGTATTGGTTTGGCCAACCTTGTGTGAAATACTATATTTGAAGTTTATGAAGCATGTTGGATCTATTTGGATCCCTATGAAGTGTTTGTTTGGGTCACCCTCATTCTATTTCCACCCTAGCATGTTTGGGCACCAACCTAATTTGAATTTAATGTTGGATGGCCTACTTTGGATATGTTTCAAAGTTGAAAATAGTATAAATATAGGATGAGTTAGTACGAAGGATATACAAGAGTGAAGAAGAGTGATAAGTGAAAAGAGAAAGTGAAGATAGATGTGATATTGATGCTATCTATTGAGTTTGTGTGATGCTTGTGTGGTAAATCAGTGTGAAGCCTAAATTTTGAGTTTCTAGATGTAGTGAGAAGAAGGTGAACTCTATCATTCATGAATTTATGTGAGTGATTGTGGTGGAATCCTTTTTTTTATTGATATTTTTGTCTCTCTGTAGCATATCTCTTATTTCTTCTTTGTATCTCTATGGCAGTGAACCCTCTGGGTTGTTAGCCTTATTGGATAGTGAGTCCTTGTTTTAGTAGTGAGTGTTATTTCACAGGTAGTGAGCCTTTTGTAATTGGTTTTGATATTCTCTATAGAGTTAATCCTCACCATGGTTTTTCCCTTATTAGGTTTTCCACATAAATTTGGTATTACTGTGTTTGTGTGTTGGATTTAAGTTTCTACATTAGCATTTGATGATTAATCATTTAAGCAGTATTAAGTATTAGTTTTGTTGATTGAATGAAAATTTTATTTCTATGACAATTGATTCACCCCATCTTCTTAGTTGTCTTATTCAACAATTGTTATCAAATATTGGTTCCTTGGTGAAGAGCTTAACTACTTGAGGAAGGTCTAGGATGGTTGGAAAAATGGTATATGATTATTTAAGGTTCGATGGAACTAATAATTATATCTAGACAGTATTGATGGAAAAATATATGGAGTATTGAAAATATGATGTGGAGAAAGCTTATAAGAAAACTTACACTCCTCCTACTAATGGTCTAAGTACACCTTATAATATCAAAGCACATGAAGTGAACAATAAGGTGAAGTATATTTTGAATAATAGTCTAGTAGATTCCAAGTTGATTAAGTGAAAAATCCTAAGGAAGTATGGGATTCTTTGGAAAGAGCACATGATGGTGATGAAGGAGTCAAATAGGTGAAATTACAAAATTTGGAGACAATTTGAGCTTCTACATATGTCTAAAGATGAGAATGTTAAAGCTTATGTATAGAGATTGGATGAGATAGTGGTCAGAATGCGAGGACTTGGTGCTACTATTGATGAAACTAGGACTATAAAGAATATTCTCAAAACCTTCCTTGATGCTTACATCAATAATTTGTGTGCTATTGAGCAAACTATAGATTATAATACTTGTGCTAAAGATCTATTATTGGGATTTTTTATGTCCATCTTATGAGATGAGGAAGTTGAATTTGAGGAATGGATGCAAATCAAAGACTACTTTTAAGGCTATAAAATCCAAAGATTTGGATGAAGAAAACTTTGATGAGATAGAAGCTAGCTTTGTAAGAAGGATGGGGAAAGCCTCTGGAAATTATGAAGCTAAATTACCCTTAAAATGATTTAGTTGTGGATAAATAGGTCATAATGCTACAAAGTGTCTGGAAGAGCTAAAGGAATAAATAAAAATATGAGAAGGAAAAGAAATGAAAGAAGATTAACAAATCTTATTATGTGAATGAGAATGCTAGTATATTTGATGAGTGTGAGATGAGGAAATGTCAGTGAGGGTCAATTACGCTTGATTCATGATTAATCAAACCATAACTTTGCCAAATAAACCTACATCTACAATCAAGATCATTCAAATTGGAAATCTAAACTAAGCATTTTACTGAAATTGAAAGCTACAAACTAAGAAGACAATTAAATTCATAATCTAACTCATTTGAAACTTATCCTATTTTGGAATTGGTGTCGTGTCAATGTAAAATGACAACCCTTTCCCAATACCATGACCAGTGAGCCAATTTCAATTGATTCTATGGAAGAGAATAAATGATTTAACCATTGTGATTGATGTATGAAAACCTAGTTTATGCTAAAAATGAGCACAATGCAAGCTAAGTTACCATGATTTTAAGCTAAATTTGCATTGATTATGCTATTGCTAAGCTAATCTAAGTTAAAGCTATGCTCAAATATGGAAACCCTAATTTATAAAAAAGCTATAATGGATGCATGGAAGCCATTAATGGATGCTCTAAGCTATGATGTAATTAAAATTAACTAAGATAAGCTAAAAAGTGAGTAATATATGAGTGTAGGTGCATATGAATTCAACAACATGAATTTGCTCTAAAAGATGGATCCATCTGTCTCCAAATAGTGACCTATTTATAGGAGAGAAAATTAGGAATGAAGGGTGGAGATTCAAAATATTAATCAATGGTCCAAGATGAAGGAGATGAGAGGCATGGACCATGGATTCTCACCAATAGATGAGAATGCATGATGGGATTTTAATCAAGGGTTCACACTTGCCTCAAACAAACACACTTTTAACCCTACTCACATAGGTCAAAGGTGACTTTTTCAAAAGGTTGAAGGTTAAAACTTGTTTAAGAAGCCAAGTGAAAGTATCCACTTTTCAAATGATGAAGGGATAAGAATATTCTTTTGGAATATTCTCATGGGTGAGGAAAAATGCATTTTTCGAGTGAAACAAAATTTAATTGTGTGCAAAAGGGATAAAGAATATTCTATGGGGTATTCCCTTTCAATATATATTTCCACTGTAATCCATATGGTGTAATACGAGATGCTTAGTTTGATTGTGGTAATCCCGCCACTTTCATCAAAAGTTTGAATCACACTCATTGAACCATCTGCTCAGGAGCCAGAGAGTTGAAAAAAGATGATAAAGAGGATAAGTTGCAAACCAGCCTTGTATAAAAAGAGGGGAAAAGGAGGGAGTAAGGTTGTTAGGAGGTGAGGTGTGCAGCAAGGTAATTCCAACTAAAAATACTTAACAACTTGAGAAAATCAAAATGGGAAAATTTGTGACCCAAGAGCAAAAGAGAGGCAAAGGGATGATTTAAAGGTAGGCAGAGAGGCTGAGAACTTGAAGCGTGGGGCAATGGTAACAAATTTTTTGAAGGAAAGGGAAACCCAGCACAACCAAATAATAATAGGGATCCAACACAGAGTAGAAAACCTTGAAAAAAACAAACTAGTTGCCTAAATATGAAGAATTGAAATCAATAGCGTAAAATACTAGAAAAAGACATTAAATATTCTAATTGTGAAAATATATATAACAATAAAATTAAAAAACAAAAGCAATAGAAATATAAATATAAATGCAAGAAAGAAACAAAAATTAAGAGAATTCCAAAAAGAGAAATAAAATGTTGAAAGACTTAATACAAGCAAAAAAAATCATCAAAAGAAATCATTAAATAAAACAATAAATAAAAAATAAAAATAAAATAAGCAAAATAACTATATAATACGAAGATCAACCTAAATACGGAATATATATATATATATATATATATATATATATATATATATAACTTAACAACATAAATAACCAAATAAATGAGAAAATCAAAAAAACAAAAGAATCAACAAATAACCAAAGAAATAACTTGGCCTCGTAAACCAAAATGGAGAAATCAAAATAAAACAAAGAATAAAATTTTTAGAAATATGAAACAATGAAATAAGAGACACATAAACATTGAAACTTAACAATATAAATAATATGAAATAAAATGGAAAGGAAATCAAAATAACAAAAGAAGCTACCAAAAATAACTAAAAAGAAATAACAATATAAATGATATGGAAAATAAATGGAGAAATCAAACTAAATCAATGAAATAAGAGATTTTAAATCTGAGGAAATGAGAGTGTATCTATATGTAATAATAAAAGAATAAATAAATGTATATACATATATACTTGAAAAACTTCAAGAACTAAAATAATATAAATAACCAGTGAGATGGGGGAAAGGAATCAAAAGGAAAGAAAAATAACAATAAGTGACCCAGTGAATCAAAGCTAAAATAATGAATAAAATATAGAAAGCAAATAACAATGAAAAAGATAAGAGCTTAAGGCAGGAGTGAGCAATATCTATACATAATAATAAAAGAATAAATATATAAATGTATATATATATAGTAAAAACTTCAAGAAACTAAACAATATAAATAACCGATTAAATGAAGAAAGGAATCAAGGAATGAAAAACAAAATGAAAAAAAATAAAAATTAAATGAATAACAAAATGAAAACAAAATGAAAAACAAATAACCACCAATATGATTATGTAAAAAAATATAACCAAACCTCAACATTAAAAAAGAACCAAAAACCGAAACAAGGAGAGAATGTGAGCGAGAAGAATAATAATAAAAAGTAACAATTGATAAAACCTAAGCGAAGAGAGAACATCAAATGAGACAAAGACATACAAAATTTAAACGAGTAAAAAGGAGGACATCAATTAACCAAACTAACCAACAAGCAGCAAGGAAAAGAAAGAGAGAGAGGAAAACGCAAACGAAAGGAGAGAGAAACCTAAGAGACAAAGAAAAGAAGACAAAGAGTAAAAAGAATGAACTATGAGAGAAGAAGGACAAAGAGAGAAACGGGGGGGGGGCAACGAGACAGATTGAACAACTGACAACAGGAGAGGCAAGCGAAGAGGAAAGAGGCAAAAAAGAGGGGGAGAGGCAAAACGGGGTGAAGGAGGGAAAGGGGACAACGAGCGGGGGTGCGAGGAGGGAGAGAGAGGTCAAGGGCGGGAATTATGGTGGTTTAAAAGGTTGGAGAGAAGAGGTTGCCAGGAGAGGCTTAGACTCCACCCTTCATCACGATTAAGGTTGGTGGGGTGATTAAAAATTTGAATGGCTTCCTCCATCAACCGCAACCCTATCTCCACATGTAACTCATTCTCCTCACTGGTGCGTGATTGGGAAAACAAGCTGGTGGTCAACCTTTCCAACGCCTCCTTGGACCCACTTGTTTTCAACTTCCTTAAAAGAGGGCTAAATTTTGCCGAGGCCCCTCGGACCATTCCCCATGTCGATTTTCTCATCGACATTGAAAATGTAGTTCGTCATCTCCCCGTGGACGTTGCAGAGGAAGTTAGACAAGATTGCGCTGTGGCTCTTAGAAAAGCCAAACCTCTAAAACGCAACATTCCAAAAAGTGAGTCTCTCGCTTTCAATAATCTTCTAAAAAATCACGACCTTGTCATCACCAAAGCTGACAAGGGCAATGCCACGGTCATCATGAATAAAATGGACTACATCTCCAAAATGCTTGAGCTCCTCTCTGACCCTAGCAGTTATAAAATTGTATCTCGTAACCCGTGCTCCAAAATTTTAAAAAAAGTCAAATCTGCCATTTCCTGCTCCTCTCTTGATGACGCAACCAAAAAGCGCCTTCTCCCGACCAAAGAAGTGACACCTCGCATTTACGGGGTTCCTAAAATTCACAAAACGGGTATTCCTTTGAGGCCTATTGTTGACACCATAGGTTCTCCTACTTACAAGCTAGCCTCTTTCCTCGCCAAGTCTATCGCCCCGCTCGTTGGAAAATCAGACTCCATCAAAGATTCTACCCATTTTGTCCAATTCATCCAAGACACGAGATTAGGAAGTAATGACATCTTAGTGAGTTTTGACGTTGTCTCCCTCTTCACCAAGGTTCCTATTCCTGAAGCGATTGAGATTGTCAAGAAAAAGGTCAACGAAGAGACCGCTTCCTTAGTGGAGTTATGCCTAAGATCCACTTTCTTCTCATTCCAAAATGTGATCTATGAGCAGGTGGATGGAGTGGCCATGGGTTCCCCTCTCTCACCGATCATTGCCAACCTCTATATGGAACATTTTGAGGAAATTGCCCTCAAGTCCTTTCCCCTCAAACCAAGATGGTGGAAATGATATGTTGATGACACCAACGTCTGTTGGCCTCATGGCTTAGACAAACTGGAGGAATTCCATGCCCACCTCAACAACATTGCTCCTTCCATCTCCTTCACTAAAGAACTTGAATCTAACAACCAACTTCCTTTCCTGGATGTGCTTATCCTCAAAAAATCTGATGGATCTCTAGGTCGATGGGTTTTCCGCAAGCCTACCCACACGGATCTCTACCTTCACTCTTCTTCCCACCATCACCCTAGCCAAAAGTTTGGAATTCTTAAAACCCTGGCCACTAGGGCCTTCCGCATTTGTGACCAGGAAAACTTAGACCAAGAATTGGACCATCTTCGCTCGGTCTTTAGGTTGAATGGTTACACCAACAAGCAAATCTCCAAAGCTCTTAACCAATCCAAACTTCGTTTCCTTCCCAACTCCGCTTCTTTTCCCTCTCAACCTATATCCCTCCCTCATGCCTCTTTACCATTTGTTGAAGGCATCTCCCATAAAATCTCTAAAATTCTCTTAAAAAAGGGCCTACGTTGTGTGTTCAGGCCTTTTTCCACTTTAAAGAATTGCATCCCTCCTATCAAAGACTCCAGAGATATCTTGCTTTACTCAGGAGTCTACAAAGTTGTGTGCTCCTGTGGCACCCCTTATATTGGCGAAACGGGGCGCTCTTTCAACACTAGAATCAAAGAGCATTGTGCCGACATTTTGCACAATCGAGTTAATAAGTCTGCCCTCGCTGAGCACTCTTCTTCAACCAAACATCACATTTGTCTTGAAAACACCGAAATCTTGTGCAAAGAGGACAACTTCCACAGGAGGAAGCTTAAAGAAGCCATTCAAATTTTTAATCACCCCACCAACCTTAATCGTGATGAAGGGTGGAGTCTAAGCCTCTCCTGGAAACCTCTTCTCTCCAACCTTTTAAACCACCATAATTCCCGCCCTTGACCTCTCTCTCCCTCCTCGCACCCCCGCTCGTTGTCCCCTTTCCCTCCTTCACCCCGTTTTGCCTCTCCCCCTCTTTTTTGCCTCTTTCCTCTTCGCTTGCCTCTCCTGTTGTCAGTTGTTCAATCTGTCTCGTTGCCCCCCCCCGTTTCTCTCTTTGTCCTTCTTCTCTCATAGTTCATTCTTTTTACTCTTTGTTGTGTGGTCTTCTTTTCTTTGTCTCTTAGGTTTCTCTCTCCTTTCGTTTGCGTTTTCCTCTCTCTCTTTCTTTTCCTTGCTGCTTGTTGGTTAGTTTGGTTAATTGATGTCCTCCTTTTTACTCGTTTAAATTTTGTATGTCTTTGTCTCATTTGATGTTCTCTCTTCGCTTAGGTTTTATCAATTGTTACTTTTTATTATTATTCTTCTCGCTCACGTTCTCTCCTTGTTTCGGTTTTTGGTTCTTTTTTAATGTTGAGGTTTGGTTATATTTTTTTACATAATCATATTGGTGGTTATTTGTTTTTCATTTTGTTTTCATTTTGTTATTCATTTAATTTTTATTTATTTTTTTCATTTTGTTTTTCATTCCTTGATTCCTTTCTTCATTTAATCGGTTATTTATATTGTTTAGTTTCTTGAAGTTTTTACTATATATATATACATTTATATATTTATTCTTTTATTATTATGTATAGATATTAAGTCACATTTCCATTCTTAAGTTTGTCTTTTTTCATTGTTATTTTGCTTTCTATATTTTTATTCATTGTTTTATTTTGATTTCATTTGGTCATTTATATTGTTATTTTCTTTCCTTGATTCCTTTCCTCATTCAATTGGTTATTTATATTATTTAGTTTCCTGAAGTTTTTTCTATATATATATATATACATTTATATATTTATTCTTTTATTATTACATATAGATATTAATTCTCATTTCCGTATTTAAATCTGTCTTCTTATTTCATTGTTTTAGTTTGATTTCTCCATTTATTTGGTCATTTATATTGTTATTTCTTTAGTTATTTGGTGTTTCTTTTGTTATTTTGATTTCTTCATTTATTTGGTTATTTATATTGTTAAGTTTTTCATTTATTGTTTAGTGTGTCTTCTTATTTCATTGTTATATTGCTTTCTAAAAATTTTATTCTTTGTTTTATTTTGATTTCTCCATTTTTTGGTCATTTATATTGTTATTTCTTTGGTTATTTGTTGATTCTTTTGTTTTTTTGATTTTCTCATTTATTTGGTTATTTATGTTGTTAAGTTATATATATATATATATATATATTCCGTATTTAGGTTGATCTTCGTATTATATAGTTATTTTGCTTATTTTATTTTTATTTTTTATTTATTGTTTTATTTAATGATTTCTTTTGATGATTTTTTTTGCTTGTATTAATTCTTTCAACATTTTATTTCTTTTTTGGAATTCTTTCTAATTTTTTTGTTTTCATTTATATTGTTTCTATTGCTTTTGTTTTTAATTTGGTTGTTATATATATTTTCAATTAGAATATTTAATGTCTTTTCTAGTATTTTATTATTGATTTCAACTCTTCATATTTAGGCAGCTAGTTTGTTTTTTTGGTTTCCTTTTCTACTTGTGTTGATCCCTTATTATTTGGTTGTGCGTGTTTCCTTTCTCAAAAATTTGTTACTATTGAGTAGTTTCCCATTGTTTGCTTCCTTGGCCATTTTGTTATTTCATTTATTTTCTCGTGTTTTTATATTCTTGAATTACTTCTTATTCTCTTTGTTTCTTAATACTTGAATGCTTTCCTCTTATTTGATTTTCTAGTTGTTATATTTTTAGCAATTACCTTGGGTTGCGCACCTCACCCTAACAACCTCATCTCTCCTCTTTTCCCTCTCTTTTATACAAGCTGGGTTTGCAACTTATCCCTTATCATCTTTTTCAACTCTCTCTATCCTGATGATGGTTCACTGAGTGTGATCTGAAACGTTGATGAAAAAAGTGGACACACAATCAAATCCAGAAGCATTCAGACATAAATATTCCCTTTGCTTAGAGGAAAGTTAGATTAATTGCTAATTAAACAAGATTTAATCATACAATTAGGGGATTAGAAGAATTAAAGTGTTTATTCATTAAATTAAATTATTTAATGAATGGGGAAGAGATGAAATGATATTTATTTAAATAACTTAGGCTTATTTAATTAAATAAGATGACTTAGGGAATTAAATTAAACATTTCAATGTATTTACTTTAATGAGATGAAATGTTAGTGTGAAGGGGGATGAATTAACTCAATTAGGCCAATAGATGAAAATGATGCAATTAATTAAATAACTAGGCTATTTAAATTAATTAAGTGAAAAAAAAGATGAAATGAAGAGGAAATTATATTAATAAATATGTTTTAAGTGTATGATATCTATTAGCACATTTTTCAATGTCTATATTTTTCCCCTCTTTGAAGCGAGGTATGTATAGCTTTGTTTCAAAGATTGATGCTTTTCAAATTAAAACTGCTACTTAAATCAAAAAATAAAATAAAAATTGATTTTTTTGATGCCCCATTGCTAAAGGATAAAGTTAATTCCTTGCCCCCTCAAGAAATTGGGAAAAAATTTCAAAATTTGTGTTGACTTCTTGATAAACATTAGAAGTTGTCTCGAGGGTCCAAAAAGGCTCCAAGATGCAAGAATAATGCAAAAAATGATGCAAAATTAGGTCCACATTGGAAAATTTAGTGAAAATGATGATAAACCCTATTTTCAAGGTTAAATTAGGGAAAAAACCTAATTTTCTTGCTTAAATAAGCCAAGAAGGGTCACTTTCAATTAATTTGTGCATTCACACAAAAGAGATTCTTGCTATTTTGAGCTCTAACCCTCTAATGAAATGGCACGCCGAGAGCTTCCTAGGCACATCTTTGACCGAGTTCAAGAGTTCTAATGGCTTCTAAGCACAAGACCACTAGTATGTAAGTCCGAACTTGATTTGAAATTTGACTTTTTGATGCATTATTATGCTTTGAATTTCAAAATTTGGCAACATCACTATATAGTGATGCCCAAATTAAAATTGGCGATGCCCAAATGAATTATAGTGACACATATTTATATGGCAACGCTATTCATGATTTAAAATTAGGGTTTCTAATTTAAAATGTGACACATGCTTGTTTAACAATGCTTTAGCCAATTTAGAAATTAGGGTTAGGGTTTTCCAAAGGTTAAATTGTGATGCTAGTTTATTTGGCGACACATTTTTTGATTTGTGATTTTAAATGCCTTCGGGCATTACAATTTGAAATTTGAATATAGCAACACTATTAAAAATAGTTACACTTTTGTCATTTTTGAGTTGTAAATTCCAAATTGAGTCAAATTTCCTTGATTTCCTAATGTTATGTGTTTTGCGGATGTAGGAGGTTATTCCACCACTGATTTCATAGGAGCACAGGCCCATTGTTCTAGAGAGATTAGATGATTTGTTAGAGTTATGCTAGGAGCACCCAGGAGAGATTGGCATCTAGTATGTTGCATATGCGCCTGTGATTTGGACACACTTAGTGATGATGACTGTTGTATGTGAGAGATGGCATAGCTAGACCTCATCTTTCCACCTTCTGAGAGGCGACATAGCAGAGACCTTGGAGGATGTATGGAAGATCCTTCATTTGTCGATTCATGGAGATTGTGTGATCTATCATGTTGATGTTGGATTTGATGCCTTCCTTGAGGTCATGGAGATGTATCAGATTGCTTTTATTACATCACAAATCAGCCTTGAGTCATACATAGGTCATGTGTCAACCTTCAAATTGATCACCAAAACCATCGTTTTAGGTTTGGTGGCTCCTGATAGATGCACTAGAGGATTCATATCAAGATGGTGCTTGGAATGGAATCAGATGTTATAAAGGAAGACACTTTTCTATGTGGGGGCCTGTGATGTTGGCTTCCCTATATCATGATTTGCATGTTTTTTCTACTAGGATGGGAGAGCCATTAGTGTAGGGGTGACTCTACTACATATTTTGGCATGGGAGCACATTGTCATGCTCTGACCTATTGTTCAAACAACATACATTGATCCAGATGATCTTGTCATTTGGAGATATAGAGGTTCCATCACTTTGAGGCACACCAAATAGATTGGGCTCCTATATTGGTGACTAGTGATTGATGGCATGCCATTTTTCCACTAGCACCCATGGCTTCAAATGCCACCATGCTTTGATGATATCTATTGGCCTCCTACAATGATCTCATAACTAAGCCTTTACAACCATGATTCAGAGACTAGACATCTAGCTTGAATATCCATTCAATCATCATGAAGGTGCATTTAACTTGTCAACCCAGGGACATGAAATTGAAATGGGTCAACATTGTATGTGCACTAGGGTCTCAAGTAGTCATTGCATTCTACAGCTAAGAAACATAATGCTGAAAGTAAACAGCTGAAAGGAAATAAAGAAAATGTTCAACATCAACCAACAACTATTCTTAAGCTAAATGTATAGAAAGAATGCAAATCTGTATGACAAACAGGGACTACTTTGTCTAGTTTGGTTGTAGGAATAGACACAAAATGGACTTCTATTGGCTGTAGGAACAGTCAATGCTAGATTTCAAACTAAGTATCAAACAACAAGTAATACTAAGCTAATTCTAAACTAAGAGAACAAATTACTCACCAAGTGGGCCCCCTTGGATAAGTATCCTCTAACCTAACAAGAATTCAGATGTTCAAACCTAGAACTTTATTTTATTCACTATAAATCATGCATACAAAGAGTAATGTATTTGTATCACTCAAAATAAGAGTACAATGTAAAATTGTGCAACCTCTAAAGAAGGAGCATCAAATTATTATTTATACTACAACTAACAAGGTAGTCAACTCCACGATTGGGAGGACACCATTTAGGGAAAATAGGGGAAAGTGGAGTAATGATGGTTATGCATGCATGGAATCTAGTCATACATGCAAGTCAAGCATATATCTAGCACAACAATAACACCCAAGCATGCTTGATCATTAATATCCACTGCAAGGCCATTACGTTCAGTTGCATGAAGAACCTTCGCTACCAGCTGCCTTTGACTTGGAGTAGCTTCTCAACTGAATGTTATGGTGCATGCCCAGCTCGTGGTGTCTTCCATAACTTGGTATATTAATTCCATAGGCCAAGGTTAGTATGTATAATAACTACACATTAATAACCACTCTAAGAAACATTCATTAATCACATGCAAAATCAATATAGATGACCCACATATTATGCCAAATACCATTAAAGCTTGTAGAGATAGGGTAATGTCAAATGTCAATGGTTTGATGGAAATAGTATGCCAATACTAACACTTAAGCATTAAATTCCATGACATCTATGAGTGAATCGACTATAGTTTCTTCCCAAAACTAGACAAAAAACTAGGTTCATCAATATCCAATAGTTATATTTCACTAGGAAAACCCAACACATGTAGGAACAAGAGCACCATATTATTGAGAGATATCTCCTAGACAAGGTAGCCTGATAGTTTGGAGAGGTCTGAGATAGACCTAATGATGCATATAGGGACTTTTTTGCAAGATCAGCTAGAGAGGTTCCCACATGGAAACCAACCATTCCAACTCCTAAGGCTATAGAGAGCTTCACAGAGTTGGTGGTTTATCCTTGGGAATATGATCAGGGATAGGTTGTAGCTCAGACTATGCCTACATATGATGCTTGGTTTATCCCTCCCCAATGATTGATAGATCTAGTGGATGCTCTTGCCAAAACTAGTCCAAAAACTAGGTTCATCACTCCCCCCAAACCTAACATTTTTCTAGTCCTCTAGTAGGGGAAGAGTCATTCTTCTTCCTAGTCAAAGCTTTGAATTTTTTAACTGAGAGTTGTCCAACATCAATGATTGTAGTGCACGAGTCATGATCCCAATAGAATCCTCCCAATATGTCAAAATTGTCCCATCTTTTCCTTTCTGCAACAATATCACTTTTATAGAATATGAAATTTTCCATGGGCCACATGAGCAGGGGTGGTTGAAAAGTCAGGGGAAGACAATGTTGTCCCTAAGCTCTCCCAATCTAAATATGTCTCTCAATTATTTTTAATGTTGTAGCATAACTGTGAATGGAATGAGGCTTAGCCTATTTCAGCTCATCAATCAAAGTATTCCATCTCTGGGATAAACATCTCCTCATGGTTTCCTCTTTTGTTGTTTTTACCTCATACTTAGTGTAGACTACCTCAATCTAAGGCATAATCCTATTGCCATAACTTGTTCTAAGTAGTATTCTATGCCATTCTCTATAAATATCCCTTGGGTTACTTGATTCAGCTCTAACAAGCAGAGGGATATTGGACTCCAAATTTTTATAAGCATCATGTTGTTGTCCCCAACTAATTTCATTTTGTACCCAAGACATGAATTCTCTCAATTGGACATCTCCAACATAGAGCAGTGGGTTCCAATCATGGTCCTTTGTGACAACATAATTATGTAAATAAAATTCTTATAATAAATTCTTCATTTCAAGGGAGGCAATCCTATAATCATTGAAAAATTTCATAGGGGTTTCAATAGAAGGATTCAAACCTGAGGCAAGACTTTACATCTTAGAAGAGAGATAATTCTCTTTTAGGAGCAAAGCATAGACCCTCGAGGGCTCTTTAAATTATAGAATCTTTAGTGCTAAAGCTACCATATCATCCACCCTCTACTTCATGGTAGCAATTTATGCATCTTTTTCCTCAATTTATTCATCCTTCTTTTGAATTTCCTCCTTCAACTTATTTTTTTCCTTTTTCCATTCTTCCTCCCTTCTTTTTATCTCTTTCTATAGATTCAAAATTGTTGCATGTACTGTAAAACTAGGAGGATTATGAATGCCTACCAGTCTTTTTATTGATGGCTACTCCTCATATGATACTATTTACATGGACTCGGGTTGTCTAGTTATCTTTGGTAGTAAGGGTGTTTTTTCTTCTTCTTTTTTCTGCAAGGACTCTTGTTGCAGGAACTCTTGCTTAGATTCTGGTTGTTTTTGTAGGAACTCTTGCTCATGTTGTAGGAAGTCCTAGTTTTCCTCCAATTCTTCTGTAATGCTAGCAAGATCACCTATGTTATGTTTGTTTCCCCCTTAAATATGTCTTATTCTTTTCCAACATGCTCCTACTCCATTGGAGCTTTAGGATCCTCATGTGAAGTCTCACCAAGTTTAGGGGATTCCTTTAGAGGCATACCAATCGCAGACCTGACTGGTCTTGATTTTCTAGGAGGTCTTTCACATTTTCCTTTGGCTATAGGAAGAATAGTATTAGCTTTCTCTTTTTCAAGATTGGCACTTTTATTTCTACAGGTTGTGTTTTAGCCTTTCCTTTTCTCATTTCTACCCCTCTTTACTATTCCCTAGCTTTCATGAGGGTTTCAAGTGGAACTTCATCATTAGAATATAAGGAAGAGATTTTTTGTTCTAAGTGCTATGTTCTAGAAGAACTAATTTCAATGGTTTCCTCTAGTTTAGGTGGATTCATGCTAGAGCCAACACTAGAGGTTTAAGCACTAGGAATGGCTTCAACCATGCTTACTCTCCTGCTAGATCTATGGGATCAAGGTATAGCCCTAGGTGGAAAATGCTCAACATCAACAAACTCCTCCTAGTGATAATTTGGATCAACCTTAATAAACTCTTCCCAATTAATTTTAGAAACATCACATAGAGATTTTTGAACTAGAAATTTAATCAAGCAATGGTGGGAAACAAAATTATCCAAACTTTCTAGGTCTCGGCCGCCATGATTGAGAGAAGATTGTATAAAAAATTGGGTACATTCATCCTTCTCCTATGCCTTTAATGTGATTCAAAATCTTGAAGTGGATAGAATGCAAGTTTGATTTGTGACCCTCACAAGTAATGTATTTGATGACATACATAGCTATCTACTTCCATGGCTCAGGCAAAGACATTCTTTTGGTGCCCTACTTGTCTATGGTCAATGGTGGGTCGTTTGGATCTATGAATTCAACCCTTGTTGACCTAGCATCTCTAGAAATAGGGTAATTTTCACCATCAATAGGTAACCCTATAACTTCTACAATTCTTCCCTCTATTACCACAACTTCCAACCCTTTTACTATGGGTTTTCCTTCTAAAATTTTTTGGGAAAATTCAAGGGAAATTCCTTTATCAAAACCATCCAACTTAAAAAAGTAATCTATCCATCCACAATTTTGAAATTCATCTAGGCATTGTGCATCCTATAGTAAAATATCATGCATTGTGGGTTTGTTTCAAACTAACCCACCTCTCATTGACTATAATGAAACAAATGATTTGTAACTTCTTTTCCTATAATTCCCCTTCTGAAAATCAAATGCACTTTCCTACAATGTCTTCTAATTTCTAGTGCCAGCATCGATTGAGTTTCCTCTCTTTTTTTTTCCTTTTTTCTTGCAACTAAAGATTATGAAAGGGGAATAATAGCAAGAAAATAAGTGATAAAGGGAAATTATGATAGGAAGCATTGGCAGCTATAGTTATTGTCACTTCACACATGCAATCAACTCATTTAAAAATTCTTGATGTAGCCTAATGTGGTTTGACACATAGACGATAAAATATTTTCATCTTTTTCGTTCCCTTCCCCCCAACCTAAATTTGGACATGTGTCTACACATGTGAGATGAGAGTGGCAGTTGACGGGCAACGATGACATTTTTTTGAATACCTATACTAATGCACAGTGTTTAAATGAATGTACTTAAAATATGATTAAAGATAGCAATTAATGCACACATACCTAAATATGTGGAAGATTTGCTACACAGATCTTGGATAAAGTAACGCTCACCTTGTTGGAAAATGAATTAAGCAATAAATGAAGATGAGTTGGAATGAGGTGAGGTGGAATGAAGTGATGGAAGAGAGAGAAATGTGGTGTGGATAGGTGGATGGGTAGATGATGAAGAAATGGACTTCCACATAAGTGAAATTCTTTATTATGAAAAGTGTGTACCTTAATTAGGTTGAAGGAGGGACACTAGGTCCACTACATTTGGTTGTAGGAAGCTCTAAGAGCTGGGTGAATTGCTAGAGGAACTCTTCTTTAGAAGCTAGCTTATGATATAATTTGAGGAGATGACCGTTGACGAGTAATTTAAACCTAATAGGTTCAATGGCGCTAAGTTGAACAGCTCCATTGGGAAAGACCTCAACAACTTCATATGGTCCTAGCCACCTTTTCTATAATTTTCCTACATTGTCTTGGTATCTTGAATAATAGAGCAAGGCCCAATCTCTTGGTTTGAACTTCTTGTCCTTCATAAATCTATCATGCCACTTGATTCTTTGATTATGCACTAATTATGTATGTTGCAAGGTTTCTCTCCTTATTTCATCCAAAGCATTTAGCTATATGATTCTTTCTCTCTATGCTTCAAAAATGTCCATTCGTAAATCCACTGCAATTCATAGAGTTTTGTGTTCAAATTCAATTGGAATCATAGTTGTCTTTCCATATAGTAACTCAAATTGGTTGAAGCTTTTAGTTCTTTTACATGTTGTCCTATAGGCCAAAATAGCTTTGGGTAATCTATTTTCCCAATCTTTCCTATGGATAGCTATTTTTTTTAGTTAGAATGGCTTCAATTTCTCATTTTGTCACCTCAACTTGTTCATTAGTCTAGGGGTGATAAGGAGTAGACTTTATGTGCTTGATATTGTACTCATTTACTAGTGTTGCAACAAGAGTTGATTTGAATTGTGGCCCTTGATCAATCACTATCTCTCTTGGAACTCCATATCTCATGAAAATATCCTCATAAAGAAATTTTGCAACCTTGTTATCCCTTTCATGCTTCATGGCCTTAACTTCTACCTATTTTGCTACATAATAAGTGCATACCAATACATAAGACTTACCATTTGATGGGGGGTCAATTTTTCCCACAAAATATAATCCCCACTTATCAAAGGGAGCGATTACCATATGAGGACATAGTGTCATCTCATCGGATCTAGTTGATCTACCCATTCTTTGACATCCATCACATTTTTTGGTTTACCTTCCTACATCCTTGTGGAGTGTTGGCCAATAGTTCACTGTGTTCAAGATCTTCATTGTTGTTCTTTTAGCCACAGAGTGTCCTCCACATGGTTCATTATGACATGCATGAAAAATGTCATATGTCTCATCTTCTTTCACACATCTTCTCATGACATGGTCAGGTCTAGTATAAAATGAACATCCAACAATCCAAGAGAAAGGAAAATATTTTTCAATGAGTTCCCTTTTCTCTTTTTGGGATAAGTGAGAAGGAACTCTACCTATAACCAAGTAATTGGCTATGTCAACATACTAGGGTATTTGTACAATGAGAGAGAATAGATGCTCATTAGGAAAAGAGCCATCTATGGGTTGATTGTCTTCTGATGTAGTTATCCTTGAAAGAAAATCTACAACAATATTAGCTTTCCCTGGCTTATCTACAATGGTTATATCAAACTCCTACATCAATAATAACAATCTTATTAATGGTGCAATAAGATTTTTGGATTTGATTGTGTTTTGGTTTTTCACATCAACGTTTTGAATCATACTACATGATCCATCATCAGGATGAAAGAGAGATGGAGGAGAAAATGGATTGTTGTAGACCAAAGCAAGCTAAAAAGAGAGAGAGGGGGGACAGAAGGAAGGAGGCACATGGTTCGAGGTTGGGGGTGGATTAAAAATAAAAGCAAAGGAGAAAACGAGAAGATAAAGAAAGTGAATGAACTCCAGATAGGCACACGGTTCAAGGTGCTATCTGGAGTTCATTCACTTTCTTTATCTTCTCCTTTGCTCCTTTGCTTTTATTTTTAATCCACCCCCAACCTCAAACCGTGTGCCTCCTTCCTTGTGTCCCCCCCTCTCTCTCTTTTTAGCTTGCTTTGGTCTGAAACAATCCATTTTCTCCTCTAGCTCTCTTTCATCCTGATGATGGATCATGTAGTATGATTCGAAACGTTGATGTGAAAAACCAAAACACAATCAAATCCAAAAATCTTATTGCACCACTTGATGGATTGTGGAAACTTGATATCTTTCATCTTGCTAATCTTCCTATCATCAAAGGTTTATTCATGAGATATCTAATTTCTACATGATTAGTGTGCACCAAAGTTTGGTAGCTTGTTATATAATGTATGAATTTATTCAATGCATAGACTATTGCCGACATCTCTTTCTTTGTCACTATATAATTGAATTCAGATCCTTTCAATTTTTTGCTTAAAAAGTAAATAACATTTTCAACAGCCCCTTCTTTCTATCTTAAGACTGCTCCTATAGCATAATTTGATGCATTGGTGTGAATGCGGAAAAGAAGCTCCCAATTGGGTCCCTTAAGTACAGGAGCATTTGTATAATTTTCCTTCAAGGAAAAAAATGTCTTGTCACAAGCTTCAGTCCATTGAAATTCAGCATGCTTAGTGAGAAGGGTATACAATGGTGTTGTTACCTTGTTGAAATCTTTCAAAATTTTCCTATAATATCCTGCATGACCCAAGAAACTCCTAACATCCTTTTTTTTTACAGGTGTAGGTGGATTTGTGATTACCTCTATTTTTGTATGATCTACTTGAATTCCCTTGTGGGAGATGTAGTGTCCAAGAACTACACCCTCTTGAATCATCATGAAGCATTTTTCACTATTTACAAAATTTTTTTGATCCTAACATCTTTGTAGGACTCTCCTAAGATTTTGCAATGCTTGATCAAAATCAACACTATAAGTGGTGAAGTCGTCCATATAAATCTCCATGTGATCATGAGAAATGTCTGAAAATATACTAATGACTACCCTCTGGAAATTTGTAGGTGCATTACACAAGCCAAATGGGAATATCAAATAGGCATAGGTCCCCCATGGATAGATAAATGTGGTCTTCTCCTGGTCTTCTAGTGTAATTTGAATTTGGTTGTAGCTGCTAAATCCATCTAGAAAAGAGAAGTATTGCTTTCCTACAAGTGTTTCTAAAACTTGATCAATGAAAGGTAAAGGAAAGTGATCTTTCTTGGTCAAAGCATTAAGTTCTCTATAATCAACACAAACTCACCACTTCCCTCCTTTCTTCTAAACAATCACTAATGGAGACACCCACTAACTATCTGAAATGGGATAGATAAAACCTACATCTAGCAATTTCTGCAGTTCTCCTTTCACAATTTCTCTTAGTGCAGGGTTAATCCTCCTTTGTGGCTATCTTACTAGAGTGCAATCATCTTTGATATAAATTCTATGGGTCCAAATTTTAGGATCCACTCCCTTCATGTTGTGATAATCCCATGAAAATGCATGTTGATGGGCCCTCAATAGATTTACCAAAAAAATTTGTTGTGTTTCACTCAATTTACTATTAACATTAAGATATTTTCCTTTTGACACTTGTACTTGTATAGTTAACTCTACCATGGCTGCCTCATTAACACATGGTACCTTTAGTTCATAAAAAATCAATGTATGGAATATACCTATTGCTGCAAGAAATCTGCCTGTTGGAAGAGCATCTACAAGAAGATTGGTTGTAGGAAGAGTGGCTATAGGAAGAACATCTATAGGAAAAATGTCTATAGAAATAGTGGCTACAAGAAGAACAGGTAGAAGTTTCCTAACTAAAGTAGAAGATTATGTTTCCTCCACTCCATATTGGTTCTGAATGATTTTAGTCGACACCTCATTCTCATCTTGGAGTTGCATGAAAGAGCTTCTACCTAGCATCATAAGTTGCACCACATAATTAACTTCCTTGGCCTCTTCACTAACTTGTGGCCATACAAAATCTTCTTCATCATGAGATGGTTGAGCAGGTGGATACATAATTTATTTTTTAGTATTTCTTCCATATGAAATGATCATGTCACTTGACTGACATCCAATGTAGGCATCTATAGTTTCGAACCAAGGTCTTCCAAGGATGATGGGATAGCCACCTAGTGTAGCCATAGGAGAAAGAATCATAAAATCTATTGGATATTCCCAGGAGCCTAGAACTATGACAAGATCCTCCACTACACCTTTAGGCTTAACAATAGATCTATTTGCAAACTACAAGATAGTAGGAGTAGATCTCATGCTTGCAATATTTAGTTATTGTAGGATGTATCTAGTCATTAAATTGATTTTTTCCACTAAATCAATCAAAGAATTCTACACTTGAATCCCATTTATGACAACTGCTACCACAAGACCACCTAGGTCATTAGACTTGAGAATAGTCACTTTTACCAGTATGATATCAACTAGTTGGCCCACCACATGAGCTATAGTTGCATCTTTCTTCTTCCTTCTTGGCTTATTAAGACAAGCTTCCTTAATAGCTTTGTCATAGATTGGAACATATTTTATGGCCTGAAATAGGGTTATTTGAACACATATATGCTTTATCTCATCTAGGATGTCAAAAGTAGTATACTCTTTTTCTTCTTTCTTCTTGGAAACTTCTACTCTTTAAGGAAATGGTGGTTCTTGCTTGGTCTGCTTGGCTTGGACTGGTTCAAGACTTTTAGGTGCATTTGGCTAAATAGGATCATTCAGAGGCTCCTCCTCCTCTTCCACAAGAAGCTCGGTAATGATAGGCTTGGAAGGGGCTTGTATTTTTGTTCTTGAACACAAATGGATATACTTATACTCACAACATATGCAGGGAATTGATTTGAATCGGCAGAATATATGGCCTACTACTGTGGTTTGTTACTAGGATTGGGTGTGGGATTATTTGGTAGATGAGTTGGTTTAGGTGAATTAGAACTTGGATTAGTAGGTTGAGGCATTATAGTCGGTTATTAGGGCTGAGAAGGTGGCTACATGTAGCTACTATTATGAGTAGGCCATTGTTGTCATCCTCTCTATTGACTTGTTTGCTACCAATTTCCTCGAGGTGGTTGCTAGTGCCCTTGAATTGCTGCCAATTCCCCTGAGGTTGTTTCCACTGAGGTGGAGGACTTTGATGGCTAGGACAAGCATTTGAAGGGTTAATCCAAGGCTATGGTGGATATCCTCCATAACTAGGTAGATATGGGGGTTTCCATTGGTTGCCAAATGAATAAGAGTTAAAATGTGGTCCAGCATAGGATAATGGATCTGGTGGCATACCTTGTCTTGGAGGCCAAGGCTTCCTTTGTACAACATAGTAGACTCTATCTTTTTCAATCTAAATTGGATTGAACTCAAGTGGAATTTGCTTACTTTCTAGGTTAGCAACCATCTTACATCTATTTTCCTTCTTCTTTTGTCTATAGTGGGGACAATACTCTATCAACATCATTTTTCCCTCCTCTTGCTTCTTTTTGGCTTGAAGTGTATCTAGATGAGTAGCTAGATTGTTGATAATATCTTGCTTGAAGTCTGCTAGTAAATGAGTGATTTCCATTCTTGAAACTCCACCAGTAGTTGATTTACCCATGGAAGATTGATAAGCTCTCCCTTTCTTTGAAGCTTCCCTAGAGTAATTCTGGCGTATTTTCTTGATATACTCTCATGGAACTGTGGAGATATCTCCTCCTGCCATGAGATCCAAAGCATTAGTGTAACGACCATTTGATTCCTCTCAAGAAAAGAAACTTTTGTGAGTCCTCATTAAGTGCATGGTGTAGAGAATTTTACAAGCAAAATAGAAACCTTGCAATGTAATATTCTAAGCTCTCGTCTTCCTTCTATTGCATCCTGAAAATGTCTCCTCCTCTCATGTCACTACCCTTATAGTATTCCTTGCATTTCTTAAATAATTTTTTCTTCATTTCTTCCCAAGTTTCCATAGTATCCTTTCCTAGGCTCATGAACCATCTTAATGCAGCCTCTTTCAAAGTGGTGGGAAATAACTTAAGCCTATGGGCATCTGTAGTATAATCATAACTCCTGTAGAGTATTTCAAACTCAAATATGAAGGTATCAGAATCTTCTATCACAAGTCCATAAAACTTGGGGAGTGTTGAGGCAGGGATGTTCTTGATGTTGTCATCTTCATTTTTATGGGCAATAGGGAAAGGAAAAGTTGGTTGGTTTTGTCTTTTCCTATTTGCATCACCCATGCATGCTTGATGTGGTTCAAAGAAAAAGGGGTTCTCAGGTTGATTTTGATCTTCTGAGGAGACTTCAGAACTAGTTAGATTAGTATATGTATCTGCAAAGGGGTGTGGATCTTCTTCTTCTTCTAGTAGGTTTTAGTACTCAACTAGCTGGAATGGATGAGATTGTTAGGAAGGAATCTCCCATAAGAATCCCTTCTCCTTCTTCTATGCATATGGTATCACTCACTATCAGTTAGCTCACACAAAGAATTGGCAAAGAATTAGGGGGTTATTACTTCCTATATGAGGATATACTAAGAACAACTTTCAAAAATACAACAAAAACTGCCAGTGACTCCCAAAACTTTCTAGCTTGACACCATCCCCGGCAACGGTGCCAAAAATGTTGGCCTCCTACAATGATCTCATAACTAAGCCTTTATAGCCATGATTTAGAGACTAGACATCTAACTTGAATAACCATTCAATCATTATGAAAGTGCATTTAACTTCTCAACCCAGGGACGTGAACTTGAAATGGGTTAGCTCTATATGTGTACTAGGGGCTTAAGTAGTCATTGCATTCTACAACTAAGAAACACAATGTTGAAAGTAAATAGCTGAAAGGAAATAAAGAAAATGTTGAACATCAACCAACAACTATGCTTAAGCTAAAATGTAGAGCAAGAATGAAAATTTGTGCAACAAACAGTGATAGCTCTATTCGCTTTGGCTGTAGGAATAGACACATAATGGACTTCCAGTGGTTGTAGGAATAGTCAATGCCAAATTTCAAACTAAGAATAAAACAACAAGTAACACTAAGATAATGCTAAACTAAGAGAATGAATTACTAACCAAGTGGGCCCCCTTGGATAAGTATCCTCTAAACTAACAAGAACTTGGATACTTGAACTTAGAACTTCATTTTATTCACAATAAATCATGCATACAAAGAGTAATGTATTTATATCAGTAAAAATGAGATTACAATGTAAAATTGTGCAACCTATGAAGAAGGAGCATCAAATTATTATTTATACTACAACTAAACAAGGCAGCCAAATCCATGACTAGGAGGATGCCATTTAGGGAAAATTGGGGAAAGTGGAGTGATGGAAGTTATGCATGCATGGAATCCTATCAGACATGCAAGTCAAGTGAAAATTCAACATAATAGTAACACCTAAGCATGCTCAATCATTAAGGTCCACTAGAAGGAAGTTACATTCAGTTGCATGAAGAATCTTGCTTCTAGCTTCCTTTGACTTGGAGTGACTTCTCAGCTAGATGTTATGGTGCATGCCCAGCTGGCAGTGTCTTCTATAACTTAGCATATTAACTCTGCAGGCCAAGGTTAGTATGCATAATAACTACACATCAATAACCACTCTAAGAAAAATTCATTAATCACATGAAAAATCAGTATAGATGGCCCACATATTATGCCAAATATCATTAAAGCTTTTAGAGATAGGGTAAGGTCAAATGTCAATGGTTTGAGAGAAACATTATGCCAATACTAACACTTAAGCATTAAAGTCCATGACATATATGAGCGAATCGACTATAGATTCTTCCCAAAACTAGACAAAAATATAGGTTCATCAATATCTAATACTTATATTTCACTAGGAAAACTTGATACATGTAGGGTCGAGAGCATGATATTATTGAGAGATATCTACTAGAAAAGGTAGCCTGATAGTTTGGAGAGGTCCAAGATAGACCTAATGATGCATATAGGGAATTTTTTGTGAGATTGGCTAGAGAGGTTCCCACATGGAAACCAATCATTCCAACTCCTGAGGCTATAGAGAGCTTCACACAATTGGTGATTTAGCCTTGGGCATATGATCAAGGATAGGTTATAGCTCAAACTATGCCTACATATGATGCTTGGTTTATCCCTCCCCAGTGATTGATAGATCTAATGGGTGTTCCTCCCAAAGGGAGACCTAGAGGAAAAGGAGCGGGGAGAGGTAGAGGATAGGGTGGCCAAGATGGCTAGGATGGTCAGGCTTTACCCATGGTACAATAATAGCCTCCTTAGCAACCTCCAGCTATATAGTAGCAGCCAAGACCACCACCACTACCAGATGCTTGGGATACACATAATCAACAACTACATTAGTAGGTGCAAACATTGACTGTGAGTGGGATTAGGCCTGACAATAGATTTTGGGTCTTAAATTGCTAAGCGAGACTAGGAACGATAGTAGGTGGTTGCTTTGCATCAACAAGTTGAGGTGATGATGGTGGAAACTCATGGAAGGACATTTTCAGTGCAGTTATACAGAGAGGCCATTACAGAGGCTACATATTACCATCAACATTATCATCATGATGTACTAGTGGAACTAAGACAACCAAATTTTTCATAGCACAACAATGCATAGTTGTGAGTAGAGGATCAACCTAAGAGGAAGGATGGAGAGGGTAGTGGCCATTAGGGCTAGATATTATGTATAGACACTTTTTTTATTTTTCCCCCATTATTTTTCATGGGCTCCTTTCTAATAGTCTCATTGATATTACATACATTCATCCGGATTTTGTACCATATTCATTTTTATATATATATGATATAGATATGGATGATTTATGATGTGATTTGTTCCTTTTATTTCATGCATGCATGGATGAGATGCTTATATTTGATGATGTATGGATGCACATATGTCTATATGATATGTGATGATCATGATATGGATGGATGAAATGTTTCCTTCTTTTTTTATTATCTTTTGACAATATTCCATGGAATGAAAGATATGGATGCATTTATTTTTATGTATTTTCTATGCATGTTTTATGATGAAAATTTATGCATTTGGATGTATGGATGAAAATGTTTATGATATGGAACAATTTGAGATAACAAATCTCTATTATTTATCACAACTCAAATGATTATGTAGAATGTATGATGTGATATGCAATGATTATGTTGATGATTTTTTTATCATTATACTATGCTTATGAGATGCGTGTATGTTGATAGTTTGTTGATGTAGGGTGGATGCATTAATGATGTTTTTGTTGACTGTCATGATACCAGGTTAATGCGAAGAGAGGATAGAAGAATAAAGAATGAATAATCATTGATGATGATTGCTTCAAAAGATCCAATAAGTTCATGATCCATCAAGACTTTATTAGAGATGGTGATGAGACGATGCAAAAATGATGATGAAATGTAGGATGAGTTGCTCACACTTCAGGATTGGGATTTTTGGTTGTTCCATATTGTTTGATATAACATAGACATGATGCATCAAGGTATTAATAACCAATATGGTGTTGTATCTAGTGTAATGGAATTTGAGTCGACAAATAGATAGGATATTTCTTGTTCACACCTTGACATATGGAAACATCGTTGGAATAAAAATTAGAAGCTTAGAACATATTGGACCAAAGCATACACAATAGTCAACAACATACCCTAAACAACCTTCCTACCCACAACTAAACAAGTATGCACCAAGATTATTTTACAAGAGTATCCGCAAGCAAAAAAAAATGAAAGATAATGCTTGATGCCCCATTCCTTTCTCTCTAAATCATTTTTAGATAGAAATCATTGAGAGGTTCTTGGAATGGGTCATTAAGATAAATTATAAGAAAATATCAAAGACAAATAGTTAGTGTTATCTATAGCTTTTTCCTAGTTTAAGTTTAGCTAAAGTTATTTATGATACTGATGTCCATCATAGGAAGGATACATCCTAGCACATGTTTATCATAGGGTTTTTTTTACATTTGGACAATGATGCTAAAATGAGTTGTTGCTATAAACTTCACTGAAGTGTTTACCTGTGATCTAAACTTTAGATTTTAACTTTTAGATTCACACTTTATTACTTGTTATTCCTGTTGTCTATTTGTTTCACCAAAGGTTGAATTTTACAATCAGTTTATTGTGAGTGAAGGTTTTTTGCAAGTGTAACTGAGATGGGGTGGATTGGTTTTGGATTTTTTGAAATATTTTAATATTTTTGGTATTTTTAGAATGTTTTGAGGATATTTTTGGTCATTTTGAAAGTTTATATGGATGTTTATGTTTTTTTAGTTTTTGAAGCTTTTTTAGGATTTTCTAAGATATTTGAGGCTTTTTAGGTCTTTTGAGTTTTTTCTATTGTTTTTGGATTTTTAAATTTTAAATGTTTTTGTGTTTTCTTGAGATATTTGGATGTTTAGGGGTTTTCTGAGAATTTTAAAGTTTCGACCAAAAACCTAACCTAAGAGACCTATCCTAGGGTCCTTGGGGGTTGATCAAAGATAAGCCTTGCCTACGTTATACATGCAGAGACCATGTAGTTTGACTGACTGGACCTATTTACAAGATGAGAAATACACACGTGAAAGATGCCAATTTATTATGAGGGACCCCTAAAGGACTGACCTAGGGTGTCTCGAGGGAACATCAAAGATGGCCTTGCCTACATTCAAGCTCAAAGACCCATAGTTCAACAAGAGGACTCTATTTTCTTAGATTTTTGATGTTTGATCTTTTTAGGGTTTTTTTTGTTTTCTATATTTTCTGGATTTTTCTTTTACAAATTTTTGAATGTTTTTGAATTTTAGCTATACAATATTTTACAAATGGGTATGTGCAGGATCATGATGGGCCAAAAAGTGGCAATATCATGGGTATTTCCAAGGTATGTGGATGACGACTTTTTTTAACCCAAAATTGATGAAATGAAAAGGGTTTTTAAAGGAGATTCTTAGCTTTCCACCAATATAAATTATTCTCTATTTTGCATTTAATAAATAATTATTATTCATTTTCTATTTGAATTATGACTAAAGATCTGATTGATAAGTTGATTGAAAAACATCTATAACTTTCAAACGGTATCACATTTTTTGAATCCAAAACATGCATCACATTCTATGTTTCACATACTATAGGATTAAAAAGGAAAAAAAAAATTTCATGAATTTTTGACCAAGTTAAGGTGGTCAAACATACGATTTTTTATATTTTTAAAAGTTGTAATAAAAAAATCATAATTAATTATTTACTTGGAAAAAAATTACAAAAAATATGCGTCACATCTAGACATGAGTCCTCTACTTATGTCTAAAATATTATAAAAAAATATTATAATTTTATTGTGGTGAGGGTGGTTAGAAAAACACCTACTTCTTATTTTTACCCTGAAATTTAAGTACTACTACATTGAAATTTTAAATTTTTACCAAATAGATTTAAAAAAAAAAAAACCTAGTAGTTTAGAAACTACATTCAATTTGATACATATTCTATTCTTCCATATTTTTGAAATAATATAGATAACTTATTCAAATTTTAATGTCAAGTTGCTTAACTCTAATTTTTCTAAATTTTTTGCCACTTAAGGGCCTATTTTTTCCATGATGATCCTGCACATACCCAAATGTTTTTGTATTTTCCAAGATAAGATTTTACGAATATTTTTGGTTTTTCTGATAAAAAAGTGACCTCAAGATATATAAGAACCTAATTGTGATCCATAATGAAATGCCCCCGGTGTGACATGTTAGACTAATTTGATATAGGTAGGACAAACTAACCTTTGGAATATGCCAAGTAGTACTAAAGAGGTCATGATACCTTACAGTGTCAAGCCATGATAAGCATGTGAATAGGGGATAAATGGCAATGTAAAGAATTATAGGATAAAAGATCCAAAGAATAGATCAAGATGTTTTATTTACACAAGGCACCTGTTTGCTAGGTTTTCACCAAGGTACTTTCCCAAAGTGCCACCATAGTAGTTTTCACTAGAGGATGATTTTTTCTTTACTTTTTTCAATCCTTTTTCTAATTTTTTTTGGATTTTGATTATTTTATGTTTTTTTTTGTATTTTTTTTATTTACACCCTTCAAGATTAGGCATAAAAAGTTTTAAGATGCAAGTTGTTAGTTGGCTCCTACAAGGGTTCACCTTCAGGTGTTGACAATCGATATGATCCTTATCCATAGCTTGTTGTGATGACAAAGGGACCTAGCCAGTTAGGCTCAAACTTTCCTTTCCTTTCTTGATCCAGAAGATTCTTTTGATTTTTTTTTAAGACTAGATCTCCTACCTAGAATGGCTGAAATTTTATTCTCTTGTTATAGCTCTACTTCAATTAGTTTTGATATACTTGCAAGTGATTAAGGGTGTCAAGATGACATTCATCCAAGAATTCCAGCTCATTCAGTCGAGACACTATGTATTCTTCCTCATTTATCAGGTTTTGTAGTGATACTCGCAATCATGGGAGCTCAACTTTAATAGGAAAGATGGCTTTTGATCCATAGACTAGGGAGAAAGGAGTTACACATGTAGGCATGTGGATACAATAAGCCCAAAACGTGAGATTTAGTTACATATGCCAGTCATAACTAGCTTCATTAACTTTTGTTTTAGGATTTTAAAGATAGTTTTGTTCGTGACTTTTGCTTGACCATTTCCTTGGGAATAGTACGAGGTAGAGAATCAATGTTGGATATTGAGTTTTTGGCACAACTTTTTTACATCTTTATTTTTAAAAGGGGTTCCATTATCTAATATGAAGGTTTTTGGAATACCATAACTAAAGATAAGGTAATTCAGGATAAACTTGGCAATCTATTTCCTCATTATGTAGGTCATAGGAATGGCTTCTGCACACTTAGTAAAGTACTTAGTGGCAGTTATTATAAACTTGTGGCCATTGGATGAGGATGGGGTGATTTTTCTTATGAGGTCAAAAACCCATTGTGAAAAAGGCCATGGTGTGATCATTGGTTGAAATTCTTGAGTTGGAGCATGAATCAGATCCCCATGCAGTTAACACTGGGTACACTTCTACACATATTGATGAGCTTCTTTTTCCATGGTTGGCCAATAGTACCCTGTCCTCAACAATTTCTTAGCTAATTTCATACCTTTAGAATGGGACCCACATATGTCATTGCATACTCTAGTTAAAGTAGTTAAGGCTTCCTCTTGGTTAAGACATTGTAGTAAAATCCCTTGATTCTTCACGGTAAAGGGTATCACGTAGGATCATGAATTGAGATACCTTTAAATAATGAAGGTCTTTTTAAGGTTCAAGGTGATATCAAATGGGAAAGTTCCTTTGATAAGGTAAGTAAAGATATCATGGTACCATGGGGATCCAAGACCAACAATGACACACAAATTCAGATTCAGGGATTTTGAAACTTGGTACGAGAAGTCATTCTACCAAGAATTCACATTTGAGGACATTGTTCGACATGTCTAGTAGTGATTCAATTTTTTTCATGGTGTCTACTTCTCTATTGTTCATGCGATGAATTTTCTAAAAAATTATGGCTATGAAGAGGTCCTTGAGATTCTCCACGATCTTGTAAGGAGTGAGCTTCTCATCTTTAGTTTGATAGTCAAGATTGACTTGGTTGATAACCAACTATGAGTCTCCATAGACGTTCATCTCTTGGATTTGACAATGAACTACTATCCTTAGAACTATGATTAGGGCTTTGTACTTATCAATGTTGTTAGTACAAGGAAATGATATTTTGTATGACTTTGGGGTGCAATCACCTTAAGGGATGATGAATAATTCCTGCTCTTGATCCATCAAAGTATACCTTCCATTAGGCTATGAGGTAGAAAAGGAATACTGATTCATCAAGAAACTTCGATATGAAAGGGTTCTTAACATAGATGGGTGCTTATGCTAGTTGGACTGCAATCACTTGTCCTTTGAATTCCTTGTGCTCCACATACTCTATGTCAAATTATGTCAAGATCATCACCCATTTAGCCATTCATCATGTGAGGGTTGCTTTAAATAACATATATTTTAATAGATCAACCTTTGCAATGAGCTTGATTTGATGTGACAACATGTAGTGCCTAAAATTTTGTGAAGCAAAAACTACTACTAGGCATGCCTTCTCAATGGGTGAATAGTTCATCTCATTTCCCACCAAGGTTTTGCTAATATAGTATATGGATCTTTCCTTTTAATTTTCATCATGTTGTGCTAAAAGAGCTCCTTGTGTTGTTGGTGTTGCTGAGATGTATAGGATTAGTGGCTTGTTTGGTATCAATGGCATGACCACTGGACATGTGAGTAGATAATCCTTGATCTATTGGAAATATTTATCACACTTTCCATCCCAATTGTAGGTTATCCCTTTATGGAGAAGATGTGAATAGTTGTGTTATAAACCTTCTAATGGACTGCAATCTTTCTTATAACCCTCTCATCTAATTTAGTGTTTGTCGTGGTTCCATGTCTAGGATGGATTTTACTTTTTTTAGATCAATTTCTATCCCTTTTTTTGAGACAATAAAGCCAAGAAGTTTCCCTAATGTGACCCTAAATACACACTTTTTTTGATTCAGTCATACCTTGTATTCTTCAAGCCTATCAAAGATAGGCCCTAAGACTTGTATGTTCTCACTTCTCTTCTTTTATTTTTTCCAAAATATTGTCCACATAATATTCAACTATTTTTTGGATCATGCCATGAAAGATGAGGGTCATTGTTCTTTGAGACGTTGCACCTGCATTCTTTAACCTGAATGGCATCATATTCCTTCCCATGGAAAAGTGAATATAGTTTATTGTTGATCCTCCTTGGATATTGTGATTTGATTATGGCCAGAAAATCCATCCATGAGTGACAACATTTCATGCCCAACTATTCATTCCACAATGACATCAATGTTGTGAAGAGGGAAATCATCCTTCAGGCATGCCTTTTTTATATCTTTGAATTCAATAAAGATTTTTATGCCCCCAATGGGTTTTGAGACTAGTAATAGGTTTGAAACCCACTCAAGATAATCTATTGGTTGAATGAATCCGATTTCAAGAAGCTTTTTTAATTATAGTTTAACCAAAAGTACAATCTAAGGATGCATCTTCCTTAATTTTTTCTTAACTTGTTTGGCTTCAAGATAAATTGCTAAGTGATGTACCACCACTTTTGGATCAAGGCCTAAGATATCTATGTATTTCCATGCAAAGTTAGTTGTTCACTCTCTAAGGAATGTTGCTAGGTTCTTTTTTTCTTCATCCATCAATGATTCAGCATAGAAAGTGATCTTAGTTGCTTCATGTGTTCCCACATTGACCTAAGTGGCCTTTTCTGCTAGTATTGTTGACCTCTCTAGATGCATTACACTAAGGGGGAGATTAAATTCCTCCTCCTTGGGCACCTTAGAAATTTTTTCACCATCAGATGTGTCCTTTATTTTTACAATTTTAGGATCAAAGAGTGCCACTAGGTGGTTTCACTCAAGGATCTACATTGTTAGTTGCATTTCATTTTTATCTTACAACTAAAAGATTCAATCATGTCACCATAGTATGCCCCTATATCGAGCTCTATGTAGAAGATTGATTTGTGATCTTCCCATGATAATTTGTCATAGAGTCCCATGAATTATAAGATTGCTTCATCATTTTTGAATAAATCTAGAATTAGTTGTCCTTATTGGTCCATGTCAATGATTTGTGGGTATACTAGGTGTATTTCAAGTGGTTGGTTGTTTGAGACAAAGGATGTTATGGATATAATAAAGAGGGTATTGTTCTCAAATAGAAAATCAACATCAAGGGGAAAGTCATCTAAGGTTGTATCACGTGATGTAGGTAACCAAGAGGAAGCCTCAACTTGTTTAGAAAAAATACCTTTTCCAAAGTGTGACCTTGCTAGTAGTACAACCTAAGCCAAGATTCTTTATTTGTTTCACAAGAATGATGGGTTCTAGTAAACCATTTTCATTCTATCATAGCTTTTCATTCTTTTTATATCCTATTCTCTTCATTAGTTGTAATCCTTTGTTGTCATTTTCCATGGGAAGAACAAGAATAGGTCATTCATCTTGATAGAGGAGTTTAGAGATATCTTCCTCATTGATATCTTCTTGATTCAAATCCCCCCACTTGGTGAAGGTAGTAGCTTTCATATTGATTTTTTTTGGTTCTTTGGTGTTAGATGTGGTTTTCCCATGCGAATAAGGAGAAATAGGTAACTTTCCCAAGACAAGGTGTCTTTCAATAGTTTTTAGTTTCCACAACCATCATCTTGGATCATTGTTTTGATGTTGGGTATACTCTACACAATGGGAATTTTTGTTGCTAAGGTAGAGGCTAGCGATGATGGGTCAACAAATGAGCTTGATGGTGTAGGTCCTTTATCATTTTTGGGTATTCGAGGGTTCTTATAGAACTTGGCTTCAAGATTTTTACAATAGTAGAAAGGCTCTGGATCTCCATAGATAGTGATTTCTCTTCCTTCGAAAGGAAACTTCACACACTGATGATAAGTTGAGGCTAAAACTTTTAGAGCATGGATCTAGGGTTGGCCAAGCAATATGTTATAGTGAAGATCAAGATCAAGCACTTGGCATGTAGTTTCTGCAATAAGAGGTCCCACTTGGATGGGAAGTGCAATGATTCCTTGTGAGACTCATTCTTGGTCATCATATGCTCTAATGGTGGTACTTTTTGTCTTCTCAATATTATCTGCTGAATAGCCTATATTTTTTATCAACTATAGGGTACAAATGTTCAAACCAACACCTCCATCTACCAAGACTCTTTTGACCTTTTTTTTATGAATGAAAACCTAAAGGTGTAAAGTACAGTTATGAGATGGTTATGATAGTAGATCTTTCTCAAAGAAGATGAGAAGATGGTTGGTGATATGCCCTACCATAGCTTGAAACTAATCGGTATCAATATTCTCAAGAAAAGATGACTCAGACAAGGATTTTTCAGTATTTCCTTATGTACAGGGGATAACCTTAAGATTTATAAGATTGATATCTATGTGGGGGTTTGTTTAAGCTAATCTAGAAGGTTTTACTTGCTAGGATTATATGTGGGAAAAGTAGGTTGTGTCCTAGATTGAGATGAGATTCATTGAATGGTTATTTTGCCACATCATGTAGTGACTCCAGATTCCATACTATCTCCTTTGATGGTAACAATAGTGATAATGCTATTATAGGAGGAAACTACATTGGAATAGGGGTATGTGAAGGATCATCATGGAAAAAATAGGCCCTTAAGTGGTAAAAAATTCAAAAAAATAAAAGTTAGGCAACTTGACGTAAAAAATTGAATAATTTTTCTATATTATTTCAAAAATATGTAAGAATATAATCTATAATAAATTGAATGTAGTTTCTAAACTACTAGGTTTGTTTTTTTTTTTAAATCTATTTGGTGAAAATTTGAAATTTCAATGTAGTGGTACTTAAATTTCAGGGAAAAAATAAGAATTGGGTGTCTGTTTGACCACCTTAACCACAATAAGATGATAATTTTTTTTTCTAAGATTTTAAATATAAGTAGAGGACTCATACCCAAATGTTATGCATTTTTTTGTAAATTTTTTCCATGTAAATAATTAATTATGATTTTTTTATTACAACTTTTTAAAAAATATAAATAACTCGTATGTCTGACCACCTTAACTTGGTCAAAACTTCATGAAATTCAATTTTTCTTTTTTTAATCCTATAGTATGTGAAACATAGAATGTGACACATGTTTTGGATTCAAAAAATGTGATACCATTTGAAAGCTATAGATGTTTTTCCATCAGCCTATCAATCAGGACTTTAGTCATAATTTGAATAGAAAATGAATAATAAATACTTATTAAATTCAAAGTAAAGCATAATTTAAATCGATGGAAAGCTGAGAATATCCTTTAAAAACCCTTTTTGTTTCATCAATTTTGGGTAAAAAAATAGTCGTCAGCCACATACCCATCATATTGCCACTTTTTGGCCCATCATGATCTTGCACATACCCATAGGTATGTTGCACATTGGTGTAATCCTTAGCTTTTTTTTGTTATTTTCTTTGTTATGATCCAGTACAGGGTTCTTCTATATCTTAAGATCCTAATTCCCAATTGGTATCTCAACAAATATAGTATCATTTTCTATGAGATCTTGGATGATGTTCTTAAGTTTCATGCAATTTGTTGTTTTGTGTCCTTTGATTTTATGAAAGTCAGTTGTACTATGATGGTTTCTTTTTTGGTTCTTGGTATTTTTAAAAGTTGGAAAGTTTTATCATATTTGACTCTACCATTTTCTTCATGATTTTTTCAATGGGTTCTAATAACTATGTGTACTTGTGTTTGGGTTAGTTGTTGTTTGTGTTTCTCCTTTGTTTCATGCCAATGTTATTGACCTTATTATTCTAAGGAGGTGTTTTTTGTTGCACAATTGGTTGGATATTAGTAACTTGATTGTTATTGGGTCTAGGAGCACTTAGGACTACCTTAGCATCTACTACACCGTCATTTGTTACGTTTTTGTTCTTTTCCCATAAATGAGGTTTCTCATTTGAACTATTTGAAGGAAGGTTTTCTTTGTAAGATTGAGTATTTCCTTGTGAGATTAGATCTCTTTCAATGTCAAGGGATATAGGGACAAGCTCGTCATATGATGTAATGCACTACATTTTCAAGTGGAATGATAGATTTGGATGTACATTGGCTACAATGATTCCTACTTTTTCTTCATCAAGAAAAGGCCACTTGCTTTTACTAACTCTTTATCTCCATGATTGTAAGAAATTAGCAAAATTTTCTCCTTGATTTTTTCTAAGAGTGTATAATTCTTCCAAACTAATGTCCATGTCAAGATTCAAGGAGTAATGATCGATGAATTTATCAATGATTTCTTGAAAAAATTTGATACCAAGAGGAAAATGATAAAACCAATCCATACCATGGCCTATTAAACTTCAAGGGAAGAGGGGCATTAGATATGAATCATTGTAAACCACCTTCATGTACATGACGTTAATTTTTTTGATATGGTCCATAGGACTTCCTCTCCCTTTATATTTTTCAAATTGTAGAATTTTGAAACTAGGAGGAAATGGTATCATTGCTATGTTTTAGTCAAATAGATAAGGACACAAGCTTTTTGGATGGGGTTTCTTTGCCTTGCCCATGTGAAGGTCTTGCATTCCCTATGAGATTAGTTTCAATTATGATGCTAGATAATCTTGTGGGTTGGGTGGAGGAACATATGGTGAGATGACTGATGAGTTGTATGGGGTGTATGGTGGTGTGATATTTTTTGAAAGTGATGGATATGTTCCTAATGCATTTGGATTGATGATGTTCAAATGAGGATAATAGGAACCTTGTTTCTATCATTGGGCATATTCTTGAGTTTGTAGGGCTTGTTGTTAAGTTTTTTGTTGTTGTTGCACCATTAGGGCTTACTATTGGGCATGTTGTTATTGGTGAGCTAATAAAGCTGCTTGTTCTGCATGTTGTTGTTGTTGTGTTGCTTGTTGTGTTGCTAAGGCTACTTGTTGTTGATGTCATTGTTGTTGTGCTAAGGTTGCTTGTGCTTGTTCTTGTTGTTGTTGTGCTAAGGCTACTTGTTGTGCTTGATGTTGTGCTAAGGTTACTTGTTGAGCTACTAAGGCTACTTTCTATTGTTGTTGTTGGACAACTTGTTGATAGGATTGTTGTGCTTGATATAAAGCTAAGGCATGATCTTACAATGTGGGATCAGGTGATTGTTGAGACATCAGTGGAAGGTTATGGATATTAATGTTTTGAGTGGGTAATGGATTGTTGGTGAAAGGTGGAGGGTTCCCTTGATTTAACATTCCTTGTAAGGTGGTAGAATGAGGTGGAGGAATGTATGTTTGATGTCCTAATTAATTTGGCACAATAAAGGGGACTATAAAAAAAGATGATGTCATTAAATTTTGCATTGGAAATGACACACTAGGACCTTGAGTCCATTGATTGAAAAGATTTCCTTGTCCCATGTTTTGAGGATTACTTTGTGCTAAAGATGTAAACAAGAGATTTGTGATCAAGGTACTTCCTAGATTGATAGAATTCATAATTAAGGGATTTTTTGAGGTGGATTGATGGTGGATGAGGTGGAAATGGTAGATGGCATGGATGAACCCATTGGAGGGTTGGATAAAGATGTCCCTATTTGCATTAAGGGCTAGTTTTCTGATATAGTATTGACATGCCCTTGTGTGTTGTTTTGAGGTATGTACCACTTTGTGTGATGGTGAGCACACTTGTGGTACTCATAGGTGTGGATGAAGAAGGGTGTCCCCAAAATGTCAAAGTGGTTGTGGAATAATGAAGTTCAAGAGGCATGTGTAGCTATTTTGGAGCTTTGGGAACATGAGGAGCACCAAAAGTAGGTGTCCAAGTTGTTGTTAGAGGTGGAGGATTAGTATCAAGGGTACCCACAAGTGTACTAGCTTCAAATGGTGAGGTGTGACCAAAATATTTAGCAAGGTTGGTTGTGAGACTAGGAATGTAGGTTTGATTTATCCCTAATGATGGAGTTGTGAAACCTTGTGTTGAATTATGTGTTCCAAATATTGGGGAGATAGGGGCTATATTTTCAAAGTCTTGATGTTACATAATTTCTTCCCTAGTAAGCTCAAATGGATTATTCATGATGTCTTCAATCTCATATGGTCTTTTAGGAGATGATGACTATTGTGATAGGGTAACATGACTTCTAGGATTAAATTTTAAAGGATTTGGATCACTTGAGGTAAATGTAACTTTGGTTTTCTCCATGATTCTCTTGTGTTGTGATCTTGTCCTTATCATAAATTTTGTGTCACCTATCAGAGAGTTGTGTTGATTTTTGTAATGTTTGAACTCTCTAGTTGACTCAAATCTAGGTAAAAGGGACACTCTAAGTCTTTTGGGAGAAATGATGATAATGTGTAGTGTACCATAGAAAAATGGATCATTGACATTTTCATGGTCTTTTAGGTCTTTCCCTCATAATGCTTGATCTATTTTGCTTTGATTTAATGTTACTATGTGACTTATGCATTCACATTAATTCCTAATATTCAAATTGTGATGTCCTATGAAGGTGTTGTGAAGTGTTGTAACACATTTCTACACTTTTCTAGACTCTTTTAACTACAGTTCACCTAAAAATCACCTTTTTTATCACTTTCCAAGTCCTATTTTAAAGTGTTGTAATGTCTTGTAACAAGATTTCATATTTTTTCAGGCTTAATTTCATTATTTACACCTTTCTTATGCTTTATTTGACCCTTTTATGCACTCATAAGGATTAATTAAGTGTATTTTTTAATGTAAACCCAACAAACAATATTAAATGCAAGATAATTCCTGACACCCACTTACAAGCCCAAGGTGGGACCCATTCTCCATGGGTGGTGAATGAGTCCCTCTTGGCTCCAATGTCACATCTAGCTATGCAACCCCGAAGGGTAATAGCCAAAAGAGGACAAGGTAATTTTTTGTAAACATAAAGAATAACTTACACATAAAGTTGTTGCCAATACAATATATTGAAAACAAACAAGTTCAAGAATGGTTGAGTGCACAACCAAGAGTGGAGGACTATTTAACCCTCCAAAGAAAATCCAAATAGGAGAAAATAGGAGAGCTCCAAATTTTTTTCTTCTAATCCTCCATAATTACTATGTGTTGATCCTCTAGAATTACTCTACGCCGATGTTCTACAATTACTTTGTGGTGATGCTCTAGAATTACTACAGTACAACATAGAACAAGAAGTTGTGATGCATCAGAAAGCTTAGCAGCAATAACACAAACACAAACAACAAGTTGTGTTGCATCGAAAACCTTAGCAACAACAAGAAGGGGGGAATATACAACAATAACTCTAATTTTTGCATGAAAATTTCTAAAATAAAATCCATAAATATCATCATAATACAGGGGAGTCTGATACCAACACCAGAGCTCATAAACCAAATATAAACCATCACATTTCTTCTCATTAATTTATATGGTTACATTTTCACTTTTAAGTGAGTATAATATACATAAAGGAATATACAAGAGTACAAAGGCATAGCCATGAATAAGATATACTAACTAATAAAATAACACAAGAGAGAAAAACCTCCAACTGATGCTCCAATAACTTGTACATTGGTCCCCAATGGTGGTGGCAATGCCTCCCTACCATGTGGACTCAAAAGAGACCGCCCCACCATGCTTGGGGGTAGTCACAAGGCCCAAGAAAAAATTAAAAGGAAAGGGTAACATATGGCCAACACTCACATCAAACACAGAGAAAACATGGAATACAATGCATTAAAGCCAATATCACAACATGAAGATGATTATACAATAGCATGTCGGGTACTGCTCATGATTATTGAAGTATAAGGTACTAGAGTACTAACTGGATGAAATGTCATCATGCGTGCTCAAAGGGACAGCACCACAAAAGATCAAGTACATCTCTCATACAGACAAGGAAAACTCAATCATGCCCAAATCAATTCTCTGTAGATGAATAACTCAACACCCTGCATATGGATAGGCCATCTCGAGTGCATCCTTAGTCTTTACTACCACTCAAGGCCATGCACAAGGACTCATTATCTTATAATTTTTTTTTTTCATCTTGTTTAACCAAATGAGAAACCCAAAGAAAATATAAAACAATAAAAAAGATACTAAAACCATCATTGAAACCATTTAACATAGTCAAGCAAACATTGCTATGAAATCATTCAAACAACTGATCTCATACTCTCATAAGTAGATCAAATACATTCAAACATTCACTATTAATTTAATAAAATAACCAATCATATAATTGGTATAAACTTATTAAATCATCCCGCAAAATCACTTTTAAATTAGATAAAATCTACCAAGTGGCAGAGGCACAAAACATAGTTTCAACTGTTGTTCAAATGCATGAGAAAGAGGCATAGAAATCTCATAAAAATTCAAAGTGCCCAGATTAAAAATCAGACAATAACCTAGTTCACATTTTGATTTTTGTAGTTGGATTCCACCTTTAATTTTTAATTTTATGACCCAGAATAAGGTGTTGTTCAAAAAAATGTCATTTTATGCATGGCTGGGCAAAATCATGAAAAATGAAAATGCCCGGATTAAAAATTGGACAAAGACCCAATTCATATTTTCATGCTTCTACATGGAATCTATTTTTATTTTACATTTTTAACAAGTGGTTAAAGAGCAGCAAATAAAATCATCATTTTAACAAGTAGGCACAAATTTGACGAAAATTGAAAGTGCCCAAAATTAAAATCTGCTAATGACCCAGTTGAGATTTGGGAATTTCTACATGGAATCCACATTTATTTTTTATTTTTAACAAGTGGATAAAGAGAGCAAAGAAAAAAAATATTTTTAACAATGTTGTGACAGATTTTTTTGGATTTAACTGTGTGTTGATTTTTTGCATCAACATTTTGAATCACACTCCATGATTCATCATGAGGATGAAAGAGAGTTGTAGGAGTAGAATGAGAGATTGCAGCCCAAGAAAAGATAAATAGATGGTGGGAAAGAAAATAAATTAGAATAAAATACAATTACACACAATTCAAGAAGGGAGAGGACAAGATAAAGACAATGAAAACAAACAAAAACCAAGAATATCAAAATTAACATAATATTCTACACACTCTAAAATATAAGAAGAAACCTATGAAAAAAAACAACACATAGTTAAATCCAGAAAAATCTGTCACAATATTATGGACTGTGGAAATCTAATGTCTTTGATATTTTTAACAAGTTGGGCAAAAAGAGAAATGAAATGAAAGTGCCCAGAAATCTATTTTTCCACCAACCCATTTTAGATTTATTGGCATGGACAAAATCTACCATAAGAAAAACTACAGGGAAACAATTTGAATCCAAAACAAGAATTATTCATCCCCAAAGTATTTATAAAAAATAACAAAGGAATAATTCTACCAAAAGGAAATACAAAGCTTCCATTCCCAAGCTAAATTGCATTCAATAGCACCAAAAATTAAACGGATTCAAGAACCACAAAAGAAATACCTCCATGTTGCCACCAAAATTGAAATGTGAGAATGCTCTAATTATAAGGCATGGTTGGGCTCCAAAATATGATAGCAAGGAGGAAATGGCATGTTGAAACCAACAATTAGATACCCACAAATTTCTTCTCAACAAAATCTCCACATTGCTCCCCAACACTACTACACAATTCTTGGGTTTTTTCGTCTCCTTCGAAAATAGAAAATTTATTCTCCTCCCTAAAAGAATAACTCTCCCCAAAACAAAATCTATATATATCCCCCTCAAAACAAAACTTAATTCTCTTTTAAAAACTCTCCCCACCAAAATGAATTAAAACATTTAATTAAATAAACTTATTAAAGCTCCCCAATTCAATTAATTAAAATCACTAAATATCCAACATTCCCTCTTTCATATATAAAAATAATAATAATTTAAATCCAAACATTAAAATACACACAAGCTCCCCCAAGAAGATTTAACTAAAACTATGAGGGCTCACAAAATGGATTAATAAAATCATTTACAATTTCCAAATGAAATATATCATTCTCTTGAATGATCAATAAAAATTATTTAAAATAACATATTTAAAACCTCATGGATAAAACCATTCAAATCTCCCATCAATAAAATACTATAAAATGTTATATATGAAATCACAAAAATATGTCAAAGAAACTACATCATGACATCGAAAACCAATTAAATATATATATAACCATATAAAAGATTAACTAAAACCAAGACAAAATACCTCAATGAGACATATTGGTGAACCACATATAATTGAAAGGTGCACCAGACATATGGCTAAAAGGTGCTCTAGACATTACCATTAGGTAACCGGACGGTAAGACATCAACAAGAAAACACTGCACTAACAAGGTACAGTGGGCTAGGGCAAGGGACATTTGGCCTGTGACTACCTCCAGTAACCACCATTGGGGAATATGAGTACACTCAAGCCTGTGGATCTATGTGGAGTCGATACTCAGTACCTACATCACTAAAATCACACATCAAAGTACATGTGCATAAAACATATATTATATCTAGTCTGAGTAACATCAACCATCAAGAAGAGGGTCATGATATCATAAGCCTCTTGGATACGAGTGTTACGGAATCATCCCTTCCCTATCCATGATCATACAAAATCAATGATAATTGTATAATAATGTATAATCATGTAACCTAGAATAATAACTAATCATCAATGTCTAATCTTATTATAGCAACATTTAACATTTAAAATATCAAATCAAAATCAAAATGCTATCTTACCTAGGCTAGAGTTAGAGAAGTGTTACATCCTCCATCCCTAAGATTTTACTTACTCTTGGAAGTCATGTATACTCAATATGTAGCCATGTCACATATTAGTACTCAAAATCTATTAATCAACATTTAAATATTGTACTTCATTCCAAAGATGAGAAATATAATATACATCATTCATCACTAAACGAAATAGAAAGTACATCCATATATCATTCACCTTTCTAAGAATCACTATTAATATGTTGACATATACCTTACTCATAAGGTCTCAACATGAAATAAAATAACATGGTTAATCACCTTAACATCACATGCATTACACTTCTCAAAATAAGCATTTAATTTAACATCCACATTCATTCAAGGATACATTAATTTCCACTAAGAATAGGGTAAAGAAGATGCATAAGCACTCAATTCTTTCCAAAACACCATTTTTTGCAACAATATTTTTTCCACACACTTCTAATCTCATAGATTAGAACATATTTGGCATCATTTTCAACAAAATATAATAATTTACACTTTCTAAAGCATCATAAAGCCAACTTTTGAACTTTTCATATGTAACCATATCCAAGATGAAAATGCATTTATGCATACATACATACTTACATCACTGGGAATCACATCACAAGGCTACACAAGGGTCCATCTGGACACCGCTAAGCAATATACTAATCCAAGATACCTAAACCATGAGCCAAGACCCAATATCTATCTCACATAATCCATACCTTACACTCAATAGTTTGATGGTTTTAGGCCACACACACATGGTGAGAACATCTAAACAATATTGTGCAATGACCTATCTCTTGTTGAATAAGGTGGTTAGCCTCCAAGAGATAGTCATCACACATAGGTGGGTAGTAGATCCTAGCCACATAACAGCCTCACATACCCCAATCCTCAAAATTCTCTACATCTACTTCCTCGTATACACTCAACCAAGTTTGACTCTCCCGTTCTCAATGAGGACTCACATTACAACACAAGACCAAAATTTGAAAACAACAAATAGAAAACTAGTTTAGTCACCAAAGATCATAGATGAGTATCAAATAAAGATTCAATTGCAGCAATAAAGCAAAAAATGCACGCAATTTCAACACTAAATCATATGTAACCTCAAGGGCTACATGCAAAGAAATTTCACAATTAGTGTCTAAACCATCACAAATAAGATAAATCATTTTTTTTGGTAGTACTCAAAGTAAAAATAAAACTCATCAATAGCCAAAAGAAGATTCACAATCTCTGAAATGGCACAATACATAACTATGTGACTAAACTAGTCACCCAACGAGGAAGGAGGGAACAATGTCTGACTATCACAATAGCCCCTCATGTGTGGTGGAGTGAGCACACCAACTACATGGCATGAGGTTTACTCCTCAGCTACACCCTGCATTGCATCATCACATGGCATGGACTCACCAAGTGGCCCACGCACTACTTGGCTATCCACATGGAATGTTCACCTTGGCCACATCCCGCATCACGTCTCAATGTGACATGGTCATATGCTAGCCAGAGAGGGAATGTATGAGTCATATGTCACATGGTAGTGTGTCTATAGGTTTGTAGAAGTAGGAATGTGCAAAACACACCCTGCATAGCGATACCTCGTGGAGAAGGCACACACAGGTACTCATTGTAGCTAGAGGTATACATGGCTAGGACATACCCATATGACAACCAACCCAAACACTATCGAGAGCAAACATGAGTGTCCATCTACAAGTGTATGAGGCCCCATTACACTCATCACACAAGTAGGCTATTATAACATAATCTCATAGTGCACCTTCACGCATGTAGGAACGTGGTATCGTGTCCTTGATCTTGGCTCACTACCATCGAAAACACAACATCATCACCAACACTATGTTAGAACATCAATGTTATGTGGCATCATATCTATGGCATCATGGTAGAACACGTGCAAATAAGGAATAAATAATGCATATATGAGTATAACAATATGGGGATACTTGAGCCTCACCTCTCATGTGGACGAGGTCGACTCGCTAGTGCTAGCTCAATGCCCTAGTAGGCGACTAGGAAATTCTAGCTTAACATCCCTATAGACGGCCAAGCAATACTAACAAACCAATACAATTGTACATAAAACTGTGGGGATTAGGCTAGCACATATGGATCAAGAACCTTGATCCATCATAAGGGTAAGAAGTGAGTACTTTTCTCGAGATCAGTTGACTTGAGATCACTCTATGTCACAATATGCATATGTTGTACACTTTTCCCAAGGAGCTTTGCGGCTGCTACTACCCCATCACGGATTGAGGGACTAGAGAACCAAAAGAAGAGATTCTACGAAACTAACTTTTGGCAACTCTTAATTATATATAAATTTCAACCACATGTGGGTTGGCCCTCAATTAGGTAACAAGTATACAAGCACACATAATGGTATGGTTAATCCCACACCTAAAATACAACATATCCTCCCTGGATGGGTACATAGTCTCACCATCCCAAAGGAACACAATGGAAGTACGGGGTTTTCACAACACTCAACATGTGCACTAACACAAGATGTTCATATAATAGGGAGTACCTTTTTCCAATTTATTCTTACCAAAATAAAACCATTATCCACTTCTAATTATGCAAGGTCAATAAAAACTTTCCAAGAACATGTACTCCCAAAGTCCATACATATATAATAGTGCTACATAGAGTAAATCAACAATGCCACAATAACTCTCACATTCACATTCACTACTATTAAGTGGTAAATCACCTTACTACACACATATGTTAACCACATTTATTTCCTATACATAGTGCAATATCATTACAATGTTTACTCAAGACAAGGTATGCAACATTATCACTTCAACATTCTTTTAACATTTTATTTTTTGAATGGGTATGTGCAGGATCATCATGGAAAAAACAGGCCCTTAAGTGGCAATAAAATTAAGAAAAAGAAAAAAAAGAGTTAAGAAAATTGACATAAAATTTTGAATAAGTTATCTATATTATTTCAAAAATATGTAAGAATAGAACCTATAGCAAATTTAAGTTAATTTCTAAACTACTAGGTTTATTATAAAAAAATAATTATATTTGGTGAAAATTTGAAATTTTAATGCAGTGGTTCTTAAATTTCAAGGAAAAAATAAGAAGTAGGTGTCTATCTAACCACCCTAACCACAATAAAATAATAATATTTTTTTTATAAGATTTCAGATATAAAGAGAGGACTCATGTCCTAATGTGATGCATATGTTTTTGTAATTTTTTTCCAAGTAAATAATTAATTATGAATTTTTTATTACAACTTTTAAAAAATGTAAAAAATTGTATGTCTAACCACCTTAACTTAGTCAAAAACTTCCAAAAATTCATTTTATTTTTAATCCTATAGTATACAAAGCATAGAATGTGATGTATGTTTCGGATTCAAAAAATGTGATACAGTTTCAAAGCTATATATGTTTTTCAATCAGACTATCAATCAGAAATTTAGTTGTAATTCAAATAGAAAATGAATAATAATTATTTATTAAATTCAAAGTAATGAATAATTTATATTGGTGAAAAACTGAGAATCTCCTTGAAAAACCCTTTTCGTTTCATCAATTTTTGGTAAGAAAATAGTCGTTAGCCACATACCATACACATACCCATCATATCGCCACTTTTTGGCCCATCATGATCCTACACATACTCAAATCTTGGTACAATAATTTAACATCTACATGATTTCTTAAGACTTAACAATAAAGTTGGGGACTATAGGCCTCACCAACAAGATGCACCTATTATGCAATTATCATTAGCATGCAAATGCTTCACTATTCCCTTTTTCTCTAAACTTTTACTTAATGCAGAATGATTTCTTAATCAAATTTCATACATGTTCCATGATTATGAATGCACTTGGGGACTTAGGTCCTTTACCCAAGGTTGATCTAATAAAACAAACCTTCATAAATGCATAAACATTTACTCATAAGAGACACGCATACCATTGATCTAGGAGGATCCAAAGAACTAAAAAAAATTACAATCTCAGAATCCAAAGAAGCTAGCATCATTGGAAAGATCTTACAGACATGATCCTGACACAACTTGAATCGCATAAAAAGGAGATTGTATGCAAGAGTTATACTTGGTCAAAGGTTGAGTCAACTCAAGTACCAGAGGCCAGTCAAAGGCAAAAAAATTGATCATCTCCAAATGTGTCAAAATCAGCATCATCGCGAAGTGCTCATCACAACATTTTTTATGGTGTTCATTTCATTGGAATTCGAGCTCATACACAAAAATTATCACAAGTCAAAGTTTGAAGGTTGACTAGTCAAAATAATGACGTTAGCAAGCACAGTCAACAAATGATGACGTGGTAGCCTCCCAAGTGGACATGTGGCGATAAATGTGGACCAATCATGTTTTGACATGTGGAAATATGATTACATGGCAATGAAGAATGACATGGTCCAATCATAAACTAACATGTGTTAGTCATTGGATGAATGGAAAAGTGCCACGTGGCCCAATGGTTGGGTGCCACATGGCACTATCGTGCACCTTCTCTGGGGACTATTCTTTCTTGTAAAATAAGCTAGGGATATTTGAAACCATGACCTCCCCCTTACAAGTTTCAAGCACCACCACTAAGCCACATGAGATTCTCGAGATAGGATAGATGGCAGTTTCTATTTGAAGGCTAAAAAAGGCTTAAAGACGTAAAGGTGGCTAGTGGTTTTGAACCCTTAACCACCCACTTGCTAGCGAAATTCTCCACCAATGCACCACATATTTGATGTGAGAAAAAATTTGAGTCCACTTGGTTTTATTAAAGTCTGAATCTTCTATACTCCCATATATTAAATATTAACCCCCTAAATTAAAGGAAAGAGTTAATCCCTTAAAACTATTTAGCCTGATTTGAAGAACATTAAAGCTTAAATAATATTTAAAGATTATTTAAAGGGATTTTATTATTTTTAAAGGAGATTACATGAGGGAATTGGAGATTTTTATGTAATTAGGGGGAATTGGTTAGAATTTTTACTTGTAAATAAGAGATATGCAATATTTGCAAAATAATATGGTTAAAGCCCATATTAGCAAATAAACTTGTATAAAAAGGGGTCTTATTTTTTTGTAAGGGGGAGAATTTCGTTGGAGAGAAAAATAGAGATGAGAAATTATTAGAAAATTTTGAGTTAGAATGCTAGAGGAGAATTGAACTCTTTCTGAGAGAAAATTTACAAGGTGATATTATACACCAAAAATTGCAAAATTGAGTGAGAGATTGTGAGGAAATTTATGCAGGTTCTGAAGCTTGAGAATTGTAAGAAGGCATTTCCAATTGCTTCGAAATCTTAATAAAGTGGTCCAACATGGAGAAGTAGACCTAGAGACATAGTCCTGACTGAAAGAACTCCATTATCAACCTGTGTTTGATCCTTATTCTCTTATGTCTTATAATTTTTTCAGTATTTTGATTCTTCAAGTTTCCTAATTACAATAATTAAATAATTAGTTTATGTCTCTTGAATTTGAATAAAGTATAAGTGAGCTCTATTTTATTGTAATTTCAATGGTTAAGATTCATAACTACATAATTCTATTGGATGGGGAAAAATATGTAATTAGGAGTTAAGTGAAAATGATTTTGAAAACTTCTAACATCAGATCAAGTTGGTATCAGAGCAGTTTAACAGGGAAATCGTGAGTGGTGAATGTTAACAAGGTTGAAACTAAAACAAGGAGAAGGTGCACTTACATAATTCAGCCCAAAGATTGGAAAACGAAAAACATTTCCATGATCATAGATGGCAGCTACACAAATTCCTACAAAGCTTGATGAGAAATATTTCTAGAAATATTTTCTCAAGATGAAGTCAATGGTGGAAGTTCTCTTCCAAGAGAGGCAAGAACGAAAGAATAGAAAGGAAGGAAAAGCTAGGAAGAAGAAGGAAGTTGGATCCTTGTTGAAAGATGACAAAGGTAAAGGAGTAGGAGGTGGTGGTGACCCTCCTAAACCTCCACCTACATCATCTTCATCTTCTTCACCCTCTTCTTCTTCTTCATTCAACTCTTCTAAAAAGAAACAACTTGTGCAAACACCTTTGTTACAACAAGATGTTAAATTTGAGTTGCCTATATATAATGGTGAATTGGATGCTAAAAAATTGGATAACTGGCTTAAGAAGATTGAAGTGTATTGTAGGGTTCAATAGATCATGGATGATTCTTCCAAAATCTAGCTAGCTACCCTAAGAATGGGAGGCACTACATTGGTTTGGTGGGAGAGTAAGATTCAAGATGATCTTGCTACGCACACTAAAATAATTTCATCTTGGTATAAATTTACTTATGCTTTAAAGAAACAGTTTTATCCTTTGGGTTATATGCAACAAGCTATTATGGATTGGAAAAATATAAGACAGGGTAAAAGAGAAAAAGTGCAAGAGTATACACAAGTGTTTAGAAAGAAAGCACTTACTCTTGGCATTCCTCTTTATACACAAGAAACTTTATTAAAGTATATAGGTGGTTTGCATTCACATTTGAAACATACAATCCTAATATTTAATCCATCTAACTTTGATGAAGTGTGTGTACAAGAAACCCTGTTGGTGTAATTAAATGTCTTGTACCTTGTCCTAGGTCATTATTACACCTTAGTTAAGTTTACTTAGGGACCACATAGGAAGTTGTTGGAGATTTTCCACTTTTGGTGGACTTGACATGTCATTACTACATCACTTCCACCTTTTGTAAACACATCATGTGATTATCTCTCCACCTTTTGTGGAGATTATCACATTATCCTTTCCCACTTTAGGTGGAGTGATAACTTTTCCTTGTTGTATCATGTCATAAGATTATGACAAGTTTACGACACTTGTCATAATCTTATGACCTCCTATGCTCTCACCTTGGCTATATAACCAAGGGGTCTCCTATGTACATTGATTTGTACCATCATCATCTCATATTATTGACATTGAATACAGTTTATTCTTGTCATATTCTTTTCTCTCTCTTTTGTGCTTTCTATTAGGCCTCTAGATCTTGGGTGGCTACCTTCATAGCCAATTCTTACATGGTATTAGAGTTGTTGGAGTGCCTTTGGTTAGTCATTTGGAGAGATCTTGGTGCATTTGAGGAATGGTGTTGTGGACATCCAAATTTGGACATTTAATTTATCCAAATTTATCATTTTTCGTCTAAAACATCCTCTTATCCGAGTTAATTAAGTAATATTACTATTATTTAATTAATATCTTTAATTCTGCCAAATCCCTAAGGTATTTAATTAATAATTAAATACCTTACCCTCCTTAATCCTCTTTTCATCAAATAAATTAAATAAATATTACATTTATTTAATTACTCACATGTCATTTTCATCTAATCCTAATCCATTTCCTAATCTCTTCATTAAGGATGTGCACATGCCTAATCCTTGATTAGGATGTGTCACATCCTCCAACTTTTGCAAGTTGGCTTTTAATCCACATTAACCCCTAATTGTCCTCTAATTACTAATTAGTTAAACCTAATTAGTACCTTGGTCAACTCTCCCCTTCTCCCAAGGAATTTTTAATTCCTTTTTATTCACCCTAGGATCCTCTCTTCCCCATGTGAATTTTTAATTCACATTTTATTCCTTCTAGAATCCTCTTTTCCCATGCATCTTCTAGAACCTTTGACTTGTCACATCAAGTCACATGTGACAAACTCCCACCTTTTGGAAACATTGTATTATCCACCAGATTCTTCCAATCATTGTGAATTTTTAATTCACTTTTATTCACCCAAGATTCCTCTCACTCCCCAAGGTGCTTGGAAGGTACTTGTCCTTCCTCCACCTCATGTACCTTCTTGACACCTCACTTACACCTCATCTCCCCTTAGCCACTTCACCCTCCACATGTCAAGATGTGAGGGATTGTGGGTTCTCAACCCACCATAGCCCTTCATCTTGACCTTGTTGGATCAATCTTGACCGTTGAATTCTCTAGAGAATTCAAGCTCCTCTATAAATACCCCCTCCTCAAGGGAATTTTTGGAGAACACTTAGTTATTTTGCAACTACATGCTGCCATTTTTTGCACTCATCTTGCCTTCAATTACATTCACTTGCATTTATATGGGTATGTGCAGGATCATGGTATGTCAAACAAGCCCTTAAGTGGCAATGAAAATTCAGAACAATTAGAGTTAGGCAACTTGATGTAAAAATTTGAATAAGTTATCTATATTATTTCAAAAATATGTAACAATAGATTCTGTGGGAAATTGAATGTAGTTTCTAAACTACTAGGTTTATTTTTTTTTAAACAAAATCTATTTGGTGAAAATTTAAAATTTCAATGCAGTATTACTTAAA